>CM057452.1:224217500-224817500 GCA_016271365.2 Neoceratodus forsteri | reverse complement strand
TTTTAACATGTGGTTCTTGGGACCCCACCTTGTGAACACTGGCACTGTCATTTCAATTCTCAGTCCCAAAAGGTGATTTTGCGGTCCTCGCGGAATCACCTTTTGGAGTTTAATTGACGGTGCCCTGTTCATGGTGAGGTCCCAAAAACTATGTTGTAAATTTGGTGACAAAAATTCCAAACAATGACTGTGTTATGAGTGTGCATTGTGCAGTTTCTATGCACAATTGCAACTTCGCCAGTTTTTAATATTTTCACTCCAAATATTCAACATTGCCATTTTTTCACACCTCCTTATGAATATTACAGCTGTCATTTTTCACACCCTTCCCAAAACATGTTTTTGCACCTATGGCACAGAATGGCGCGGTCGCTGTGGGAAATCAACTGTTGGGACAGATTAACACAATCACAGTATCACTGTTCATGACAGGAGGTCCCAAAATGTCCATGTTGAAAATTTTGTGGACAAATTCCAAAACATGATTGCGTTACGAGCGTGCTTTGCACAGTTCCTATGCACGCTCTTAACTTTACCAATTTTTCATATTTTCACTCCAGATTTTAAACATTGCCATTTTTTTACACCTCCTCATGAACAGTACAGCTGTCATATTTCACATCCTGCCTGAAATGTGTTTCTGTACCTGTGGCGCTGAATGGCACAGTTGCTGTGCAAAATCACCTTTCAGGATTGAGTAACGAAATGACAGTGACACTGTTCATGAGGTGGGGTCCCAAAAAGCCCATGTTGAAGATTTGGAGTGAAAATACCACCAAACACCCGGGAAGTTAGGGTTTCCAACTGTAACACTCCACCCTGTAGAGACTGACAGATGCAGGGGTGTGCCTTGGGTTCCTCGGCTGTAATGCTCATGGGATTCCACCCCCACCCTGCAGCCATTGACAGGCATTGAGGTGTGCCTTGGGGTCTGTGGCCCTAACATTCACCCCATTCTCCTATACTGCACCCATCTCAGCTTATTTCCTTATGGAATGGGGTGAGCATAAGGGCCGAAGAATGTTCCTGTTCACCGAGAGCCCAGCTAGATTTCCAGGCACCAATGTCAGACTGCTTATTTGAACCATATATAACAATGGGGTGCAGTTACGTAAGGTGTTGCATCATTGTTGTGCTTGAAGATACCCTTTAATTGTTCCCCTACTGACACAAGTATTGCAATGCACACATGCAGCTTGGCAAGCATCCTTGGAGTTTACGTAAAAATGATTTCAAACAGTAGAGGTGGACTGTCTACGTCTAGTAACGAGCTCAGTAGGAGTGGAGTGGTGGGAGTTAAGTGGGGAAGAAATATCAGAGGAGCATTCAGGTTAATCAGGTGAGACAATCATTGACTCCTCTGCAGCACCATTGCCATCACCACTACTGTCAGTCTTTGTTTCCCGTTGTGTGGCTTGTGCCTTCGACTTTTTCTTTTTCCGCTTTGACACTCTACTACAGTACTGTCTTTATCTTTATCCACATTGTCACTGTCAGAAACAGGATGAGACATGGCTAAAGGTAAAGTCACAAGCTCATCAGCAATCTCACCATGACCGTGACTGTCATCATCATCATCATCATCATCAGATTCAGTAGAGCGAACACTTGCAGTCCCAGATTGAGTTATTCAGTATGCTTGTGTTGCAAATCGAGCAATTCCACTGTGAGTTGTATCCGTAAGTACTTTAACTTCATGTACAATTTGAATACTATTTGTTTTTGCACATTTCTCAGATGACTTGCTACTATCTTTCGAAACTTTGTTTGCTGTACCGAGCCCTTCTGACATAGACAGTCCACCCCCCCCCTTTGCTGGGTTTTCAGTATTTTGAGAGTTAGCCTGCACATCGATAGTAGTAGCATTTAGCTCAGCCCCTTGAACAGACTGCGGTGGTTTTACTTTACTTTTTGTGCCACTTCTTTTTGGGCTCTTGAATAAACTTTTATGTTTGCTTCCTTTGCCCCCGGCTTTTGCTTTACTATTTTTTTGGAGTACTCATAATGCCAGTCTGTCACTTGTTCAGGGTCAAAAGCAAGTGGTGGCGGCAGTCAGATTAATTCACGCACACAGTAGTTCACACAAACACACACACACACACACACACACACACACACACACACAGGCTACAAGGGCTGGCGTTGCAGCTACCACCCACAGAGATTCATGGACCTTGGCCTAACTCTCTCTGACACAGTACTTTCCCTTCCTTAAAGGATTATTTATTTTTAATATTATTTATTCAATGTGACGGAATTCTCACTGAGCCAAAGCTTGTAGATTCACCCCACGAAGCACAGGAAGGGGATCAGAGCTGACTGACTTGTTCAGAGGAGAGGGGGTCACACAGACAGTATGCAAGAAGTGGCACTGGTGGCTGGCTGTCAGATTTTATTTCTCTCACACACACACACTCTCACACACACACACACACACACACACACACACACACACACACACGTTCACACACTGCACCTAGGCTATAAGGACTGATGCTACAGGCGCCGCTGCTGCTACCCACAGAGATTCAGAGTCCTGGCCTAACCCTCTCTGACACAGTGCTTTTCCTTCAAGGATTGTTTTTTTATTTACTTCACATGATGTGACAGAATGCCCAGTCCACTGAGCCAAAGCTTGTCAATTTACCCCACGGAGCACAGGGAGGAAGAGATGAGAGATGACTGACTTTGTGGGTCGGAGGGTCACACAGACAATATTTATTTATTTAATTTAATTTTGGTAACCAGGTAGGCCCACTGAGACAGTACTGTCCCTTTTTCAGGGGCGACCCAGAACTGGTTGCATACAAAACATAATACAATAAAACAACATGTCATACAATATGTCAAAAGAGTGTGAACAGTAAAATGTACAGGTAATACAGTTAACATAAGGCAAAAGACAAAAATATACACAATATAAATGCAAATTGTGCAATGTGGCATGGTGAACAGTGCAGCAAGTGAAAAACAAGCAGAGTGTCACGGAGTAGCAAAATCATACTGTAGTTTTTTTGTAGCCGGAGCACCAAATCATGAACACATCTGAACTCACAATCAAAGCCATGGGTGGGCTATGAATCAAGGCAAGGTAAACCCAGTGATTCAGAATTAGTGAGACAGTAGCAGAGTGAGAGAGGGGGAAAAAAGACCACACAGGCAGACACCCTTAGGATTCAACTGGGTACTTATGTGGATTAGCCAAAGCAGGTACAGGGCTTAGGCTGCAATAGATATGCAGAGAGGGAGCTCTTGAACAAAGCAAGAGAGAGAGGATAGTGAAGATATGGTGGAGCGTGTTCCAAATGGTGGATGCAGAGTAGGCAAATGAATGCTTACCTATTGCTAGGCAGGGATAAGAAATGGCAAGCAAAGGGGTTGAGGATGACCTGAGTAAACGTCGAGAGGATTTACATATCAGCAGGTCGCTCAGGCAGGGGGGAGAGAAAAGGAAGGTAAGTTTGTAGATGAAGCAAAGGGAGGAGAACTGCAATCTTTGATCGTAGTCAGGCAAGCCAAATGATGCCAGGACCTCACAGTGGTGACTGCGTGAGTTGATTCTGAGGACAAATCGTCCTACCCTGTAGTATAGCATTCTCAACAGGGAGAGTGTGGTCACCTTGATGGACAGCAATACAGGTGTGCCATAGAAAAGTGTGGGGAGGATCTGGCAATCTTTTGACAGGAGGCATGAAAGAGGAGAGGATGAAGATGGTAGAGAAATTTTAGTTTCTGACTGATGTTTTTAGTAGTTTGTGTCATGCTGCTCAAAGGAGAGTGAGGGGTCTAGTAGGATACCCAAATATTTGAAAGATTGCAAAGATTCAAAGATGTCCCTTAAAAAGAACTGGATTTGAAGTAAGCCATGAGGTGTTGCTTTTCTGGAGGGGTTGAGGAATAGCATTAATTTTTTTTTTTTTTTGGTGTTTAGGATTAAATGATTCTGATGGAACCGTTTCTCAAGTGTATGGAAATCTGATTCCAGGTTGTGATTAACCATTGAATGTCGCAAGAAGACTGGTATAATGCAGCATCGTCAGCATAAAGTTGCATCAGGGACCCACCACAGTTCAGGGGTAGGTTATTTATAAACAAAGGCCTGGATATTCAGACTGCACCAGGCGACGGCAGAAGTGGGGGCGCAGTGCAACTGAGCTGTACTGGGGCCAGGACAGGGTGATATTCAAAGGTGATGCACCATGGCGCATCACCATTGAAAATGGCACAGAATGCACATGGTGCAAGTACAACATGCCAGTGCATCACACAGATAGGGAGGACCAGGAATGCTCCAGCACAAATGCAGTTGCGCTGGGTGCATCACCCATGATATTCAGAAGAGGGCATGCAAATGGGGCCATAATATATGCATGGTGCAAATGGGGCCATTTGTATGCCATTATGGCCCCATTTTCATGTGTTGCGCAGGGCAGACTGGCAGAATGCGCCTGGCATCCTGCGTAGCTGCATGCAGCAGGTGTTGGGTCCCTGGTGGACTAGTACACCCCCCTCCCTCCGTCATGCCCAATTGTGGGCAGTAGTGACATATAATAATATGGCCTGGTGGTCCAGTGGTATCCCCCTCCCTCCTGTATCACCCGATTGTGGGCTACTGCAGAGGAAATAATACCCTGGTGGTCCAGTGGTATTTGCCCTCCCTCCCGTATCACCTGATCATAGGCATGTGACATACATATGCTACCTGGTGGTCCAGTAGACAGTGCAGCCAGCCCTTTGGCTACCTGCCCACTTGGTCTGGCGGGACCCCTGGGTATGGAGACCAAACACGTCTAGTCTCTCTCTAGGCTCCGCTTGAACCTAGGGCATCTTCTGTACCTGACAACCTCAATACCACTCACCTCACCTACCCCAGCTGCACCCTGTCATCATTGGGGTGCAGCGAGGATAGGGTTCTGAGCATCCCTAGGATGCTTCCCTCCATGGGGAGTTACATCCGGTGTTGGCTCTGTGCTGGTAGTGTGGATCTGAACATCTCCCCTCTCTGGGATGCTGCTGTGTGCATGCACACATGAGATGGGGGGAAGGGCACCAGAAAGCAGGAAAAACCAGGGCATGGCTATATGACACCTGACACTCCTGGGCCTCCCCCAAACCCCCCCCCCACTGATGGTGATGACACTGAGGACTGGAGAGGGTAAGAGACAGAAATTGGGATGACAAGGTTGGGAGATAGTCACAGGCAGAGGTGGGCAACACTGGTCACAAGGGCAGAAACAATACAAAAAAAAAGGAGGGGAAGGAAAAACGTTGGCAGCAATCCCTCTGATATCTCCTCCCGTTCCTGTTGATCAGGAGAAGTCACACTTGACATGCAGAAATTAAGCTTCTCCAGTACCAGTACTGTACATCCACAAAGGATCTGGTCCACTTTCCAAAGGGTCACTGACCCAATTCAGGGGTATTCCAGGCATCCCAACCCCCCCCGACAGCTGTGCAGCTGAGCACACTTGCCTTTTTTTGCTTATCCCCCTGCCCCGATTGTTCACCAAAGCTCCTAATCCAGCCACACTGGTGCTGCTCAGCAGCCTCACTGTGCTTCTTCTGTGCTCTGCCCAGACTGCTCAAGCCCATGTCATCCTCTGGGTAAAGTCCTTTACAAGCTGGCCCTGAGAATAATTCCAGGTTAACTCAGATTCAACTTGGCCAGACGAGGAGCCAGGAGAGACACTGGGTTGGTGACATTGGACCAGTGGCAGAGTCATCTGCCGGTTAGGGCTTTTATCTCCCCTGTCTTGTCCCTTCCTCTTCCTTGTCTTGCAGTGAGCCACTCTATGAGCAGCTACCTGGAGGAGGAGGAGAGGTATGATGGTCTGTGGTCACCTATGATGTCCAATGACGCCCCATACCCACCTCAGGAGTCACAGTTGTACTGAGAGTGCTGGATCCCACCCCCTGGAGTCTGAAAGCAGTACAAAGAATACACTGGCCTAGAGCTGTTGGATAGATTAATACCATGAACCTACATCGTGCACTTGGGAGCCCAACAGCATGCTTTACCAGTACCAGAGGGCTCGGCAGGTTGACCATTTCAACTGCCTTGGGTCACTTAGAGTCCCAGAAATAACCTGGCAAGCAAATACGTTCAGGAATACATGACACGAGGGAACCAAGGATATCGTAAACAGTACAACTTTTTTGCAGAAAGCATTTATTATAGGGCAACAAAAGGTGGAATAGGATGTACGAACACATGAACTTAGTCAGCAGAAAAAGGCCAGATGATCTGTGCTGGATGGCTCATAACTATGCCAACACAGTCTGTCACCCTCCCCATCCACACAAACAAGCTTCAACAGGGTGAGATAAAAACCTGTTAACAACTTACTGCTGCAAATGTTCTTTTCTCTTTGCAAGTCTAACATTTTTTTAACACTGCTGTCAACCCCTCATGCCAGCATAAACGGTTCCCGTGCACACATTCAGTCTTCAACAGAAAGTCAAAGGCAGGTTGCATTGATTCATAACCGCTGCAGCTCATTCATAATACCATCCATAGGATTCTTTTGTTTTCATAGCCAAAACATTGCTGTGCATATTAATGAAACAACCCACACATGCAAAGTATGAACTGGAAGTTTCCCCTGATTAAATTAGAGGGAAGGCTCTACGGAGGTGAAGGAAAATAAATGTTGTGTAAAAGCAGCCTGAGTCAGATTAAAACAAACAGGTTTCAGAACTCTGAGGATGACCGCTCATTCAGTCGACATGTAAGCTTTCCAGGTAGTGGTTTGGGTAACCGGCCTTCATGGCATATTGCACACCTGTGTTTCTATCCTTTTAAGTGATTTGTGGCTATATGCACTCCTGGTATGCTTGTTTAGGCTTTTCAGCCACTAGAGAAAGTTTTCAGTTTGAAATGTACTTTGGAGTCTGCATTTTTTTGCACCACAGTGACTGGGACGACTTGTTGGTAAAGTAAAGCATTACTTTTGCTTTTGCAACCTATTTACATCTGTAACCGGTTCACATATTATTCTCTAGCACTGTTTTGGGGTTACATGATTTTTCAGCCTGTGTTTTATTGTCGCTTTTTATAGTTGTGTTAATAAAGGTGATTTGTGTTTGAAACTTGCTAGTTCTCTAAGATTCCTTTATTGAGTTTAGTTGCTGACCTCACTTTGGTTACAGCTTCTCTGTACAAAAACCTTTTTGGCTTCTAGCTTGTTTTAGCTCTGAGGTATTGTGCACTCCCTTGAGACATTTTTTTTGACCATTAGCAGCCCCCCCAACACTCTCAACTGTGAGTAGTCTACCAAGTTTTCTTTCTTTGCCAGATATACTTTATACAGCCCTTAAGGTGTAGCCAGTTTAAATGAAAACATTCACAGGTAAGAGTGAGTCTATGTGCCCCAGTAGCTAGTCTGCAGGTTTTATTAAGGGCTATGCTGATTCTTTTAAGCATGGTATCCATGGCAGTACCATAAATAATTAGCCCATAGTCAATTAAGGAGAATATTGAACTGTTGATTGCTATGCAGAGGGCATCAGGGGTGAGACAGTGCCTATGTCTATATAAGAGCCCAATCCAGGTGTTTACTGCCTTAGCTAAATGGTCCATGTGGATGACAAATGACATGGAGGTATCTATGGTTATACCAAGGTATTTGAACTGCTGAATCTGTTTAAGGAGTGAGTTAAGATTGTTAAGGATGGTCAACTGGTGTAGTTTGTTCCTATTGTGAGGACTGGCAAAAAGCATACAGTAGATTTCATTTTTTTTTTTGTAATTAAGGAGTTTCTGGTCAGAGAACCATTCCTTGACAGCAGAGAAGTTGTCCTGTAGTTGTTCAAGGGGAAGGGGGTCAGGACGACTTAAGAAAATGATGGCATCATCCGCATAGAGAAGTAAGTTAGACGAGCATACCTTAGGGATGGAGTTAAGGAATAGACTAAAGGGCAGGGGACGTAGGATCGATCCTTACAGGACCCCAGATTGCACTTGGCAGCTGTCTGACAGCACATTACTTATTTTGACTTTCTGGGACCGGCCACCAAGGTAGCTCTCAAACCGACCCGTTACCTCAGCTGAGTGTCTAGGGTGTGGAGTGAGTCGAGTAATAGGGTGTGATTGACCATATCAAATGCTTTTGTGAGGTTGATATATATCACTCCCAGTAGGTGACCCTGGTCCAGAGTGCTGTGTATAAAGCCAGAGTATTCAAGTAGCGTAGAGGTGGTGCTGTGCTGTTACACAGTGTTGAGTGTGGGGGGGGGGGGACATTTGATGTACTTGAATCACTATTGCACATTTGGAAAATGGGCAGGTTAAATATTGTATTCTGATTGACTGTTGCCATTCCATTGGCACATTTTATGTGCCAGTTCCCCTAGTAAAGAAAAAGGTCTACATGTAATCTGAAATTTGGACAAATCACATACAGAATTCATAAGCCTCTTCACTCATTCTTGATTTCCATTGTAAACATGGCTGCCATCTTTTATTTTAATTTTATAAGAAACATCTTACAAAGTTACTCCATAGCATACATCTTATACAAAACAATTGATCAAGACCACATGATTATCATAGGGTACATAAAAATGCAACCCAGTGATTATCAACATCTGAGGGCACTGCAGGTAAGAGGTAGTCAGTATAGGGTATGTAGCATTAGACAGCATTGCCATAACAGCATAGACCATTTCCAAAATAAGTAATACACATACAGTTAAACAGCTTTTTGTGAGTGGAAGTGGTCAGTGTTCCTGTTATGACGAGTCAAAATACATATAGTGTATTGTAGAATGTTGTTAACCTTAGGAAATCATCATTTCCTAAGGTTGTTATGCTATCTTTGTGACGTAGGACTGTTGTTAACCTATCGATACTATGTCACATCGATAGGTTAACAATGGGGATCGCTTTGCGCATGTGCACTACACGACCCAATGGCCCTCCAGAAACGGCCGCGGCGGTGAAAGCATGGCCCAGAATGGCTGCAGCGGTAAAAAAATTTAAAAAGTAAGGATCCTGATTATTATCTCCACTAGAAATGCATGACCATACACTATAGAATATAATGTATGGTCATACATCGGCAACCAGTTTGAATAACCGGCTCGAGGTTGCCATGGTGACATAAACCTCCCGAGCTTCACTGTCAAGGTTTACATGGTCACCATGGCAACCTCTCACCAGTTAACAAACTGGTTACCGATGCATGTCCATACGTTATCCTCTATATTATGCATTCCCCCTGTACTCCTGCCAAAAGTACCTTATTCTGCTAGAAATACAACCTATAAGTCTATATCAGTGATGTAAATTTCAGCAACTATACCCCATATAGCCTAAGGATGACCTTTGAAAAAAGAAAAAGTCCTGGATACTATTTGTTTGTCTTCAAAATCCCTACCATAGATGAAACGGAGACCATCCTCCTTTACTCGTATATAAAAACCTTTAGCTAGGCCCTAAAAATAAAACTCCCTTAAATGAAAAAAAAGAAAGAAAAACAATTGATCATTCATTCTATGATTCTTTTCTTATACACATAAACAAATAAAAAAAAAATCGAGCACTATTCAGATTTAATATTTCTGGTGTTGATTTGATGACCATGAATAATTCCCATCATAGCCTAACCAGCTTGACAGAGCAATCTCTGCTGCTAACCCTGCCCCAAATAAAATTGAGTCTCTGTCTCTGTATGAGGCCCGTGTTTACCTGTGAGTGTATGTAAGTGGAATTTTGCAGAATTCTGAATTCATACATTCCATGGTCGGGGGTGGCGGAGAAGGGCGTGAGCATTCTATTAGAGGAATACTGCAAACTATTGAATTCTTATGTTCCAAGGTAAACAAACAAACCTACTGCATGTCCTTCCTCTTCCCTCCTGTCAGCAGTTCCACTGTGCTTCCTTCATCTCTAAATACTGGTTTGGGTCCCTCCCCTCACACCTATCTCACTTCCTCTCCCCATCCCCTCCTCCTCCTCCTACTCCCTGCCTTCAAGAGACCCACACAGTATCTCCCTTCCCATCCACACTCTTCAGCTGGGAAATCTGCTCTCTTATACTGCCTCCTCTCCCTCTGGAACCAGTTACCACCCCCCACCACCAATACGTCTCTGCCTCTCACTTCCTTCCATTAGAAGCCAGCTAAAGCTCCCCCCCCCCTCCTGCTTAACCTTCTTCCTGAACCCTTCCTTACCCTTGCCTGGCTTTTGACCACCCCTTACTCACCCCCCCTTAAAGGGGACAGGAATTTGTTTTTACATTTTTTTGTATAACCTAACCATATGTATATTATCAATAATGTTTCAATGTAAAAAGAGTGTGTTTTGTGTATTTTTATTCACATTTCTGCCTATTCTGTCTTACAAGTGCTTGTTTTGAGAATCCACATTCTAAAAAGGCACAAGACAATCTGAATGGAAAATATTTTGTTTGGGCAGTGCGTCCCCATACTGTACACTCATTCAATGCTGTTGCTTGATTTACTGTAATACCATTATAGATTTAATCCAAGTAAAAGGAACTGTCATCAATATTATCCTTTGTATCCTGTTCCCCGGTCACATTGACAACCTGCACATCTCTGGCTGAGCCGTCATAAGTGAATATTACAACATTAGAAAAATATCATGGGGCTAAATGTGTGTTGATCTATGCCTGTAGCACTCTTTGTGCTATTAATAAACATTTTGTTCCCATTTTCTTTATTTGACATCTTTCTTTATTCTTCTGTTTGTTTACACCAGTAATCAGTTTTATGAGTAGGGAGGCAGCTTTGTTTCTTGGCATGGCTCTGCAGGTAGTGAAGCCCGTGTAAAGTGAAACAGAGTTAACACTGGCTTCTGGTGTGTCACTTCTTTTTTACCTGAAGGAAGCGTCTGAAATGCTGTCTGTATCAATGTGTACAGTATTGTGTTGAGAATGGTACATAATCCAAGGGTCTGTTTAGTGGCAGTTATTGCTGTGTGTGTGAATTTGGCTGAGACAGGTGCTCCAAAATAGCAATCTGTTGTCAATTTGTGTGTGTGTGTTTGTTTGGGGGGGGGAGGGGTCGAAAATAACATTGAGTCTTTGTTTTGATTTTTTTAATGATATTGTCTGATGTGAGGAATATTGTGGGGGAAACAAAGGTACTTTTCCACGTTCATTTCGCTAAGCCATCACAAAGCGGGATGGTATTTATCTCTATACATGTCACTCATTGTTGCTAACTCCATTAGCACAACTGCCCATGCCAAGTTCAGCAATGGTCCTGTGTAGTAACTTTTCCCTGCCATTAGGGCCGCGACTGTGTCCCTTAAAGTAAATTGTGCATCTCGCATGATGAAATTGTATTATCATATTTAAGGCCACTGCTAAATCTCTGCAGAGAATCGTTGCTTTTCATTTGAGTCTTTACCTAGCATTACCATAATAAGAAAAATTGACACAAGCCTGTTGAGCTAATGAAGTTAGCAACTAGGAGAGGCATGTACATACATGAATACCATTCCATCACATTTTGTGATGGCTCAGCCAAATGAACTATGAAATGGTACCTTTTCCCCCTACTATATTCATCACATCAGACACAAAAAAATAAACAATCATGACAGAAACTCAACCTTATTCTTGACCCCATACACAAATTGGCAACAGATTGCTATTTTGGAGCACCTGTCTCAGCCTAGTTCACTCACTCAGTAATGTTGGACTGCCAGTACACAGACTCTCGGATTATGTAACATTCTCAAAACAAAAAATAATGAATTTAATGTGATCAGAGTGTATCTTTCTACCTCGTTAGCAAAACAGACTTTGTTCTGATTTAATTTGAGTCCTCTATTTATATCCTCTCCCTGCCAAGATCCTCCGTGCTCCTGTGTAGTACTTTACCACCACTGCCCTTCCCCCAGACAGGAGGCTGCAGATGGGTCCATCAAAGTAAACGTTGTCCTTTGAAATCATGACATGCTCGGTCATCTCATGCTTGGATCCCCCCAGCTTCCTACATATTGCCATGTTACTATTGTCTAATTAATTGTGGGTTCCACCCTGCTACTACAAAGTCGATAAAGAGGATATCCATCCCCGTACATTACTATGGTAGACTGAACTTCAGTCTAGTATGTCTGTCATGCATTAAGTGCCATGTAAATGAAAAAAAAAGTGGAAGTGATCACCTCCTGGCACAGAAACACATTGGATTTAAGTGAAAAATAGCAGACTATTGACATCACTGTAAAATAATTTACTGCATGAAAATCACGGACATTAGCGAAGACTCACACAAAACAAAACAGCAATATATTGTAGAAAGAAGGTACAACACAGCAAAATGTGGTACAATTTATTTATTTATGTTTTTGATAACTGGGAGAGCAAACTGATCCAAAGGACCATTTTCAGTTGCGACCTGGGCTGTACAGTGGCACAGACAACAGAAACAAGTTATAATACAGTAGGCACATATAACACAGTGAGTACAGTGGTATCAGAAACAGTGATACATAAACATATCTTAAATGACTGACTATTTGAATTACATAACTAGCTTCTGCAATGTCTACACAAAATATGGAGAATGTGGGATTGGATAATATGAAGGTGAGGTTTATGCATGAGTGTTTATTAACTGGAGGAGAGCATTGTGCATTGGCTCAAAAAAAAAAGAACATACTAACAAAAGGAGAGAGAAAAAAAATGGATTAATCAGGATGGGCATGTCCGTTTGCTGACCACCATGGAAAAACAGTATAGGTACTAATTAGTTTAGGTCTGCAGGAGGATCAGAAATGAGTATAGAAACATAGAATTTGACAACAGATGAGGACTGCTTGGCCCACCTAGTCTGCCCATTTCCCCACCTAACGGATAAGCTAGAGATCCTAGTTAACCAACAGCCTACTTCCTCGAACCCCCCACTAGAATTGCCTTATGTCTATCCCATGCATTCTTGAATTCCACTACTGTTTTTGACTCTATGACTTCGTCAAGAAAGCTGTTCCATGCATCCGCAACCCTCTCCATGAAAAAATACTTCCTCGCATTACCTCAGAGCTGCCCCCCCCATTATCTTCAAATTGTGCCCCCTTGTTCTTGCACATCTCTTTTTCTGAAAGATGCTACCTTCTTGGACTTTGTTGATTCCCTTGAGGTACTTGAAAGTTTCTATCATGTCCCCCCCTTTTCCTTGAGGATATACATAGTAAGCTCCTTTAGTCTCTCTTCGTATGTCTTCTGGTGCAGACCCTGCACCAATTTAGTTGCCCTCCACTAGACATCCTCTATCTTGTCTGTCCTTGTGGAGATGGGATTTCCAGAACTGCATGCAGTACTCCAGAAGGGATCTCACCAACTGTCTGTACAGTGTCTGTCCAACTGTCTGTCCAAGTATGTCAGAAAGAAAATGCATCATCAACTATTCAGACTAATTTACAGCAATCTGCATTGGGTGTGTGTGTGTGTGTGTGTGTGTGTGTGTGTGTGTGTGTGTGTGTGTAGGGGTGGGAGGATCCATATTGGGGGAGTGGCAAACTACAATAAGGATAATATCACTATCTATATAATTATGAAAAAAATGACAGTGCCATCTCCAATTCAAGCACATCTTTTAGTCAATGAGTAACTACATATTTACAACATATATCCAGCAGAAGCCAAAACAAATGAAACTGCATCATTCTCTCACTACCTTTCATTTTATTTTTTTAAATGTGTGCACAGAGTACACCATAAGATGAACTCTAATTCTGATCAAGTGAATTAAATGAATTTGTGATAGACCTGACACAAGTAATTATTCATTCTGCAACAGTACAGCATATAAAGTCAATAGAAAATACCTTCAATAAATATGGGATACGTAACAAGGACCTGTGGAATACATGATTTATTTTCAGAAGAGCTGTTTGACATTGGGTAACCTCATGAGTGGCGTTAGCCACAAGTGATGTACCTAATGTCAAACAGCTCAAGAGAAAATAAATCATGTATTCCATAAGATCCCTGTTACGTATTCTATTTATGCAACAGAGATCCTTAAGGATAGTGCAGGGAGTTTTGTTTTAAATTGTTCATTTAATTTTTAATGTAAACTTACATGGACTTTTTGTGGTTTTCCCAGTGTAGCTCTGCTTAGCATAGTGGTTGCTATGGATGATCCAACTTTATATTATGGCCAGTACATAATGAAAAATTTGATGCGCAGTTCTTTTGTTTTTACTTTTTTGTGGGGGGGGGGCATTTGTTTGTCAAAAAAGTGAATATAAATTTCATTTTCTGCCAGTTTTTGCTGATTATAAAAAATCTGAAAGTTATCTATAAATGAAACACCTCTAATTTTTTAGATATTTTTGTGCTGAACAACTTTTGTGCCAAAGGACCATGTTATCATTTTTCATTTTAAAGTTATTTGCATTTGTTTGTTGAAAAAGTGCAAAAGAATTGAATTTTCCGGTGTTTTTTTTTTTTACTAATTATAAAAAAAAATATAAGGTATATATAAATGGAACACTACTCATTTTGCAGATATGTTTGTGCTGAACAAAGTTTGTGCTCACAGTACCATGCTATCATTTTTCATTTTAAAGCTGTTTACATTTGTCCAAAAAGTGAAATAAAATGATTTTTCTGCTGTTTTTTGCTAATTACAAAAAAAAACTAAACCGTATCTATACATGAAACACCACTCATTTTATAGATATGTTTGTGCTGAACAAAGTTCATGTTCACAGTACCATGTTATCATTTTTCATTTTAAAGCTGTTTACATTTGTTTGTCCAAAAAGTGAAATAAAATGATTTTCTGCTATTTTTTTTTTTTTTGCTAATTATAAAAAATACTAAATGGTATCTATACATGAAACACCACTCATTTTACAGATATGTTTGTGCTGAACAAAATTCATGTTCACAGTACCATGTTATTATTTTTCATTTTAAAGCTGTTTACATTTGTTTGTCCAAAAAGTGAAATAAAATGATTTTTCTGCTCTTTTTGCTAATTATTAAAACAACTAAATGGTCTCTAGAAATTAAACACCATTTCATTTTGCAGATATTTGTGTGCTGGACAAATTTTGTGCTCACAGTTCCATGCTTTCATTTTTTTGTTTTAAAGTTATTCGCATTTATTTGACAAAAAAGTGAACAAAAAAGCTTTGATTGACAGGTGGCATTTATTAAACATATGTTGGATAAATCTAGGATTATAAAATTTATTCAACATATGTGAAAATAAATGGATTTATTCAATGGCTTCTGAGTCCACGTCTATTGCATAAATAAGGAAATCACTTCCAGGTTGCTGTCAATTTCTGACAGCTTCACGCACGAGTCTCAGTGAGCTTATGAAATGGATAAATGATAACATCACTATTTGGCAGCCTCGCTCACTCTTGCAATGTCAAAACAGAAAATATAAAACGAAATGGTCCATCAACAGCCATATTAATTTTTCCTGATTGATGACAAATTAAAACAATAAAAAAAAAACCCACTAACTCAACTGGCAAATAGTCAAACAGGCACACAAAGTAAAAACAGTCACATCACACTACTAGTAGGGAGGTGCTGTTTAATTGATTTCCTGTCCTCCTTAATGAGTAGTGGAGCCAAAACAGGCTGGCAGGAAAATAATATAAATTGTAAGATGTTGTAAGTTGTAACATTTTATTTTGGAAGTATTTTTCTTTTTGCTGTTGTTCATTACAAAGTCTTCTATGTGATATTATTGTATTGGATGTGTAGAAGATCTCTTAGCCTGGCTGCTGATATATCTGTTTCTGCTCCTCCCCGCCCCACACACATAAATCAGCAGCATTTTGATCTCACTGACAGTACCATCACAGGTGACTGACCTGGCAGCCACTGAGTGGCTGTTCCTAAGCAGCAGCATACCTCTCAAGTGTCACACATTATGAGGTACGTCACTCATTTTAGCTCTCAAAAACCCTTTATCCATCATGAGGAAGGTGATATTCCACATTCACCACTGAGACTTTAAAGCAGAAATTCATAATAATCTATTATGCTCAGTTATACAAAAACATTATGAACATTAGTGCACTGATAGCTATAGAGTTCTGAGCTTCCAGCACCATGTTAGACGATATGTCACACATTTTGCTCATTTGTCACACATCGTGTCACACATTTTGGTGAAGAAAGGTTGAGAGGTATGAGCAGCAGTGATGTCACAGTCAGTGAGGTCACAATGCTGACGATGTCATGGGGGGGGGTGGAGATACATATATCAGCTGTCAGACAGTCTGCTGTCCCACACATCACACCTATTAACATCAGGTAAACAATCTTCTAATTAAACAAAAGAAATGAGAAAGTACCTCAGATTCAAAATGTTAATAGTTGACTGCTTTTAAAAAACTAATATTCGTTTTAGGCAGTACACTAGCTCTTTAACCCGATAGTTCTGGCAAACTTGTTGAAGTTTATGAACCTGTTTTGACTCCTACTTTCAGCACCAGTTCAGCTACCATTCACTCTGGCACTGTACACTTTGAGTTGGCCAAGTCTGCACAGTTGATCTGTATGCTAATTAATTTCTCCTCCATGTGCAATGTTTTGCCACGTTGTACTGCACTTAACTTATGGGTGTCATGTCATCCTCATTGTAACCACATCACCAGACTGGCTGTGTTTTGTTTGTAATTGTGCTTCTCCCCTTCCCCTAGGTAGCACGTGGCTCAGTGTGTCTCTCCCAGTTGTCAGTTTTAAATAAATAAATAAAAACAGACAACTGACATCACATATCATGTGATCAGCTGTTTTACTGTTTTTCTGAATATTAGTCGGGATCCTTGACAGCCTTAAAAAACACCAATTTCATTAGGTGACAGCTATGAGTGCATATGTCGACACAGCAACTGCGCCTGTCACTCAGCTGTTCTAGGGCTGGCCTTTTCAAGATAAACTTGCAAGTCAGCTCGCAATGTAGAACAGCCAGTACAGGAAAAAACTGTATGAAAACCACGTCTGTTTCAGTTTGGCAGGTTTATTGTGTAGCTGGGTTTACTGTGGAGACTCAAATGGTTTATGCCATGACATCTGTGAGTGGGAGAGTATACTGCCTTTGCCACTCACTCAGTTGTCAGTTGTGAGAGGTGTGATCACATTGCAGAAATAAAAACAAAATAAGAAAATCAGCTTAGATTAGGTTTCGGGAGGTTTACTATGCAGCTTGGTGGATGTACTGAAAACATAAAGAGGTTACCCTGTCAGGGAAATGAGCAAGCAGAGACTGTACTTGACTTGGGGTGGGGTGCTGTTTGTAACAAAACAAAAACATTTTTTAACCACAGGAATCCATCACTGATGCTTTACAGTAAACATCAAATCATTCTCCAGCCAGAGTGTGATGCCCCTGAGGCAGAATTTCATCTGAACTGTGGAACTTTAGAATGAAGTTAAAACTCTGCACAGTACTTATGCTCCCCTTGCAGCTCTAACGCCAGATATGTTACCCTGCTGAACAGAGCAGTCACCTTGAAGTACAGCTCCAGTATTCTGGTCGTCAGATTAGTTTATTTCATTTATTTAAAAATTTGTAACTGGGAGAGGCACACTGAGCCAAGGCTTGGTTCCAGACCAGACCCGGGGGGGGGGGGGGCGGAGAACAGTGGAAGAACATCTGCACAGTACATAGTAGCAAAACATTTGAACAACATTCAGTAACAATGTGTACAAAATTAGAATAAATACAGAACAGTTGTACGTGCAGAGAATAAAGTGTGATACAACTCAATAAGAATGCCTAGCAGATGCATCTTCAGAAGTGGCAGCAGTATTTGGAGAACAAGAACAATATTGACAACAGGCTATTGACCTGAGGGGTGAGTTATTGCCCAACATCATAATGGAGGGAGAAAACTATAGTGGTGTAAATGTTAGACCAAGGCAGGAGCAGGGACACAGCTGGCTGCCTACCAAGATGGTCAAAACTCAGCCATGGAGGTATCAAGAAGAAGGGTAACAGGAACAGATTGGAAAGGGTTGACGTCTCAACTGGTGCCTGAGGGAGCCAGGGGATGGGGAGAGGCAGAGGAAGGAGGGGAGTTGGTTTCAGAGTGAGAAAATTTGAAAGGACAAGGCAGATTGCCAAGCAGAGGAACAGGGGTGAGGAGCGGCAAAAGTGCAATGGTTCCCTGGAATGGAGGGAACAGAAAGCAGGGGGGAATTGGGAGAGGAGAGAGGATAGGTAAGACTGAAAGGAACCAAATCAGTATTTGGATATGGAGGAGGTACAGTGAGCCTGGTGATGTGAGGGCAGAGGGAGGATGTATTGGGATGAATACAGTGAACAATAGTGGGTGCAAGGGGGGGAGTTTGTAACAGAATAGCAGAAGGAGTTGCAGAGGGTGTCCAATCTGATGGAAGTGGAAGAGGCAGTGCCATAGACCACACCTGCATAGTCAAAGACAGGGAGCACTATTTTGGTAACAAGCCCCCAAACATGTGGAGATAAGCAGTCTTTGTTGTTGTACAGGGCACCAAGCTTGGGATGGAGATTTGCAGGGATGGCATTGACATGAGCTGAGAAGTTGAGCTTACTGTCTAACCACACTTTAAGGTACTTGAAGGACTGAACTGTTTCAAGAGATGTGCCATCTAGAGTGATGAAATGGGGGGTAGTGAGTCTGGCCAGTTTCTGACAGGTGCCAAAGGTCATTGGCATTGTTTTTTTTTCAGTGTTGACTCTGAGTTAGTTGGTTGGATTGGAACCAATGCAGAATGTTATTGAAGTCCTGCTGGAGTAGATCTTCCACAGCTGCAGTGGAGGGACTGGAGGTGAAAATGACTGTGTCATCAGCATACATATGGACCTGCCAGTTGCCACGGTTAGAGAGGAGGTTCATCATTCATTTCTTTTTTTCTTGAGTTTTTATGTTGACTTAGTTTATTTATCAAATACTCTGCATTAGATAGGGTTTATTTCTGTCTTTTTGCAACATTTGCTCTTTCTCCAGGGTCTAATCGGTTCCCAAGAACCAGAAAGTCTGCAGTGTAACATGATTCCCACCTGAAGGGAGCCACTTGACTTTATAGAAAACTGCTTACATTTCTTAACCAACCAGCTTAACTTTTATTTATTTATTTAAAAAATGTCACCAGGAAAGATACTGTATGCTGAGCTGAAAATAGCTCATTTTCCAATGTGTGCTGGGGGAAGGGGGAAACAGGGATATAGGTACAGAATATAACAATTGATTATGCAATAAACCAAAATGTCGTATAGAGATATAAAATTAGACAGTGCAAGCTATGTACATAAAGAGCGTGAGAGAACTAGGCATACAAACATATATACGAACATACGAAGAAGCCATCAGAAGAAGTCCAGTTGGTCTTTCAAGTCTGCTCGTATTGCAGGGTCCACAGCTTGAGCTAATGTCCAAGCCCTCCCTCCCCACTCTTCCCATCCTCCCTACCTATGGTCCTTACCTTCGCCCTATGCCTATCCCAGCCTCTCTTAAAGGTGCCCACTGTTTTCAACAAGATGACCTCTTCCAGCATTGTATTCCAAGTGTCCACCACCCCCTCTGTGAAAAAGTGCTTCCTGAGCTCCCTCCTAAACATCCCACCCTCCAGCTTAAGACTGTGCCCACTAGTGTTATGGTTGCCACTCAGCTTAAAGATATTCTCCTTATCCACCTTATTTATCCCTTTCAAGTACTTGAAAGTCCCAATCATGTCCCCTCTCTCTCTCTCCTGTCTTTCAGGAAGTACATGTTCAGTGCCCTCATCCTCTCCTTGTAAGCCTTACCCTGCTGACCAACTATCATCTTTGTAGCCCTCCTCTGGACCTTCTCCAGCAGGTTAATGTCCGTTTTGAGGTGTGGGCACCAGTACTGAACTCCATACTCTAGATGCATCCTTACCAGTGACCTGTACAAGGGCAGTATAACCTCCTCTCTCCTACTACTGATCCCCCTAGATATGCATCCCAGCATCTTGTTTGCCTTTGCTGCTGTTTTCTTGTACTGCGTGGAGTGCTTCAGGTAGCTAGCGACCATCACTCCCATGTCTTTTTCCTCCTCTGATGCAGATACTTGGACTCCACCCAGGTAATACTCTGTCCTGGGATTCTTGGCTTCAATATGCATAACTTTTCATTTCTTGGCATTGAAGCCAAGCTGCCATATCCTGGACCACCTCCCTAGCTTTTCCAGATCTTCCTGTAGGTTCTGTATCCCTTCAGCTGTGTCCACTCTCCCACAGAGCTTGGTGTCATCTGTGAATAGGTACATTTTGCCCTTAATGCCTCCCCCAACATCATTGATGAAGACATTGAACAGCATCGAGCCCTGTGGGACCCACAGAGAATAACATAACAAATAACATGCGAAGAATAATACAGATCAGATAACAAGCAACACAAGTCCAGGGAGGGAGGGAGGTATGTCTCATAGGAACAGGGAAAGGAACCTTAAGTGGTGTGGGTAGAAAGGTATAAGATGTAGTAGGGAGGAGCACTGAAGGGGAGGAGGAAAGGAGGGAGGTAAATAACTAATGTGGAAGGGATAGGGGAGAGAGGGGGGAAGAGAAGGAGAAAGGTAGGAGTGTACTGTGGAAAGGATGGGTGAGGTAATACTGTTCAAATTTCAACTGCTTTCTCTTTAAAACAATAAATCAGCAGATTTTGCATTCCTTAAATGTGGCTCCCCTTAAAGGGGAACTGAAAATGTAAATACACCTTTTTCAGAATTGCATCTCAGCAAACAGGTTCTGGTAAATATATTTTTACAAGTAATGGGACAAGCGGTCCTCAAAGAAGGTTTGGTTTGAATTCCTTCTCCTTGCATAGAACAAATGGCTTTAAAATTATTCATCTAAATGTCAGAAGCTTAATCCCTAAACTTGCAGACACTGAACAACTGCTATCAGCCCGATATAGTAGCCATATCAGAAACTTAGTTGAAGCCTCCAGTTTCTGATGGTTTATGTAAAATGCCTGGCTATAATAATAATTAGGGCTGACCGAAGAGGCAAGAAAAAGGGTGGTGGGGTAGCAGTCTATTTTAGAGAGCATTCGCAGTTGAATTTTTTAAGTACCAGCAATAAGAATCATTGCTTGACTGATTGGCTACTTCTTTAATACTAGGTGGTAGGAAACATATAATTATAGGTTGTTTGTATAATCCCCCTCGGTGCAGCCTACATGGTTTAAAAGAATATTTGGAAATTGTGGCTTCCTTTATTAGGCGTCATGATTTTTTGCTTGTGGGAGATATGAATCTGAATTGGCTTCAGAGTGATAGACTGGATGGGCCTTGCGGTCCTTATCTGCTGTCAACTTCTATGTTTCTATGTTTCTATAGCTTGAGGTTGGAGCCTCCTCTACATTCCTCTAACTTAACTCAAGTGATAAATGAACTAACTCACCTTAATTTGCAAACTTCAGATTACTCAGTTTTGGATTGGGTTGTTACTAATAGAATAGATATGATTGCTGTTTCAGGTGTATTGGCTGATTCAGTGAGTGCTCATATGAGCATTTTCTGTGTTCTGAATTTCAAACATATTAAAATTCCACCCCATCCTATTCAGGGTTGTAGTTTTTAAAAGTGTTGACTTTGATACATTAAATGCTCACGTATCTTTGCTTCACTGGTCTTATTTGGAATCCATTCCTGATGTTAATCAAGCTTTAGATTTTTTTGCAATCAGTTACTCCCTGTACAAAATACTTTTTTTTCCATTTGGTACTTTGAGACTGCAGGGTGTCCCTAAAAAATGGTTCTCGTGGGAAATTAAAAAAATGGATTATGCAGAGAACTCTTGCCTGGGAAGCTTATAAAAAATGCCCATCTATTTCATGTTTAAATAGCTATCATTATTTGAGAAATAAAGTAGTAGTAGTAGTAGTAGTAAAAATGTTTATTTATACAGGAAGGAAGACCAACTTCAAACACCAGTAGGACCACTAGAGACCTCTTTACAAGGTGTACCTGTTTAGATGTCAAGTTAAAACAACAGTTTCCAATCTACATACAAAAAACACTTAAGCACAAGTTACACATACAAATAAATATGCTATACAATAAACATCTTCTAAATATGAATAACTCATCTATTACATAAACAACGAAAACACTTCTCCTGATTCATAGCAGTATTACATTTTGCTATAGCTATATCCTGAGTTTTAAATTCAGGTGGAAGTTTATTTCAAATCATAGCTGCCCTGTACTGAAAAGTCATTTCTACAAACCTATTTCTATTTTTTGGAACTATCAGATCTCTTGCTCCTTTCTTCCTTAAGTTAAACTGGTGTGCTAGGCCTGTAGGAGAAGCAGATCTATATATTTTATAGACTAATTTAGTCTAATTATTTTGTCTTCTACATTCTAATGAAGTCCAATTTAACTTTGTATAGCAAAGCAAAGCAAAGCAAACTTTATTTATAAAAGGCGCCTTTTTGAAACCAAGGTGCCTGTACATAACATAATAAAATCAATAAATAATTAAAACAATATTAAAATTAATCTAGGGCAACTACATTTAAAAATCATTGTATGCAAGACTAAACAAATGCGTTTTTAATGCCCCCTTAAAGCTTTGGACAGTCGGGCAATCCCACACATAGTACAAAGATGAGTATCATACTTACATCTCAAAACAAATCTAGCCAAGCCATTATAACAACTGTCAAGTTTATTTAGAGATTTTTTTTTATTAGCACTAGAATAAACTTGACTCCTGTAATCAATCAAAGGGATTATTAGTTGATTTGCTATGACCATCCTATCTTGAATACTCAAACAATTTGCTACTCTTCTAAGTGCACCTATCCTAGAATGAACTTTCTTTGTCAATGCATTTATATGTTGCTCTAAAGAAAACTTCTGGCCAACATATACTCCCAAATATTTACAAGTGGAAACCTGAACTAGCTGACTACCATTTGCAGTATATACTTGCAATTTACCTTCTCTGGAATTTTTCCCAAGAATGTTATTACCAAACAGCATTACCTGAGTCTTTCTTGTATTCAAAATGAGATTTGATGAAGCAAACCAATCTTATAATGTGTTTAAATCTGACTGTAACTTTGTCTCAACCTCATTAATATGTGAACCTACAGAAACCAAAACAGTATCATCGGCATACTGTAAAGCCTAATGTCAGGAAAGTTTATTTGACTGGGAAGATCATTAGTACCTAGTTTCTGAAATGGTAAGTTTCATGAACCCACTCCTGGGGGCTGGGTCCACTGAGCTCACAGTGCCCTCCCCTAAGTGCAATCCATGACAGGGGAGTCAGGAAATACCCTCCTTGTATCCTTTTAGAGTGTTAGCTGATTTCACAACTGAACACTCACCACGAGGGCCCAGGGCTTCCTCTCTGTCTGGGTAAGGGTAAAATATAGTCTCAAGTCTGTAGCCAGGTGAGAACCCTCCTTGATTGCTATGCTGGGGAAGAACCTAGGCATTACGAGCTCTTTGGGGCTGTCCTCGTAACTTGCTTGTTTCTTCTTCCACAGTGGCGCAGAAACCTGGTTCAAACCCCACAAACCCCTTCAGAGACCTTGCGTACTTTCCCTACTTTAGGCCACCAGATTACCTTCCAGGATTCTAGTTTCAGTAGTGTGTGGCACCTTAGTGCTAACAGACGTGCTACAGATTGAGTAAACCCTCCCAAAACCTTCACACACAACAAACCACTCCCAGGCAGATACTTTAAATAAAAGCAAGCGCTTTTACTGATTACTTAAATACAAAGATACATAGATGTTGTTGGCAGATAAGGGCCTTGTGGCCCATCCAGTCTGCCCTATCCCTCTTTCTAATGTTTAAGGTACCCTAGATGCTACAAGACCCCCCCTCTTTTGCCCTAGTTTGATAATTCCCGTGTGCCTATACCATGCATTCTTAAATCCCTGAACCGTGGCTGACCCCACCACTTCCTGGGGGGAGACTGTTCCATTTCCCCTCCACCGTTTCAGTGAAGTAGAATTTCCTCAAGTTCCCCATAAGTTTTCCCCCTTTTAGTCTCATGCTGTACCCCCTTGTTCTGCTATTTCCCTTCATGTGAAAGATGCTCTGCTCTGGTACCCTGTTGATCCCCTTCAGATACTTAAAGGTCTCTATCATGTCCTCCCTCCCTCTCTCTCCTTTCCTCCAGGAAGTATATATTGAGAGCTCGGAGTCTCTCCTCATAGGACTTACTCTGCATCCCGGACACCATTTTTTGTCACCCTACTCTGTACCATCTCCATCCTGTCTATGTCTTTTTGGAGATGGGGTCTCCAGAACTGAATACAGTACTCAAGATGAGGCCTTACCAGGGAGTTGTACAATGGTATCACCACTTCCCTCCTTTTACTTGTTATGCACCTCCCTATGCACCCTAGTATTCTGTTAGCCTTTCCAACTGCTTTGTCACACTGTTTAGCCACTTTGGGGTTGTCTTCTTTTTTTTTCCTATTTACATTTATTGATTTTTCCCTTTTTCTCCCCTTCCCAGGGTCATGGCGTACACATGCATATGCGCGTGTGGAGGCACTCACGCACGCCAGGATCCGGTGACCCCTTCCACACCACCCCAGACTTATGTCACTGCTCCTGCCACCTGCGCACCCAGCGTGCCTCCATGCAATGGGTGCAGGACTACAGAGGAGTGGGTGTCTACCCCTGGAGGGGGAAATCCCACTTCAACTGTCCCCCCCAACTGGCACCCTGGCAACCCGAGGTCATTCTCGAACCTGGGTCGCCGGCGTGGCGCGAGGTGTGATGTCCAGCTCCTCAACCCTCAGTGCCACCAGGCCAGCTTGGGGTTGTCTTCTATGCCTACCCCTAGATCCAGTTCCTCTGTGGTGGCCTCCAGTGCTACCCCATCTAGTTCATACACGACTCTAGGATTCTCTCTCCCTAGGTGCATAATCTTGCACTTTTTTGCATTGAAACCCAACTGCCATTCCTTGGACCAGTTTTCTAGCCTCTTCAGATCTCTCCTCATTTTTTCTATACCTTCCTGTGTATCTACCCTGTTACGTAGCTTTGTATCATCTGTGAACAGGCTAACCCTTCCTTCTAGACCCTCTGCAATATCGCTTATGAAGACATTGAAGAGCACTGGTCCCAGCACTGATCCCTGGGGTATGCCACTTGTTACCTATCTCTCCTGTGAGCTAACCCCATTTACCACCACTCTTTGTGTTCTGTTACTCAACCAGTTTCTAACCCACATGACCACCTCTGTCTTCACCCCCAGATATGCCAGCTTGTGGATTAGTATGCTGTGTGGGTCTGTATCGAAGGCCTTCCTGAGGTCCAGATAGGCCACATCTACCATTCTGCCCTGGTCTATTTCCTTTGTCACCCACTCAGAGAAATCAATCAAGTTGGTCTGGCATGACCTCCCTGCTGTGAATCCAAGTTGCCTTGGGCCCAGCAGCCCCCTTGTCTCTAGGTAGTCCACCAGCCTTTTCTTAAGCAGGGTTTCCATAATTTTACCTCCTATCGAGGTCAAACTGACCAGGAGGTAGTTTCCTGCCTCCTCCTCCTTGCTACCACTTTGGTGCAGGGGTACCACTTGTGCCCTCCTCCACTCCTCTGGAACCATGTCTGTTTCCAATCATGGGTGGTTAAAATGGGGGGGGGGCTGGTCGGGCCATGGCCCCTTTCTTGTATTTCAGGGGAGGCCATGTAGTTATTTTGGCCCCCCCCACATTGTATCAATTTTTTTTTAATAATCGAGTAGTAATTTTAGTGGTACATTCGTGTTTCCTAATGGCAGTGAGCTGAACTCTTTATTTTGGAAGACTGTGTGGCAGGAGCATAGGCAGGGGGAGTGTTTAGGATGTTCAGACCCCCCCCCCGGAAATGACCTCCGAAATTTTTTTATAATCGAAAAGATATTGACAGAGAAAGTAGTGTACGCTGACCCTTTAAATACACACTTCCGTGTTCGCACGAGCCGAGGTGCTGTGCTGTGCTGTAGACTGCTGCCTGTGACAGCCTGCTGCTAGCCTGCTGGGGGGGGATGGTGAGTGAATCCATTGATGCCTGTGTCTGCTGGTAGTCTGCTGAGGCTCCACTGTTCCTCCTTGAGACACAGCAGCCAACTAAGCCACGCTACGCAGAATTGGTGGCTTGGTGCTCCACCACATGCACCACTGAGAGTGAGGAGTCAATATGAGGAGGAGTGGTGGTGGATTAAGGAGAATTGTGGAGCACAGAGCAGGGAGCTGTAAAAGGAGCCAGGAGTCACCAAGTCGGTCGGCAGTTGGTGCTTGCCGGTCTGGATGGAGAAATGGTAGCAGTCAGAGCTGGAAGTCTAGCCTGCCACCTGGCAGCCTGCCTGTTGGCTACCTCCCCCCCATGGGCCTATCGGACAGTCATTGCTTCATCGGTTAAGGGTCCCCTTCCCTCAGACTTGTTAGCAACAGCCCATTTCTGAATCTGAAGAAGGAATCCATCTCTCGTCGGTCATCTCAGACAGGAGCCTGGAGCTGGAGGTAAGGAGGAATTTGACACAGGGGGGTGCACTGGGCAGACTGGGTGCCTACAGGTGAACACTGAACAGAGGCCTCACACCTTGGCAGGTTAACTACTGAATGGCCCTGCAGAACTAGAAGAGATAATAGCTGCCTTGGTAATTGGGCTGGAACCCAGGCCTCTGGGGAATGGGATACTGTGCCAGGGGGGTCTGCAGAGCCTGAAGTTGTGCAGAGACACAGGTTAGAGATATGGCTCAGGTTACCTATCTGGTCCCAGTTTCCAGAGGACTCCTATCAGCATGATACAGCAGAGCAGTAATTTTTTTCCACACAGAGTTCCCATGAGGACCACCATGCCATTAGAACTGCATTAGTCCCTCAAGCTCTCCAGTTTTGCTGGGCACACCCATGCCAGCCTCCATACAAGCAAAGAATGTTGCTTCACAATGCTTCCTTGCTGCCCCCACCCATAGTCTTTTTGCTTGTGCTTAACTGCTCTGCTGTCCTTCCCTGTATGATCTCCTATATCTCCCTTTTGCCCTGGGGAGAATGCTAGTGCATGGGATCACCAGGGGGCCCCTGGTGGTCCCATGCATTAGCACTCTCCCCATCCAGTATCTTAAATCCCTCAAACTGCCTTTTATATTTTTCTGGCTGGCATACCGACTTACTCTGGGTGTAGGTGCAGCTCATTCTGGACAAAAAGCATTCCTTGCCACAGAACACCCTCCAGTTGGCCAAAAACAAACCCCTCCATCTTATGCCAGAACCTTAGCCAAGTATTAACTTGTCCAATGCTCCATTACAGTTCATCATTAACCTCAAGGATGGGGAGGATCTCAAAAAAGATCACCCAGGATACCTTTTCCTAAAAGACATCCCTAGTTCCATGAATAAGATGTGTATGTCCTCAGAATGTGTGCCTCCTATGTTGTTCCTTAAGTTCCAACATAGGTGATAATGGTCTGCTCCTATCCCAGCTGTGTTGCTTGGCCTTAGATAGCACTTGCTTAACCCATACTCCAGGCAGGCAAACCACCTCAGCTGAATGTGAGGGGTTAAGCTGGAGTCTGGACATTAATGGCCCCTCAACAAATGCTTCATCATGTAACCCTACCCTGATGCTCCTAGGCTGCAAGTGGCCCCTCGTACTGTCCTGGTCCCAGTACGAGTTAAAATAAAAGATTATCCCTGGCTGGTACCAGTGATACTACTTCCTCCCTCACCTAGTCCCAGGTTTCTGATTAGAAAAACTATCTTGTAGTCTAGTGGTGGTGCCCACTCCCTCCTGGTGGTGCCATCCCCAACTGCCCACCTGGACTCCAGATTGTGGCCACTAGTCACCCTCTGTTCACCTTCACTGCTGGCCACCATCTCATACAAGTACAATATGCGTAATGTGACGTGTGTGTGTATGTATATGATTCCTGTCTGACTACTCCTGTGTTCCTGTTCTTTGGCTAACCTGCTGGTCCCCATCCCTTCTTCACCCTGCCCCATCTCTTGTGTCTTAGAATCAAATAAAACTGTGTGCAGTGTACTGGTGGCAAATATAATAGTATATCCAGTGATTGATATACTGTTATATTTGCCATATATGAATCACATCTGAATCTTTCTGAGTGGTGTTGTAACTTGTTCAGACAGTAAATATTTTACGAAAATAAAACAGACACAGTAAAGTTGAATGTGTGTGAAAAAGTTTTATTTAAAAATGTTTGTTTAGTTTAGTTTATTGTTCTAGGAATTATTACCTTTGAGCCATGGCTCTTTTACAAAGGTTCCACGTCAATTGTGTACAAACAAGTCAAGTTACATAGGATGACAAACAAGTTATGAAGTGGCATAAGCCAGTATAATGCAGTACAGTAATGTCAAACTTCGAACAATAAAAAAAAAATACTTTAGCATACACAGTACAAGCTGATTAGAGGAATACACTAGAGAAATGAAAACAAATGGAAGGGGTAAGAGGAGAAAAGGGGATGCAGACATAGAGAGATTAGAGCTACTCCGATGCCTTTGTCAAGAAATGAAACAGGGGTGGTAGATAAAACAAGAGAACAGCCAAGGGGGGGAAATTTTAATCGAGGCAGTCACAGGAGCTGGAGGCTGTGAGGTGAGAATGTAGTCTAGATTTGAAAACTCCTAGGGAGGTGGAGGAAGTGATGAGAGTGCTGAGGACATTGTACCAGCTGGGGGCACAATAGGCAAAGGATCTTTGGCCTTGGGTAGTGCGGCATCCAGGGACCTGGAGAAGCAGATGTTCTGAACTTCTAGTGAGGCGGATGCTGGTATTCGGGCATAGCAGGTCTTGGATACACAGTGGAGTGAGGCCCATGGTAGATTTTTTTGCCATCAAGCAGGTAAGGTACTTTATGCGATTTGAGAGCTGTAACCATCCTGTTTCAGTGTAGAGCTCACATGTATGAGTGCGCTTGAGCTCCAGTGAGCAGCGCCCACAGGCTTGTTTAGAGGTTGTAATGCGCCTAAGTAGCGTACTTGAGGCAGAGCCATAGATAATTAAGCCATAGTCTATGATAGAGATGACAGAGCTTTGGATAGCAATCCTCAGCGCAGATTGGGTAAGGAACTGTCTGTTTCGGGACAGGATACCAATGCGCTGATTCACCGTTTTCGCTGAACTATCAACGTGGGTCGCAAAGGTTAGGCCTTGATCAAAGGTGATTCCAAGATATTTAAATGTTGTCACTTGTTCGAGGGTATTTCCTGGGTACGTATTGATAGCAAGTGGAATTTGTCTTTTCTTGTTTTGTGGGCTTGAGAAGAGCATGGATTTTGTTTTTTTGTGGTTTAGGAACAGTTTGTCATCTAGGAACCAATCCTCAACCTGGGACCCAAGGAGGACATCAAACCATCCTGTTTGCTTTCATAAAAGGCATTAATGAGTCTACCCCAAGCAGAAGTAGAAATAGTCCTGGTCCTCCTGCTGCTGCTGCTGCGTCTTCTGCTCCTCCTGAGGCAGCTAGCACCTAGAAACAAGCCGCTACGTAGGGCTCATGGAACAATGTGATTCTGGACTGTATCCCATGACACGTAACCTCATGTTCTGATCTGCTTTGCTACTTTGAAATGAGAGGTAATACTGGGGACCCAAACCCTACTTCTCTCATTTCAAAGCAGCAAACTAGATACGGACATAAGAAATCAAGATGGGAGGAGTCTAAGAACCCAGGATGTGGGTGATGCCAGTCTATATAATATAAATCTTTAATGACTGGTGGGTGTATCAGAAAGGGCTTTCAGGTTGGGAAAATGGGCCTCATCATTCAGGCCCATTCTCCTGACTTGAAACCCCTTTCTTATCCACCCACCGGTAATTACAGATTTATATATACTGGCAGTGGCATCACCCACGTCCTATTCATTTTGCAGTAATATCTCTGTGTATAAAGAGGCTACCCCCCACAAGTGGTTAGCTCCTCTTCTACCTGCTGTGTTAGTAATGCCTGGTAACAAGGCATTGTACCACCATGTACATGGATGACGGTGGAATATCATGCCAGAAGCACCAGGTCACCCTCCATAACTTTAACCATGTTTTCTGTCATAGTTTCCTAGTTGTCCCCCACTCATGTTACTAAGTCTGCAAGAACGTGCCCCTTTTGTATATTTGTATGTCAGGGGTCATGGGTTGATTTTAACATTGTTTTACTAGCCTAAAACCTAGTGCAAATTGGCCAAGGCTAGTGCAGCTAATTCTACTTGGCCGTCTTGACTAGTGCAGTTTTTCCATTGCTGTTAATGAAGTTAAAAGTCCCTACTTTAACAGGCTCTACCCCTCATGCTAATCCCTCTTAATATTCCAGATGGCCTGGTGTGATTAACAGCTCATTAGGAGCAACAATTATTTGGCAGTTGAAGAGGGGCTTTGTACACAAAACATTATCACTCCACTGTTAGGGCATTCAGCTAGTGTCCAGGGTGTGATCAAGGGTAGACGGGTAAAGTGCTGTTAAGACACCAGCTCCCAGTTTTCTGAATGTGTCTCTGTGTCTGATAATATTTCCCTACATTCTGAGTGCTTGTGTCTAACATTTCAGTGACAAAATACTAAGAGGTATACAGGGTCTGCCCTGCAGTTGGTGGGTATTATTCCAACATCACCATAGCTACTACCTCTCCTCCAAACCTCTCTTCTATGTACTTTCCCTGGGGACCACTGCAGATCAAACTCTGAAATGACCATCCACAGATCCATAGCTGCCATTACTTGCAAGTGTAGGGGGTCCTCAACCCTTCTAAATGGACCATGCCAGTCAACACCATCCATACGTAATCTGAAGGGTTAAAATAGGCATTCCTGCCTTTCCTGGTGTGAATCATTCATTCTATGTAGAAAAAGAAGTCATATAGCATCATACCTGTGTACTGTTTCCTTTGTTTCTGATGAAAGGAAAATGTTTAAAAAAAATGTTATTGTTGGGGCAGAACATGTTTCAATCAGTAATTTTACAAACAAAAATGTCATGAAGTTTTCTGTTTCCCAAGCCCCTTATGTTGTGGTAATCAAAATGTACCATTATAATTGTGGCCTAGTAGTGCAATCACCTGCAGGCTAGAGCAATTTGTAATCAATTTGCCTTGTGCCTACTGCAAAAAAAGTTAAGGCTGACCACTGTATGTGTGCATGTCGTGTAGAAGACTGGGGTTCCTGTAACTTAATGGGACATTTCTGTTGGTTTTTAGAGGTTAAAGAGATACACCAATATATCCTGAGTGATCCTCAGCCCTTACAGCACCTGAGTAATCTGTGACTTACCACCACAGGAGTCCGAAATTGTAAAGCTTTCCACCTCTGCTGCTTAGCCATCGGTCCGAATGCAAGAGTCTGCCAACTGCGCTCACAACAAACAGTGCGACTGCACTTTAAACATAGAAACATAGAATTTGACGGCAGATAAGGACCGCTTGGCCCACCCAGTCTGCCCATTTCCCTACCTACTGGATAAGCTGCAGATCCTAGTTAACTAGCAGCCTACTTCTTCCTACCCCCACTCTCTAGAATGGCCTTATGACTGTCCCATGCATGCTTGAATTCCACCACTGTTTTTGACTCCACAACCTCCTCCGGAAGGCCGTTCCATGCATATAGAAACATAGAAGTAGTCACTTAGCAGACCAAGCACCTCTACTCAAGCAGCCATGACAAAGAACAAGTTAGAAAAACAAGGAAAGGTATGGGGGACTGGGAGGTGGGGGGGGGGGTGGAGGACATTCAACATACTGACTTGAAAACAAGACAGTCGGTCACAACAATGCCCTCTGCTGCCAAAGATAGCACTGGAGGGACTACTTAACACATAAGTTATTTATTTCTACTGCTACTACAATTTTTTTTATTTTACTTTTTAAACCAGTTTTTTCTTAAATACAACACAATAATCATTTTCTAAGTGCACTAATACTCTCCAGGGTGGGTGGTATGGGCTCTACCAGAACTTTCAGGGGCTGTAAGGCCCTCCACCTGTGGCATCTGGCCCCATTACACCCTGGGCAGGATCAGATTTGTTTGGCCAGTGAATCCGTGCTGCCTGTGGTCTTGCAGCCCATTAGATTCAAGGTAATCTACCTGTCTTTTTTTCAGTAGAGTTACCATTAATATTCCCACTACTGAGGTAAGACTGACCAGCCTGTAGTTGCTAGCTTCTTCCCTGCTGTCACTGTTATGTAGCAGGACCATGTCCACTCGTCTCCATCTCTTCGGAACCATGCCTGTGTCCAGTGAGCTGTTGAACAATGCTGTGAGTGATGCAGCTAGCAGCTCCCTGAGTTCTTTCAGTACGCGTGGGTGTATCCCATCAGGTCCCGTAGCCTTATCCTCGTTCAGAGCTACAACTCCCTTCAGGACTCTTTCCTCTAAAAAAATGGACTTGTGTCCACTCCCCTGCCATTCCAGCTACTCTGTGGTGGTCCGCCTCCCCCTCTTTCCACTGTAATGACTGAGCAGAAGTAACTGTTCAGTATGACAGCTTTTTCTTAGCCGTCTTCTGTGTGGTCACCCCCTTCCACCTTTGTAATCCTCACAATTCCTCCCCTTGCTTTCCCCTTCTTACTTATGTATCTGAAGAAAGTCTTATCCCCATTAGCAGTCCCTTTGGCTATCCTTTCTTCTGTCTGCCCATTTGCTTCCCACACTGCCTTTCCTGCTCCCCAATGTTTTACTTGGTATACCGCCCTGTCCTACTCCTTTTGTGTTTCATTGTACCTCCTGAATGCCACCCATGTTTCTTTCACCACCACGGCCACTTCCTTAGAGAACTATAACAGTATATTTTTCCTTCTGCTTTTACTCAGTTATGCAGAGGTTGGCTGCTTTAATTATCCCAGTAAATATGACAGCCAAAATAAAATAAAACAAAATTGCTTAAGGTAATATGGAATGAAATAGCTCAACTCAAGGTTATTCTTGTAATTATATGTTATTTATAGGAAATAAACACTGTGTGACAGCAAAAAATGTCACAAAATCACTGCAAAAATTAAAAAATTTTCTGAGGGCCTAGGTGGCCCCCAGACTCCTGAACCTTTGTTCTGAATTTTGTTGGTTCTCCCCATATTAAAACTACTTGAACCGCCCCTGTTTCCAGTGATCCACTGAACAGCTTGGCCAGAGGTTAAGCCAGTTCCTCCCGGAGCTCCTTTAGGATTCTTGGGTGTACCCCATTGGGCCCCATAGCTTTATCCACCCTAAGCCGTTCTAGTGCTCTTTTTACTCTGTCCTCTGAAAAAGGTCTAATGTCTACTGCTTCTCCCTGTTTGCCCTTCTCCATTAATGGGGGACTGTCCCCATTGTCTTCTTCTGTGAATACAGAGCAGAAGTATTTGTTGAGGACAGTCGCCTTTTCAATGCCTTTCTCCACTGCCCTGCCTCCCTCTCCCCTAAGTCTCACAATCCCCCCACATATTCCTCCTCTCGCCAATATACCTTTTTTTTTTTAATTCAAATTTTTATTAGTTTTCCAAGAAACAGATACACATAGGCCAGGTAGATTGCATATGTCAAGTTCAACAGAGATCCTAGCCTCTTAACTATACAAAAAACAGCTATCTAAATCCTGCCAAAACCCACCCCTCCTCCCTAACCACCTCCCTTCCTTCCCCCCCCACCCCCCTGAGTGTGCCTATCTTAGTCATTTGAGGGAAGAGGAGAGACATCGCTTAAACTGGACCATTATCCACACAGTTGAGATATCATACACTTATTTCAGGTACAATGCATACAGTTTACATAGAAACATAGAAACATAGAATTTGACGGCAGATAAGGACCACTTGGCCCACCCAGTCTGCCCATTTCCCTACCTAATGGATAAGCTGCAGATCCTAGTTAAGAGGAAAAAAACAACGGCACCGCAAGTATATGGAAATCTTAAATTTTAATCAGTGCATATCACTGCATAATATATGCTCAGCCGCTCAGCAGTACAGGCAACAACCTCAACTAGTTTCGCACCAGACGTGCGTCATCAGGAGGATTACGATTGAGATCCTAGTTAACCAGCAGCCTACTTCTTCCTACCCCCACCCCCTAGAATTGCCTTATGACTGTCCCATGCATGCTTGAATTCCACCACTGTTTTTGACTCCACAACCTCCTCCGGAAGGCCGTTCCATGCATCCACAACCCTCTCTGTGAAAAAAATACTTCCTTAAATTACCTCTGAGCTGCCCCCCCATCTTCAAATTGTGCCCCCTTGTTCTTGCACACCTCTTTTCCATTTCTTATCAAAACTTGCCATATTGTTCCTAAAACCCGCTATCAGTCATTCAGATCTGAAAAAAGAAGATATGTCCTTTAGCCATTCACTATAGAAAATTGTTAGCTGGTCCATCCAATGCTTCAGAACTAATTTTTTAACAATGATGACAATTAAAGCCATATGATATCTACGTTCCCTAACAGTGATGCCCTCATATCATCCTAGGATACAAACCTCAATTGTGAAAAGGTCTTCCAACCCCAACCAGGGGTCAAGTTTAGATCTGATTTCCCGTCAAAGTGAGGAAACCTTTTCACAATGCCAGAATATGTGCACTAAATTCCCTTCTTCCCTACCACACCTGGTACAAGTGGAATCCAGCGTCCTACCCAATTTAGCCAGTCTCACGGGGGTATAATACATGTTGTTCAATATATGATATTGAGTGAGTCTAAGTCCATCCTGAGAGTGGTAGATGTAAAGGTCCTTCCAGATCCGGGCCCAGTCCAAGTTCGCATCTGGAAGTAAGGCCGACCAGATTGGAGAACCAGGCAGAGGATCAGAACAGGTATACGACAGGAGGAGAATATAAACTGTAGAAACTGAAGGTGGCCTTAAAGAGCTTTCACTGACTTGGACCATTAAGGGTCTGACTAAAGATGGATGCCAATATACCTAAAGAATGCCTTCCCTCCTTCCTTCACTGATTTAGCTAGCTTTTCCTTGGTTTTGGCCTTTGCTGCTTTTACTGTCTTGTTCGCTTCCCTTTGTTTTTCCAAGTATTCTTGCCTGTCCTCCTTGCTTTGTGTTGCCTTGTACCTCAGAAATGCCATATTTTTTCCTCCTACTAGCTCTGCTACTCCCCTTGAGAACCACAGTGGTTTCATCTTTCTTTTGCTCTTGCTGCAAGGCCTGGCACAATGGTTTGCTACTAGATGCAGGGCTTCCCTTATCTTATCCCACTGTTCCACCACTCCCCTTATGTCACTGTATCCCTGCATAGCCTTCCTGAATTCGTCCTTCATCTTACCAAAGTCTGTCCTCCTGAAATATAGGTTTTAGTCCTTGTATGGCTAGCCTCCTGTGACGTCCTTATTGTGAACCCCACAGCTCGATGATCACTAGTCCCTAGGCTCTCCTCCACTGTGGCTTCCTTTATCCTGTCCCCATTGCTTAGGACAAGATCCAGAATTGCATTCTCCCTTATAGACTCCCACACTAACTGTGTGAGACCCACCCCTTGCAAGGATTGCAGGAATCCCTTACTCCTGGCTGAGGCTGCCGCTGGGATGCTCCAGTCCACATCCAACAAGTTGAAGTCACCCATCAGCAGCAATTCACCCTTTGTTGCCATGTTCTCTACAGTCTCCAGCAGTTCTCTTGTCTACATCCTCTGCCTGCCCTGGGGGTCTGTATATCACTCCCATTCTAAGTACCATTCCCCATCCAACCTCCAGGGTTACCCACAGCTCCTCTGCTCCCCCCTTGTTTTGTGGGACTGTCACTTTTATCCCTTCCCTGACGTACAATGCCACCCCTCTCCCTTCTTGCCTTCCCTATCCTGCCCATGCAGCATCTACCCTGGAATAGCTAGCTCCCATGCATGGTTGCTATTGCACCATGACTCTGTAACTGCCATGATATCCAGGTCCTTGGAAGCCATTAATGCCACAAGTTCTGGGATTTTTGTTACCCAAGGCTGTGCACATTGGTGCACATAGCCTTCCAATCTCGGCTCCCCCTAATTACCATATGAACATACTGATGAACAATTTAGATATTTGGTTATAGGATAACTACAAAAAAAAGTTGGAAAATACATTCAGAATGGACTAGTGAAGTAACTGGGTAATTTCTACCTTCAGAGTCCAGAAAATAATCTCTTCTGTGTCTCGGAGTCCAAGTTTTCTTGCAGTGGTCTTCAGTGTATCTGGCAGTTTCCCTGTGTTAGGAAATTTGGCTTAAGCCCAGAGTCTCTGTTTTGGAGGGCTTATATAGCCATTTCTGCAGCCTGAAATACTGGCCTGGGATTGGCTAGGCCTTAATATTTTCAGTTTCAACTGTTCATCTCTAGGCCAGCAGGGTCTCTCTCAGGCTTTCCAAGTTGCAAATGAAACAAATTTATCAGTATTTTGATTTTTCGCACCACCCGAATCTCTTGGCTGGCCTTTGATCTACAGTAACCGTCCTGACTCTATTAAAAATTAGAAATAGCCGGTGGCAGTTCCTAGAACTTAACTTTAGGTTTTCTAGACTGGGCATCTGCATAAGCCTGCTGTAAAACCATTTCTTTTTGGAATTCAAAATTTCAACATAAAGGAGATGGCCCTCCTATCTCCTGTCATTTTATGAAATCTTCCTGTTTGATAAGCTGCCAGGAAACTCCAATCCCGTGTTTACATTTCAACTCCTGTTTACACCTTAGGCAAGACTTTTGTCCCAGGCAAAGGGAGATGTCAGACATTGGAATACTCATCAGCTCTTCTCACGTGACCTTTCAGAAAAGTGGCATCTTTTCTGAACCTTATGTCCTTGCCTTTTGGGAAATTAAACATAAAGAAATTGTAGAGAAATATGACTGAAGTGCCCAAATCACCACAGTAAGGAATGCCAAAAGGGGGTTTTATACAGCACAATTTGAGGCTAGCTGGGCTGACCCTAGGAAGTTTTGAGATAACATTAATTCTTTGTTGTCTCCTGAATCTAGAAGCGTTATTGGATAATTGAAAGTTAATGACGTTGAGGTGACTGATACCACTGAGACTGCTAATCTTTTTAATGTTAAATTTCTGATCTATCAGGTTATTCATCACAGATGTCGACTGTCGACCTTTGTCAGGATGTTTCTTTAGCTGGAAGACTCAAGTTTTATTTTAAGGAGGTTGAAAGACAGGATGTACTTAACCTCCTATGTATTATTCCTAATGAATTTAGTGATTGTGGGGGTGGGTTGGATGGATGTTAGGCTATCTATTCAATATATTGTTGACCCTCTTTGTTATATTTTTAATGTGTCCTTGATATCGCGTCAATTTCCGTCTGATTGGAAATGTGCAAGGGTAGTGCCAATTCCTAAGAAATCTCATGCTGTATCTTTTGAGGACTTTAGACTTATTTCAATTCTGAATCCCTTAAGTAAAATGCTGGAGAAGATTGTAGCTAATTAAATTAACACCTGTTTGGAGAACTTATAATGTTCTTTGTCCCCAACAGCATGGATTCCGCAGGAATTATGCAACAGATATTGCCTTGGTCAGGTTCACAGATGCCATTCTGAGGGGCTTTGAAAATGGCCTTATGACCAGGGCAGTGTTTGTGGACCTGACCAAGGCATTTGACCTGATTGAACATTATTTGGTATGTTCAAAGCTCAGTGCTATTGGTTTTTCTGATGTTGCTGTTGCCTGGGTTGGGGATTATTTGATGGATCACTTACAGTTTGTTAGTATTGGTGCAATTAAGTCACATGTTTCCTCAATAGGATGTGAGCCGAGGTACCCCGGGGTAAATCTTAGGCCCTTTATTATTTTCTTTATTTGTTAAGCAGTTGCCTTTAAGTAAATCATGTGACTCAATTCTTTATGCTGACCATTTAATAATTTTTTCTCATGCCAAATCATTGCCTGAGTTGACGCTTGCTCTAGAACAAGACTTTAGGGACGCCTATTCTGGGTTTCAAACAATTCAATGGTTTGGAATTCTAAAACAGCAATGTCTATGTTATTTGGCACATCTCAAATGCTAACAGAGAATCCCAGCTTATTTTTATGAGATAATATGGGTGCTGTGATCAAACAAGTGCATCAATTCAAATATTTGGGGGTTTTACTTGATCCTGGGCTAACCTTTTCTTTATAGGTTGGATCCTTTAGTCATACGATCAGTTAGAAACTGGGCCTTCTTTATAAATTTAAAACTTATTTTTCTATGGAAACTTGAAAATCTGTTGCATTGGGCTCCCTTCTTCCACATTTTGATTATGCGTCTAATATTTATTTTAATTTGAGTTGTAAGGAGCTTGATATTTTGCCGATTACTTTTAATAATATTTGCTGTTTCATTTTGTCTGCCCCCATTCGAACTCACCATTGTGATCTCTGTCTTCAATTAGGTTGGATGTTCCCAAGATCCAGAATTGAGTATTTTTTGATTGTATAATTTTTAAATCAATTTATTCACATACCTTGTTTCCTTTATCTGACTTGGTTTCTGTTTGTTTTGTTCCATCCAAACTTAGATCTGCCAAGGGCACTTTATTAAATATAATTCCCCATAAGCACAGGTCTGGCTGATGTGCTTTTTCTGTTGCAGCATCTTTATACTGGAACACATTACCTGAAACACTTCATTCTGCAACTTCTCTTCCATGTTTTAAGTTTATTTTTCAGCAGTTTTATTGGAAAATGCTGTCTTTAAATGTATTATTTAATGATGTCTTGTTTTGACATCGTATTTTACTTAGATATATTTTGTGTTTATTTCTGGGTCAGACCTGAAAATTTACCTTTTTTGCCAGTGTTCCTACCCGGCTAACAAATTAATAAATAAATAAAAATAAATAAAATAAATTTACCGTGACTGGAACTGAGAAAATTTAATTAAGGTCTCTCAGGATCTGACATGATTGACAGTCCTAAGACAAACAGAACAGGACCCACAGGCCTTAAAAATTGTACAAATTGTTTTCAACTCCTGACAAGGGCCGTCAGCTCTATTTAAGGTGCCTGGGTCCAGATCGCGGGTTTATCAGTCATGAACTCTGTAAAAATGTTTGCCCTAAAACCTAAAAGAAAAGGGCCAAAAAAAAGAGAAGTCTGTGGCTTCTCAGTCTGCTTCCATGTCACCAAAGTACAATAAAGGCTCTAAGGGAGTTCCCAGACATGCTGGAAAGCATGCATCAGAGGGTTTGTCTCCTCTTAAACCACAGCAGTCCCTGTCAGAGGGGACGGAGAGAAAAGATAAAGCTGCACAGACATCAGATAAGCATGGTAAAGATTGTACAGATACCAGGGTGTCTAAAAAGGGGGAACCCTGAGTCTAGTGATGGCAAAAATACAAATTAAAGAGCCTCAGAGCAAGCACTGGAAACAGTGTCAGCCAAGAAAAAAACAAAAAGAAAAGAATGCCCTTGGAACACCTCCTGCAAAGGAAAAGGAGAGACAATAGACCTAAGAAAAATGCCCTCAGTAGGGGACATGGCAAATGTATGGCAATACCAAGGGATACTGTATCTTATTAATGCCTCAGCCAGCAGCGCCAACTGTGTGCTGCACCGCTCACTCTCCTGTTTTCCATATCTTACTAATATGCCTGCCCCCACAGCTCAGGCTTAGGACCTGTGAAGGAGGAGAGATATGTATTGTGAGAAGGAGGAGGAGGAAGGTGAACCTACTGAACCAGATTGCTCACCTGAGCAAGAGTTTGGTTCTCCTTCTAGGCCTACAGATGATGATGAGCACCCTCAACATCCCCTCCCATGAAACAGAGAAGGAAGAGAAGGAAGCAGACTTTATGGATATCACGGGGCTAGCTTGCAAGTAGAATGCTAGGTCCCATACAGAAATCACTCCAAAAAGCCACCTCAGAAATCACGTCTGCACCTTATTCAGCTGCAGGCATAGATAAAACAGTTGAAATATCAGGTGGACAGACAGGGAGATGAATACCTATATGCCACTCCTGATCATGAAGGAATGGTCCAAGTAGCTGCCTGTGAGAGGGCTAAGGTCCCCTTCTTTGCACAGCCCCCTGAAAAGGACTCCAGGAAATGTGATACCATGGTCAAAAAAGTGTATACAGCAGCTTCCCTGCTCATTAGGCAGGCAGCTTATTTGGTATACACAACTCAGTATCAGAAAGCACTGAGGAATACAGCGCTGGCACAAACTGATAACATAGAAACATAAAAGTTTTTGGTAGAAAAGGACCCGTTGGCCCATCTAGTCTGCCCTAGAAATATCCTGCCCTAATGCAGAAGGTGAGGTGGCACAGGACCTGGCTGCCACAGCAAACAGCCCTGGATGCCTCTCAATACCAGTTCCTCATGGCTGTAGACACCAATGACTGCTTCAAGAGTCTTAGCCCATGCAGTGGCATTGAGAAGGTCCTCCTGGTTAAGGGCACCCATCCTTTCCCAAGGCATTCAGACCAAGGCCATGGATTTCCACTTTAAAGAGCAGCTGATATCAATATGCCCTCGGGTCAGGCAACTCTTGGCAAGGAGTTGCCTGCAGGCAGACCTAAATTGCACATAATCTGAGTTTTTTAATGCAGGCATTTAAAAGAAAATTAAGTTACATTACTCCACAATCTCAATTCTAGTTTCAAGACAGCTGCTCAGCTCCTGCTACAGCCCTGCCCTTAAAATCAGCATTTTGATGACACCAAGTAGGAAAAGGGGCTGCATGGCCTCTAATGGCTATAGACAGCAGTGGCACTCTGTAGATTCACACAGTTTAGTTTGTAGGCACTTACACATGTTAAGGTCAATTAGTATTACATTTATATGTAAAAAGAGCAGTAGATCACTATCTGGACCACAAAAGGGATGTTGGCTCCCAGCATACATAACTTTTTGTTACCTCTGGTGATGTGGGCAAAGGTAAACAATCAACTATGAGAACTATTTCTCACTGGATAGTGTCCTGCATACAGTTGTTATGAAAAAGCTGGAAAAATTCCTCCCGGAGGCCTAAGAGCATATTCCACAAGGGGTACCTCTGTCTCTGTGGCAGCTACAAGGGGTATCCTCCTACTAGACATTTGTAAAGCAGCTACCTGGGAAACAGTACTCACCTTCACAAAGCACTACTGTTTGAACAGTCCAGGAGAGATGCCAGTTTTGGAACTGCTGTCTTGCAGAACCTTTTTCCTAAGTAGGCTCAGGACTCATCCTTACCGTAGTAGTGTTGTTTCTTCTCAGGGATTCATCACTGTGATTTATACATCCTGACCCTGCTTCCCCTTCCTGAACCTGCAAATAGATTCACACAAGAATCAGTTCCCTACCAGGTCAGAATAGCTTGGAGAAAACCACGCACAGCAAGACCGAACTGTGAAGAGCTCAAATGGCTTAAGAGTGATAGGGGAATTACAGTGATATGACAGGATTGCTACCCCCTGTCACTCACCCAGAAGAAGGAAGTGTATGTGGACACTGCAGGTCAGGTTCTCAGTCGAACCGCTCCCATGGTGGAGTGGTTAGAGCATCCGACCCTGCAGTGGATGGGGTTGATGGAGAAAGAGGTTTGATTACCTGTAAGGGAATCTTTTTTTTTTCAGGAGTTTTGATTGCCCCAGTGTCCTCACCCCCTTGGAGTTGGTTATAATAGTTCAAGGGAGTGTGGGGGGCATGGGGTGCGATGTCCCCCCTTTAAAACAAATAAAGTGCTTGTGGGTCTTGCGGCATGCTGTTTGTAACAGTGTGATCTTGCTGTGCACAGCTGTGTCCCACGCTGTTATGACCCCATGCCATCAGTTCTACTTTGAGGTTGCTTGAGCATTACTTGTTGCAGTTCCTTAACAATTGTGAAAGGTGGTCAGTTAAATATTTCTTCTTACTGTCTGTCCTGAAATTGATTGGTGTTTTTCAAAAACTGTAATATTAATTATTAGAATTTTTTGGTAACCAGTTAGCTAGTTTTAATAGTCACTGCTCCTCCAGCTATAGAAACAATCTGACATTAGCACTACGTGGGGAGCAAGACCACAGTGCAGCACTTGAACTTCATTCTGAAGTTCCATATGCAGCATAAAGTTCTGTCCCAGGGGCATCACATTCTGGCTGGAGAATGAGACCTACTGTAAATCACAGTGATGGATCTCACATAAGAAACAGCATTACTATAGTGAGTACTTTTTTTTTAGGGGACAAAATAAAAAAAGGGACAAAAAATGTCATCCTCAACCTGTACAGCTAGTAATCATATATTTTAAACTAATTCACGTCACTGTTCACATGTTTTATACTGTAAATAATACCATAAATGTGGATTGCCAACTGCATTTGTTTAGCTCATAGTGATATGAGGGGGAAAATGGCTGACACAGTTTTTAAAATATCTATTATGGAGTGTATGGATTTCTGACATGTGAACAGATTTTGGAGAATGTAGTTCAGGCCGACAGTGTAGTCATACCTGTGATATCTCCTGTTTTTGCCTGGAGACTCCTGTTTTTTTGATTGAACTCCAGCCCCCCCTCCAGAGAAACAAATTCTCCAGCTTAAGTAACATTCTGTCAAAAATATCTATTCATGTTTTTTTTTTTTTGTTTTGGCAGATAAAGATGCATAAAAAATAAATTAGTGATGAACAATGTAACTGATAACTTTGTAGAACTAGTTGATTCTTTTTAGTGCTTAATCTTGAGAAAATAAAATATATTAAATATTTTAAATGCCTTTTTTCTTGATTTTGATGCAATTTAATGACAAACTTGTGACATTACAAAATCTCCCTACTAGCAGGCCAATCTCCCTACGAATTTGACCCAAATCTTCCTCTTAAGAGTAACCCCCAAGCCACTTTTTAAACTAGTGAGCACACCCCCCCTTTAAAATCTGGAACACTGGTACCCACATACTGGCATGCCATTTACTTTACAAAGGTTGGTACCACCCTTGGAATTAGGTTGTATACCTGGCTCATTTTCTAGAGGAAGAGAGGGTTGGGGGGTACAAGAACAAAACAACATGAGCCATGTGTAAACATTACAACCCAGGTTCTGGGTGGAGGCTGCTAGGTATATGCTAGATCTAACCTGCTGAAGGGGCCCAAATCCAACAATCAGAAGTAATTATTGGAATGTCCAGAACAGTAACTGAGATTGTGCAGTATGACTTTATTTAACAGATGGAAATTTAAAGCAGAAGTGGACCCTGAAGGGTTGGTCTAGGCAGGACAGGTACATTTCACAAACTCGCCTTGCATGCAGTACAGTTCATGAACACACAAAAGAACATCTTCTTTGCCATTTCCCAATGGTGCATTTAGTGGACACCTGGCCATGCACCTGAACATTTTCCTCCCATGAGTGTCATTTAGTGAAATTAAGCCACACACTCAGAACTCTTTTATGAATATACTGTATGTGCAATTAAGTGAAACTCAGCCACCTACCTAAACCTGCAGCTTGGCCCTTGCTCAGGTATAACTGGTGCCCTTTACGAACCAGGAAGACTTGCCTTGTAAGCACTTAGATGACGTTCCTCCCACCCTTTGCCCCAACAAACAGTCTCTGCCATTCTTCAGGGTTATACCATTGAAACCCCCATTTCCCACTGAAATGCTAGAGGTCCCACAATTTAAATCTGTCACTCACTGAAGTGACCAAAGAATAAACTGCCCTCCACTGGGTGAACAATTTAACAGAACATTCAATCTTCTAGGTGAACTGGGGCACTGACAGGGGCGATCCAGCCCCTCCATTTCTCCAACCCACACTCACCTGGCCTCCATGTAGCCATGAAGTACCCCCCAAGCAGGGTCAGAGTAGGTTGGATATTTCCCCTGTGACACTCTGCCTACCTACTTATTATTATATTGTATCTTATTTGTGCTATAAATATGTTTATTGAATGTCTGCTTAGGGAATGGCAGCAAGCAGTTTTTAAAGGGGCCTGACCTTTTGACCCCAAAGGCCCCTGTGTGCTGAAACAGCTGGCTGTCATAAAACTGACCCACTAGAAACTCTAATTAAAAGCTTCCTTCAAAGGCCAAGTTATCATACCTCGTAAACCATCTCTTTACTTTGATCTATAGGGACAAAGTATGCATTTTATGACATTTGAGGGAAAGGCCATTTTTAACTGATTCCTGTTAGCTTTCACACCTGTAAGAGACATGTTTTGTCAGGATGTTTTCTGAACATCAAATGTGAATGCTCTGATTAAAGAGAGTGTCATATTTTAATATTGCTATCTTGCAGATATCCAGCCAGCAATAAAATAGCACCCTTTTGGATATTCTTGGTCAGGTTACAAATTAATTACAGGCTAACAGTGACCTCATGAGCTGTGACCTCACATGATAGGAGGGACATGCTGGATTATTATCACTCTGGCTGAAAGGAGTGGGCACACTTCATCTCTGAACTCCTAAAGGAAGACACACAGAGTGTGTCTGAACTAGAAAGGCACTTCTGTTAAAAATAGGTAACATCCAACTGGAACTGAGTAAGGCAGAAATTTTAGTACCAGGTATTTTGTTTCTGTAATTTCCCATTTATTTTTGACTATAAGTATTTATTTTATATGTTCTATGTTCTTTATGTATTTACTATTTTTTAAATTCTAGTAAGCACTTTGGTTTCCTTAATCCTGCTTGAGACTTTTCTTTTGCAAGTGGAGGCTCAAACAGTATTGGATAATTCGGACAAAACTGTTAAGGGCTTAAAAGTGTGTTTCTATCTTGCTAAGGTAAGAATATACCTAGGTCTCAAGTTGAGTCAAAAGGGTAACATTTTGAACTGGGTTGGGTGCCCACTGGGTGAAGTATTGCACTGCATCCCCCAAAGAGAGTGTGATATCTGAGTCTGTTAATTGGGAGTGCTAGTGAAAAAGGGTTCACGTTTGACCCCAGGACTTGAGACTAGTAGGTGATTTGGACTCAAAACAGACAGGAGGGTTACCCTGTTTGTCTCCTGTTCACATATTGCACTTCGAGGTTTGGCACTGTGAGAGCAGAGGGCCTGACCTGTGGAGTGCATCTGTGACATCCCCCATAGTGTCCAGGCATCACATGGTGGTGCAGCAAAGGCATGGTGCTTGGGTATAGCAAGGTCCATCATCCTCAAGCATTGGGGTCATTTTCCATTTTCTAGATCCCTTCCCCTGAGACACCGACAATAGAGAGGCCATGCCCAAGCAGGCATGCTAAGCTTGTGACTGTCCAGCATCTGCTAGCATCTCTCCATCCCAAAAGGTGAGCATGCATACATCACCACCAGTGGTCAACCAAGTTGCTCTGCTGCAATGGTGTTGCACAGCCTCTCTCCCCTTGGAGGGAGAACATCCAATGGGATGCTAGATTCTTCTCCACCAGCTGGTCCCTGACAATCCATGCTCATTCCTGAACCCTCACTGCTGGGGTCACAAGTGGTAGTCCTATCACTTTGCCAACAGGCCATCTGGACCCATTCTTTTCTTTAATATTAGGTATATCTACGTAAGAACTGGATTTTGTCCCCTGCAGTTCATCAACAGCTATGGCTTATTCTGGAGTCACAGTCACAATGCTGTGCTTATGACATTACAGTCTGTTTCTGTTGAAAGGACAGTAGGACAGGGGAATATGATATGGGACATAGGGCATGTTGTCGTAGGGGCCTGGCAACATGTCTTGTTCATTACCACTGTGTGTTCCCACTCTCCTACAAGGGTTTCCCCACTAATTTGGCCTCAGAAGGGAGGATTGATATAAGATCACCCATGATGATGGGGCTTTTCACTAAACCCACCACAGGAAGATGTGATACAGTGGGGTGGGTGGGGAACCCTACCCTGGGTGTCAGGGGTTGCTGCCTCTATGTGCCTTCATGACTCCACTGGCCTAGTGGAAGGCGTCTGATGTGAGGTGCAAGACCAGGTCTCCCATATGGGAGTGCACTGCACTCCACCAGAACCACTGGGTTGGGCACAAATCCTATTCTTTTTTTTTTTCTTCATCTCTTTCCTGATCCACCTGACTGTGCTTACTTCAGGAGCTGGAGACCTCCGCACTAATTCCTGTCCAGAGTCTCCTGTACTTGGAGCCACATTCCAGACCCACTGTCAACTTTGATTGCCCCGTCAGTCCTCAGCTTACTCCTGAGGCTCCTGTTGTGGTGCTTGGAATACTAAGGGATGGAAATGGATGATCTCAGTTTAATTGATGGCTTGTGGGAGAGGGGGAAAGCTGTTTCATATGTTCGATGGGTTTGGTGGGCCATGACTGGACTGGCCCTGTCATGCAGCTGCCAACCAAAGAAGTTTCTTCCCCAGTTAATGTTCTACCCACCAACCACTCATTATGGGTGCATGCACGCAACAGACTTTGGGGGGATGTGACTGACAACGTGTCATCACCTGTGTCATCAGGGCAGTTCACCATACCTCCTCCAGGTGTTGCTCCTTGTACAGTAGAACACAGCCCCCCACCTCTGGGAGGAAAGCATCTAGACGGATACTCTTAGCCCTTGCTGATGGCCTTGGCTCCTTACATCTCAGGCTCAGGGCCCATACCAGGGTTGCCAGCATGTCAGAGCAATACCCCACTGCTCATTGCCAGTACAGATCCCATTGTTAATTACCCATTTCACCATTTCTGTGAATTTCACAAATTGTGCTGTGTTTTAGGCTGCATTTCTAAAAGCATGTGAATTCAGACTTCACCAGTTTCATGGCTCATCGCTAATCCTGATTTAGATGATTCTGTTAAATTTAACTACACATAGGAATGTTTTATGTGTGAAAAGCATGCTAATTATTACCCTCCTACTAGGTTTGGCACAACTTTTCAGGGACTATCAAAACTGGAATGGGGTTGAACCAGTTTGCCCACAATGCTACCTCGCAGGGGGCAATAACCAACTAGGTTGGAGAAGATGCTCTATGGTGCCTTATTAGAAAGGAAAAAAACAGACGAGGAAGATTCAGTCTCCTATAACAGTTGAAAAATAATATCCTTTATAATAACTGGGCACTGTTTCTAGGGACATGGATATGTTGTTCATCCACACTTATTGGCAGGTTCTTTGCCGCTTTAAATCTTGCCGGAAGGTCTTCAAGCTGGCTCCTCCCACCCACCCGGGTGGTAAAACTCTCGGCTCCGCCCCATGATGCCAGATCTTCTTTACTGCTTGGAAGCTCAGGTTCCCTCCTTAGCGCTCTGCATTTTCGACTGGTTCCTGAACATTTTCGGTCTTCAAAATCAATTGAAAGTTTTCTGTAACTTCGATCCTTTCTTCTTCACTGTGGCGATGGCTCATTCTTTTTCCGGCCCTGGGAGGTGCCCGGTTGAATCCTCCAGGAGAGACCCGCACTCTACGTGCATTTACTGCCTTCACCTGGATCATGATCCTCAGCTTTGCGAGTTTTGTTGTGCCCTTTCGGCCAGCCCTCTGGAGGACCACGCGGCCCATTCGGGGCTCGGGCACCCGGTAGTTTTTCCCGCTCTGGAGAATCCCTCGGATCGTCGGGCATCATCCGCTTTGGCTGTTTCTGAGCAGCTCGATCTTCCCCCCGCTGGGGAGGGGGCGGCTCCACCTCCCTCTTCCTCGGTTGCGGCGCTTATCCCGTTGTCCTTGGGCTCTACTCATGCAGCTTCATTCAAGGAGCTTTGTCAGTCCCTTTCCTCGAAGGGAGAGGGATCCTGGGGACCTGCCCCTCGGCCCAAGTCCAACGGTGCCGCAGGCGGGTTCCCTTCGTCGGCCCCGGTGGGAGCAGGAAAAGTCCCCTTCTGTTACCGGCCGACGCTCGGCTTCGGTCGAGGATGCAGCCTCGGCCACTGGCCTCACGGTGTCCCCGTCAGGTCAGCCGGCCAGGACCCCCGTCGACGTGGCTGAGCCCCTCGGCCCATCATCTGGCTGTCTCCTGCTAGTGCCGCAATCCCTTCACCGGTTCCTCTGGTGGGGGCTGAGGTTCTGCTGATAACTTCGGGTCGACAGTCCTCAGCCATTTTCTCTGAGCCGAAGGAGGAGCAGGCATGCTCCGCTCCCTCCCAGGCCCACCCTCGGTTCCCCCGAGGATTCGGGTCTCGGTCTCAGTCCTCCTGTCAGTCTAGCTGCTCACGCTGACCTCGACATTCTCGGTCGGGGCACCGAGTCAAGTGGCATTGCCGTTCTTCCTCATCCCCCTCCTTGGATGAGGAGTGGCTTCGATGTCATTGGCGTCAATGTTACAAGGAATTTATGTGGCAGCAGCTGTTGTTGTCTGGGAATCAATCGACCCCGGTTCATTCTCCGGCTAGTAAGCAGCCGCCGCCAGGTTGGCCGACACAGCCGCTTGAGGCAGTCGAGGAGCCCTCTCCAGGGCCGGTTGCTCGTCCGATCCTCACTGCCCCGCCGTCCTCGGTGGAACCTGGGCCGGGCCTTGACCTGTCCCGCAGGTTACTTGGTCCCCTCACTCCCACCCGCCCTCAGTGGTCGAAGAGTGTCTCAGGCCTGCGGCAGCTTTTTGCAGATCCCTCAGAGCCTGAAGTCAGCTCCATTATGTTTCCTAGCAGGGAGGACCCATGGTCTTCCCCGGAACATTCCGTGGATGACAGTCCATCATCCTTTATGGGTCTGCTCCAGCTCATCTCAGAATTCACCGGGAAGCAGCTCGAGCCCGTTTCCAAATGGGCACCTTACCCCCTTATGGAGATTCTGGACCGAGGGGGATCTCCCTCGGAGGCCTTCCTGGTGGCTGAGGCAATCGTGGGCCCAGCCTTGGAGCTCTGGTGGTGGCCTACTTCCTGCCCTGCGCCTTCAGCCAGGGTGGCCAGGAAGTACCCTGTCCCTGTCGGTTCTCTGCCCAGTTTCTCGGAGCACCCTTCGGCTGAAGGGGTAGTCACCGACAATGTTTTCCAAAGTTTTGGAAACACTAGGGATGTGGATAGGCCCCCTGACAAAGAGTCCAAAAGGATGGACTATGTCGGGTGCAAGGTTTACTCCGCGTCCTCCCTAGGCCTCCATCAGGCTAGCTCGGCGGCACTGATGGCACACTGTTACCACGCCCTTTTGGGCTCCCTGGATGAAGTCCTTCCTCATCTCCCGGCTGACCTGCGGACCACGGTCTGGCGGGTGCGGGACCAGGGTAGGGCAGTGGCAAAACAGCAGCTCCAGACGGCTCTGGATCTGGGTGACTCCTGTGCCAGATCAGTGGTGGCCGCAGTGGCCATGCACCGCAGGGTGCGGCTGAGGTTATCCTCCTTCTCCTTGGAAACCCAGCATGAGTTGGCGGACATCCCCTTCTTGGGGGACTGACCTTTTCGGCCCTGGAGTGGAGGGACATTTCCAGGGACCCGAGAAGTCCAATGCCACTCTGGACTCTGTCACTCCCGTCTGGAGGGACAAGGGCAGCTGTCAGCCTTTGCATAAGCCCCTTTGCCCCCGACCCCTGTGGCTCGACCGGCCCAGCACGAGGGCCAGCAGGCATGCGCTGGGTAGCCTGTCGCCAGACCACCGTCTTCCTCCAAAAGGAAGCAGGGAGGTAGGGATCTGAGAGCCCCCTTGGCCTCTTCCTCCGCCAAGCCTGCTCAGTGATGGGCTAAGGGGCACTATCCCCGGCCCCGTCGCCCCTGCCTGGGTTTCACCGTGGGGGGATGGCTCCGCACTTCTTCCTCTTGGGTAGTGCTAAGGGTAAGTCCTGTCATGGTTGCAAGCAGGTTTCCCCCTTTTGAGCCGTTGCCCCACCAGGATCTTGGGTCCACAGACTCTTCGTCGGAGTGCTGAGCCGACTTGTCTGGTCCTCTAATTAGAGGTGATCAGGGAGGTGGTGGGCCCTCCTTCTGACCCTGGGTTCATGTCCAGGTATTCCTGGTCTCAATTGGATGGGGGGGCTTGCGCCCATCCTTCTGCATGCCCGGATGGTCCCTCTGCAGATATCCCATCCTCAGATCGAGGCGTGCGGCTTCTTCCTGGGCCTCCAGGATGTACTTACTCCTCGTTCCATCCGTTTCTTGGGAGACTCTTCCCTTTCCTAAGTGAGAGATCTCCTTATGAGTTCCTGGCCAGGCCCTTCGTTACCTGCTCCGCAGTTTCTGCGGCATTGAAGGGTCCGGGCATAACCCCACCCGGCTGGCGGCCTGATTAAAACCCTTCCAGGCTCGGACTGGTCTCCCTTTACTGGAGCCACATTGGAACTCGTGCCTTAGCGGGTGAGGCTTCTTCGGGACTAGGTTCGACTCTTGAGTCCGAGCTTGGCTCCGGTCGGACAGGGCTGAGGTTCTTCCTCCCTTACCCAGTCAGGTTTGGCTGGCACTGTGCCCTGCTGGGACCTCCTGCACCTCCTGGGCCTCACGGCGGCTGAGTTCCCCTAGTGGGATGGGCCAGCCAGTGGTCACAGTGCTGCGTTCCTTGGACCAGTTTGTGACTACAGCCCAGGAGTTAGGGGAACGCTCCCCATCGGACCGTTCCAACTCCTGCAGGAGAACATCCTGTTCATCCCCCCTGAGTCGACAGTCTTCTCCAACCGATGCTTCTCGGATGGGTGGGGGTGCCCATCTAGGGGAATACAGAGTGCTTTGCCTCTGGTCCTCTCGGGAGTCTCGATGCCCTTACTACCCGCTGGAGCTCCAGGCGGTCTGCTTAGCTTGCACCGTTCACTCCGTTTGTAGCGGGGTCTAGTGGTTTAAGTCCATGCGGACAGCACCACAACCATGTGCTACCTACCCTGCCAGGTTCGGTCGAACCCCTTGCCTCGGTGTAAGGAGGTTCTCCGCATTGGGTTTTTCACGCAGTTGGAGGCGGGTTCCCAGCCATTTGATGGCAGGAGCTTCCAACTCCCTGGCTGCTGCCCTAAGCCAGACATAAGCTGCGCCTCATGAGTGGTCTTCCCTGCCGGAGGTAGCACAGGATCTTCTCCCTCCTCCCTCCAGGGAGAATACGAGGCTGAGACTGTCTCATGCCCACCCCCTCAGCAGGGTTTGCTGTAGGGGATGCCATCGAAGTTGCAGACCCCGGGCCTCTTCTATGCCTCTCTCCCATTTCCCTTCACCCGCAGGCAAGGCAAGGAGGGACTAGGCGCAGGTGATGCTAGTAGCCCAGACTGGGTTTCCAGCTCTGGTATCCAGCTCTCCTCCCAGGCTCCTGAGGTGGCTTCCAGTCCACCCGGTCCTGATCTCTGTTTTTAGGGGAAGGTTTTCCATCTGGACCTTCAATCCCTGCACCTGAAGGCCTGGTCCCTGTGCGGCTAGGGGCCAGGCCTTGGGTCCTTTGGCAAGGTCCTCGACACTTTGAGGCATCCTGCTAGAGGTCGGCCAAACATGCTCACCTTCAATGGGCAGAGTTCTCCATTTGATGAGGGGATAGGGCCTGGCCCTCTCCCATCCCTGGGCAAGCATTCCGGACCATCTGTGGTCCGTTCTTTGAACTAGGACTTGACAGCGACCCTCTGGTGCTTCTGTTGATCACCCCTGTCTTCCGGGCGCGGGCTGGAAGGCAGTCGGTGGCGCAGATAAGGTGGTCTGGCCCCTTTCTAGGCCTCGATCACACCTCCGCTTTGGGGGAGAGTATCCCCATTCTGTGGCACCTGCGCTGGTATGGGCTTAGCTCACAGGCAAGCCATTCGAACCATTGCACAGATGCGAGTTTCCCTCACCTGTTGTGGAAGATCACCTTCTTGGGGCTACTCTGCCATTCAGAAGGAGGGGAGAGTTCCAGGAACTCCTTTGAATCTCCCTATCTGGTCTTCCACAGGGACAAGGTTGTCCTGCACCCCACCCGAAGTTCCTTCCGAAGGCGTCGGTGGAGTCTTCCCTAACCGGGTATTGTCTCTGCCGGGGTTCATCCCCATTCACACCTCAGAGGCCGTATATAGGTTCCATGGGACCCTATTTATCACTCACCTACCCAGGGAGCGTATGGCTGAAGTTCAGGAAAGGTTCACCAGCTGTTTGTCATCTACGCTGGAGCCGCACCTGGCAGACCTGCAGCCTAGCGGGCGACGAGTGGGTGGGTCACCTCCTGCATAGGTCTCCGCTATAGGTGGGCGGGCATGGAGCCTCCCAGAGGGATAAGTGCTCATTTTACCCACCCTTCCACTGCACCGGTGGCTGCTTCTGAGGATACTCCAGCTCAGGATATCCGCAGGGCTTCTGCCCAGAAGCAGGCTTACCGTCTTCCCCCTTCCACATCGACCTTGGGTCATGCTGGGATGTTGGTCGGGGCCTCGGTTCTCCAGTCTTTCTCTCTAAGAAAGGGGTGTGCGCCTTGCCTCCCTCCTCCCAGAGAACTGCTAGGAGTCTGCCAATAAGTGTGGATGAACAACATATCCATGTCCCTAAAAATATAGGTTACTCACCTGTAGCAGGAGTTCTAGGAATGGTATATGTTGTTCATCCACACGACCCACCTGGCCTCCCCGGCTTCGACGCACAACCTGGCTTCCAGCGGGCTAGATCTGGCATCATGGGGCGGAGCCGAGAGTTTTACCACCCGGGTGGGTGGGAGGAGCCAGCTTGAAGACCTTCCAGCAAGATATAAAGCATCAAGGAACCTGCCAATAAGTGTGGATGAACAACATATACCATTCCTAGAACTCCTGTTACAGGTGAGTAACCTGTATTTTTTCCCCATAGCAGGAGCCAGTTGTAATTTGCTGTTATAACCAGCTGATTATAACAGCATTTACACGCCAGCTTCCCCTCAGACTCCATGCGCACACTCACTGCAACATGATCACAGTGAAAATTAAAGTGCACTTCCAGACTATAAGGAGCTCAGGCTGTGGCCTGCTCCGGAGGGTGAGAGAAGGGGCACAGTATGTGTGTCAGGTGATGGAGGAGGTTGCCTAGAGTGCCTCCCTCCACTGACCTGATCCACCACTCCCATAGCTATGTTTAATGCCCTGAGGGGCTTGTTTGTGAGAAGTGGGGGAGGGTAGTGGGGCAAGAGCATCTGGAGTAACACAACTGAAGCCACACCGTGTCTGTGCTGCAAACTTCCCACTGGGCTAATTTAAACAAACAAGTTAAATACTATAAATATGAGGAGGCAAGTCTTGGGGCATAGTTGACTCCCCAGGGGAGCATTACATAACTTAAAAAAATCCAGGGGAGAGGGGACACTTTTGGGGTAAAAAAAAAAACAGATCCCAGCAATTATATAAAACAAGACATACTGTAGGTAGGTATGCAGAACTTGATTTTATACAAATCCTTGTGGGATGCATTAATAAACCTCTTGAGTTTTGCTCTCAGGGTTTATGTATCATCCCATACCTTTAGTGTATATGAGATTCTCATTATGCACACCTACCATGTATTATTCTATATATTATTTTTAAATTATTAATTGCCACCAACATAGCCAATGTTTCATAGCCCTTGAGTACTTCCTCAGGGTGCATGGTGGTCTATACTGATACTCATGTTATAATGGAGCTTTTATGTATGTATATTTTACTTCCTCTAAAGGACAAACTTCCTGTGTTGCTTTCCTGTCTCCAGGTGTCTCCAACCATGTTTCTAGTTTGGTAATGGCACTAAAGTGTTATCAGACAGACATCCAATGTGCCTACTGTAAGCGCCAGTGCCATTACCAGGTTTGTCCTTTACAGCAAACAAGATAAAAATGCCTAAATGCTTCATTATAACAGGATGATCTGGATGGACCACAATGGGCCCTTAGGAAATGGCCCAATGACTATGAAGTGCTAGCATTGTTGGTGTCAATTAATGAGTTAAAAATAATAAACAGTTATTATTTTTCAACTGTTATACTGTAGGAGTTTGAGTCTTCCTCTCCTGCTTTATTATTTCTATCAAGACTGGTGCCTGTAGCTTTATTGTGTTCTTTTAATTTACTTTTTGCCCTTACATCCTCACTGTGCCCCCATCTGCCCTAGAAGACCACCAAGCCCAGGCACCCCTTCCCCCTTCCTGTGGCACTCCGGCCAGCTCCCTAGCCTTCCCTCCCATGGCGAGCCCAATGGGTAGCAGATATCACCACTTCTGGAGCACTGTTGACAGGAGGCTATGCAGTACCATAGTGTACCATGCATCATCCTGCAGGCCAGGAGTTTTGACCCTACATTTTGCCTCCCCCAGACATCAGCAGCTTAGGACTCCAAGTATGCATGGGCATGCAGCTGTGTGATACCCATGGAGCTAGTCAGCATCTTCTTTCCACAGCCACTCTTGCTGTGCACTTCTACCTATGGTCACCCAGGAGGCAGTGCTGCAGAAGAGAGAGGCGGCCACCCTCCACAGAGAAGGAGAACGTCTTCTGGGATACGTTAACCTTCTCCTCATGTGGACCCTCTGATGCCCCAGACACATTCCCAAACCTGGGTTTCTGGTTTTGCAGGTGGCAGTGCTTCCTTTACACCAGTAGCTTTACGTACCAGAACAGGATGTTCTGCCTCCCTGTAGTATTGTAAATAGCAAAGTGGAGACCTGGCAGGTCAAGAGACTGGCAACAGGTTTGGAGCCTTTTTCTCATAGGATATGGGTTTGAATCTAGCCTGGGTTAAAGTCAATATAATCTCTTAGCTGTTCAGCAGCCGGTGTGAAATGGACTGTGGCCATTTTCAGTGCTGTTCCTAGTGAATAGGCATCCACAAAAGAAAAACCACCAACACAACTGGCACTGACTGGCACCCTGGTTGGCAGTCTCATATAAGATTCCAAGGACTGAACTGGCATGGAGTCAGAACTATCATGTCTCTTATGGGGTGGGCCCTGCATGACAAGGTTGAGGTACACTGGTGGGGCAGCGAATGAAAGCTTGCACTGATGCTGCTTGTGCTTCACCTGTGATGTGAGGGACATACACACACTGATCCAAATGTGACTGACTATTCAAAATACAGTACATCCCATTTTGTGATAGACAGATGCCATGCAGAGTAACTGAAGCGTTACTTTGAAGGTGTGCAGGGCCGTAAGGTGATGCAAAAGCATTATGGGTTAATAATAAACAGGGTGATGGATTATCCAAATGAGTTTGTAAGAGCAGATGGCAAGCAGGTAGACCCAAAGATAAGATTGACAATAGAGCATAATAGGTTAGCAGAAGGGAAGGTTATAGTTTAATTACAATGTAACTTGTCTGCATTCATTCAGTCTGCAGTGGCCATTTTGAATACGGTTAAACATAGAATGTTTCAACTCATATATATGCTATGAGTTAAGGAGCCCTTTGAAACTAAAGAATCTGACCTTAATATCAGTTTCTCCTTAATATGCTGGTTGTACATTACTTAGGAAATTGCAGAGGGGACTAAAAGAAATGTCATTAATATCATGACATCCTTAAAGTGATTTTGTAAGATTTGCCATAACAAATGGGAGTAGTAAACTGTGGTAACCTAGAGGAGTTGTGATTCAATTGCCTACCATTCATACTGCCAAAACATGCTGTTTTCCATGAAATAAATACTTTTATTTCTGTGCTCTGGTTCGTTTGCAAAACCCACCCATTTTTTATCAGTGCTGCAACCTCCAAGTGTGACATCATGCAAGGGAAACAAAGTTTTTAAGCACTGTTTTGAAACAGAGATCTCTGTTGGTCAGTCTTGGTATTGCAGACATCTACACTACTGACATGGGAGACTACATCTCTCAGTAAAGATGTTTTGTCAGCTAGATACTATATGCACAATGTCTTATTCTGAAAATAAATATATGAGAGCTTTTATCGTTGAAGCCCTACAGAAATATGAGACTGCACCGCACAGTAACAGAATTGGAAAACAACTTATTGCACCCAAAATGCCTTGCTGTGTACATCTACATACTATGTGCAGTCACCACCACCAAAATAAGGGACTGCACCTCTGAGTAACTAACATTTACAACAACATTATAATTTACTCAGAATTCCTTGGTGCTGTATGTAAAACATTGATGGTTCCCTTGCATGGCATCATTCTGGGGATGTGGCTGCACACAGAAAACTGGAGGACACAGTGCTGATAAAACATAAATAAAAATGACTATGACAGATTTTTACAAAACAAATTGTAAGCATGGGTGGCAATGGCATACTATGCAAAAAAGACATCTGCAAAACCTCGCAAAATCACTTTAATATGCAATGTCCTTTATAGGTACATTTCACTGTAATTTCAGTGCTTCTGTGAGTTTTCTCAGATTTGGTTTTCTAAAATGCATTTCTAGTAGCAAACCCTATTATTTCTGTTTTCATATGTTCTTTGAAAACCCAGCAGCTTAACTTTAACTAGCTCTTAGAATGCAACTGTATGTAAGCTGTAACTCCCATGGGTGTAGACAGGCATACTCACTGTACACATTTGTGTACAGTTTTGTTGAGTGCCTGTCACAAACCATATGCCTTTCTGTTAACATTTTCATTCTAATCTGTAATATTTGAGTTGGTGTAGGCCACTGAGGAGTGTCTCTGTTTAAACTTCTTTTGTTTAGGAGACAGATACATGTATAACCTCTTTAGAGATTAGAGGAATCATCGGACAACAATCTGACTTGTTTGGAAGGGGGTGCCATTTGGAAAGGATGTGTACATTTTTTAATGGGAGGGGGTGTAACTGTTGGAGTTTGTGTACAAAATGGAAATTTCTGTCTACACCCCTGGTAACTCCAATTAATTTCTTCATTCCAGTTTCAGAGACTTGGCCTGCTTTGTGCCTGTGAAAAGGAAAGAGGCAAGGTCCTCAGGGAAGGCCTGCAGGGATACAAGCCCCTCATGAGACAGTTTTCCAAGTGTAGCCCAGGTACCATGTGCCAGTGGGCCACTATCCCTGCCTGTTGAACACCACACAGATTAAGAGTCCTGGGTCCTGCTACAGTGGTGATCGAGGGTTCTATCCTAAAGCAATAGTAAAATAGCATGGTGCCTCCACCCAGAGTAGATTGATAGTGTGCTAGGTGTCTGTTTGGTACAACCCCCTGGAATGCTGTACCTACCCACCTCCCCTTCCAATAACCCCACACACTGGATACCAAGTTGTTCCCCAATACCATACACCACATAGACATGACAGTAGGCTTTCACAAAATATCCTCCACACAGCAATTTCAACAAACAAAACACAGCTTTATTTTGGGGGAGGGCTAGGAAGGGGGTACCTGGAGCAGGGATAGCTTTGAAAGGAAGATAAAAGTTAGAGCAGTTGGCAACAACAGAGCCTGTAGGCCAAAACACCCCGGCACCCACTGGTACCAGTGTAACTCAGTTCAGTCTACAAGGATACCCTGTGATGGTGCAGGCTGGCCTGGTCAATGCCTCAGGTTGGCCAGCATTGGGGCCCTTGGAGAGTATTAGAAAGATAAACTTTAAAGCTAATTTTAAACCTTTGTTTGCAAGCAACCTTTCCCCAGTTCCCTTGATCAGGGCAAGCCCTGAGTTACTCATGGTTCTTGAGAGCTGAGCAGTCTCTAGAGCATGGGGGTTCTAGCAGTTCAAAATCTGTAGTTTCAATTATAGAGGGCATAAACAGATGGGCAGTAGTAGATGATGCACAGACTCAAACTTGCTTGGCGGTCTGGTGCTTGTCACCTTGACTGGAGGTCTTACAGCTTGTACCCTGCAGCCTATTCAGGCCCATTGCAGAGCTCCCACGTAAGGCCCACCAAACCACAGAGGACCCAGACCTAGGAGTGGCTCCACAGCCCAGCTGCCTCACAGGTCAAAGTGCCCTAGCACTCAAGCACATGTCAGTGGCCCCTTGCAGCAAGTAGACCCCATTCGATAGGGGTTAGCAAGTTTCCCACCTGGCTCTGAATAGCAGCTGGGAATTCCCTGGATCCACTTTTCTCTCAGACAGGAAAAACAGCTTTGGTGTGCAGCCAGACAGTTTATTAAACTTTTCCTCTTTCTAGTGCCATTTGGCAACAGATTCCAAAGTCCAGATTAACAGCTCCTTTCCACAACAGGATTTTAGCAGCAGCAACAGATTCCTGAAGCATAGGACACCTGCTCACCTTGTTCCTCTCGCAGTTTCTTCGAATCAGAACAGCATCCACCTTTTCTCTAGCTCACACACAGTTTTGAGAGAGTCTTTTCCTCAGCTCAGGTTTTTTCTGTCAGTCCCACTGATGCAGGATTACTGCAGCAAATGGTTTTCCTCAAAACCAGCAGGTTTCATCAGATACCTGGAATGCTCAGTAAAGGTGCACAGCTCCTTCAAACAGTAAGATTCATTCACTTCAGTCCTCAGCAATACTCCAAATTAGGCCCTGTGAAAGACCTTTACACACTCCTCCACAAAGCACTGTGCCCTCCTCACTCGATCAGAGCCCAGCACAGACTGGTTCAACTGCCTCAAGTCCCTTTAATTTCTCCCAACAATTTTGCCCTCCGATTGGTCAATGCCATTCATCAATCACGATCATTTGCCCTCTTTGGTTATTGATTAACAAGGTTTCTTGGTGCCTGAAAATTGTTCACATCTTCTTCCATGAGCCCTCTCAAACAGTTCTAGGTGCCTAGTTAGCTTATCGGCAGTCCATAGGGGGTCAAAGTATCATAAAATGGCTTCTTACACACAGTCCCACACAGTTCTGTAGCAGTCCCCATCTTCCAACTGCCCCTGCAGCCAAACTATACAATTCTTAAATATAGATGCCCCAGTGTCTGGAAGCTGTCCCTGTCCCCCATCGAGTGACTACACAATTATTATTATTGACTTCTTTGACTGTGTCACTAAGACGGTAGACAAGGGCCAAGCAGTAGACATCCTTTTTCTTGATTTCAGCAAGGCCTTTGACTCTGTGCCCCACATAAGGTTGATTAGGAAGTTGGTGGATCTCGCAGTTGGGGAAAAGATGGCCAGGTGGGTGGAAAACTGGCTGAGGGACAGAACCCAGAGGGTGGTTGTGGGTGGAGTTTTATCTGGCACCAGAAAGGTAACCAGTGGGGTCCCACAGGGCTCGGTGTTGGGGCTGGTGTTGTTCAGTCTTCATCAATGACATTGGGGATGGCATTAAGGGCAAAAGTGCCTATTCATGAATGACACCAAGCTCTGTGGGAGAGTGGACACAGCTGAAGGGATACAGGACCTACAGGAAGATCTGGAAAAGCTGGGAGGTAGTCCAGGATCTGGCAGCTTGGCTTCAATGCGAAGAAATGCAAAGGTTTGCATATTGGAGCGAAGAATCCCAGGACAGAGTACTACCTGGGTGGTGTCCAAGTATCTGCATCACAGGAGGAGGACCTGGGAATGATGATCACTAGTGACCTGAAGCACTCCACGCAGTGCAAGAAAGCAGCAGCAAAGGCAAACAAGATGCTGGGATGCATATCTAGGGGGATCAGTAGTAGGAGAGAGGAGGTTATACTGCCTTTGTACAGGTCACTGGTAAGGCCGCATCTAAAATATGGAATTTAGTACTGGTGCTTACGTCTCAAAAAGGACATTAACCTGCTGGAGAAGGTCCAGAGGAGGGCTACAAAAATGATAGCAGGTCAGCAGGGTAAGGCATATGAGGAGAGGTTGAGGGCAATGAACATGTACTCCCTTGAAAACTGGAGAGAGTGTCGAAGGTGAGGTTCCTCTGAGATGGGTTAAAGGCGGTGGTTAGGGGAGAAGTGATTTCATACTCAACACAGCAAAAGAAGGCTAGGCAACAGCAGCAGGTCAGCTAAGAACAAAAAATTAAAGAGCTAGAGGAGATTCATAAAAAAGGAGGAGGCCGCAGTATACTTAGGGAGTTGCAATTGGCAAGGGAACAAATGCAGCACATCCTCAGGACGAAAACTGAGAATACCCTCAGATTTACAGCACAGAAATATTATACTGGAGGCAACAGAGCAGGCAAACTGCTAGCTTTCAGATTAAGGAAACAAGAAGCTGATAGGTTTATTTCAGGGGTGCAGGACCCTAGATCTCCTGGGAGGTGAATATCAAGAGCTCCCCAAATAGCCGAATACTTTAGGAGATTCTACGAGGACCTGTATGAGTCAGAGGCCAGGGCCTCCCACCCTGACCTGATTAGGCAGTTCCTCGACAGTCTCCAACTACCTAAACTTTCTGCCAATCTTGGAAGTGAACTAGATTAACCGTTTTCCCTGCTGGAATTAAAAGGGGTAATTAAACAACTTAAGCATAATAAGGCACCTGGCGCAGATGGCTATATAGCAGAATACTACCAGAGATTTAGTGACCAGTTAGCCACGCTGCTTCTCAAAGTCTGCAATGAGGCCCATCTTCCCTCGGAGGCCCCAGATACTTGGGCACAAGCCCTAATATCTGTTATCCCGAAACCGGACAAGGATGCGTCATTGTGCGGCAGCTATCGCCCTATTTCGTTGTTAAATCTAGATGTCAAGATCTTTGCCAGGATGATAGCAAACAGACTCCAGGCGGTGGTGACTCAGTTGATACACCTGGATCAGTCAGGCTTCATGCCAGGGAGGCATCTCCATGATAATGTTAGAAGGCTGCTTACAGTAATGGCCCATGTTCGGTCCTTGGGGAGGGGACAGCAAGCGGTAGTGATTACGTTGGACGCAGAAAAGGCGTTTGATCACCTTGAATTGGGATATCTTAGTGAAGTCCTTAGGAGGTTTGGATTTGGCCCTAAATTTCAAGCATGGGTGGACACCTTATATTTCAGTCCCTCAGCGAGGGTGCGATTGAATGGACTGTTCTCCCAACCCTTTTCCATCAGAAGGGGCAGGGTTGCCCCCTCTCACCCCTTCTTTTTGCCTTAACTATGGAGCCTTTGGCGGAAGCTTTTAGGTCACATGAAGTCATTAATGAGATTTCAGTGGGTGGGGTGGACAACCACATATCTTTGTATGCGGACAACACCCTCCTGTACTTGAGTGACCCTCAATTCTCCTTGCCAACAGCAATAAACTTGCTGAGGGAGTTTAGCTCTATTTCTGGGTTTAAGATTAATGAATCCAAATCGGAGATCGTTCCCTTGGGAGGGGGGGCTCCCACCTTCGGTAAGAAGTATGACAGATTTAAGGTGAAACACAACTAGTTTCCGATTCTTGGGAGTACATATTCCTAAGGATATGGGTAAGTTGTTCCAGGCTAACTATCTCAAATTGTTTGAATGCCTGAGGGAAGACTGTGCTAGAAGGGTGACTTTGCCACTCACTATTTCTGGTAGGGTGGAGTCGGTAAGAATGAACATCCTTCCAAGGATGCTGTTTTTGTTTGATGCTATCCCTCTGTGTCCTCCGAAAAAGTTTTGGGCGGATATTCAAAAAATGTTAAATGGTTTCATCTGGGCTGGTAAGAAACCCAGGTTAAGCTGGGCCCTGCTGAAGTTGCCTAAGGGAAAGGGGGGCCTGGAAGTCCCATATTTTAAAAGATATTATAGAGCGGCTCAATTACAGCGGCTTATGCATCCCCTGCTCTAGTGCAGAGTTGGGCCAGAATGGATAGGCAGCTCTTGCACCCTTACACCCTTTCATCAATCCTTTTCAATAAAAGGAATCCCAGGGTGATTCAGGGCCTGCCTACTCCTGGCTTAGAACACTAGTCACACTTTGGTTGCAGACGGTGAAGGAATCAGGGACTCAGCGACTAGTGTTAAGGCAGGGGGAAAATTCTTGAAAGGCCTGAATTTAAACCAGGGTTGGAGAATGAAGTCTTTCGAAAGTGGATGAAGCTGGGGATAGGTACATTTTCACAATTATTCAGTGGGGACATTTTGAAAAGTTTCAGTCAGATTCAATAAGAGTTTAAAATTCCACCTTCTGATTTCTTTGCCTATTTAAAAATCAGACACTATCTGCAAATGGAAGGGGGGGGGGGAACATAGGTCTAAGGCCGGCGGTCCACTTATGGACCTCCTTTTGGAATTATTAAGGGAGTCCCCACAGGTGACTCACCTTATTTCCAAGTTGTATGCGGCAGGTGAGCCGGCGAATCCACCACTCAGATTGTGAATCCAGACTCTCTGGGAGAAGGAATTGGGCTTGGGAGAGGGGGAGATCAGATGGGAGCTCGTCTGGAGGATGGCACACAGAACTTCAGCCTCACCTTCATGGAGGGAGTTTAGGTGGAAGGTACTCTCAAGATTTATTAGGGCACCAGTACTAACCAAACATTTTGGTCAATCCTGCTCGGACAGATGCTGGAGAGGGTGCGGGCAGGTGGGGACGCAAGAACACATTTTTTGGGGATGCCCTAAAATTAGAAATTATTGGGAGGATATCAATCTTGGACTGAAGCAGATCCTTCAGGCAGTCAATTTAGATCAGCCCTGTCATCTGCTACTAGGGGAACCCCATCATGGTTTGGTAGGCCCTAAAGCCAATTATCTGTTTCCGATCTTGTTGGCTGTGGCCCAGAAGGCCATTACTAAGTTGTGGCTTTCTAACCCCCCCCCCAGGTGAAGAACAGTGGCTGTCGTGTTGTAACCAAATTAAGGTAATGGAAAGACTTACAGCTAACCTGAACCTAAAACCAAAGCTATATATATCCCGCTGGCTTCCATTTTTCGAGTACTTGAGTGGAAAGGAGGGAGTTACTACCTTAGAAATTCTGGCAAGAGAAGTCTTGGACTACGGTACCTGTGAAGATGGATGCCGGGATCATTGGATGGGGCAGGGCAGGTTAGGCAACAGTTCTGTACTTTGGGGCAACTTGGGAAGGATTTTTCTCACCACGGATCGGGGGGAGGGAGGTAGTGGGGCAGAATGTGGTGGTAGTTTGAGGGTTCTTATGTATTTGTATGTATTGTTACTTTTACTGTTTGTCTTTCTTTGCCCTTCCACCCCTAAGTCTAGAGACCCTTTTTTTTGGTGTGTGTTAAGTTGGAGGCCTAAAGCTTGACCTTAAATGTAATTGAACTCTATAGTAAAATTCTGAGAGTCTTTATATGCTTCAATAGCTAGCGTAGTTCCTATTAATTGTATTAGCTACAATAGGGCCTGATTAACTGTTTGGGCTGTAGTTCTTATCCTCCTTTTTTTTTTATCTAGCGGAATGTATTCAGCCTCCTCATGTCTATCCATTCTTGTTTTCGTTTGTAACCTGTTGTTTGAAAAAAGGAAATAATAAAATTGCAATTTAAAAAAAAAAAAAAAAAAACTGGAGAGCGAGTGGGTACATGATTGGGACCTTCAAGTACTTGAAAGGGATAAATAAGGTTGATAAGGAGAGTCTCTTTAAGCTGAGTGGCAACCATAACACGAGGGGGCACAGTCTTAAGCTGGAGGGTGGGAGGTTTAGGAGGGAGGTCAGGAAACACTTCTTCACAGAGAGGGTGTTTGACACTTGGAATGAGCTGCCGGAAGAGGTCATCTCATTTAAGACAGCGGACAGCTCTAAGAGAGGCTGGTATAGGCGTATGGGGAACGTAAGGATCATGGGTAGGGAGGATGAGAGGAGTGGGGAGGGAGGGCAGGGACATTAGCTCAAGCTGTGGACCCTGCAATACGAGCAAACTTGATAGACCAAATGGCCTTCTTCTGCTGGCTTCTTTGTATATTCATATGTAATTATATGTAATAATAAATTTCAAGCCCCCCCCACTGCAATCTGTCACTAGTGCCGGAATATCATGGCCCCCCAGCACTAGGCAGGTTAACTCGTTAATATTCATGACCCACCTCATTAATATTCATGAGGCAGATCGCTAACTGAGCAGGGCTCCTCTACTAAAGATTACGGGGCTTCTCTTGCACCCTGTTCAGGTCTCCAGTACCCAGTCATCTGGAAAAAAAGGTCAAGACCTGCTGCAGAGCTCCTATTTGGCCTCAGGAATGTCCGCAGCCCTCCAGCACTACTGCACATGAGGTGGCCGGCTGACCACACTAAACAGCAAAACTCAGGTCACCAGCACCGTGATTAGACCCCTCCCACCCTGTTTGGGCTGAAATACATGGCGGGAGCCCTGGGAGAGCAGGCAACAAAAGGTAAGCCACCGCAGGGGGTTACACAAGGCATGAAGATTTATTTTGCCACCCTGTCATGAAGCATTTCTCAACTTTGATTATATTTCTTTTCTGTGCCCTACTTGGGTGCTCTGTGATTTTGACAAGACATTTATACATATTATGTCTTGTTTTGGATTCAATGAATGTCTATAATACATATATATGTATACATATTATGGTAGCACGGTAGTGCTGCCATAGTTAGGGTTGAGGAGCCCTTTTAAGGTTAAAGGGTCAAACTTTACACCTCAATAACTATGTGATTGTTCAATGGATTTGCCTGAAATTTGGAAAGCATGATCAATAACTATACACCTTGGGATCTGCCAAGTTTCGTACCAGTTTGATATATGGCTGCGGAGTTATTAAGCGTGATCTGCGCACGCATTTACGCTATGTGGTGAATTCTTTGCTCATGCCTACAGGTCGCACGGTTTGCGTTAGTTGTCCAAAAACTTCAGGAAATGTGTGGCTGGGGTGCCCGATGTGTCTGTTGAAGACTTCATGAAAAAATATTGAATGGTTCAAAAGTTATTCAAAAAACAAGTTCCCACCATAAGTCAATGGGAAACATTAACAAAACATTCAACACTTTCACAAATGCACTTTTTACTGTCACAAATGGCCCTAGTACTTTTGCAAATCCACCATTTTGTTTTCAGTTGGTGATCATAAAAATGCTTGGCATTTAAAATTGGGACCATCTAGGGACACAATTATTTTTTTGTTCACCTAGTCGGAGCCTGAGGATACTAGCCATGTCTTTATTTTGGGGTTAAACACCCCAGAAATATGTTTTTCAAAGTTTTGGAAAAAGTGCTTTTGTGAAGTACTTTCATGCTCACGACACTTCTGCAAATCTGTGCAAATGCTTTCGCAAATCACGAAAGTACTTTGCAACACTATGGCCAAAATGACAGGAGTTCTTTGCCACCTTGCTGCAAAAGAATGCTTAGGTCTTTTGGTCTGAAATGTGGATGGAATGCAGCCAACATCTCACAGATGTGCCTTTTGGTGGTTTGGTGAAAAAAATGCTGCATGGCTGCAAAGTTACGGTACTCCAAATTTGGCGTTTTTTCCCATAGACTAACATGGTGGCATACGCCACGCCTTTCAGGGCTCATATCTCAAAAACAATGTGAGACACAGAATTTTTTTTCGAGCTGCATAGCGCATAGGGCTAGCCAGGAAAATCATGATTTTTGTGAAATTCTAATTTTTTTTCCTACGTTGTGCAGTTGCTGAGATATTATCAATTAAGTACTTCCAATGCTCGTTTTCAGCATCAATGCCCATTACAATGCATTCATTCTTTGTACACACTGTGTTTCTCCGTGCATCTGTTCAGCAAAAACAGGGTATGCGCTTCCGTTACTGTTGCAGTTACAGTTTCAACTTGCGTTTCTGTCCCCATTTGCGTTTACGTTTCCATGTACGCCACCATGTGCATTACCCTTTGCGTTATCATTTGTGCTTACGTTTTCATTACTGTTACCATTTGCATTTACACTACTGTTTCTCTTTGTATTTTTCTTTTTGTCACCATGTGCATTGCCATTTCTGTTTACAGCAGCCCTTTCATTTGCATTTACGTTTCTCTTTCGTTTTGAGTCTCCCTTGCTGTTACTGTTACCATTTTCAGTTTCTTTACTGTGCTTGTGCACATTACGGTTTGCGTTTCCATATGCGCTTGCGTTTCCTTTTGTGTTTCTGTTTGCTTTGCTGTTATTGTTGCTATTACCATTACCATTTGCATTTACAATTGCGGTACTGTGCCCGTGCTCATTTCGGTTTGCATTTCCATATGCATTTCTGTTCCTGTTTCCATTTCTGTTTCCTTTGGCATTATTCTTCCTGTTATTTTTATCATTTGCATTTATAATTCCGCTACCGTGCCTGTACATGTTACGGTTTGCATTTACTTGTGCACTTGCGTTTGCGTTTCTGTTTCTGTTCCCCTTCGCTTTCTATTTGCTGTGACACTTAACATTTCCATTTTAAATACCACAGCCATCACTGTTTGCGTTACCAGTTGCAATTTTGTATGCACTTCAGTGTCCGTTTTTGTCACCGTTCACTTCGTCATCACTTTGCACTTGCATTTCTATTAATGTTTCCTTTACCATTTACATTTGCATTACCATGTGCACCACCATTGGTGCTTCTGTTTGCGTTGCTGTTCCTGTTACTATGTCATGAGACATCACGTGGCAGGAGCGTGGGTGCCCGACTCCCGCTGCCACATTACATTCACTATTTCTCATCATCATTCTAAAAAAAGAAGGGAAATTAGAGGCAAAAAACTAACTCCATTTAATGCATCAGTTAGGGTTGTTCCACAGTGACAAAAGTGAGGAAATTCGGTGTTAGTGTTGAACACCCCCCCTTGGAGCCCCTACAGCCCACCCCCCAACCAGTATCGTGGTGCACCATGGGGTCATCTGTCCAAACTCTCATTCCATTTTCCTACACCTCAGATTCTTTACACATGTGATGAGGTGTGAGTTAGGGCCGATGACCACATGGCGCACCATGATGCCGGTTGGGGGGATGGGCTGAAGTCTATGTGGTTGTTCAACCCTAACATCGTTTCACTTACTTTGTCGCTATGAACATCCTAACTGATGCATTAAACTAATTTTTTTGCCTAATATATATATATATATATATATATATATATATATATATATATATATATTGCAAAAAGCTTTGTTACTGCATCAGTTAGGGTTGATAACACAGTGACAAAAGTTTGGAAATTTGATGTTAGGGTTACCACCCCACCTCTACTCCCCCACCCTCCACACATCACCAGATGTCAGGGTGTGCCATAGGGTCATCAGACCTAACTGTCACCCCATTCCATGTGTATACAAGCTGACATACTACAGAGCCATACAGCAGCCCTACAGTACTGAAAAGGAGCCCTTGTAACACTAATTTGGCAATATCTCAGTAACAGTAGCAACTATGAAAAAAATTCCACTGCATTTGTAATCATGACTTTGAAACCTCCATGCAAACTTAGTAAGCTGCCTGTAGTGAAAAATCCATATCTCAAATAGTTTTCGAGATACAGGTGCCACAGTGTTATCCTATGGGAAATTTCTCACTTCAGAACACTGTAACTATGGCGCCGTTGCATATTTTTGAACCAAACCATCAAAATTCACATCTGTGGGCCTAGGGTTTACCACCCTTCAAATTTCAGCCCCAAAGACCCAACCATTGAGGTGCAGTGGGGTGGCAAAGAACTGGTGTTTTTTACTGAAGTAGTGTTGCAAACTGACATTTTCACAAAAATTTGCTAAAGAATGGGCATGTGTCACATCCATTCTGTCACAGTTTGTGACACTACAGAGAGCCCGATCTCAGAAAAGGCATTTCTGGGGGGCCCAAAAAAACGTCTGTAGTGTGTTCCTTAGGCCCCAATTAGGCAAACACAACTGTCAGTGTTTACCTAGGGGCACCCAAATTTAAACGGAATCCTTTTTTGCGCATCACCAACTAAAAACAAGATGGCTGCTGCACGACACTACAGAGGCCATTTGCAACAGTAAAATGTAGAGGGGGCAGCTTTCGTGAGGCACATATATTTTTTTCCCATTGACTATAATGGGAAAATTATAATTTGAATAACTTTTGAACGGATTAATATTTTTTTTACCAAATCCTCAAAAGGTAAATCAGTGACCAAGACTGCATCTTCCCTGAAGATTTAAGACTAGATGGACAAATCGTTTGGGCTGTAGCCCTGAGCAAAGGAAAGGGCAAAAACCCTTTTTGTGTGTTTTTTTGTTCTTCTGCAGCTCTGCACAGGCTCATCTGATCGTAATGCAACTTGCCATATCCAGAGATCTATGGGACCACACTGCACATGCAAAATGTTAGGCAAATCCATTGTACAGCTGCAAAGTTATTAAAGTGCAAAATTGTGGGTTTAACATAGAAGTGGCTAGGCAACCCTAGTTATAGATCCCACCCCTACCACCCCACCCCTACCCTCCACATGCCAGCCGGCATCAGGGTGTGTCATACTGCCCTTGAGATGTGGTACTCTGGGAGCCCACCCCAGTGTGCCCAAATCCTGTTTAAAATAAAACTGTCCCCCGACGTCTTTTTTCTTTGAAGCAGAATCCTGCATCAAAATATTCATTGCAGGATCCTGCATCGAACTAGTCTGCCCTCTCTTTCCTTTTTTACTACACTGACATCGGGGTAACCAATTCCCATGTCGGTATGTCTCTTTCCCCCTCACACTTATGTGACACACTGGGAGCCAACCCAAATGTTTTTAATTTTTAAACCTGTTATTAAATAAAGAAAACTATCCCCCCGACATCTTTTCAACGCAGAATCCTACACCTAAATTTTCAATGCAGGGTCCTGCATCAGACTAGTATAGCCCCCCATTCTTTTTGTACCCCACCGGCATCGGGGTGCCTATCCCTGTGTCAATATCTCGGAGCTTACTTCAGTGTGCCCAAATGTATTTCATTTTTCAACGTGTTATTAAATAAAGAAAACCGACCCCCTGCGTCTTTTTTACTTTTTCCTGTAAAAAAGAAAACGGTCCCTCATCATCTTCTTAGTCCCCCCCCCATCCCCACCTTCCCACTGAGCACCCACCTCCCTGCACCCCACCTTTACCCATATTTGCCTCCAGAGGTCAGCAGCAGTGATCGTCTGTGGAACTGAACACGTCTGTACTCTTAAAAGCCGAACTGTGAGCTGAAGGAATCAAAATAAGCGCTGTATAACGGTGGCCTATGGCATTTTGAACTTATGTTGATATCTCACCCATTTTGCATGATATTTTCAGCAAATTTTCAACAAGGGGTTCTTGGGAACCCACCTCATGAACACTATCACTGTCATCTTGTTAATCTGACCCAAAAGATGATTTTGCGGTCATTGCACAGACTCAGCTTTCATCATTGAGTAATGAAATGACAGTGCCAGTGTTCATGAGGTGGGGTCCCAAAAAGCCCATGTTGAAAATTGGTGCAAAAATTCCCAAAAATGACTGCGTTACAAGCATGCGTGGCACAGTTTCTATGTACGCTTGTAACTTCACCAATTTTTAATATTTTCACTACAGATTTTCAACATTGCTATTTTTCCCACCTCCTTACGAACAGTACAGCTGTCATTTTTCATATCCTGCAAGAAATGTGTTTTCACACCTGTGTTGCAGAATGGTGTGGTCACTGTGTGAAATCAACTTTTGGGATGGATTAATGAAATCACAGTGCAACTGTTCATGAGGGGAGGTCCAAAAAAGCCCATGTTGAAAATTTTGTTGAAAAATTCCCCGAAATGACCACGTTATGAGCATGTGTTGCACACTTTCTACGCACACTTGTAACTTTACCAATTTTACATGTTTTACTCTAGATTTTCAACATTGCCATTTTTCACACCTTCTCATGAACAGTACTGCTTTCAATTTTTTGCATCCTGCCCAAAATGTGTTTTTGCACCTGTGCCACAGAATGGTGCTGTTGCTGTGCGAAATCAACTTTTGGGATGGATTAAAAAAATCACAGTGCCAGTGTTAATGAGGGAAGGTCCCAAAAAGCCCATGTTGAAAATTTGGTTGAAAAATTCCAAAAAATCACCATGTTATGAGCGTCCATTGCGCAACTTCTTGCGAAATGTGCCATAGGATAACACTGAGGCATCAATGGCACATTTTGATGTCAGTAGCTTGAAAATGGTTTGAGATCTGAATTTTGCACTACTGCATGTGTAGAGATTTCAAAGTCATGAATACAACAGCAGTGGAATTTTTTTCGTAGTTACTATGGTTACTGAGATATTGACAAATTAGTGTTCTAAGGGTTCATTTTCATGACCCTAGGCCTGCGTTATGTCCCTGTACATATGAGTAACTGGGAGCGCAGGGCTCAGGGGGTCCACACTCCCACATATGCATACTATTACACAAAATAATTGCAGTGCTAGAGGAGCCCCTGTGATCCACAATGACATACCACTTACCATTTACATTACACTTTCCCAAAAAGAAGGGAAATTCATTGCAAAAAAAACCTCTGTTAATGCATCAGTTACAGTAGGGTTGATAGCACAGTGACAAAAGTTTGGAAATCCGATGTTAAGGTTACCAATCCCTACCACCCCACCTTCAATCTACCACCCTCCACACACCAACAGGTGTTGAGGTGTGCATTGGGGTCATCAGGCCTAACTCTCACTCCATTCTCCTATGCTCAACCACCTCAGCTTGTTTACACATGAATGGGGTGAGAGTTAGGCCGATGACACCAACACACATCCTGATGCCTGTTGGTGTGTGAAAGGTGGTAGGTTGGTGGTGGGGTGGTAGGGGTTGGTAACCCTAACATCAAATTTACAAACTTTTGTCACTGTGCTATCAACCTTAAGCTGATGCATTAACAGAGTTTTTTGCAATGAATATATATATATATATTTATTAGAGGCAAAAAACTCTGTTTAATGCATCAGTTAGGGTTGTTCTACAGTGATAAAAGTGAGGAAATTTGGGATTAGGATTGAAAGTCTCCCCTTGGACCCCCAGCCCACCCCCAAACTGGCATCGGGGTGCACGTTGGGGTCGTCGATCCTAAGTCTCACCCCATTCTCCTATACCTCTGCTTCTTTCCACATGTGATGGATGAGAGTTAGGGCCAATGACCCCAATGTGCATGCTGATGCTGGTTGAGGGGTGGGCTGGGGGTCCCAAGGGGGGCTTTCAACCCTAATCCTGAATTTCCTCGCTTTTTTCGCTGTAGAACAACCCTAACTGATGTATTAAATGGAATTTTTTGCCTCTAATTTCCCTTCTTTTTGAGAATGAGGATGATAAATAGTGAATGGAATGCAGTGGCATTACATAGTAACAGGAACTACAAAGCAAACACAAGCAGCAATGGTAACGCACATGGCAAAGCAAACATCAATAGAAACACAAGCATAAAGTGACGCCGAAGCAAACAGTTACGTAAACGGAGACATCAAACAGAAGTGCATACAGAACGCAACTGGTAACACACACATTCACGGTACCACAATTGTAAATGCAAATGGTAATAGTAACACTAACAGTAATGCCAAAGTAAACAGAAACGCAAGTGCATATGAAAACGCAAACCATAATGCACACACTCACAGAACCACAACTGTAAATGCAAATGGTTATGCTAACAGCAACAATAAAGCCAACAGAAACAGAAACGCAAGCACGTATGAAAACACAAACTGTTACATGCAAGATCATGGTACAGCAAAAGTAAATGTAAATGGTAACAGTAACAGCAACACTAAAGCCAACAAAACAGAAATGCAAGCGCGTATGAAAACACAAACTGTTACACGCAAGGTCGTGGTACCGCAATAGTAAATGTAAATGGTAACAGCAACAGCAACACTAAAGCCAACAGAAACAGAAATGCAAGCGCATACGAAAACGCAAACCATTATGCACACAGTGGCGTAGACAGGAATAATGATTCGAATGGTAACAAAAGCGCAACTGGGAACATTAACTGACACAGTAACAAAAGGGCACACCCTTCTTTTCCCCAAAAACTGCATTGAAAAAACAAATTGAAAACAAAGAATGTGTGCATTATAATTGACTTTGGAGCAGAAACGTACGACTTGGAATACTAAATTGCTTATACCTCAGGAACCGTACGACTTAGGAAACACATTTAAATTTTGCATGAATTATTACTTTCCTGGCTAGGTTTGTGCTTAGCTCCCATTTGAGGTGCTAAGCATTCTTTTGACAAAAAGTCCATATCTCACACTGTTTCCAAGATACGGGCCCTGAAAGACACAATGGATGCCTTAATGTTATCCTATGGCAAAAAGTGTCAACTCCGGAGTGCCGTCACTTTGCCACCCTGTAATATTATTTCACCAAACTACCAAAGAGCACATCTGTGGTATCTTGGCTTTCTTCCCTCCAAATTTCAGCCCAAACGACTACAGCTTTATTTTGCAACAGTGCAGCAAAGAATTCCTCTAATGCATCAAACGCGGTAATGTAATCCTATGGGACAAAATGCCAGCTTCATAGTGCCATAGCTTTGCCACCTTGTACTATTTCTTGATCAAACCACCACAAGACACATCTGTGTGATATTGCCTTTCTTCCCTCCAAATTTCAAGCCAAAAGACCAAACTGTTTCCAAGATATTCAATATCAAAGTTTACTAAAATTTCCCTATCTATTCCATTACAAAAAATCCGGCCATCTTGTCCCTCTCTCGCGATCAAAGATGACGATCAAAGAATCTCACGATCAAAGAATTTGCAGGCTCATGAACAAAGATTTGAAAACCTTATAAATTAAAAAATTGAAGGAATGCGGTAAACCATCACCATGGTTTGACAGTACGAAGCCCCCTGAGTAAAACCCACCCTCATGTGACTTCCTACGACACCCCTGGGCTGTGAAAATTGTTTTTTTAATTGGGCAAATTCATCCCTCGCTCATGATGCACAATCGCGATCAAAAAATCTCGCGATCAAAGAATTTGCAGGCTCATGATCAAAGAATTTGCAGGGTCATGATCAAAGAATTAAAAGTCTTGTAATTTATAAAATATGCATAATCACAGTAAATCCCCACCATGGTTCATCAGAAGCGAAGCCCCCTGCATAAAGCCCACCCTCGTTTGACTTCCTTTGACACCCCTGGGCTGAGAAAATTGCTTTTTCATCTGGCCATCTTCGTCCCTTGCTCGTGATGTACGATCACAATCAAAGAATCTCGCAGTCAAAGTTTTTGCATCCTCGCGATCAAAGAAATTGCTTGCTCCTGAATAAAGAGCGAGGGAGGAGATGGCCAGATTTAAAAAGCAATTTTCTCAGCCCAGGGGTGCCCTAGACTGTGAAATAAAGCTAGATTTTGTTCAGGGGGCTTTGTTGTGCCCCATCTGTATACCCAAAATAATGTAATAACGATCCCTGGTAGTCTAGTGCCCCCCCAAAAAATATTTACATCCCTGGTAGTCTAGTGGCCCCCCCAATAAAATACATCAATGAACTAATGCCTGGTAGTCTAGTGGCCCTCACCCCTGTTTTTTTAGATCCCTGGTAGTCTAGTGGTCCCCAGAGCTGTATTGTTGCTATAATATGTTATTTTAGGTCAATCTTTATATCCCTGGTAGTCTAGCTGCCCCCAGTGTAATGAAAGAAATAGTGAGTTTATTATATACCTGGTAGTCTAGTGGTTCCCCACCCCCACCCATCCATCCAAGCCCATCCAGCACCCCCTACCCTTCTCCAGCTGGTGACTGGCACAGCCCTCCTCTCACCTCCATGGCCAGAGGAGGGTGAGGTACCTAATCAATCAATAGAAGCACTCTGGATAGGGGGGTCAATACCAGTTCATTCACAGAAGAAAGGTTTTGGAAAAAACTCCTAAAACTGAAGGTGGACAAAGCAATGGGGCCTGACGAGATTCACCTCAGAATTCTAAAAGAACTAAGAGGAGAACTAGTGACACCACTGACTACCCTTTTTAACAAATCATGAGAGGAGGGTGTGGCACCTAAGGACTGGAGGGGGGTAGATGTGATTCCCCTTCATAAAAGTGGGAGCAAAGTAGAGGCAGGAAACTACAGACCTGTTAGCTTGACCTCCATGGTAACGAAAATGATGGCTTCACTTTTGAAAGAAAGAAAGAATTGTTGAGTACCTAGAGGCCAACAGAGCACAGGACCCAAGGCAGCATGGATTCACAGTGGGAAGGTCATGTCAGGTGAATCTAACAGATTTCTTTGACTGGGTGACCAAAGTAGTAGACCAGGCAGGGGCTGTGGACCTAGCCTACCTAGACTTTAGCAAGGCATTTGACACAGTCCCACACAAAAGAGTAATAAACAAATTAGCCAGCCTGGGAGTGGGTCCCAGGGTGGTAGCCTGGGTAAAAAATTGGCAGGACAACAGGACACAGAGGGTAATAGTAAACGGAGTCCACTCCAAAGAAAGGGGGTTACTGGTGGGGTACTGCAGGGTTCAGTACTGGGTCCAGTCCTTTTAATGTCTTTATAAGTGACATTGCAGAGGGACTGGAAGGAAAAGTATGCCTCTTTGCAGATGACACAAAGATCTGCAACAGGGTTGACACAGGGTGGAAAGGATGAGAAGGGACTTGGCAAGGTTGGAGGAATGGTCAAAAGTATGGCAGCTTAGATTCAATGCAGAGAAGTACAAAGTAATGCACCTGGGAAACAAACACCCAGTGGAAGAGTACACAGTGGGGTGGGGAGGTATTAACAACAACAACAAAAATGGAACATGACCTGGGAGTAGTCATATCAGATGACCTAAAGGTAGGCAAGCAATGTGAGAAGGCAGTAAGGATGGCTGGAGGGAATACTGGGATGTATAGGGAGAGACATCACCAGTACAAAACAGGAAACTGTTATCCCTCTGTACAGACAGTTGGTGAGGCCCTATCTGGAGTACTGCATGCAGTTCTGGAGACCCATCTCTGCAAGGGCATAGACAGGATGGAGGCAGTCCAGAGGAGGGCAACTAAAATGGAGCAGGGTCTGCAACAGAAGCTATATGAAGAAAGGCTAAAGGAGCTTAATATGTATATCCCTGAGGAAGGGGGGGGACATGATAACTTTCAAGCACCATCCTCAAGAGAATCAACAAAGCCCAAGCGGGTAGCATCTTTCAGAAAAAGAGATGTGCAAAAACAAGGGGACACAATCTGAAGATAGAGGGGAGACAGCTCAGGGGCATTGTGAAGAAGTAGTTCTTCACAGAGAGGGTGGTGGACACATGGAACGGCCTTCCTGAGGAGGTCATGGGGTCAAAAACAGTGGGGAAATTCAAGAATGCATGGGACAGACATAAGGCAATTCTAGTAGAGGTAGGAAGAAGTAGGTTGTTGGTTAACTAGGATCTACAGCTTATCCAATAGGTAGGGAAATGGGCAGACTAGGTGGGCCAAGCAGTCTTTATCTGCCATCAAAGTCTCTGTTTCCATGTTTCTATATTCCTTGTTCATGAGCTGTCAAAATCCCCATTCGTGAGAAATCCTTATTCTTGAGATTTGGCCATCTGGTCCTGATCTCATGAACAAGAATTTTGACCACTCATGAACAAGGATTCTGACACCTCATGAACGAGGATTTTGACAGCTCACGAACAGGGATGTTTTTATTAAATCTTTGTTAGTGAGCTGTCAAAATCCCTGTTTACGTGCCGAATACCCATTCGTGAGGTGTCAGAATCCCCATTTGTGAGAAAATCCTTGTTTGTGAGATTTGACCATCTGGTACTGCTCTCATGAACAAGGATTTTGTCAGCTCATGAACAAGGATCAGCTCGTGAAAAAGGATTTTGACACCTCACGAACAAGGATCGGAAGCGAGTGACGAGCAAGGATTTTCTAAATAAAAAATGGCTGTACTTTGACAAAGGTAAACCAAATTAAAGCAGTGGGTTTGTAGAGGGTGTCACCCTGAACAAAACCCATACTTCAGTCTACTTAGAAGACATCCATGTGGCAAGTTACAATGTTTTGTTTTTGAAGAAAATTGAAAACAAAATGGTGGCTTGCAAACAAGGATTTTTCATATGAACAGAGATCCCCATCCGTGAGCTGTGAAAATCCCTGTTCATGAGGCCAAATCCTTGTTCGCAACTGTGCAGCTAAACAAAAGACTGAACTGAGCATGCTCTGAATATAAAATTCCAAAACTAAATAACTCTGGAATGAATTAATATTTTTTTCACCAAACTAATGGTGGCTTATTTTTTGGGACAAGCTCTTTCTACCCTGAAAATTTCAGGCCAAAATTCCAAATGGTGAGCACACAGCATGATCAGCAAAAATAGGTGAAAAAGGCAAAAAACACATTTTGTTCACTATGCGCTGTGCAGAATCCACACATCCAATCAAAACAAAACTTAACAAGTCAAGAGACCTACCCCTTGGGACAGCGCATACCAAAATTTGTGCAAATCTGTTAAATGGTTGCAAAGTTATTAAGGTTCAAAATGTGGGGTTTAACATTAAACTGCCTACTCAACCCTAACTATAGTGGCACTACTGCGCCACCATAATATATATAATAGTGGTATGGTAGTGCCACTATAGTTAGGGTTGAGCAGCCACTTCCATGTTAAAGCCAAGGTTTTGCACTGTAATAACTTTGCAACCATATTATGGATTTACCTGATATTATGTATGCATGGTGTGATGCCATAGATCTCTGGATCTGGCAAGTTTCATTCCGATTGGATGTGCAGTTGCAGAGCTGGAGAGCACCAAAAAAACATGTAAAACACCACTTTTTGGCTATTTCTTTGCTCGGGGCTACAGCCCAAATGGTTTTGGTTTGCAGTCTGAAATGTTATGGGTAGATGGGATCTGGGTCACAGATGTGCCTTTTTGAAGATTTGGTGAAAAAATATTAATCCGTTGAAAATTTATTAATGTTTGAAGTTTCCCATTATAGCCTACGGGAAAAAATATATGTACGTTTTACTTTTGCAAACGGGTTTTTTACTTTCGCAAATCCGTTATCTTATTTTCAGTTAGTGGTGGCTAAAAATGCTGTAATTCAAAAAATAGTGCCCCTTGGTTAACAGCAGCACTTTTGTTTACCTAATTGGGCCCAAGAAACATGATCCTGACATTAGTTTTTAAAAATAATGGTCAGAAATATGTTTTTTCAATTTAGCCATTGTTACTTTCGCAAATTTGTGAAAGTTCGTTTGCGAAACTTTCACAGTTGTGAATGCTTCGCAAATGTACTGTCACAAATTTGCGAATGTACATTTGCAAAACTGTAGTAAATTTGTGAAAGTACCACCCCAAAAACTTCAGTTTCTTTGGCACCTCATAGCAAATAAACGGTTAGGCTTTTGGGCTGAAATTTGCAGGGTGGTAAGCCCTTGCCCCACAGATGTGCCATCTGCTGGTTTGGTGAAAAAAACTTACAATGGTTCAATAGTTACAGCACTCCAAAGTGGAGAAATGTCCCTTAGGATACTGCCCCTAGGTAAACACTGATGGTTGTGTTTACCCAATCGGGGTTTTAGGAACACACTAGTGCCATTATTTTTGGGAAATGCCCCGCAGAAAGATGTTTTTCATGATCAGCCATCCCATTGTGAAAGAAGGGATGTGGAAGTGTTGCGAAAATGTCACACCTGTTCTTTTGAAAATGTTTGCGACACTTTTGCAAATGCACAGGATGGCCGATCATGCAAAATATCTTTCTGGGAGTAATTTCCCCAAAATAATGGCACCATACAATCCCATGGCACACCCCAATGTCTGTTGATGTGTGGAGGCTAGGAGTGGGGGTGGGGTGGTAGGGGTAGTAACACTAACTTTGACTTTCCAAACTTTTGTCGCTGTGCTATCAACCCTAACTGATGCATTAACTGAGTTTTTTGCAATGAATATATACAGTATATATATGTGTATGTTTATATACAGTATATCTACCGTATCTATCCATATATGTATATTAGAGGCAAACAACTCTGTTATGCATCAGTTAGGGTTGTTCCACAGTGACAAAAGTGAGGAAATTTGGTGTTGGGTTGAAAACCCCTTGCACCCTCAGCTCATCCCACAACCGTATCGGGTTGTGCATTGGGTTTTAGCCCAACCTCACCCCATCACATGCGTGAACAAGCTGAGTCATAGGAGAATGGGGTGAGAGTTAGGACTGACGACCCCAAAGCACACCCGATGCCGGGTGTGTGGGGGCGGGCTGAGGGTGTGCAAGGGAGGTTTTCAACCCTAACACTGAATTTTCTCACTTTTGTGGATGTGGAACAGCCCTAACTGATGCATTAAATGGATTTTTTGCCTCTAACTTCCCTTCTTTTTGAGAATGAGGACTATAAACAGTGAAAGGAATGTGGTGGTGGGAGCACAGGGACCTTTGGGCCCCGCACTCCCACTATGTGTTTTTTGTGACATAGTAACGGTAAGTGCAATGCAAATGCAAGTGCTAACAGTTACGCACATGGTGCCGAAAATGTAAATTGTAAAGCAAATGTTAATAGAAACGCAGTAACAAAGTGACGCCAAACTGAACAGAGACACAAACAGAGACGCAAGCGCATATAAAAATTTAACTGGTAACGTGACGGTGATGATACTGCTATTGTAAATGCAAATGATAACTGTAACAGCAACAATAATGCCAAAGGAAACAGAAACGCAAACAGAAATGCAACCCGTAATGCGCATGATGCCGCAATTGTAAATGCAAATGGTAACAGTAAGAGCAACAATAACACCAAAGAAAATAGAAACACAAATGGAAGCACGTATGGCAATGCAAACCGTAACGTGCACAGGCACAGGAATGCAATTAGAAATGCAAATGGTAATGGTAAGAACAACGATGATGTGAAACGAAAGACAAACGCAAACAGAAACTGAAGGGCGGCTGCCAACAGAAATGGTAATGCGCACGGTGATGCTAAGCAAAACACAAACAGTAGTGGAGACACAAATAGTAACAGTAATGCAAACTCAAGCGCAAACAGAAACGGAAAGGGTAATGCACATGGTGGCGAACACGGGAATGGAAACGCAAACGGGCATGGAAACACAAGTGTAAAGCCTATGTGTAACAGTAACTGGAGTGCACACCCTATTTTTCCCAAAAAGCTCCATTGAGAAACACAGTGAAAACAAAGAATGGATGCGTTATAATGTGCCTCGGAGCAGAAAACGAGCAGTTGTAATACTAAATTGGTAATATCTCAGTAACTGTATGACGTAGAAAGAAAATTAAAATTTCACATGAATCATGAGTTTCCTGGCTAGGTTTTCACTACTACACATTTTTGTGATGAAAATTCCGTGTTTCGCACCGTTTCCGAGATACGAGCCACGAAAGGCACGGCAGTCTATGGGGAAAAATTGTCAGCTTCGGAGTACTGTACCTCTGTGCCCGTGCAATATTTTGTCACCAAATCACCTAAAGGCACATCTGTAGGATGTTGACTGCCTTCCCTCCGAATTTCAGCCCAAAAAACTAAACCGTTCTTTTGCAGCAGGGTGGCAAAGAATTCCTGTCATTTGGCAATAGGCTAGAAAAGTAGTGTCGTGATTTGTGACACCTTTTGCAAAAATTTGCGACACTACTTTGCGACACTACTTTTCCCACAAATTTGAAAAACATATTTCTGGGGTGTTTTACCCCAAAATAAAGACATGGCTAGCATACTCAGGGCTTGACTAGGTAAACACAAAAATAATTATGTCCCTAGATGGTCCCAGTTTTAAATGCCAAGCATTTCTGTGATCAGTAACCGAAAACAAAATGACAGATTTGTGACACTACTAGGGTCATTTGCAACTCTAAAAAGTGCATTTGCAACACTGTCGAACTTTTTGTTAATTTTTCCCATTGACTAAGAATGGGAACTTGTTTTTTGAATAAGTTTTGAACTGTTTTCACGAAATCTTCAAAAGGCACATTAGGGACACTGGCTGCATGTTCCCTGAAGTTTTTGGACCGGGCGCGCAAACCGTGCGACCTGTAGGCACAAGCAAAGAATGCACAAAAAAAGTAAATGTGCCCCGGAATGTTGCTTAATAACTCCGCAACTGTATATCCGACCAGTACAAAAGCTGGCAGATCCCAAGATCTGTGGTTATGCTCCATGCCTGCCAAATTTCAGGTATATCCGTTGCATGGTGGCAAAGTTATTAAGGTGCAAAGTTTCACCATTTAACATTAAATGGGGTACTCTACCATAATATAGAATAATGAATAGGTGCCGGTGCATTACCGGTGAGTAATACCATCGAGAGGTTCTGGACACGTAGGAAGCTCGAGAGGTTCCCACGTGTCCAGAACCTTGAGATGGTAGCAGTCGCCGGTAATGTACCGGCACCTATTCGTTATTTTTTTAATAAATGGATTTTAAATTTCTTTTTTTTTTCTTATTTTGCCAGTCGGCTGTTTCAGCGAAGGACACTGTGTCCTGCCTGACTGCTGCGTTGTCTTGCTGCTGTTGCTCTCGCCCAGCCTGTTGCGCTGTATCCCGCCTCACCGCCTCTACTCCTGGCCTCGCTTTACAACAAAAAGTGGTAGGTAGTCCTACCTTTTCCGGGCTACACTACTGTTTCTTTTGTTTCAGAGGATGGGAAAGAAAGAAATGTTACCAGCAGGCAGTACGGTCTCGCTAAGCGAGAAAGTGAGCCTCCATATTTTTTAAAATGTTCTGCCCACCCACACAGGAAAAACAGCCAATCAAGAGGCACGCTTAGGACGATGTGGGGGTCAGAAGGCGTCTTTGTGGGCGCTTTCGCTGTTTGCTGTTTGTGATAATACTATCGTTCAGCAGTGCAATGATAGTATTATCACCTCGAAAGGATAATATTACAAGTGATTGACAGTACTATTACCTCAGAAGCTTTGATGTATTATCGAAATTTTTTTCTATGCTTTTTGAGCATATTAAATTTAAAATCCATATATTAAATATGTATAATGGTATAATGTGTGTGTCTATATATATATATATATATATATAATGTGTGTGTCTATATATATATTTATACAATGGGGATGAGACATATTCCAGTGAAATAAAACAAGTTATTTTCACGGCAGTGAAATAAATCCTGATGACATTAGCAGAGTTAAAATAAATGCTGTTTATTACACCCCTGAAACCTGCGCTAAACCCGAGCAAAGTTGCACAAAGCTGCGCAATTGTGCAACGCTGTTCAAATTGTATATTTTGCAACAGTGAGGCCCCCACTGTATAAATAGGATAAATGATGTGGACTCCTGTGATACTGGAAATATGTTCAATCCTGTACAGAGACCTCTGAAACCTCACTCGTGGCTTCGCCATTCATGAGTGTTCAGAGGTCACTCTAGAGGAGTGAAAATATTTTCCATATCACATTCGTGCTTCATCATGTATCCTATATATATATATATATATATATATATATATATATATATATATATATATATATATATATATATATATATATATATATTTATATTATTATAGACATTCAATGAATCCAAAACAGTATGGGGATTTAAATCAGCTTGGTCTAGGCACAAGGGGATAGTTACAACACGTATCTGAGTAGGGGGGTGGGATCTAGGCAAACCAGATGGACCTTGTCCCCATCTGTCGTCACTTTCTATGTTATATAAGCATGTATAGCAATACTGGATTTGCCTGAGATGGATGATGGCCAACTGAGGAAACAAGCGACAGCGGGGTGACACCCAAGGTGGGAGAAATGGCAGAAGCAGGGGGGGAAGTGGTGACAGATGGGGAAATCATGGAGAGCAGAGTTCGAGAGGGTTTGAAGGCACTGAAGGTGGACAAGGCGCCAGGCCCAGATGGCATCCACCCCAGGGTACTGAAGGAGCTGGCAGAGGTCCTTGCAGGACCTTTGGCAGACCTATTTAATGCCTCACTACATTCGGGGTGTGTGCCTCAGGACTGGAGGATGGCCATGTGGTGCCCTCCACAAGAGTGGCCCCAAGGATGAACCGAAAACTACAGACCAGTGAGCCTCACATCCATCGTGGGTAAGCTAATGGAGACTATCCTGAAGGAGGCTGGTGGCCCTCCTAGAGGCCAAAGGACTACAGGGCAGCAGACAGCATGGCTTCATCGTGGCAGATCCTGCCAAACCAACCTGGTCGAGTTCTATGACTGGGTAACTAGGCAACTGGACAGGGGCCATGCAGTGATGTCCTGTATCTGGACTTCAGTAAGGCATCTGACTCAGTGCCACATGGAAGGCTGGAGAAGTTAGTAGGCACAGGGGCGGTGCAAAGCTGGTGAGATGGGTAGGAAACTGGCTGCAGGGAAGGCAACAGAGGGTGGTGGTGGTGGGTGGGGAGCTCTCACACCCAAGGGCAGTGACGAGCGGTGTTCCACAAAGCTCAGTGTTGGGACCAGTGTTGTTTGGGATATTCATTGCAGACATATCATGGGACATCAAGGGCGAGATCAGTCTGTTTGCTGATGATACCAAGGTAGGTGCAGTGGTGGATGACCTAGGGGGATGGCAGAGGTTGCAGGATGATCTGGCAAAGCTTGAAACCTGGTCAGACACCTGGCAACTGGGCTTTAATGCCAAAAAGTGCAAGGTGCTGCATTTTGAGATGAAGAACCCAAGGAGGAGTTACCAGCTAGGGGGAGCACATCTAGCCCAGACAGAGGAGGAGAAGGATCTGGGTGTGTTCATTACAGGGACAATGAACAACTCGGCACAATGTAGGAAGGCAGCTGCAAAGGCCAACAAATTGCTGGGTTGTATTGCAAGGGGTATATCCTCGAGGAGGAAGGAGGTGATTCTGCCACTGTATAGGTCACTAATTAGACCACACCTGGAGTACTGCATGCAGTACTGGCATCCGTATCTGAAGAGGGACTTTAAGTTACTGGAGGGGGTGCAGCGCAGAGCGACAAAGATGATCAAGGGGCAAGGGGACTTATCATACGAGAGGAGGTTGAAGGAGTTGAACATGTACTCACTGGAGGAGAGGAGAGACAGGGGTGACATGATTGAAACCTTTAAATACATGAAGGCAATAAACAAGACGGGTACAGAGGGGCTGTTCAAAGTAAGGGAGGGGAGGGCCACTAGGGGCCATGATATGAGACTGGAGCGAGGAAGGTTCAGGAGGGAGACGAGGAGACACTTTTTTACAGAGCGGGGGTGGCTGGGTGGAATGCGTTACCTGCTGAAGTGGTATGCAGTAGAACAGTGGACTGCTTCAAACGAGGATGGGACAGGACAAGGGGGAGGGTTAATGAAGGGGAAGGGGAAGGGTGGAAGGGAGGGGCAGCTGCAGAATAAGGGGTGCTAGCTGCACATTCGAGCAGACTTGATAGACCTCTAGGCCTTTATCTGCTGGCAAATTTCGTATGTTCGTATGTTCGTAAGTGGTGTGTATGTGCCAGTCGCTATCTAGGGACTGGGGGCACTACCAGACTATCAGTAGGAATTCATTTTTAGATATGCATTGAACTGGAGAATTCAAGGGAATGCTGCTGGACTATCAGGGATTCATTTTTAGATATGTTCAGGACCAGGAATGGGGAGTTTCCACCAGACTACCAGGGATTTGTTTTGAGAAACAGAATTTGTTGGCAGAAAAGGGCTGCCTGGTGTGCCCAGTCTGCCCAGATGGACCCTACCTAGTCTGTCTCCGCAGACCATAACTTGTCTCTGGTGACCCTTCCTCCTCCCTGCCTGTTTACTAATATTCCCCTGTGTCTATCCAATGCATGCTTGAAACCCTCTACTGTTTTTGCCTCCAACACTTCCACTGGCAATCTGTTCCAGGTGTCTACCGATCTTTCAGTGAAGTAGTACTTCCTGACATTGGTCTTAAACTTCCCCCATCCAGCTTCATTGCATGCCCTGTGGTCCTGGTGCTTTTCCTCATTTGAAAGAGACTCCTCCCATGAGGTACTTGTAGGTCTCTGTCATGTCCCCTCTTGCTCGCCTCTTTCTAGGGTGTACGTGTTGAGATCCCTTAATCTCTCTCCATTGGGTGTTTGATGCAATTCCTGCCTACACCATTTTTGTTGCCATTCTCTGGACTGCCTTCACCCAGTCTGTGTCAGTGCTGGGTCAATATAACGCTGTTGAAACAGCGCATGAATTACTGTGCTGCAGAAAGCGTGAACGTTTCTACAGCGACAGGGGTTTCTGAGCTGTGGTAATAACTGCTACCCCTTTCACTGTAGTCTCATATGAGGGAGTATCAAGGAGGCTGCCAGTGCTCGGCACAGTTGAGCCGCTCCAGTGGTGGAGTGGCTAGAGCACCAGCACCCCACGGCATCAGAGACCTGTGACCGCAGTTTGGTTCCCCCAGATCCCATAGTGCTGCAGCTTATTTTTGAAAAAGGGAAATAAAAAATTCACTCTCCAGTGCTTCACCCCCTCCCCAAATTCCACACACACTCGGAGTTAGATATAATAAGCCTGGGGAGTGTTGGGGGTGCAAAGCTCCCAATGTCGGTGAGGAGTGGGGCAGTGCCCCCAATGTCGGTGGAGTGTGGGAGCAGTGCCCTGCAAAAAAACAAGGTGGTGTTCTTTTTCTTTACAGTGTGTGATGTTTCTGGTATGGTTGGTGTTTTTCTCTGACGTTGTTTTAACACACATCGTTCTGTGTGCAGCATTATTGATTTGCGCGGTTTCAGCAGCAACATTACAACCTCTTGCTGTCTGTGTCCTTTCTGAGATGCAGCCTCTAGAACTGGACACAATATTCCAGGTACAGTCCCACCAGCAAGCAATACCGTGGCAACACCATCTCCCTCCCTCTTGCTGGAAATACCTCCCACAATGCATCCCAGCATCCCATTGGCCCTGCCCACTGCTTTGTCACCCTGCCCTGCCACTTTGAATTTATCAGATATGATAATCTCAAGGTTCTTTTCCAGTTTAGTGACTGCCAGTACCTCCCCAGCCCCATTCTATACAAGTCCACAATTACATTGGATTTGATTTCAGGACTGGTGCCCACACTTCAAAAAGGACATTAACTTGCTAGAGAAGGTCCAGATGTGGGCTACAAAGATGATAGCTGGTCAGCAGGGTAAGGCATATGAGGAGAGGTTGAGGGCACTGAACATTTACTCCCTGGAAGACAGGGGAGAGAGAGAGAGGGGACATGATTGGGACCTTCAAGTACTTGAAAGGATAAATAAGGTTGATAAGGAGAGTTTCTTTAAGCTGAGTGGCAACCATAATTCGAGGTGGCACAGTCTTAAGCTGGAGGGTGGGACGTTTAAGAGGGAAGTCAGGAAGCACTTCTTCACAGAGATGGTGGTGGACACTTGGAATGCGCTGCCAGAAGAGGTAATCTCATTGAAGACAGTGGGCAGCTTTAAGAGATGGTGGGACAGGTATAGGGTAAGGGTCATGGGTAAGGAGGATGGGAGGAGTGGGGAGAGGGAGCAGGGACAGTAGTTTGAGTTGTGGACTCTACAAAATGAGCAGACTTGATAGACCAAATGGTCTTCTTCAGCTGGCTTCTTTGTATGTTCGTTTGTTCCTTGGTCTATCTGGCTTACATCACAGAGGCCTTGCTAAGTGATGGTACTAGCCCAGTTTTGGAGGCGTCTATCCCAGTCAAATTCTTTGTGGTTTAAGTCCCAAGGAAGGATTGCAGGGTTGGGGATGTGGCCATCTGTTTTAGATCTGATCTGAACTTTTTGGTGCACCCAGTGGGTTCTACTTCATCTTCTGAATGAGTGGCTCCATATGTAGGTCCATTTGCAGGCTACAAAATCCTTCTGGTGTATGGGCTGTGGGACATGAGAGGGAATTTCTGCAGGAGGTGGCAGACTTCCTCATTGAGAGGATACAGGAGTCACCAGGATGGTTGGTTTTGGGTGACTTTGGTGCTTGGATTGAATATAAACTCTCACAGTTTGGACAAGACATACTTCAGATGATGGATTTGCCTTGGCCTCGCACAAGCTGTTACTATTGTGACCCGCAGTCACACCTTGGACTTAATATTCTTGCTGGGGCTTGAGGTAGATAACCTCAAGATTGATCAGGTCATGTGGTCAGATCACTGCTCAGTTAAGTTCTTATTCTGGGCCCCTTTGGTAGTCCTATGCTTGTGGAGATGGTCTGCTACCTCCTTTTGGCGGGGTTGTCTCCAGTAGGACTCCCAGATGGTGATGAACCTCTTGAGTGTGATGGCTACTTGTGGGGCAGGTTTGAGAGAAGTGGTGATAGCTTAGAATAGGACTGTTACGTCAGCTTTCAATTGTGTCACACCAGTATATATGTGACCCAGGTCTTCTCGCTTGAGATCCTCGTGGTTTGATAGGGAGCTCAGGGAGATGAAAACCATGGGTCGGAGGTTGAAGCATAATTGGCAGAAGTACAGGACTGAGAAGAATAAACTGACTTTGAGAACTCACTATGGTGAGTATCAAAGAGCAATCTCCTGTAAGAAGGCATAATTCTTATCCAGGGAGATTGCTGCATGGAGAAACAGACTTGCTTAGCTCTTTCGGAATGTAAACAGGCTACTTCATCCTGCCTGCCTTCCACTAATAAGAGCAGTTTCAGCCACTTGGTGTAAAGAATTTGCTCTGTTCTTCTCTGGCAGAGAGTCCTCTACTAGGTCCAAGATTACCCCAATGAGGTTGTCATGGCCCTGCAGTGGAGAGGCGATCATCACTAGAAGCACACCTCCTGTCTGCAGTGAATTAGACCACTGTGGGTGGAAGAGGTTAGTGAGGTAATCTCGAAGCTGATGCCCACGTTTTACGAACTGGACCCTGGCCCAACACATTCCTTAATGGGTTGTATGGCATCCATAGGTCCAGTGTTGGCTGAGGCTGTCTGGTGCTTGCTCTCAAAGGGGTCTTTCCCTTGCGCTTTAAAGGAGGCACCGATAACCCTTCTGAAAAAAAATTATTTTGACCTGGACAGCTTAGCAAATTATAGACCAGTCCCCAACCTCCCCTGTTTGGGAAAGGTTATTGAGAAGACAGTGGCACTGCAGTTTGAAGCATATCTCACTACCTTTGATATCCATGAGCCTGTCCAGTCGGGATTTAGGTCCAGTCACAGTAAGGAAACCACATTAGTCAATAGGGCTGGGAGAATGCAGTGAAGTTCTGACCCTTATTAAATAAGAACCAGAACACAGTGATGTTCTGATTTATTCTGATTTATTGACCAATATTTGAAAAAATGTGAATAAATGCATAGAAGTGGCCAAAGTCCCTCACATTTGACACAGAGACCCAAAGGAAATAATTTAATTGATTATTTGTATAAAAATTAAAGTAAAATTGTTAAATAAAAAAAGCAATCTGTCACTACTAGCCCCTTCATGGCTGGCCTATAATGGTAGCATATCTTGCACAGGCCCGTGACATGAGTGTGCTGGGAGAGTCTGAGAGCAATAGAGAGAGAGAGAGAAACAGACAGATACCTATACCATAGCACTACCAAGCACTGCAGGCACTGCCAGGCAGCTAAGATTTCTTTTTTTATTAATGGTGCTGTGTGGGTATTGTTTTGATGGGTGTTCTTGTCAGAGCCGAACAAACCAAAGAAATGGATATGAATGATCAAATGAGCAGCACTAAGAGAGCCCACCCACCCTACCCATGTGAATGATGCAACTGCTTTACGTGCCCTACTGTCCTGTGGTATATGGTACACTACCTGGTCCAAGAGGTGGTAATGTTTTCTAGTACTACGACTACAACTGCTTCTCCTGAATCTGATCGATGTGCTGATGATGCTGAATCCTTAAAGAAGAAAAATGAAAGACATAGTGATCACCACCCAGGCAGGCAGCCAGTCACACATCGCATTGGTCAAGTTCAGTGCAGTCATTAAGAAGTTTGCCACTGCCACCTGAAGACCTGATGACACACAATACAGCACAATGACATCCTTCCTAGTTCCGCAATTGCTTGCTGCCAGCCACTGTAACACAAATAAAATATAATAATCTCAGCCCAGTTACTGCAAGTGAGATGTGACCAGGCTAGCATACCACGCACACACACAAACAATTAAGAAATTATATGAATTTTCAATTTAGTGGCATTTTTTTCTGTGAAGTATTTGCAGCCAAATATTGGGGACATGAGAACTATGCAAAGAGTATTCAACTGAACTTTCAGGCATCTGTTAAGCCATGACTGTACGAAAATTAAAACAGTACAGACAGGACTCGGGATCAGTTGCTGAGAGCAATAAAGGTGACAAGTAGCAGTAATAAGGAGCAGGACTGGAGTAGGGCCAAAAAGGGATAAATAAGTAGTAGTTATGGCTCGTGAGGGCAAAAACTGATAGTAGTAGTAGTAGTAGTAGACAGCAGTACCGTACCTTCCAGATCAAATAGTGGTACCAGGTACCACCAAGTAAGTTTGTGACACGAAATGCAGTTGCCTGCTACATTTGGACTCTGAACCTACTGTTGTTATTTTTTTTCTATTCTGTGCTGCTCATGTGATCATAGTGGCCTGGCCTGGTCCATCCTAACCTGACTTTTTGCAATGAATTGCTACTTCACGTAGTAGATCCTATTCACAAAAGATTTTCACCACAGGCACACAGTCTTGAAAGTGTTTTGTGCATAGGGCCTGCTCAGAGCCGTCAGTGTATGTTTTATTCAGGTATCATATTTGAAATTAAAGTGAGGAATGTTGACTTTGAGAAACATGAGGCTTTCAGCATTTTCTGGTGTAAAACAGGATTGTGTTATCGGTAATGACGTTACCAGCTGAACTGAACAATCGTTCTGAACAGACACTAGTCAGAGGGCAATTCATGTACTTCATTGCAATGTTTACAAAAGCAGGCCACGTATTTTGTTTGGATTTCCAGTATTTCAAAGGATCAGCATTCCAGCTGATATTGGGCTCTGCCAGGTACATTTCAACAGTGGTCTGTGCTGAAGATGTGTTACAAGAGGCAGATGAAGAAGATGTTACAATAACATCTAAGTGACTCCAGAGGCATGAAGCTGAACCAAGTGACTGTGGGACAGTGCTATGCTTGGCTGGTGGTGAAGAAGATTCGGCTGCAGTGGCTGAGAAGAAAGAGGGAGAGGGAGAAAACAGTACAGGATGGGTCACCTGATGCTGTGCTGCTGTGTCATGAAGAAGAGTCTGAGTGTGGTGCTGCTCCATGACAGCATGCACCTAGTTAATTTTTTCTTGTTTGTTTCTCTCGAAAAATAAGTGTCATCATCATCATCACTCAATAATTGCTTCAATTTGTATCGTGGGTCCAAGAATGTACTCAGAATGAAACATTTTACACAGTTTGCCATCTTCTGCAACTTTTTTTATCATATGTCTTGTGAGATCTTGTTGTATTCTGAAGGGTGTCACATGACCTTCTGCTGCCCGACTGGATGCTGCCGGCTGCCTGTACAGGCCGACGGCATCCCCATGGCAACAGAAAACAAAATCGTGGAAATGGCATCTCCATGGACCCAGAACCGGACTTCTACCACAAAGTCCATATTTATCCGGGTCTGTGGATTGCGGGTTCAATCCGGGAGTCTGGATCTCCTGTGGAACAGTCCGCCCAGCCCTATTAGTCAGGGTGTAATATGATCTCCTCAAGGCTAGCCATGGAGGGGAATGGTCAGTTCTTGTTTTACTCTATCGCTCTTCAGCATTTGACACTGTGGAACATGATGTGCTGTTGGATCACCTTAGCGAGATCTACAAACTTGCCGGCACTGTCATTAGTTGGTTTGAGTCCTTTCTCACAGACAGGATGCAGAGGGTGGTCATGGAGAAGTTTTCCTCTCACCCAAAGCCCCTGTCATATTGAATTCCTCAGGTTTTGATTCTCTCACCCATGTTGTTCGCAGTGTATGTGCTTCCCCTGAGAGACATCATTAGATATTGCAACACGGGGGTTCACTCCAATGCAGATGATACTTAGCTGTATTTGTCATTTGTGCCCGAGATACAGATGTGGTTGAAGTACTGAATTCATTCCTGGCCGACATCCAGGACTGTATGTCCTCCAGCTGGTTGAGACTTAACCCAGACAAGATGCAGTTTCTGGAGATTGATCCTGATCATTGGCAGGGTGTTGAGGTTGCAGGAGAAGTGACTGACCTGATGCTTGCTCATTCTGGAATAATGTGCTGACTCTGGAGGCTGAGGTGTTGTCTGTTGTCCAGAGTTGGGAGGTAGTATAGTGCAGTGGTTTAAGGCTCCGAGCTGCAAATCTGGAGACCTGGGTTTGAATCCCACAGCCTCCAGTTGCATACTATGTGACCCTGAGCAAGTCACTTAACTTCCCTGTGCTCCCAGGTTGCACCTGTAAACAAGCTTTCAGCTTAGTGTGTCTCACCTGGTTAAACAATTGGGGGGAAAAAAAAGAGTGGCCTTTACCACCTCAGGAACATCACCTGAATTAAAGCCTTGACCCCACCTGATGACTTGCCCTCACTAGTCCATGCTTTTGTGACTTCCTGACTCGACTACTGTAATGTTCATACCTCAGGGTAAATGAAGGGGTCCTGCATCACCTGCAGCTAGTGCAGAACACAGTAGCTAGCTTGCTGACAGGCCTTCCATGGTCTTCTCATGTGACCCTGGTCCTGCATGATCTGCGTTGGCTGTCAGTGAGGTGGTAAATTGCCTTCAAGGTCAATGTTTACTGACTGGTGCTGCCCATTTTACTTGTGAAAACCATTGCACATGATCTTTACAACTTTGGAGAAACAGGTCCTATAAGCTTGCTGACAGGGAATACTAGACTGTGAGGTCCTGAGATGACATCAGCAGCAGCTCTTCACTGACACAGGCTATTTTAAACACATAGTGCAATCAGGGTTACAAAATAGCTCATAACTTTAAAATGAAATAACACAGAAATCTAGTTTTTGGTATGAGATTTACTGGGGTGTGCTTATTCGGATCCTGCAATGTTGCACTTTTCACATCAGAAGCTCTTTAAGAGGGGCCTGAAGTCATACCCATTTAAGGAGGCCTTTGGAGTATAGGCGAGGCACCTGCTACACTGGCTGGGTTTAGAATGTATTTTATTAATATTTTATCAATATTTATTTGATAATTTAATTTTAATTTTAACCTTTGTGTTAGTCCTGGGCTATACTTATTATGAATTTTCAGTCTCTTTTCAAATTGTCTTTTTACCTGACCTTTGTATGGTGTCCTGACCCCTTGGGCACGGGTGCTCAATAAATAAAGTTTACTTACTTATTTACTATACTCAGCTCCTGGGTTCTTATGCCCTGGGTGCACAATTTTGCCCCTTTTGGCTCGGAACCCCAACCGCCTTGCTCTTGATCACTCCTTGAGTTTACTAAGGTCCCTATACATTCTCTTGGATCTATGACACCAGTTTGACAACAATTTTGTTAAATGATGTTACATCAACAGCTTTATGTCGACTGCAAGTGGGTGTGGGTGGCCATCATTTGTTCCTTTTTTTTTGTGGGTGGTGCTAAAAATAAAGTACATTACAGTATGATCAGACGTACAAAATTCAGCCCTCTTTTTTCATAACTTTTCATAATGTATACCCTTGAGGAAAGAAGGGAAAGAGGGGACATGATAGAAACTTTCAAGTACCTCAAGGGAATCAACAAAGTCCAAGAGGGTAGCATCTTTCAGAAAAAGAGATGTGCAAGAACAAGGGGACACAATTTGAAGAATGAGGGGGGACAGCTCAGAGGTAATGTGAGGAAGTATTTTTTCACGGTGATGGTTGTGGATGCATGGAACAGCCTGTCTTAGGAGGTTGTGGAGTCAAGAACAGTGGGGGAATTCAAGAATGCATGGGACAGACATAATGAAGTCCTAGTGGGGGGTAGGAGGAAGTAAGCTGTTGGTTAACTAGGATCTGCAGCTTATCTGTTAGGTAGGAAAATGGTCAGACTAGGTGGGCCAAGCGGTCCTTATCTGCCGTCACATTCTATGTTTCTATGTTTCTATAACTTTGATGACCATTTTTGTGATACTCATCACCCTGACCCAGACTCATCCAGAAACCCCCCTACTAAATTTCCCAGAGAGGAGACTTACATTTAACAATGATAATCCTCTTCCAGTCAAGGAGTGTCAAAATTAAGTAGAGCAGCAGTACAGCCTAGTGACCAGAGCCCCAATCAGAGAACTTGTAGAATCAGAACACTTGAATTTCAGAACCACAACTTCTAGCTGCATACGATGTGACCCGGGGCACAGCAAGTCACATTACACCCTTGTGCTAATGAGAGGCACCTGGAACCTGAAACAGGCTGTCCAATAGGCAGGCTCTGCTGGCTCTCCAATCCTTCAGATATGAATGATAGTGACCCCCCTCAAATGCACAAGATGAGGCAAGTAGTGCATAAATACCACAGGGGGCCCCCATTTAAGGTTCTTCTCAATCACAATCCCTATCAGAAACACTAGTGCGTGTGTGTGTGTGGGGTCTTTCTAGCCACTTCTTCCCACACAGAATATAGAAGGATGGGAAATGAAGCAAAGGAAATGGGCCTGTTTACACCTTAAAGGTTAGCTTTGCCGGCCCCTCTGAACAATCAGCTGGAACACCTAATCAGAAAGGTGAGCAGCACATCACAGTTCAGTCCCTGCCTTGCTGAGATTACTCAGCAGCTGAGTCCTTTGCAAAAAGATGCAGCTCATGCAAAAGAAAAGGGAAGATAGTAAATATATTTTGGGGATTTCTGGGGGCCCCATGGCAGACAAGTGCCCAAGGCCCTGACATATATTGCCAATGCAATAATCCAGCCCTGTGGCCAGCCCCCTGCTGCTGCTCTTATGGAGAGGGACCATGTCTGCTCTACTCTAATCCTCTGGAACCATGCTTATTTCCAGTGAGCTATTGAATAAGGGTGTCAGTGGGGCAACTAGCACCTCCCAGAGTTCTTTTAGTACCCTTGGGTGTGTCTCATTCAATACCATAGCCTTGTCCACTTTCAGAGCTGCAAGTCCCTACAGGACTGTTTTATCTGAAAATGGACTTGTGTCCATCCCCCACTTTGTTCCTGCTGCTCCCTGGTGGTCCGTCTCCCCAACTACCACTGTGAAGACTCAGCAGAAGTGCCTGTTCAGAATTTCTACTTTTTCTTGATATTTTTCAGTGCAGTCTCCCTCTGCCTTCTCCTTCTCCTTCTCCTCACTGTCCCTCCATTTGCTTTCCTCTTCTTCTTTATGCACCTGGAGAGAGTCTTCTCCCCTTTAACTACACCTTTGGCTATCCCTTCCTTTGTCTATGCCTTTGCTCCCCTCACTGACTTTCCTACTTTCTTCTGTTTTACTTGGTATACCTCCCTGTCTTCCTCCCTCTGCAGTTCCTTGTACCTCCTGAGTGCCACCCTTTTCCCCCTTCGCCACTTTGGCCACTTCCCTAGATAACCATAACAATCTCTTTTTCCTTCTGCTTTTACTCACTTCCTTCTTGCAGAGATTGGTTGCTTTAATTATGCCCTCCCCTATTTTTTCCCACTGCCTGGCACCCCCTCCCATGAGGCAGTTTCCGAGGCAGTCTCCCATTTCTTTAAAATCTGCCTCTGTAAAGTTCAGGACCCTCATCATTGTGTGATTTGCCTCTGTTCCCATCTTAAAGGGACACATGCATGCCCAGTGGCCATTACAGCCTAAAAACCCATAAAAAAGCTCTTTCAAATGAGGTATTAGGCTCATCTGTAGCTAGAAGTACTCTAGAGATATAGATGATTGAGTCTGTTCAATATTAATTAATACTACATTACAGCCATTTTTAGAACCTTGTGATGTCAATGATGAACAAGCTGTGCCTAACTACACTGAGTTAAGTACAGCTTGTTCATCACTGACATCACGAGGTTCTAAAAATGTCTGTAAAGTAGTGGCTAATTATTTCCTAAAACATTTTGTTTCTACCCTGTTTGCATTGCCAATCCATGTGATGTTTGACTCACTGTATGTGTAAGTTTTAGGTTCATGTCACTGTTGTTTAGCTAAGTCATACAATTTTCAATTTCCCCTGGGTTTCCATCCCATACACATGCTATATCATCAATGAACCTGAAACAGGCCCTAATATGTCTCATGTAGGAGATATGGAGTTCATTCAGGACAAGTTCTTCTTCCCCTTTACTCAGGAATAAGTTAGCATACAGTATGATTGTGCCATAGAGGCTATCATTGCAGTCCCGTAGGTTTGTAAAAAGTACCATTCATCAAATTCAGAGCTAGTGTGCTTTATTTAATTTTTTCATTTTATTTTACCAGGCTAAGGCTCCATTGAGCAGGCTCATTTCCAAGGAGGTCCTGCGTATAACAGCATACAGATGATTTTACAAAACAATATACAATAAGAGTAGAGTATAGGAGTAGCATAGTATTTACAGCTCTGAGGATAGATTTGACAATACAGTATATGACAACACACTGAAGGCACTGTTAAGAAATTAACGAAACATAAATAAGGATCATCATAGGGAAGTAAAATAATTACTATAGTGGTTAGCAGATAAACTATCAAGGTAATTTTAATATGAAATATAATGCATATATCAGGAAATCTACTGGCACGCAATCTGTATTGGGATGTTTCTGTAAGAAATGTCTGCAAGCTGCAACTCAATCATTGTGTCTAATGGAGGTATACAGGGACTCTACATCAATGCCTATCCAGTGGTATGTAGAATGCCACTGAAAATCCACAACATTTATTTACCATATATCCTTTAAATATGAAGGTAACATACAAACACACTGCTGTAGAAAAAAATAAATAAATTTGCTGATATTTTCAGTGAGTGATTATAATGAGACGTCCAGCTGGGTCCCTAAGATTTTTATGTATACTGCATTGGGCAGGATATAAAAAGTTGGTGTTATATGATTCTCTTGGCACATGTATTTGAATTCGTTCTCAGTAACACAACCATATACGTTAGCTTGCTGCAGAAGATTAAAACACTGTTTTTTGAAAACCAGTGCTTGATTCGTTTTGAGCTCCTTATAGTCTGTTACATTTTCAAGGAATGAAATGGCAATTTTCTTGTAATGTTCCCTGTCTAGCACCACTATATTCCCTCCTTTGTCTGCTGGTTTAATTGTTGTCTTATCATTTCTCCTTAACCTCTTTAATGCTATTTTTCTACCCTGTGGTAGATTCGGATTCGGATTTTGTATAAGCCCACTAGTCCTGATAATTCTTCTACTTTCTTTGTTACAGCTTTTTCAGAACAATTTATCACATTGTTGTTCATAGTTTCACAGGTAAATTACGAGTTTTGTAGGCCGAAAGGCCCTTTACTGAACTCACTACACATATATATCATGGGTGGAACACATATTTTTTATGACCCATATATGTATCCAGTTTGTTTTAAATACAGTTACGTTTTTACTTTCAACAATGTGTTGGGGTAGACTATTCCACATCGTCACCACCCTTTGTGTAAATTATTTACTTTGTTTTGTTGTTAGGTATATTTCCCCCTTAATTTTTTATTGTATGACTTCCACTGTTTTAATTACTCTCTTGCCTTATTAAACCCAATGTTTCCCCAAGTAGTCATTGTATACTGCTTGATAGACAAGATAGAGACCGCCTCTTGTTTGCCTATATTTTGTTAAGAATACATTTAAGCATTTTAGTCTGTTGCAATAACTTTTATTTATAACGTTTTTGATTTTCTTTGTTACTTTCCTCTGTACTCCTTCTATTATTTTTTAACTTCGTATGTCATGTGGCGTACTGAACTGGGAGCAATATTCAAGGTGATGGCGCAATAAGCTGGTATATAGCAGCATTATCACGTCTGGATCCCTGCTCTTAATATTTGCTAAGATCGAACCTACGATTTTGTGGCATTTTTTTACTTTAACTATACTGTTTCTGTCAAAGGATAAATTATCAATAATTAATGGCCTCCTCTTTTTCCCATAGGGAAACCGTGGTGTAATTTGCCATTATAAAGGAGCGTTTATAATGGCAAACATGAGCACGGTTTCCCCCACTCTGCGCATGTGACTGCTCGAACTTCTCAGTTCTCGGTCACTGTCTCCCAAACTGCAAACCCAGCATGGATACAAACAGCCACGGACACTCGGCAGTAAGTAACATTTTATGATAAACTTAAAAGTACCACATTTGCTACCGGATCACCCACCCTCACAATATTTGAAAAAAAAAGAAAAAGACGTTTGAAATAAAAGTGAAAGCCGACCGCGCACCATGCCGTAATCAGACTGCAGTGCACAGCAGCCTTTTTTATTTTATATAATTGCTGAGGTGAAAAAGCCAACAATTATATAAAATAAATAAGATTGTCGTTGTTATAGCAAGGAATTTACACATACTCTTGGGGTTTGCTGCTATGCATAAACCCCTCGGATGTGTGTAAATTCTCATTACACACCCAGACCCATACTTTATTCTCTATGTTATTATTTTACCAAGGTCTTTTTCTTCAGTTACTGTTTGTAAGGAATATTGTCTAATTTGTAATTTAATATTACATTTTTCTTCCCTAAATGCATGACCTTACATTTATCAACGTTGAAGTACATTTTGTTAGCTTTAGTCTAGCTATAAAGGGTATCTAGTAGTTTTTGTAGTTGTTCCCCTACATGTTCTGTAGTTGCAATACCACTGAGTTTATAGTCGTTGGCATACTTACTTATCCAGTATTTACCTGTTGTTTTCATAGTTGCAATTATAATGTTGAACAGGGTAGGGCCTAACACTGACCCCTGTGGTACACCACTCATGACACTTCCCCAATCTGACATGTAGCCCTTGACTGAGACTTGTTGTTGTCTGTCTCCTAGCCAGGATTGTATCCAGCTTATTATGTTGTTAACATTAGGACAGTAGGTTGATTTCTCTTTAAACAGGATTTGCTCTCCTTTCCAGGTTATCTGTAGGCTTGGAAGGTTTCACAATAGATCATTAAGAGTCTGTAAACATTGATTCCAGTAAATATCCACAAACTGATGAAACAATTTATATTGATATTAATCAATATTAACCACAACACCCTCAACACTACTACATAAGGCTGTAAGAAAACAATATTTTATACTTGCGGCTTAAGCATCTGGGAAACTGAGCCTGTATGACCAACTTATGCATCTTGTGCATTCCAGAGGGGTAAGAGGGCTCAGACAGAGTGGCTTTCCTAGTGAACCTCCTTAACACCACACTGGGACTCTCCTTTGAAAGGCTGCTTTTTAAGATCTATAGGATGACTCCATGGCACTGACCTACAAATATGGAGCTTCCCAGGATAATACTTTCAATAACTGGGGGACCGCATGTTAGAGATTCTTTTATTGCTATTTATTTCTATGTTACCATGTGTTTTTAACAGTTTATAAATCAAAATAAATGATTGTTAACCAATGATTTTAGGCATCTTTGACAGTTTAAATAGAAAAAATTGGGGAAAAAGGCTAAACAATAAAAATCTATATTTTCTGTTAAAATCTTAAAAAAAATAAAATTCAAACTCTGTCAATCCTAGTTATCTGTAACAATATTATCAAAGTGAAATTTTGTAGAGTTTGATTCTAGTAATTCTGATAAAGCATCCAGATGGCCACAGATGTTACAGTCTCATTTGCAGTGGTATCCACTGTAGGTTTTGGTGGGGCCTCTTCTGTGTTTTTTTGAGATTGCTCCAATTAGATAGTTCAAATCCTCAGTGACAGAGTCCATTTCCAGGTTTGCTGTTTCTCTTCCCATTGTTGACACTGTAAAGTTCACTTTAATAGTGAAGTGGTATTTTAGCTTTATTTTCCTAAAGAATTTATAGAAATCAATATGAACTTGGAAAGAGTTCACTTTGGAGTTGGTACAAACATTAAACCTAGTTTTAGTAGTTTGATTTTCTGTAAGTACTTCTTTGGAGAGATTCAATATTTTTAATTCTTGGATCCTCCCTCGAGTTTCCTTGTATTGTTTATTTCTTCTTATACAATAGGGGTTTACTGATATGCTATACTTTATTTAGCAATAAAAAAACCACCAGTGTTTCTCAGGCAAGCAATACATAAGCAGAATGTGATAAAAAAAATAAAATCACTGTGCCTACATCACCACACATCAACCACTCCGCTAATGCCAATGGACACTAACCAGGAAACAAACCATAAATAACCCAACCCACACTTACATGGACCAAAATAACCTGATAGATCAATGCCAAAGAAAAAAGTAAGTCATACCAGCACTACATAAATTGACAATACCGCAAAATGGGGCCCTATTGTATAAACTGCACACATAACGTGCAAGTGTTGAATATGGGAAATATCAGAATTCGTGCTTAGTGACCTCAGGATATATCACTCATGGCTCCTCTATGCTCCACCACTTGTGATGTATCACCTGAGGTCACTAAGCACTCATCCTGATAGTTCCCATATTCAACACTTGTACATTATGTATCCCCTATTTCTTCCTCCTGTTTTTCTGCTCCGGGTTTTCTTTTTCCTTTTTGTTTCTTTTTCTGTAAGAAAAAAACTTTGCTGTTCAGTGTCACTGGTTTGAGCTTCTGGTTCTTCAACATTTTCTGCATCTCATTGATTTTCAGTTTTTCTTTGTTTTTAGAGCTATTTTGGAATCTAACTGTAGCGCATCCCCTAGAGCGACCCTACTTTGAGTTCTCTTTTGTCTTCAATCAAAGACTCTGTTATTATTGCAGTCTTCCTGATCTCTCTGTAGTTTTAACTGTTTCTGTTCAATTGAATATTTTTTATGCTTGGAAATTTTCTTTTGTAATGAAGTTTCAGAGTTAAGTTCCAAAATTACTGCTTTAACTTCTTTTTTGCTTTCAGGGACCTCATTATATTTTTCAGTATCTTCCTTTATCAATAATTCAGTAAAGGTTTTAGAATACCTAGCAGCAGCTTTTTTACAATTTTCTCTGTGATTAAATGCTTCAAAACCACATGAAGGTGCTGCTAACACTCTCAGACCCCTAGGTACTTGTCCTTTCTCAAGATACTTCTCTAGAGTTGTGATGTTGTAAGTTAAATTAAGTTGTTTTGACAGTAGTTTTTCTAATTTGAAAAATAGTATTTTAAGCTCACCTGCTGTATTTGCTGCTTGTTCTGTGTCCTGCAGCTTTCTTTTGCCTTTTCCTTCCTCCTTGTGAGAGTATCAGATTTGTCCCAATTAAACCCTTCCTGAGTCCCGGAAGCAGATGTTGATTCTGCTTCAGTCTGCATAATCCAAACTCCTTATTTCATTTTTTATTGAATTTGGTGCAAATAAATCCAGGCCTTCAGGCGATGTACCTTGGACTGGTTTGATAGTGTGTGGGGCTGGCTGCCCTTGCATATGCAGTGGCCCAGCACCAAAGTTCATGGCACCAACTTGCAAGAACTGACCACTGTGGCATCTGCAATGCTGTCCTGGTTTGTTAACACCCAGAACTGCCCCATTCTCAGTGGGTTCCTTGACCAGCTGCCTGATAAAAGCCCCTTGTAGGGAGTCAAGAATGGCGGGGGGGGGGTATATTTAAACATGCTTTGGTCACTTCCACTGTACTCAGAGCTTGTTTGAATACAGTAAACTCTGAGACATTAGCTAATTTGCACTCAGGACAGGGACTTTGCACAGAACGAACTTCTACTTTCGAATATGGAGCCCCCGTGATTTATTTTATTTATTTTTATTTAGTTATTTCGTTTTTATTGACCAGGAAAGGCAATTCTGTCTATTTTCAACCTAGTCCCAGGGGAGGGGGAAGATACAGATGCAAACTGACAGCAGAACCAGGTTAAGAGCTGCTGATGGTATTTTTAGAGATTGGGGGAAAATGGCCAGGGCAATGGAGAAATTCCCCTACTCTTTTCAAGAAATGCCATGGGATCTTTAATGTCCACCTGAACAACCACCTGAACATGCAGATGAGACCTCAGTTTAACATCTCATCTAAAAGATGGCATCTCAGGAGTGCAACACCCCTTCATGATTCATTACAGTGTCAGCATTGGCTTTATCCCAAGTTCCCAGTGTAGGGCCAGAACCTACAACCTTCTGATTTTCCAGCCTCAGTGGCGAGTATGCAACCTGATGAGCCACTGACACTAATATATATATATATATTACAGTTTACCAACTTACTCATGCAATCTGTGTTAAAGCTGGAAGTGAGGGCTGTCCTACTTCACTGTTCACTTATTAATGACATCACTGTCCTTTCTTTGACTGCGGGTAGTAATGTCTCCAAGATGATGATGGTTGTAAGGTCAGCTGTGGATAATCTGATGTTTTTGAAATGCTGTTTAATAAATACTAGCGTGCAGGCAAATATTTGAACTGACAGTCATGATGCAGAAAATATTAAAAGTAACTGTAGTTGGTATAGATGGAAGGTTTAAACTTTTTTATGTTTCATACACTTTAATTCTTCTCACAGCTTCTTTTAACATTTATCTTAGTGGAAACCTGGTCCTTTGAAGAATAAAAAGTAGGAGTCTAGTTAGTGTGACTGTGAGCATTACATGATCTTAACAGGGTCTTCATAATTGATGAGCTGTGGATTTATGCAGTAGTACTAGTAGTAAAAGTTTATTTTTAAATAGGTAACTCTATCTAGGTGTAAATGTTCCTGTTTACAGACATCATCCTGAACAGAAATGCTGCAATACACAATTACAACAAGCATTTGTCAATGCCAAATGTTTGCTTGTGCTTGCTGGTATTAGCACTGGAAATGCAGGAGTTAGACAGATGCAGAGTAGGAATGGCAGTGAGTTATTGAACTTCATGCCAACCCCACCTCTAACCTGCAGAGATGGACAGGCATTGGGGTATGCGTTTGGGTTGTCACCCATAATGTTCATGCGATTTCACCTCACCCTATCCTGCAGACACTGACAAGTGTTGAGGTGTACCTTGGGGTGGTCAGCTTTACAGTCACCCCACTCCATAAGGACATATGCTGAAATGGGTTTAATATAGGAGAATGGGGTGAACTCTGGGGCCCAAGAGTCCAAGGCACACCTCAATGCCTGTCACTGACTGCAGGGTGGGGGTGGAGGTGGGGTTGGGGGTGGAACGGCATGAGCATTACAATCAGCAATCCAAAGGCACACCCCTGATGCCTGTCAATCTGTACAGGATGGAACGTTATGGTTAGAAACCCTAACGCCCTGGGCGTTTGTTGGTATTTGCACTACAAATTTTCAACATGGCCTTTTTGTGACCCACACCTCATGAAAGCATTTACATACTAACATACTAAAATGCCAGCAGAATAGGCCTAATGGTCTTTCGTGTCTTCTCGTTTGGTCAGCCCCCACCCTGGGTGCTGACCTTGCTGTCCCCCTCGCCTTCTCTGGCTTCTCCCTTCCCAGTTCCGCATATTTTTGCTGCATTGGATTTTGCTTCCAGAACCCTTCCCCTGTACCTGTCCCACCCCCTCTTGAACCCCTCCACTGTCTCTGCCTCCACCAGCCCCCTAGGCAGTGCATTCCATGGCTCCACCACTCTCTCAGTGAAGTAGCACCTCCTCCTTTCTCCCCTGAATCTTCCCCCCTCCAGTTTCCACCCATGCCCTCTAGTGGCCCCCTCCTCCTTCCTTCGAAGCACCCTGACTGTTCCTCCCTTCCCCCTCCCCAATTTGGGACTTCTTCTCATGAACAGTGGCACTGTGATTTTTTCAATGTGTCCCGAACTTTGAGTTCCCACAGCGACCGTGCCATTGTGCGGCAGATGTACGAAAACACAGATCAGGCAGGATGTGAAGAATGACAGCTGCACCATTCATAGGGAGGTGTGAAGAGATGGCAATGTTGAAAATCTGTAGTGAAAATATTAAAAATGCTTGAACTTCTGAGCGTACGTGGAAACTGAGCAACACATGCGCGTGACACAGTCATTTAGTGGAATTATTTCACCATTTTTCAACATAGGCATTTTGTGACCTCTGCTCATGAACACTGTCACCATGATTTTCTTAATCTGTACCGAACACTGATTTCCCACAGCAACTGCGCTATTCTGCGCCAGATGTGTAAACCCATATTTCAGGCAGGATGTGAAAAATGTCAGCTGTACTGTTCATAATGAGGTCTGAAAAAATGCCAATGTTGAAAATTTGGAGTGAAAGTACTACAAATTTGCAGAGTTACGAGGATGCATGGAAACTGCACAACGCACACTTGTAACACAGTTATTTTATGGATGTTTGTCACCACATTTTCAACATAAGCATTTTAGGACCTCTGCTCACAAACAGAGTCACTGTGATTTTACATATGAACATACATACGAACATACGAACCTGTCAGCAGAACAGACCAATCGGTCTATCTAAGTCTGCCCGAGTGTGCAGCTGGCACCTTAGATTGTAGCTGACCCAGCCTCCTCTCCCTCAGTTCCTCCCCTGCTTGTTCCAGCCCCTGCCCCCCGACTCTTCCTCTTGCTTTATCCCAGTCCTTCTTAAAGCTGTTGACTGTCCTACATGTTACCACCCCCCCTGGCAGAGCATTCAAACTAGACACCACCCTCTCAGTGAAGTAGTGCCTCCTCATTTCCCTCTTGAAACATCCCCCTTCCAACCTTAGTCCATGCCCCCTCATCTGTCTTCCACTCCTCAGTTTAAACACCCCATCGGTGCTAGGTTTATTTACCCCCTCAGATATTTAATCGCTTCAATCATACTCTCCCTATCCCTCCTCTCCTCCAGAGTGTACATGTTCAGCTTCTTCAGCCTAACTTCATATTCCTTTCCTTCCATCCCCTTTAACATTTTTGTTGCCCTCCTTTGCATCCCCTCCAGTAACTTTATATCTCTCCTCAGGTATGGCCTCCAGTATTGCACGCAGTACTCCAGGTGCAGTCTGACCAGTGATCTGTTGAGAGATAGGATCACATCCCTGTGTCTGGATGAGAACCCCCTTGTGATGCACCCCAGCATCCTGTTTGCCTTCGCTGCTGCTCTCCTGCACTGGGCTGAGTTGTTCATACTCCCAGTTACCAACACCCGTAGGTCCTTCTCCTCCTCCTCTGTGATCCCTAACCTCACCCCCTAACCAATAGTTCCTCTTCTGGTTCTTAGCCCTGAAGTGCATCACCTTACACTTCTTTGTATTGAATCCAAGCTGCCACTCCACCGACCATGTCTCTAGTTTGGTTAGGTCCCCCTGCAGATTTTCCCATCCATCCTCTTTGTCTGCCACTGCCCCCAATTTGGTATCATCTGTGAACAGACTAACTCTGCTCCCCACTCCATGTACTATATCAGAGATAAAGAGCCCAAATAGCACCGGGCCCAGCACTGACCCCTGCGGCAACCTGCTTGTCACTGCTCTAGGTGCTGAGAGCTCCCCCACCACCACCGCTACCCTCTGCACCCTCCCCTGTAACCAGTTCTCTATCCATTTAGTCAGCTTTTTTCCCACCACCACTGCCATCAGCTTCCCGCCCCATCTCCCATGAGGCACTGTATCAAAGGCCTTACTGAAGTCCAAGTACAGGACATGTACCACATGGCCCCTGTCAAACTCCCTTGTCACCCAGTCATAATACTTTATTAGGTTGGTTTGACAAGACCTCCATGAGATGAACCCATGTTGCCGGCCATCTTGGAGGCCATTACTCTCTAGGAATGCCACTAGACTCTGATTCAGTAAGCTTACCTACTATGGTTATTGTTTATTGTTTATTATTATTTCGGAAGACACCTTTGAGCCAAGGCTCTTTTACAAAGGTTCCACGTCGAGGAAACAATACAGAACACAGTAAGGACAATAACAAGTACAGTAGTTTCAAGCAGCCATAGGCTTTGTCAGGTACGTTAAAGCTTTCATATGGAATTACTGTAATATGTGCAATGGTTCACAGTATGTATGTTAAGTTACAGTAATTTGTATATATTATTCAAGAACATATGTACAATAAAAAACAGAGTTGTAATGTGGTTCACTGGAATAAATTAGAAACTATGGAGTGAGACCATCTGATACGTTTCTGGCTCCTCCCAAGGCCCACTCTTGTGTGTGGGCACCACATGGGCCACCCTCCAGTCCTGAGGCGCATACCCCGTTTCCAGGGAGGCATGGAATAGATCTGCCAGTGGCTCAGCCAACAGCTCCGCCATCTCCCTCAGCAGCCTGGGGTGGATGCCATCAGGACCTGGTGCCTTGTCCACCCTAACTGCTCTCAGCCCATCTAGCACCCTACTCCCTGTTATCACTTTGTCTGTCACCTCCTCTCCCCTTTCCCCACCCCCAGCCCATGTTGGTAGTGGACCATCCCTCTCCTTAGTGAAAATGGCAGAAGTACTCATTTAGAATTTCCGCTTGCTCCTCCCCCTTTTCCACCCAATCCGCTCCCCACTTTATCCTCACAATATGTTCCTTGCTCTTCCTCTTTTCCCTGAAATACCTAAAAAAGTCATTTTCCCCTCCCTTTATGCCCTGTGCTAACCTTAATTCCCTGGAGGCCTTAGCTTTTTTTCACCCTCCTGGCCACCTCCCTTGACAAACTCCCGTAAGCCTCCTTATCCTCTCCCTTCCCTGTTCTCCTGTACTTCCGGTATGCAGCCCTTTATGCCCTCACCCCTTGCAGCACTTCCTTGTTCAGCCAGCATGGTTTCTTGGCTCTGCTCTTCTTACTCCTGGCCCTGGTGCAGGCTACTGTGACCTCTGTTAGCCCAGTCTTTATGACTCCCCACTTTTGTTCTGCATCCATCCCCGGCCTTATATCCTGGAGCCTCCCTTGCAGTATTGCTCCCATCCTCCCAAAGTCCACCCTACTAAAGTCCACCACCTTAGTGCCCATGCCTCCTGTCTCCCTGCCCAGCGTAAGAAACGAGCCACACTGTTTGGTGGTCGCTACCTGCTAGTGGGTACTCCAGCCTTACCTCCTTCACCACCTCCCCATTTGCCAGTACTAAGTCCAGAGTGCTACCAGGCCTTGTATGCCCACTTACCAATTGTGTCAGAAGGCCATCCTGGAATGCATCAAGGAGCACCTGCTCCCTGGTACTGCTAGTGGCCGGGGTGCTCCAGTCATCCCCTGGTAGGATAAAATTCTCCACTATCACCACACTCCCCCTTCTACACCCCCTCCTTATCTGCTCTGCCAACTCCCCATCCAGTTTCCCAGACTGGGCTGGTGGTCTGTACACCACTCCCAGCCTCAGCTTTCTGCCCTTGGAGTCCAGGAGCTGCACCTAAAGTGCCTCTGTTCTCCCCTCTTCTCCCTCAACCCTTATGCATTTGATCCCTTCCCTCACATAGAGTGCAACCCTTCTTCCAACCCCCAGTCCTTGCTGTGTATCCTGTTTCCCTGGATTGCCAAGTCCCAGTCATGGTACTCTGTGGCCCAAGTCTCTGTCACTGCAGCAGTGTTCACCTTCCCCTCTGAAAGGAGTGCCTGAAGCTCAGCAATTTTGTTCCCCAGGCTTCTTACGTTGAGAGAGACCACCTTCCACCCATACCCCTCCTACTCCTCACTCTTCTCCTTGGTCTGTATCCCTCCTTCTGATAGTCCACACCCATTCTTCTTGTTATTCTTACTGGGTGGTGATGCTTTCTGTATTACACTCAGAGCACTCTGCCCACCCCCCCAGGGTTACTACACCTCTGCCTTTACCTATATCCAGGGGGGAGAGCTCATTAGGATCCCATGTCCAGACCTTTTTACCAACCTCAGTCTTTTGGCCACCCCCCCAATAGTTTAAATCCACCTTAGTAGAGATGTACCCCTCTAATCCCACCTTTAATACTCCCCTCCCCATCCTGCTCAAGTGTAGCCTATCCCCCATGTACAAGTCACTATTCCCCCTTACCCTACCCCAGTTAGTCACTAACCCATAATTTTTGGTGTGGCACCAATCCCTCAGCCACTCGTTGAATTCCTCGATCCTACCCTTCCTCCCCATGCTTGCACATGGTACCGGGAGTACCTCCAAGAATGTTACCAACAGCCCCACCCCCGCACACTGCCTACCCAACTCCTAGAACCTCCCCCTCACTACTTCCACAGTCTCCGCCGCCAAGTCGTTTGTACCCACATGCAACACTAAATGAGGTTTCTTCCTCCCCCTTGCTGCACATTTGAGCAATGTCTGCCCTGCTCCATCTGCAGTCAACCCGCGGATAGCTTCAACCCAAATACGGCTGTGCCTCCCCCCCTTCTGCCCCATCTCACCCCTTTCAGTATAGAATCCCCCAGGATGAGTACCCCCCTGTCCCTTACCCTCTTTCCCTTCTAATGCCCTTCTACCACCCCAGTATTCGTTCTTCCCTGCCCCTTACCCCCGCTAGCTGCACCCTCTGTGACTTCTGTATGTGCCTCCCCTACTTCTGCCTTACCCTTTTTCTCTGCCTTATTCCTCCCATCCCCCTTGAACCCCTTCCCCACCTGACTACTTCCTACTGGGCTTCCCATGTCGGCCTCCCCTCCTCCCCTGCTGATTTCCAACCGCTCTCCTATCCCTGCTGTTGTCAATTTAGAGCCCCCATTCCCTTTGACCCCGATAGGGATGCCCTTCCCATCCTTCCCCCCTCATGTAGCCTTCTCTCCTCCAATCACCCCCTCCTTCCTTACTAGCCCCCCTTCTATCCTTTTGTCCTTGCTATCTCTTCCCCTACCTGTTGCCATCCCTCTCATGCCCCGCTTGTCCTCCTCCTTTGGTATGTTCCTGCTCCCCCTCTCTCTCCCATAGAAGAGGCTTGAATCTATTCCTTCCCCCTATCGGTTCCCCCCTCCTACTTGTTCCACTCCATGCCTCCCCTGGTCCCACCTCTGGTCCATCCCTACCTGCAGCCATCTGCTCTCTCCCAAGGTACTCCTCGTGGTCTCTTCCTCCCCATCAGCAGCCCCGTGCGCCTTGGGCAGCCCTCCCTTCTCCTCTCTTTTCTGCTAGTGCTTCTGATACCGGGGTCGGTTTCAGTCGCTAGTTGTTCTTCCCATCCCCCTTGCCATCCCCAATCCCCCCAGACAGGATGCCTACCTTACTCATCTGCCCTGCCTCTTAGACTCCTCCCTAACCTCCAAAGTTCCTCCCTCAAACTAGCCAGTTGTTTACAGACCATACACCCCCCCATCCTCCAAGCTCAGTCTAGGATCATGGCAGACCCACAGCTTGTACACCCCACCACCCTTCAAAAGATGCCCACCCTATTGACATGCGGTACCTGCCCCATTTTGGCCCCCATCTTATGTTACAGGCTCTTACTCCCAGTTTCTGCACCCTACTACAACTGCTAAGGCCCTGTTTACTCAAATTCCTGTTCACCCCCAACTAGTCCCCCTACCGCCCCCTTGCCGACCAGGTCAATTCAGTCTCAAATCTCATCTGTTAGATATTGTATTACTGTAGCAATCCTAAAGCCTCCTTGTCCATTTATCACCCCTCAGCTACCATACTTTTTGTTCTCAGCCCTCATAGTTTCACTTACTCAGTTAGAAATCATATTGCACTCCAAGTATTACTCAGCTCAGTTAGAGAAATAAACAGAACAAATAAATATGTAAGCAATAAGACTCGACAGGGTGGGCAGTATTGGTAAATACCGGACCACCCAGGGGCGTAATCCTTATAGCCACTGGAGAAATAAACAGAACAAATAGATATGTAAGCAATAATACCCGACAGGGTGGGCAGTATTGGGAAATACCGGACCACCCGGGGCGTAATGAGGCCCGACGTCGCAGGCGGAGGGCTTTATAGTCACTGGAAGGTCTGGTATTTCCAAATACTGCCCACCCTGGAGGGTATTATTGCACTTAGAAAATGGGCATATGTGTACATTTTTGTTAGATTGTTAAATAACTAATGAAATGACTGAACATAAATAGAAATATCAACAAATAAACTTTTTGTTTCATAAAGTAGTCCCTCATTTTATGTGCTGTTCTATCCCCTAACCTCCCCAACCCCACACACACATACTCAGGTGACAGAGCCATTCTGTTCTCTTACCCCCCCCCATCTAAAACAAGACATCAAGTTTCCTTTTAAGTGCCAAAACTGGAGAGGCAGAAACTGTGGTTTTACTGCAGGTTCCAAAAAGGTGTCAGTAATAGGTGTGTAGAAATGGGGGATCGCTGATCTGGAAGTATTCCGGTGGGTGATTGCGTGCTTTACTTGGTAACAATATGTTGTCTCACCCCACACACACACACCACCATGTTGCATTCCACTATTACTTTTTTTTATTTATGTTTTACCTTAGCGTGATGGTGTGGAGTTGAATTTGCGATCAGTAAATGTACCAGAGCGGGATTCAGCTACAGATCAAAGGAGCGGCATTAAACAAAAGTAAGCCTAAAAAAACAGTTTTCTTGTTTGCCTGTAGGGCAAAGGACACAGGAGAGCCAGTATCAGTGTCTGTCAGTGCAGGGTGAGCATGCCGTGTTTGTTATCTAAGCCGCTGGACTGAGCGAGTTGCGGCTGTTGTTTTTCGGCAAGGACACCTTTTAGACCCGCCCACTTCATGCTTGTTTTGTCTCCCTGGCTTCTGGGCTCTCAGGGGTTTTGGAGGAGCTGTATGTGGCTTTTTATCATCTTCTTACCCGAGGAAGTGTGGATTGCTTTTCCTGGATGGTGGACTGGCGTTGGATGCCTTCAATTTCCTGAAGTGAGTCTTTGTCAGTGTGAATGTGCGGATTAGTTTAGGATTGTTCGAGGAAGGTGCCCTTGTGCCTCCTGGTTGTTTTCCATTTTCTGTTTGGGATCGGGCAGGAGTTGTTTGGTTTTGACCTTCGGGGAGCCGAAGGGATTCTGGTGCTTCCCCTAAGCCATCTCCGTGGTCTGGTGGTTGTGCCACCTCTGTGTAGGGTATTAGGGGCTGATTATGTTTCTGCTGTGGAGAAGAGTGTAAATGAACAGCAGAAGTGAGCTGGGAGAGGAGGAAAGGAAGTTTTGCTTTGGTTTGGATAGCCATGCATGCACTGCACATTTCAAAACCGCACTGATGACAGGCGGTTCCATGAAGCTGATCGGTCGGAGAGCTTTGCTTTTATTGGTTTATTTTTTGTATGTGTGGCTAGTGTATGTTTTTTATTATTTGAAAAGCTAAAGGAGACTGGGAGATCACTTCTGTTGGGGGGAGGGGCTGTCTTGCTCAGTGTCCAGTATAGTTTTCTTGTGTGAGCGAGAGGTAAGCTGGAGGGAGAGCTCAGGTATTGAGAGTCACAGAAAATTGCTCAAGAGGATACCGTAATCACATAGGAAAAAAACAAAATGTAACTGAAAGGAGCCCCGCTGAGGTTGTGTGAGAGTATCACGAGGTAGCTGGTAGTGAACTGCATAGCATTGAGAGCCAGTATCCCTAGCTAAGTGAGAGTAAAAATGGCGGTGATTTAAAATTAATTTGTGTGTTTTCAGCCAGTCAGGAAGCAGGATGGGCACAGGGGTACATGAGTGGGTGATGGGGCACTAGGGCTGGTACTTTTTATTTCCTGGGCATCTATTGAAAGATAATGTACCCCCTTGGCAAGGGCACCAGCCAATCAGATGCTAGGAAATAAAAAGCCCATGTTCTAAGTATTATTGCAGTAGTCCTAACAGTATAGCTCACTACTTTGCTCATTTAGAGAAATAAACAGAATAACTAAATCTGTATCATTACAGCTGTCCTAAAAGTATCCAATCATTGCTTTGTCTCCACCCCAGAGACCCTGCTGTAATATAGGACCAAACAGGACCCTGGTCAGTTGGGTGGGCAACTCTGAAGTCCCAACAGAGCTCTGTTGAGCTTGCTCACTCCCTGTCTCTCACTCACTCATTCTGTTTCTCCCGGTGCTGCAGGCTGGCCTTTTGTACTGGGTTCCTGCCTGCATTGGTGCCTTTTTCTGCCCGCAAAGAAATCCACAGCAGTCCTCAGAGAGCTCCGTTGAGCTTGCTCAGTCCCCCCTCTCACTCATGAGTTCTGTTTCTTCCAGTGGTGCCGGCTGCCCTTTTGTACTGGGCTCCTGCCTGCGTTTTTCTGCCCACAAAAAAATCCACAGCAGTCCTGACAGAGCTCTGTTGAGCTTGCTCACTCCCCCTCTCTCCCTTGCTCATTCTGTTTCTCCCAGCACTGCAGGCTGTCCTTTTGTACTGGGCTCCTGCCTGCACTGACACCTTTTTCTGCCCACAAAGAAATCTGCAGCAGTCCCGACAGAGCTCCGTTGAACTCGCTCACTCCCCTTCTCTCACTCGCTCATTTGGTTTCTCCCAGCACTGCAGGCTGCCTTTTTGTACTGGGCTCCTGCCTGCATTGGCGCCTTTTTCTGCCCACAAAGAAATCCGCAGTTGCTTATTCTTAATCTGTCCCAAACACTGATTTCCCACTGCGACCACGCTATTCTGCGCCAGAAGTGCAAAAGCACATTTCGGCCAGGATGTAAAAAATGACAGCTGTACTGTTCATAAGGAGGTATGAAAAAATGTCAGTGTTGAAAATCTGACGTGAAAATATTGCAAATTTGCGGAGTTACAAGGATGCGTGGAAACTGCGCAATGCATGCTTGTAACACAGTCATTTTATGGACTTTTGTCACCAGATTTTCAACATAGGCATTTTAGGACCGCTGCTCATGAACAATGTCACTGTCATTTTTTAATCTGTCCCAAAACTGATCTCCCACAGCAGCAGCGCTATTCTGCGCCTGAAGTGCGAAAACACATTTCAGGCAGGATGTGAGAGGTGTGGAAAAATGTAATGCTGAAAATCTGGTTGAAAATATTAAAAATTTGTGAAGATTCTGACGTGTGTGGAAAATGCACAACGCATGCTCGTAAAGCGTCATTTTAGTTTTTTTGCCAAATTTGCAACATAGGCTTTTTGAGAGCCTACCTCATGAACAATAGCGCTATTGTTTCGTTAATCAGTCCTGAAAGGTGATTCCATGCAGTGGCCGTGAAATCACCTATCAGGATTGCAAAAATGCCATGACAGTGACTGAATTCATGAGGAGGGGTCCCAATAACCCCATGTTAAAAATTTGGTGCCACAATTCCCAAAAATGCCCGAGATATGCACCAAAGTTGAAAAAAACCTATTTATACCATTATACAGCTTACCAGCATTTCTTAATTTCGCGGTCGGCTTTGAAGAGTGCAGATGTGTTCCCAGTCCACTGAAGATCGTCACACCGGGCTCTGGAGGTAAGTATGGGGTGAGGGGGGTGTGTGAAGAGGAGGGGTATGCAGAGGGTGGGTGCAGTTTGGGGGAGGAGCACCAGACACATCAAGGGACTGTTTTCTCGTTTTACAGGTAAAAAACAAAAGACAACATGAGTCAGTTTTCTTCTTTTGCAGGTGTGTTTGGTACACTGAGGTGGAATCCCAGTGTGACACCTGCATTTGTGGGGAGGGGGACCAAAGCCGATGAGGACTGGGCCCCCTGTCGGCACAGAAATGGGTGGGGGGCGCATGATGCCAAGGAAGATTGGGCACCCCCTTGGCACACAACAGAAATTGGGGGGTGAGAACATTATGCCGATGGGGAGTGGGTTCCCCTGTCAGCAAATTGAACTAGGAAGGGGGGGAACTGAAGCCGATGGGGACTGGGTCCCCCATCAGCAAAGAAAGACTATTTGGGAGGGCGCATGATGCTGAGTGGGATTGGTAACCCCGTTGACACACAACAGAAATTGGGGGGGTGGGCACATTATGCCGACGGGGAGTGGGCTCCCCCGTCAGCAAAGGAAGTGGGTCGTGGGCATGCCGACAGGGGGATTGGGCAACCCCATCAGCTTTCATAGGGCTCTGAGGTGCCCGCATAGAGCCGCCATGTTCCTGGTAATGTTACACCAGGCAAGGTACCGCCCTGCAATGAGGGGTCGCACCCTCATTGCAGCAGAATTGCAGACACCGCAATGACGAGGCAGCCCCTCATCGAAGTGGCCAAATCGTTTCAAGTTGGTGGCACTTCTGCAGAACCAGTATCATCAGGACACTGAGTCTGCATTGGGTGCACACTGCCAAGCCCACAAATGCAGTGCTAGCACTGGCCACCACAGTGCCGCACCTCCATAACCTGCTTCTCTCCTAAGCTGCTGCATAATGTTTCTTGCACATGCACACAAGCAAACATAAAAATGTAATGTTATACACATTTACATCATATAAAAGGAGTAGAGTGTATAAAACAAGCATTTGTCAATGCCAAATGTGTTCTTGCTTGTATTTGCTGTATAGGTGTTTGGCACTAATAGTGAAGAGGTGATATATAGGATAATGTATGGGATACCATACACAACCACGCTATTCTAATACCAAGTGGTTTCCATGCCAAAGAGGACCTCGCAAGTGAAGCTCAAGAGGTCCCTGTTGTCATGGAAGCAACAACCTAAGAGAATAGTGCAGTCATGTATCTGGGCTCCCATACACTTTTCTTTATAGTGTACGGTGCCTCCAAAAAAGAGACTGCTTACTTTTTATATTGTTTGTTTTCAGCATTTGCCACTGGGAACCTGCTCTTCTCTTTGGTCCAAGTTCCATCTAGCTTGTGCATGCTACGGGTCAACCACCCCCATCCTATGAACCGTGCTGATGAGGGTGGTTGCATTACAACATCCTCACTAATGCAGAACAAAAAGTCATTCTGCATTAGTGAGGACATCACTACTGCGGCAGAGTGATTTTCTGCAGTGTATGGCTTTCCATACACAATTGCATTCTATTATACACTATAATTAGATTAATAACACAAGTTATAATATCTAGAAAAATACATGGGGTACTATGCATTATGAGAATTTAATGCACACTCAAGGTGTGTGATGCTAGATAAACCCCGACAGCGAAGCTCGAGGGGTTCATTTAAGCATCACACACCAAGGGTGTGTAGTAAATTCAAGTACACACTGCACTCCATATTTCATACAATTACCCCCACAAAGAGACACACATTGGTAGTGCAGTGTAATTTAGACCAGTACCCTTTAAGAAACTGCTGAACAGTTTCATATCATTCTGTTTTATGAGTTGTATTCCTAGTCACCTGGGTGAATTGGTGACACTCTGGCAAGGCTCCTAGAGAAAAACAAGCTTCCATCCTTTTCTATTTTTTTAACATTTTTCTATACCATCTATGAACCAATGTTTTTTGGATGGCACTATAGGACTGTATTTCCAGTTTGAGAGGATGCAGTCTGACTGTGCAGTTGCAAGGAAAGAGGAAGGTGAATTTAATTACTATATTTGTGGCACAAGGTTTTTTCTTTACAGCTTCTGTGAGTGTCGACTGGTTGCAGTTGCTAGAAACCATGAAAACTGCCAACAGTGATTGCGTTGTGTTCAAGACTGTCTCGAGTGCAGCTGCTGACTTTGTTCTCATGTTTTCTGTAATAACCAGCTGGTTATTATGGCAAATAGTAACTGGCCATCACCATTGAAAAAAACAATGGCCGGTTATTATTGTGAAATTGTCATGTTTGGGAAGTGAAAAGACATACATAATGTTGTTGTTTTCTTAGATTGTGACCCTGACTTTTCAAAATACTAGTTGTTTTTTTGTTGTACCACTATATGAACATGAAAGGTGTCATTTATGAAAAGTTACCCAAAACACTCTTTTGTGAAATGACTGTGCAAACAGATTTTGGAGGGGATTTAATAATAACACCTGCCATGTTCATTCAGTGGTGGTAAAAAAATGACTATTTTGAATATGTGGGTTAAAAAGTAAAAATATTGCAAAGTTATGAGTAAACATTGAAAAGTGCCAATGTGTGTTCATAATTTTTATTATCTCAATTTAGACCTCAAATGTTCAATATAGTCTTTTAATTACACCATCTTATGAACACGATGGGTCTCATTTATGAAATCCTGTCCAATATGTCATTTTTGCAGTACAAGTGTGAAAAGACTGTTTGGGCGGGATTTGAAAAATGTCATACGTTCATGACATGGGGTACAAAAATGGCTACATTAAAAATGTAGGGGCCACAATCTGGTAAAATAGCAAATGGAGGAGTAAACATTGAAGAATGTCAATGTTTCATCATAGTGTTGTCATTTGTTGAGATGTTGAGCACAAATTTTCAATATAGTTCTTCTATCACCCCACCTCATGATCAAGACAGGTGGAATTTTTAAAATCCAGTCTCAAAAACGATTTTGCAGAGTGATTGCTAAAACATGTTTCAGAGGGGATCAGAAAAATTACACCTGCCTTATTAATGAGGTGTGGAAAAACTGAGGGCTATGTTGAAAATTCAGGGTCAAAATCTGAAAAAACAGTAAAGACATGGATAAACATTGAATAATTTCAATGTTGCTTCATAACTTTTTTTTTAAGATATTTTACCTCAGATTTTCAACATAGTCTTTTTATTGCCCCACCTCATGATCAAGAAAGGTGAACACTTTTAAATCCCATCCAAAATGTGATTTCATAGGGTGACTGCGAACATATGTTTTGAGGAAGGGGGACTTGAAAAATTAACCTGCCTTGTTCATGAGATGATGTAAAAAAGGCTATTTTGAAAATCTGGGGTTAAAATTTTGGGTAAAAAATTATTAGTAAACATGGAAGAATTTCAGCATTGCTTTATAACCTTGTTTTTGAGATTTTGACCCCAAATCTTCAACATAGCTTTCTTATGACCCTTCCTTATGATCAAGATGGGTGAATTTTTTTAAATCACATCAAAAATGTGATTTCATACAGTAACTGTGAAAACACATTTTCAGGAAGGGGGACTTGAAAAATTAACTTGCCTTGTTCATTAGGTGGTATTAAAAAAAAGGTTATGTTGAAAATTTTGGGTCAAAATTTGGAAAAATAGGAACGTTACGAGTGAAAATGGAAGAATTTCAATATTCCTTCATAACTTTGATTTTGACTCCAAATCTTCAACATTGCCTTCTCATGACCCCTCCTTATGATCAAGATGGTTGAAATGTTTTAACTCTCATCATAAATGTGATTTCACAGAGTGACTGTAAAAATAAGTTTTGGGGGGATTTGAAAAATGTCACCTCCCTGGTTCTTGAGGTGGGGTTAAAAAAGGCCATGTTGAACATTTGGGGTTAAAAATATTATGAAATGATAACGTTTTGAGTAAAGGTTTAAAATACATTAAAAAGCCATTAGCCAAACTCACCTTGTTTTCTGTCACTTCCCAGTGGAGCTCAGAAGAAGCAGGAACTTTGAGAAGGAGCAGCTCAGAACCAGATAAGCAAGTATGGTGTGGGGGACTGTGGGGTGGAGGGTGGGGGAAGGGGTATAGAAATCGTCGCTGGACCATTTTCTTCTTTTGCAGGTTTATGAAGGGGACACAGGGGAAGAACCAGGAGGTGGGCAGGATATTTGGTAGTGGGAGGGTATTTCATTGTCTTGGAGGGGGCCGGATCAGGAGGTGGTTAGGATACTTGGCAATGTGAGGGTATTTATTGTTATGGACGGGGCACAGCAAAGGAACTGGAGGGAGGTGAGATTCTTGGCAGTGGAAGGGTGTTTTTCTATGGACAGGACACGTGGAAGGACGGAGGGAGCTCAGAGCTGATCGTGATGCTGCTTAGCTGCTTGCTGAGTGGTTTAACACAGAGAAAGAATCGAGCAGCTGTCTGATAGGCTCACTCCTTTCAACTACAAGAAGTTCAGCCCTGCAAGCACAGAACAGTGTCATGATCAGCCTTGCTGTGCATTAGGTTGTAACTGACGAGCTGACTGCAGCCTGAGCTGCACTGGACCTGACAGTGACACACCTCTGAAATCCTGTTCCTGTAACAAAATGTTTGCTGTGCATGCACATACAAACATAAAAAGCAACCAAACATTAAACACAATACTTACAATACAGTAACTGACTCTATGAACAAATGACAGGCTTATTTATCTCTGAAAGCACATTTGCAGGAAAATCTCATTTCTGTTGACAATATATCTTGAAACTGTTTCACATTTTCTGCTGTTCTTGCTACAACTGGCAGTTTATACCATGACCTGGCTCCAAAAAATCTGATAGCCCTTTTACTGTATCTTGTACGTATGTGGGGAATTTTTAGTAAATCTTTTATTTGTACTTTGCAGGGCATTTGTAATGTATTCCTCAAAAAGAAGTGGTTTCCATTTTTACGATCTTATATAATTGGGTCAGCCAGATCCTAGATCCATCAAGGGAATGGGCGCAGAAGATGAGTGGGGTGGAAGGGGGGATAATCAACCATGACATTAGGTTGGTGGGTTATTGTTTCTTAAATGAGGCACCAGAATACTTTTCTCTGTCCACAGAGTTCTTTAGAACCCCAACTACCAGGATAATGGAATGGACAGTTTTGTACCTTTATGTAAACATAGGTGATGCATTTCAAGTAAAAATACATCAGAGACTTACTTCAATGTATACTGTGGGAAACAAATCTGTTATATCAGGGAGTTTGAGGTATGCCAGAAAATTTGGAGTGAAAAGGATTAAGGCCACCAGTAGGCTCTGGTGGCTACACTTAGAGCCACCAAGATTTTGAGCTTGAGAACCACTGTTGTCATAAATACGGGCAGAATAGGTGGACCGTCGGTCTTTTTCTGCTGTCAGGTTCTATGTTTCTGTATTTCTTTTTCATCCAGGTTATTTCCCACTGGGCGCACCATAGTTGACTGAGATCTGCCCTGTCCCTGCTACCCCAGGTCTGTCTGCTATCTCTCCGACACTGCCAAGCCCCATTCCTCCACAGATTTCCCCCTGTACACAGCTGGGAAGAGGAGGGCAACACTCCCCCCCCCAAGGATTCACAATCCAGATTGGGGCTTCGTCAAGCTGGCAAAAGAATGGGATGAGGGCAGGTAGGCATACTTCATGGAGCTTAAGGGTGCCATTTTCTTCCTGCTTTTCTTCCCATGCCACGGCACTGTGAGCGCGTGCACGTGGAGGTGCACATGCGCTACATAGCCACAGCCCCTACTTGCTGCTCAGACTCTGACACTGCCACCTGGCCTCTACTGGTGGCAGCCAAAGAGTGAGACAGCTGATCCCCCCACACCCTGGGAGAGTAGAGAAGTCAGTCAGATGCTCGATCTTCTCCTTCCCCTGCCGATCCCGGCAACCCAGGCTCGCTCCTGAACTTGGGTCATCAGTGTGGTGCGAGGAGTAGTGGCCAGCGCCTCAACCCAGCAATGTTTCTGTATTTCTATCATGACATTCTGCCAATGACAATCACTCCAGTTTTGTGTATGAGTCACAGCGGAGATATGGATACAGGTTTTAGTTAATGTGAGCTTATTTGGCTCACATTGCAGTCTGGGAAAGGACAACATTGAGCTTAGAGTTGAAGGTAGTCAACAGAGACTGTATTTGGAGCCTGTGATCCCTAGCCCTGTTTGGAATAACACTCTGCCGCACTGTGCCCTAACTCATGTCTGTTTTTACTTTCTGCAGGACAAGGACAGTTCTGGTGCCACCGTACTGCACTTAGCAACCCGCTTCAGCCATAATGAGATAACAGACTGGCTACTGCGGTTTGGGGGCAGTGAACCAACTGCAGCCACAGATTCAGGAGCACATCCAATCCACTATGCCTCAGCCAAAGGGGACCTCCCCTCCCTGCGACTGCTGCTGGAATACTGTCCAAAGTAAGGCAAATTAAATGATAACTAAAGTTTGGAAAGAAAGCTGGCAAATAGAAGCATGTAATAGTCAAATATCATCAGTGGACACAAATTCTGGTGGTGATAAACTGGGTGTTATCTGGGGCTTTGGATGCTATGCCTTCAGACAAAATGCTGCTGTATGTTATAGGGGTGATAATGGAGTATAAATAATATACCATTCAAATGTCTTTACGGACAACTTGAATAAAATTGCTAGTTCTGTTAGAGCAGGAGTGGCTTTTTGTAGATCAACAAGTCGAGCTGAGGGTTTTGAGTACTAGCAATGTCTGTGTGATCCCCCCTACTAGGACTATGGTCATCATAATATGTTATCACGTTAGTATGTATGTCATAGTGATTTACTTGAAGGGAGTTTGTCACTTTTGGGAAATACTGTGTACATTTCCTGCATTTCTAATCCTTGTATTCTTCATTACCAAGTTCAAGTAGATGGAACTAGGATCTTTGTCCCCTAAAGTTAATCAACTCCTACTGTCTGAGCAGCTGTGTTTGTTAGTTACCATGTAGTTTTTTTTCCAGGAATAATGCTTTTTTTTTCTGGCAAAAACTTCAATATCACCATTTGTCATTCTGCTTTCTTTCATTCCCAACCTAAGATATGGGATTTGGAAACATAGAAACATAGAATTTGACGGCAGATAAGGACTGTTTGGCCCACCCAGTCTGCCCATTTCCCTACCTACTGGATAAGCTGCAGATTCTAGTTAACCAGCAGCCTACTTCTTCCTACCCCAACCCCCCAGAATTGCCTTATGACTATCCCATGCATGCTTGAATTTCCACTGATTTTGACTCCACAACCTCCTCCGGAAGGCCGCTCCATGCATCCACAACCTCTCTGTGAAGAATACTCCTTAAATTACCTCTGAGCCGCCCCTCTATCTTCAGATTGTGCCTCTTGTTCTTGCACACCCTTTTTGAAAGATGCTGACCTCTTGGACTTTGTTGATTCCCTTGAGGTACTTGAAAGTTTCTATCATGTCCCCTCTCCTCCTTTCCTCGAGGCTATACATATTAAGCTCCTTAAGTCTCTTCATGACTTCCGGTGCAGACCCTGCACCATTTTAGTTGCCCTCCTCTGGACAGCTTCCATCCTGTCTATGTCTTTGGGAGATTGGGTCTCCAGAACTGCACACAGTACTCAGATGGGGTCTCACCAGCTGTCTGTACAGAGGATAATAACTTCCTGTTTCTACTGGTGATGCTCTCCTTATGCATCCCAGTATCCCCCAGCCCTCCTTGCTGCCCTCTCACATTGCTTGCCCATCTTTAGGTCATCTGATATGACTACCCCCAGGTCCCTTTCCATTCTTGTTGTTGTTAGTATCTCACCCCCATTGTGCACTCTTCCCTGGGTTTTGTTTCCAGGTGCATTATCTTACACTTCTTAGCATTGAATCTAAGCTGCCATACATTTGACCATTCCTCTAACCTTGCCAAGTCCCTTCTCATCCTTTCCACCCCACCTTGTGCATCAACTCTGTTGCAGATCTTAGTGTCATCTGCAAAGAGACATATTTTCCTTCAGTCCTTCTGCAATGTAAGCTTATGAAGACATTGAAGAGACAGTCCTAATACTGAACCCTGCGGTGCCCACTAGTAACCCTCCTTTCTTCTGAGTGGACTCCATTTACTATAACTCTCTGTGTCCTATTCTCCAGCCAATTCTTTACCCAGGCTGTTATCTTGGGACCCACTCCGAGGCTGGCTAACTTGTATATTAATCTTTTGTGTGGGACTGTGTCAAATGCCTTGCTAAAGTCTAGGTATGCCATGTCCACAGCCCCTCCCTGATCTACTACTTTGGTCACCCAGTCAAAGAAATCTATCAGATTCGTCTGGCATGACCTTCCCACTGTGAATCCATGCTGCCTAGGGTCCTGTGCCCCTCTGGCCTCTAGATACTCGATAATTCTTTCCTTTAGAAGTGATTCCATCATTTTCCCTATCACTGAGGTTAAACTAACAGGTCTATAGTTTCCTGCTTCTGCCTTGCTCCCACTTTTGTGAAGGGGAATCACATCTGCCCTCCTCCAGTCCTCAGGTACCACCCATCCTCCCATGATTTGTTAAAAGGGTAGTCAGTGGTGTCACTAGTTCTCCCTTAGTTCTTTTAGAATTCTGGGATGAATCCATCAGGCCCCCTTGCTTTGTCCACCTTCAGTTTTAAGAGTTCTTTCAGAACCCTTTCTTCTGTAAATGGGCCAGTATCAACTTCTGTATCCAGAGTGTTACTACTGTTTGTTTTATGTATCCTCTTCCTTCGTAAATACTGAGCAAAAATATTTGTTTAGTATCTCTGCCTTTTCACAGTCTCCTCTGCCCACCCTCCCTCCCTTTATTAAGCCTCACTATCCCTCCCTTAGTCTTCCTTCGCCCCTGATGTACCTATAAAGGTTTTATCCCCTTCTTAACTGAGTTGGCTATCTTTTCCTCGGTTTGGGCCTTTGCTGTTCTGACTGCCTTCCCAGCCTCCTTTGCTTTAACTGATACAGTTCTCTGTCCTGCTCCTTCTGCAATTCCTTGTACTTCCTGAATGCTTTTTTCTTGAACCTTCACTGCCACTTCCTTTGAGAACCATAGTGGTTTCTTACATCGTCTCGTTTTGTTTATTTGCTTCACACAAAGGCTTGTTACCTATGTGATGGCAGTTTTATTATTCCCCATTGTTCTTCCACCCTCCTTCCTGCCCATTTGCTAGTGCATTCATAGGCACTCACCCATTATGGCAAAGTCAGCCCCTAAAGTCCAGTACTTTTGTCTTTGTGCTGGCTTGACTCATTACTGTGTTTATTGTGAACCATACTGTTCGGTGGTCGCTAGTTCCCAGATGGCTACCCACTTCTACATCTGTGATCCTCTCTCCATCTCCATTTGAGAGTATCAAGTCTAATATTGCTCCCTCTCGAGTGGGCTCCAGTACTAGTTGTTCAAGGCATGCCCCTGTGAGGCATCTAGAATAACTGCACTCTTGAAGTGGCAGCTGCAACTGCACTCCAGTTAACATCTGGCATATTCAGATCACCCATCAGCAGTATCTCCTTTTCTGCCATTCTAAGTATACTTTCTATCATTTCCTTGTCCATTTCCTCCCCTGAGAAGGGGTCTGTATCAACCCTGTGGGATTGTGGTGCCATTGCCTGTCTCCAAATTTACCCACAGTGCTTCTTCTCCTCCTTGTTTACCCTTTTGTTCTGTTGCTTTTATTCCTTCCTTTATGTAAAGAACTACTCCTCCTCCTTTACCCTCCCTGTCCCTCCTGTAGATAGTGCATCCTGGTATGTTTATGTCCCAGTCATGGTTTTGTGTGTACCATGTTTCTGTGACTGCCACGATATCCAGATGTTCCTCCTCCATCAAGGCCACTAATTCAGGAAGCTTGTTACCTAGACTACGGGCATTGGTACTCATTGCTCTCCATTTTTTGATGGCTTTACCTTCTGTTGCAGCATCCCCCACTGACCGTTCTACCTTGGTCTTTTTCTCATTTAGTACCCTATTTTGTAGGGAGAGCACCTAAAAGTTTGTTCTCCTTTGCCATGCACACCATGAAATAATATCTTGCTACAATGCTGTGCTGTTTACCTACAGAAACATATTATAGTATATGGGTGCCTTCTGTTGTGCATGGATTTCAGCAACTGTTGAAATCTTGTTGTAGGGCAGTTCAAAGGTCAAAAAAGCTGTTGTACTATCGTTCTGATGTCAAATCGATAGTACAACAACTTTTTAACTTTGATCTGTCACCAGATTGGCTCAGACTAGGCTCGATGAACAAAATAAAGACAAACATGGTGGCGCGATTTAGCGAGTGCTGGGCAGTGCAGTCACCAACTTTTAAGTTCGGAATTGAGACATGGACTAGAGCCATACATGGCTCCCTCTCAGAAAAATGTTTTTTTTTTTTTTTTAAAAATAAGCGGTGTGGAGAAATGAAAGTAAGAAGCGGGACTGAGCATGAGTGTCAGCAACAGGAACATGCGCCAGCAGGAGCACCAGTGGGAACAGAGCAGCACCCACAAGTAATTTTATAAATAAAATAATATGACGCTAAACAGAAGGCACCCATATACTATATAAAAACAGTGGATGGGCGACCATCCACAACTAAGGCTGTGTTTCCCTCTCGGGGGTTGATGACATCAGTGAGACTCTCTGATGTCATCAGCTCCCTCAAGAGAAACACAGCCTTGTTGTGGATGGTCACCCATCCACTATTCTATATGTAGCACCATCTTAATGCATCCACAGAATGAATCTAATATGCACATTCAACAGGTAATGTAAACAGAAGAGATTTTTTAAACATTGTGAGTGGTGGCCATTTTTAATGACTTGAGCAATTAATGACAATATTTCCTATAAAAGCTGTTTTAAAAAAATCTGAGAAAAGTAACAATGCACTGAGTATGAATCTGAGGATGTCAGAAATACATGTTTGCTAAAAAAAACACTATATGATTACATTTTTTGCTAACTAGCTAAAGCTTCTGCCAACTTTTCTGAACTCCCAGTCACCTGTCTATGATATCATCTTAGTTTCCCTAGCAATGAACTCTGTTGTAACAAACAGAAAAGTATAACTTTAGCAATGGATTGAGCTCTAGGGGACAATGATCCCATTTACATGCAAATTATTATAGATTGAGGGAGCTCTGTTGACTAATTGGGATTACTGTCGTCCTCTGCATATGAGACACTTTTATTCTATCAAGAGTGTCTCACATGCAGCTGCCCTGGAAATGGACATGTTTGAGTAAGGTTTTTAATATATTATTGATCAAGATCAATCAATAACATATTAATACAGTCACTGAGACCACTCTCACAGTTGTAAGAGTGATCTCACTTATATCCTTAGGGTGTCATAACCACTTACCTTCAGTTCACAGTTCTCATATCCTAAAAAAAGCATGTGAGACCACTCTTAGAACTGTAAGAGTGGTCTCGACGGTGGTATTAATACAACTGAGTAATGAAGAACACAAGAAATAGAAACACAGACAATATATAAACTATAAACTGAGTTGTGACTAAATATTAGTGACAGAATCACTTTAAACAGTTGCAGAACAACTTAGACAAAACTTGATAACATCACTAAGACCCTGTGATGTATTCAAACTTCAACAGCAGAACTAAAAACAAAAGAGTTAAAGGGCTACTAGAACCAAAAATAGCACACAGGAGAATTTTACAAACTTTAAGGAGCAGTCAGTTGTAACTTTTTTTCTGAAGTATTTTCTTTTTCTTTTTGCTCATTAGTAATTTTTCTTTGTAATATTATAGATTGAGGGTATCATGTTTGCACAGCGACGGGAAAACAGCGAAGACCATCACAGCAACAAAATCAACAGTTTGCTGTGATAGTCCGCAGGTTTCCCAACATTGCAGTCTCTGGGGAGTTCTCCCCCTCTCCAAACAAACTCTGACTCAGAGTTGGTTATCTATAGTGTGGCGGGTGCAGGGGGTGAGGCCTCCCCCCCCCAAAAAAAACACTTTTGTACAGTGATGGCACAATGCCGATTGCCGACATTGTGCCATCGCTGTAATGATAGTCGGCAAATTTCCTGTCGCTGCAGCAACATGGAGCCTAGATTGAGGGAGTGCTCCCAGCCAATGGAGTGCTTCTTTTTTCTGTGCATGAGATACTCTTATTCTCTGAAGTGTGTCCCATGCACAGCTGCTGTGCAAATGGGCATGTTCAGGTCAGTTTTTTTAAATGTTAATATATTATTGATCAGTCCTAATTAGTAATATATTAATACTACTGTCCAGATCACCCCTACAGTTATAAAAGTGGTCTCACTTACATCCTTAGGATATCAGAACCACTCGCCTTCGGTTCACGGTCCTCATTCCCAAAGAATGCATGTGACGACAGTCTTACAACCATAAGAGTGATCTCGGTGGCAGTATTACTGTGTGTATAATGCTGGATGTGTGGAATAGCACACTGTCTGACAGCTGACATACAGTATTTAGTTCTGTTCCTCCTACTACATCATCATCACTGTGACCTCACCATACAACCTGTTTTAAACAGGTACTTCTGCTCAGTCTTTGCAGTGGTGGGATGGGGGATGGACTACCAGAAAGAAGCAAGAAGAAAGGAGGGAGTATGGATATAAGTTCACTGGCAACTGTAGTGGAACTTGCTTGTAGGAGAGCATTACTGGACTGAGTGCTGATGAACGGGAACAGTGTTGCTGATGTCACAGTGGAGGACCAACTGGGGATCAGTGATCATCGGACAGTGTGATTTGGTGTAAAAACTAGGTCTGCACCAAGCCGCACAAGGACGAGGGTCATGGACTTCAGGAGGGCCAATTTCAAGACAATGGGAGAATGCCACAGGGATGCCCTGGCAGGGAAGGGATACTAGGAGGCGTCAAGGACCAGTTGGTAAGAATAAAAGCAGGCGTGGAAAGAACTATGAATCTCTGTGTCAGGCAGGTCTGCAAGGGAAAGAGGAAAAGGAGGCCACTATGGTTCTCTGGAGAGCTAGTGAAAACAGTAAGAGTGAAAAAACCAACATTTAGAAGGTACGAAAAGACACAGAAGGAGGAGGATAGGATAAATTACCAGGAGAAACAAAGGGACACAGGGAAGCTAGTGAGGAGAGCAAAGGCACAAATGGAGGAGAATATTGCCCAGTCAATAAAAAAAGGGATAAAACCTTCTTTAGATATATCTGTGAGGAAAGGAAGACCAACAGGGGGATAACAAGGATAAAAGGTGAAGGAAGGGTCTCTGAGGAAGGGGACCAAGGGAAGGTGGACATATTGAACAGATGCCTTTGTTCAATATTTACAATAGAAGGGGAAGGTGATGGGCCAAAGATAAAGAACAGGGCAGAATTGGCAGGGAGGTGGACACTAGTCCTTTTATAGAGGAGGATGTCCTCAGGGTACTAGCGAAATCAAAAATCGACAATGCAATGGAAACAGATGAGCTTCACCCTAAGATACTGAAGGAGCTCAGGGCAGTGCTGGCTGCACCCCTGACAGCTTGGGGCACAGAAACAAAGGGGCTATGTACCAGTTGGGAAGGAAAGTACTGGCAACCACCAAACAGGAAAGGGACCTGGGGTAATAATTTCTGATGACCTGAAGGTAGCCAAACACAATGAAAAAGGCTGTGGGAAAGGCTAGTAGAATGCTGGGAAACATAGGGTGCCTTCAGGGTGCCTTCCTCAAGCAACTGGTCATGGAACCAACTCGGCAGAAGGCAATACTGGACCTTCTGCTCACAAACAGGGACAGTGTGATGGGGGTAACAGTGGGGGAGCACCTGGGTAACAGTGACCACCAGTCATTATGGTTTGAAATCACAGAAAGAGCAGAACCAAACCACACAAAACATGTATCCTGGATTTTAGGGGGCAGACTTTGGGAAAATGGGGAAATACTTGAGAAAGAGGCATTAAGGGAATGGGACAGGAATCAGGGGTTGAGGAACAGTGGGCAGTATTTAAAATGGGGATTATAAGAACAACAGAATTATGCATTAGCAGGTTAGCAAGAGGAAAAGGAAGAGGAGACCATTATGGTTTTCCAAAGAGGTAGCAAAAGAAAGTGAAAGCCAAAAGACAGCATTCAGGCAATACAAAAGACACAGGCAGAAGGGATAGGGAGAAGTACCAGGAGAAACAAAGGGAGGCAGGAAGTCAGTAAGGGAAGCCAAAGCTCAGACAGAAGAACACATTGCAAAATCAGTGGTTAAAGGGGACAAAACCTTTACAGGTACATAAGTGAAAAAGAAAGACAAAGGAGGGATAGGAGACTGAAGGGGAGGATGGGAGTCGCGTGGAGGATGACAACAGTAAAGCTGACATATTGAACAGGTATTTCTGCTCAGTCTTTACTGAGGAAGAGGGGGTAATGGGTCTGAAGGGGTACAAGGGGTGAGAATGGTGCAGAAATGGACACAAGTCCCTTTACTGCGAGAAAGGGTCCTGAAGGAACTGGAAGTAATAAGAGTTGACAAGCAATGGGGCCAGATGGGGTGCACCAGGGTCCTTAAAGAACTAAGAGAGGTGGTGGCTGAACCTCTGGCTATCCTGTTTAGCCAATCACTGGAAACAGGGAGGTACCCAAAGACTGGAGGACAGCAGATGTAGTCCCTATACAAAAGCGAACAAAGAGGAAGCAGGGAACCACAGACCAGTCAGCCTCACCTCGGTAGTGGGAAAGATCATGGAAGCACTTCTGAAGGAGAGATTGGTGGAACATCTGGTTATCAATGGACTACAGGACCCAAGGCAGCATGGTTTCACCAGGGGAGGCCATGGACCAATCTTATTGAATTTTTGACTGGGTGACTAGGGAGGTGGATCAGGGAGGGCAGTGGACATGGCCTATCTGGACTTCAGCAAGGCCTTTGACACTGTGCCACATAGAAGACTAATACACAAACTGGGGAATATGGGTGTGGGCAGGACAGTAGTGTGGGTGGTAGGTAACTGGCTGGGTGGCAGGACACAGAGGTGGTGGTAAATGGCTGTCACCCACAGAGGGAAGAGTGACCAGTGGGGTACCACAGGATCAGTGCTGGGACCGGTCCTATTCAACATCTTCATCAGTGACATTGCGCAGGATCTAGAAGGCAGAATTTCACTGTTCGCTGATGACACAAAGCTCTGTAACAGAGTAGACACACCCGAGGGTGTAGACAGAATGAGAAGGGACCTGCAGAAACTTGAAGAATGGTCAAGGGTTTGGCAGTTGAAATTCAATGCAAAGAAGTGCAAGATAATGCATATGGGGCACAAAAACCCTGGCACAATATATCAGTTGGGGGGTGAGGATATAGCATGCACCAAGCAGGAAAGGGATCTTGGGGTTGTCATCTCTGATGACCCCAAGGTGGGGAAACAGTGTGACAAGGCACAGGTAAAGCAAATAGGATGCTGGGATGTATAGGCAGGGCATCACCAGCAGGAAAAGGAGGTCATAATTCCGCTATACAAGACACTAGTGAGGCCCCACCTGGAGTACAGTGTACAGTTCTGGAGACCATACCACGTAAGGACATAGACAGGGTAGAGAAGGTTCAGAGGAGGGCAACAAAGATGGTGCATGGATTGCATCACAAGTCCTATGAAGACAGGTTGAAGGAACTGAACATGTACTCCCTGGAAGAGAGGAGGGAGAGAGGGGATATGATAGAGACATACAAGTATCTTACAGGGAGAAACAGAGTGCAGGAAAACACTATTTTTAAGCGAAAAAGATGTTCCAGGACTAGAGGGCATGGGATGAAGTTGGAGGGAGGACGATTCAGAGGAAACATGAGAAAGAATTTCTTCACAGAACGGGTGGTGGACAAGTGGAACACCCTGCCAGAGGAAGTGGTGGGAGCTGAAACAATCACGGGATTTAAGAATGCATGGGATAGACATAAAAGAATTCTAGAGGTCAGGGGTAAGGGGAAACAGACTTCTAGGAAAACAAACTGAACTTACAAGCTCAAATGGGCAGACTGGGTAGGCCATAGGCCCTTATCTGCCAATACTGTCTATGTATCTATGTATAGTGAGTGGTATCACCAGTAGGAAGGAGGTAAAATTACCTCTGTACAGATTACTAGTAAGAGCACACCTCGAGTACTGTATGCAGTACTGCAGACTCCACCTCTGGAAGGACATAGATAGGATGGAGTCAGTACAGAAGCGGGCAACCAGGATGGTGCAGGGACTGCATCAAAAGCTCTATGAGGAGAGACTAAAAAACTGAATATGTACTTGCTGGAGGAAATTAGGGAAAGGGGGGATATGATAGAAACAGTCAGGTACATACTAAGTATTAATATGGTACAGGAAGGTAGCATTTTCTGCAGAAAGACAGACTCGAGGACAAAGAGTCATGCTATGAAGCTGGGGGGAAGTTCAGGAGGGATGTGAGGAAGCATTTCTTCACAGAAAAGATGGTGGAAGCCTGAAACAGCCTCCCCAGAGGAGGTGGTCGGTGCCTGAATGTTCACAGGATTCAAGCATGCATGGGACAGATAGAAGGGGACAGATAGAAGGGGATCTTGGAAGTAGCACAAGAGGTGAGGATGACTGCAGATCATGTAGGAGCTGTGTTGGCACAGTAGGCAGGGAAAATGAGCAGACTGGATGGGCCAAAGTGGTCTTTATCTGCTGACAATTTCTATGTTTCTATGTAAGAAGGAAGAGCCCTGAAAGTGAAAAAGGCTATGGGAATGGATGGAATACACCAGGGCTTCAATTAACTCCATTTTTGGAATATTTAACTTCCATAAATAAGGCAAAAACTTCCAAAATAAAGGTAGAGGATGTGGATGACTCCCGAAATTGAAGGTACAGAAATCAAGAAATAATGAAATTTTCTAAAGGAAATTATATATTATAGTACCACTAATGTTTATATTAACATCCATTAATTGATCCTTCCTAGAATAATAACTTCCGAATTGTGGGATCTGGGAAGTATTTTGATTTCCAAAAAATGTGTTTATTTATTGAGTTCTCAGATTATAATATCTATGAGTCAGAGACTCTTTTACATAGATTCCATGCCAGTTTTGAACAAAACTATATATGGAGAAAAATAAGGAGTACATTACAAGTAACTTGGATGACAAGCATGCATGTTGCAATCATAGGGTTAAACAGTAAACAAGTAATTAAGATAGATACAAATTAATAAAAGCCAAAAGATGTTACTGTAGCCTTCGTAAGTGAGATTAGCGAGGCTGCAGGTTAGGAGCAGGCAGCCAGAGATTGGTTTTGTTGGTTAGGAGGATCAGCCAGAGAAATGGCTGAGTCAAGAAGGGAGCAGTCCTTAAATGTCACAAGGAGGTAGGCAGTCAGTGGAATCGCAGGGAATTGGAATGACTTCCAGTTTTTGATTTATGGAAGTATTTGACTTCCAAATAAATACATTAACTGAACTCCAGGAATACACCCAGGGGTAATGAAAGAGCTCAGAGAAGTGCTAGCTGCCCTACTGACAGCCTTGTTCAACAGATCATTTGAAACAGGGGTGGTTCTGGAGGGCTAGAAAAGGGCTAACATCATCCCTTTACATAACAGTGGTAGCAGGAGGAGGCTAGCAATTACAGACCCATCAGCCTAACTACAGTGGTGGGGGAACTAATGAAAACCCTACAGAAGGAGAGACTGATTGAGCATCTGGAATCAAATCAAATGGGCTTCAGGACCACATGCAACACAGATTCACAGGGGTAAGGTCATGTCAAGTGAATCTGGTATATTTTTTTGATTGCATGACCAGGGAAGTAGATCGGGGTGAGCTTTGAACGTAGCCTATGTGGACTTCAGCAAGGCCTTTGGCACTGTGCCACACAGAAAGCAGATCAGGAAGATGAACAGTTTAGGAATGGGGTCCAAACTGGTAGATTTGGTTCAAAATTGGTTAACAGATTGGAGGCAGAGGGTGGTGTTTAAAGGCAAATATTCTAAGGATGGGAGAATGACCAGCAGGATACCATAACATAGAAACATAGAATTTGACGGCAGATAAGGACCGCTTGGCCCACCCAGTCTGCCCATTTCCCTACCTGATTTATAAGTTGCAGATCCTAGTTAACCAGCAGCCTACTTCTTCCTACCCCCACCCCCTAGAATTGCCTTATGACTGTCCCATGCATGCTTGAATTCCACCACTGTTTTGACTCCACAACCTCCTGGAAGGCTGTCCATACATCCACAACCCTCTCTGAGAAAAATACTTCCTTAAATTACCTCTGAGCTGCCCCTTCTATCTTCAAAGTGTGCCCTCTTGTTCTTGCACACCTCTTTTTGAAAGATGCTCCCTCTTGGACTTTGTTGATTCCTTGAGGTACTTGAAAGTTTCTATCATGTCCCCCTCTCCCTCCTTTCCTCGAGGCTATACATATTAAGCTCCTTAAGTCTCTTCATATGTCTTCCAGTGCAGACCCTGCACCATTTTAGTTGCCATCCTCTGACACAGCTTCCATCCTGTCTATGTCTTTGTGGAGATTGGTCTCCAGAACTGCACGCAGTACTCCAGATGTGTCTCACCAGCTGTCTGTACAGAGGATAATAACTTTGTTTTCTACTGGTGATGCCTCTCCCTATGCATCCCAGTATTCCCCAGCCCTCCTTGCTGCCCTCTCACGTTGCTTGCCCATCTTTAGGTCATCTGATATGACTACCCCAGGTCCCTTTCCATTTTGTTGTTGTTAGTATCTCACCCCCATTGTGTACTCTTCCCCTGGGTTTTGTTTCCCAGGTGTATTACCTTACACTTCTTAGCATTGAATCTAAGCTGCCATACATTTGACCATTCCTCTAACCTTGCCAAGTCCCTTCTCATCCTTTCCACCCCACCTTGTGCATCAACTCTGTTGCAGATCTTTGTGTCATCTGCAAAGAGACATATTTTCCTTCCAGTCCCCTCTGCAATGTCACTTATAAAGACATTGAAGAGGACCGGTCCTAATACTGAAACCCCTGCACCCCACTACTTCAACCCCTTTTCCAGAGTGGACTCCATTTACTGTTACCTCTGTGTCCTATTCCTCCAGCCAATTTTACGAGACTGTCATCTGGGACCCACCCCAGGCTGGCTAACTTATATATTAATCTTTTGTGTGGGACTGTGTCAAATGCCTTGCTAAAGTCTAGGTAGGCCATGTCCACAGCCCTCCTGATCAACTACTTTGGTCACCCAGTCAAAGAAATCTATCAGATTTGTCTGGCATGACCTTCCCGCTGTGAATCCATGCTGCCTTGGGTCCTGTGCCCTCTGGCCTCTAGATACTCAACATTCTTTCCTTCAGAAGTGATTCCATCATTTTCCCTACCACTGAGGTTAAACTAACAGGTCTGTAGTTTCCTGCTTCTGCCTTGCTCCCACTTTTGTGAAGGGAATCACATCTGCCTCCTCCAGTCCTCAGTTACCACCCCATCCTCCCATGATTTGTTAAAGAGGGTAGTCAGTGGTGTCACTAGTCTCCTTAGTTCTTTTAGAATTCTGGGATGAATCCATCAGGCCCCATTGCTTTGTCCACCTTCAGTTTTAAGAGCTTTTTCAGAACCCTTTCTTCTGTAAATGGGCTGGTATCAACTTCTGTATCCAGAGTGTTTCTACTGTTTGTTTTAGGTACCTCCTCCTCTTCCTTTGTAAATACTGAGCAAAATATTTGTTTAGTATCTCTGCCTTTTCACAGTCACCCTCTGCCCACCCTCCCCTTTATTAAGCCTCACTGTCCTCCCTTGGTCTTCCTTCGCCTCCTGATGTACCTATAACAGGTTTTATCCCCTTCTAACTGATTTGGCTATCTTTTCCTCGGTTTGGGCCTTTGCTGTTCTGACTGCCTTTCCAGCTTCCTTTTGCTTTAACTGATACAGTTCTCTGTCCTGTTCCTTCTGTGATTCCTTGTACTTCCTGAATCTTTCTTTTCTCTTGAACCTTCACTGCCACTTCCTTTGAGAACCATAGTGGTTTCTTACCTCGTTTCATTTTGTTTATTTGCTTTACACAAGGCTTGTTACCTCTCTTGATGGCAGTTTTTATTATTCCCTATTGTTCTTCCACCTCCTTCCTGCCCATTTGCTAGTGCATTCCTTAGGCACTCACCTATTTTGGCAAAGTCAGCCTCTCCTCAAATCCAGTACCTTTGTCTTTGTATGCTTGACTCTATTGCTGTGTTTTATTGTGAACCATACTGTTCGATGGTCGCAAGTTCCCAGATGGCTACCCACTTTACATCTGTGATCCTCTCTTCATCTCCATTTGAGAGAACCAGATCTAAGATTGCTCCCTCTCGAGTGGGCTCCAATACTAGTTGTCTAGGCATGCCCCTGTAGGGCATCTAGAATAACTCACTCTTAGAAGTGGCTGCTGCAACTGCACTCCAGTTAACATCTGGCATATTCAGATCACCCATCAGCAATATCTCCCTTTATCTTCCATTCTAAGTATACTTTCTATCATTTCCTTGTCCATCTCCTCCCCTGAGAGGGGTCTGTATAACCCCTGTGCGGATTGTGGTGCCATTGCTTGCCTCCAAATTGACCCACAGTGCTTCTTCTCCTCCCTGTTTACCCTTTTGTTCTGTTGCTTTGATTTCTTCTCTTATGTAGAGAGCTAGTCCTCCTCCCCTTTTACCCTCCCTGTCCCTCCTATAGATAGTGTATCCTGGTATGTTTACATCCCAGTCATGGTTCTGTGTGTACCATGTTTCTGTGACTGCCACGATATCCAGATCTTCCTCCTCCATCAAGGCCACTAATTCAGGGAGCATGTTACCCAGACTACGGGCATTGGTACTCATTGCTCTCCATTTTTTGTTGGCTTTACCTTCTGTAGCGGCATCCCCCACTGACCTTTCTACCTTGGTCTTTTTCTCATTTAGTACCCTGTTTTGTAGGGGAGGCTGGGATTTTCCTGCTGCTTATCAGTGCCTCCCTTGACTAGTTTAAAGGCTTGCCAATGAAGCATTTAAACCGATTGCCTAAAGACTTGTTCCTTCCTGGACAGATGCAGACCATCCTGCTAGTATAGGCTGGTGTCCCTCCAGGTGGAACCCCAGTCCCCAATGAAGCTAAACCCTGTGCTCCACACCATTTTTTCAACCATTTGTTAAACTGCATGGTGCAAAGTACCCTCGCCTCACCCATGCCACTGACAGGCAGTACCTCTGAGAAGGATACTGTGTGTGCTACTTGTCTTAAGCCCCTCCCCAACTCTATAAAGTCCTTCTGCACTGCTCTAATCTCATGATGAGCTAAGTCATTTGTCCCTAGGTGGACAATGATGTCCAGCTCAGACTCCCGTGCAACTGTTCTCATGATCCTAAGGATGCGCTTACTGTCCCTCCAAGCCATGGCACCAGGCAGGCACCTTACTTCAGTTTTCCCTGCTTCCCCCAGTTCTATCCCCCTAATAATTGAGTCCCCCACCAGGAGCTGCTTTCTTTCCCTGTGGTGCCTTCTGCCTCCTTCCTGAGGGCCTCCCTTATGACAGTTGTCTGCACCCTCCTTAGTCTCCTCTCATGGTGTATCCATAGGGGAGCTATGCTCCCCAGAATGGTATGGATTGTGGTGTGGAACAACTGACTGGGTGTGCTCTGTTCCACCATCCTCACCCTCCCTGAGCCCACTGTGGTCCAACTGCTGTGCTTTCTTTGCAACCTCTGAGGAAGTGGTGGTGGCTCTGGTGCTCCCTGGATGGGGGAGGTTCCCTTCCTACTGACAAGTGTGGCCTGGGGCAAGGTCCCTGTACTACTGTCCAGTGTGGCCTGAAGACGGGCAACTTCCTCCCTCAGGGCAGAGAGTTGTCTGCAAATAGGGCAGCATCTCAGCCTCCAGAAAGACTCCCGGAAGACTGCTGCCCCACAGCCATTACATTGCACTACTCCCCACATTTTTTGTGTGTGTGTGTGTGTGTGATTGGTTTGTAATATAGAAATAGAAATATATTTATATTATACAATGTGTATGCTTATATTGTCAGTGCAGTGTGCTAGAGAGGATATGACAGTGACATGCACCTTGCACTCTTGAGGAAATGATGTCAGAACCCCAGGTATAAAGGAACTATTTCCAGGGGTGAGGGGTGGGAAGGGTTGGGCCTAAACTGTGCCTCACAAAACAATCAGCTAAAAGCTCTGACCCACTGCTGCAATGAGTGCCTTCCTGTCAGCAAGATGCCCTACACAACAAATTGATAGAGAATACCCTGCTAATCAGACAGAGAAAAATCCACACGTCCAAGTCAGACACAGGTAAACCTCCCCAGCCCCAAAACAGGCCTGGTGGTTTGTGCTCTGAGAGCTGTCAGCCCCAAAATAAGTCATCTGTGCTTTAAACTCTTCCTGCACTGAAAATCTTAAGAATTGTAACAAACAAATGTAAACCTAGATCCACCACCCTCTGTTGCTAGAAAGACTGTCTTTTCCTGTTTCACACTGCAGGTTTTTATGTGACCACTCATTAACCCCAGTAACTTTGTTAAAAAGAGTTTAACTATCACAAACTCCTACGCACCAGTAAATTATTTAAAAAAAGTTTCTGTCCCAAAATCCTAGTAGTCAATCCAGCTACCCCCAAGGGACAACCAGAATGCAGCATTCAAACACTTATGAGGTTACTTCCAAGATAAGCAGAGTTTGCAAGTTTCTTTTTCAACTCCTCAGCCACCTTTAATGCATTTAAAAATAGTTTAACTGTCAGCAAATCCTAGTAGACTAGCTACCTCCAAGGACCTACCCAAATGCAGTATTTAAATCTTTCTAAAGTTACTAACAGGATAAACAGAGTTTGCAAGCCCCTTCTTGGTTAAACACTAAATAAATATATGAATAAAAAGCAATTACCAAGGGTAGTTAGTTTCACCTCCCACAGAATTAAGCAAAAGTGCACGTTTGTTGCAGATATCAAGTGCAATATAGAATTTCTCACACAGCTCATTTGAAGAAAGTAGTGTCCTTCCAGCTCCAGAAAATGTGCTTTGTCAAAGAAAATGTGCTTTCCATAGGACAGAAACCAAAATGGTGCATGGAGTGTAAGGGAAGCTCTATGAAGAGAGACTGAGGAATCTTAATATGTATACCTGGAGGTGACATGATAGAGACCTACAAGTATCTCACAGGGGTGAATGAGGTACAGGAGGGGAGCCTTTTCCAAGTGAGGGATCTCTCCTGGAGTAGGGGATGTGTGGTAAAGCTGAGGTGGGAGTTCTGAAGGGATGAGGAGGAAATATTTCAGGCTTATCTGTGTTCTACTCTAAATTAAAATTATCATTTTACCAGAGCTAACATTTCCACCCATAATAGGAATTTACACACATAAGGTCCCCATTAAAAAGTATTGTAAAGTAGACACTGACAAACAGCAGTGAAGTTACCAACATTATAATACTAGTAGCAATACGACTTCCTAACAGGCACAGTACAGTAGCACTTCAAATAGCATCAGCAGCCTGGAGGCATGCTGATTCAGCATCCAGCAACCATGGAGCCACTGAATGTAGATAAAAAAACAACAAAAAAAAAAAACAGCCTGACTGGGAGAAAACATTGGGCTGGCTAAATTAGAAACTACTAGTAAGGTTTCAAAACTGCATTGCTTCTCCCACCCTCACTGGCAAGGAGGTGGAATAATTGTTTTAAAGTGCCATCCTTAGAAATCACCTCAGTTGAATGATAGGTGTGAATGAACTCAGCCTTTCACCACATCAGAAACTTATTCAGTCTGCAAACCTCACAACAGTGTGCTATGACCCAGCATCCAGCAACCCTGGAAAAAAGGTCCACAACAAAAAGGCACCCCACAAAAATTGTCAGCTTTGTTACAAAACCTGAAACACACACAGTTTTTAAAGCAATGTTTATTGAACTGTTGTACTTGTGAAAAGCATTGCACATGATCTTTACAACTTTGTAGAAACATGTCATATAAGCTTGCTGCCAGGGAGTACTAGACTATGAGTTCCTGAAATGACATCATCAGCAGCTCTTCACTGAAATAGGCTTTTTTGAACAGGTAGTGAAATTAGGGTTACAAAATAGCTCATAACTTTAAAATGAAGTGACATAGAAATCTAGTTGTTGGCATGATATTCACTGGGGGTATGCTTATTCTAATTCTACAATGTAGCACTTTTGGCCAGAATAGTGTCAGTTGCTTTTTAAGCGACTGCTCGATGCAGTGCTGGCTTTGCATTTTTCTACTTTTGTGGCTTTGTGCTTCAAACCTAATGCTTAACCACAGGTCTTTATAAAATGGGTTGGAAATGTCCTACTTCCTGATTGGTTAAACAAGTTCTAAGACCACCATAGTGTCGCTAAAGAATGGAGCAGAAGTCAGTTTGTACAGTTATGCTATCAGATGAATATCACAAACATGGCTGCCACCTTTATGCATACATAAAAACCTTCAACTAGTTCCTAAAAGTAAAACACCCTTAAAGTAAACAAAACCAGTAACTGAGAGCTCCTTCCATTCATGAGCCTCTCCTCACACACATGAACAAATTTAATAAATCAGGTACTATTCAAAGTTTCCATTTCTGGTGTTTCTTTGATAATCATGAAGAATCCCCCTCTTATCCTTACCAGTTTGCCAGATAAATCTCTGGTGGTCATCTTGCAACATATGAAATTGAGGTTGTGACTCCACTTAAGTTGTGTGTGTGTGTGTGTGTATATACGCCTGTGGATTTCTGCAGAATTTTGAATTCATGTATTCCACGTTACCATTCAAAGTGGACATGAGCAAGTCACTTCAGTGCTCCAAGCCATTCAGCTGTGGAAATGGGTAGAAGCAGGGCCCCACTTGAAATGAGAGGCTACATCTTAGCTGGGCTATTCTGGGTAAATTGTAAAAAAAAAATGCAAAACATATATATTTTTTCAATTATTATTTATGTATTGACTGGATAGGTGTACTGGTTCCAGGGACCATTTTCAGGCATCACCCAGGCCATTAAGATGGCACATCACTCACTCCAGTTCCCCGCACAAGGCTCAAGATATCCTACCTAGAAAAACAGTTCCTTTTCAATGACCCAGTTGAGGCCGGGAAGAGACTGGACAAAATAAAACAAGATTTTATGTCCACTAATGTGACCAAACAGTCTGACTCAGAGGAATGAATAGTTTGTTATATCAGACTTTTATCATTCATAGTAGAGTGTTAGTTATGCTGCTAAAATGTAACTGTTTAATGAGAGCGGGGGGGCATAATTATTTGAGTGGGGTCCAGGTTGTGTGCAGCTCGGAGGTGCTTTACTGGTGCATTACCTGGTTAAGAGTTATTTTAAATTATGGCAACCAGCCATTTACAGAGTACATAACTTGTAGACTTTTAAATGTTTTCAAAGTGATGATTTAAAGTATGTTCTGTAGTGATTATACATGTGCTTTTACAGCTGCGAGTTTGCAAGCCTTGGCATTTTTCTCGGTGGGTTAATGAATGTATATTCAGCATAATAAGTACATGTTTAGTAACACCATTATTTACTCCAATAGAAGTGGCAACTAGTTAAAAAAAGCTGCTTTTGCTTTAATATTAATGTGGAACTTGCAAACAAAACCACATGGATAGTGGTTAGAAACAGAATTAAAGTAATCAGACATTGTGGACCTTCTAGCTCATTGATGAGCTGTATTAAAGGAGATATAGAGGATAGAATATGGGCAACAGTGAACAACAACAGTGTTGTTCACTTTGAAGAGGTTGTCATGACAACCATTGAAACCTCGAGAGTGAAGCTCGAGAGGTTTGAGGGTGTCATGACACCTCGAGAAATGAACGGCACTGTTGTTGTTCCCTGTTGCCCATACACTGTCTTTTATAGTGTATGGGCAAAAGTAACAACAAAACAACTTGTGGATTCTTTCGCGGTCGTGCTGTGATGTCAGGGAATCCACTGCCATGCTGGTGTCGGTGACAATTGAGTTGTTACTCTGAGCCGCATTTTAAATTAAATAGTTTGGCTCTGCTGTGTGCCAGCTAACAAAACAAAACAGCACTTACTTTCAAATTAGGACGTCCTCCAGTGCTTACGCTGAAGTGCCGTGGCCATTTTGAACACCAATACGAAGCGCGAATTGCACATGCGCAGATGTGGGCAGAGCTGTTGTACCATCAATGTGACATACTCACGATGGTACAACAACATCGTGACATCACATCGATGGCACAACAAGACTAGGTAACGTTAGATTTCTGATTAATACAACGTTCTAACTTGCACTATATGAATGATTTCTACATATTTAACTGCTCTCCCATCTTCCATTCCATGGCAGTTATGTATCCTGATATGCTCTGACAAATTTCTGATAAATAATCTAACTTTGGGGGGCCCTCAGATCTACATAGAGGTCCACTCTCCTCAGTAGCTCCTGTTCATTCTTTTCAGATTTCTAAGATATTCCATGATTTCAGTAACGCCATTCCATGCTATTCATCTGAATGTTATGTTCAGGCAGTGAGAAAAGAGAGCAACAACTGCTGAGGAGAAATGGATTCAGGGTAGTTACAAAGGCAACGGCATTAGATTATAAATTCAACAAAAGAGGGCAGAAACATATTTGAATATTGAATGAACACTAGGAGGACAACAGGTATAAAACACTTTCATATCACCTTTAAGAGGGACATTTATTTTTGGAGAAACTTTTCTATCACTTGGGTCCATTGTCCTGCTGCACAGACTCATAGTTACATGATTTGTTTTCTTAATCGATCATATCAAGTTAATTGTTATAACCTCAGAGTGTCATAACAAATGGCATTTGTCTAGTATCCTAATGTTGATATCAGTACATTATGATCCTTATGTCTTCCTGCCAAGTATCAACTTATTTGTAGTGGTTTACTTGTAAACTGGATAAATAAAGTTTAAAAAACAAGATGGCACATCACAGGTAATAGACAAAGCACATGTGTGTTGAGATACATTAGGTTGTTCCAGTACCATTCATTGACCCAGTTGGAGGATGGTATCAGTGGTTGTTCCTGGTACAGTTTACTATTTCTTTTGCATACTGGGTTATAATGTTGCAAGCTTAATAGCGTATGACATTATGGCTAACCCGGTACAGTGCTGCACCAGTGAGCGAATGGTGCAATACCGCGTATACTGCTGTATGCAGTATTGCACCATTCTCACTTTCCTAGGCAGAGGATAAGACCTCTGCTGGGAGTAGATTCCACTGCTCAGCTGCTGTGGCTCAATGGACTGAGCCACAGCAGCAGGGAACACAGGTAGTGCTTCTGGGACTGGGTTTGATTCCCCGTCCCAGAAACTTTTTTAAACTTTGTGCACTCTCCGACTTGAACTCCCCGGAGTTAGAAAATCTATATTGGGGAGAGGTTCGAGGCACAACCCCATAATGGGTGGTGTGGGGGCAGAGTCCCCAACAGAAAAAGAGATATGCCACATGGCAAGAATCGTGTGCTGTATTGGCGTGCACGATTTTCTGCTCATACTGTCCTGCACATTATGACCCCCGTGCCTTTCTTTTGGATGTATAGATTTAATTCTCATCAACAGGTAAATTACACACTGCTGCTAACTAGCATAAATGTTTCCATCCCCTTTATAGAGCAACACCTTCCATAGGCTTGTGTCAGTATTTAACTGTGAGCAGTAATAGAAGTGTATTGATCCTTAAAGGAGAACCACATTGAAACTTTAAGTCTCTTTTTCCCCTGCAGAAAATTATTTTTAAATACTGGCTCTAATTATATTATTGTTTTATCTATACTGGTCTATTGTACAAGCAGTGGTTGTTTCTGATTTACACACAGGTAGTAAGTACCATTTTACTTATTTGCTTTTCTTTATTGGTCATTTTTTCTCTCCCCTGGCCCCCAGTCTGTCTTACCTCTATCGCATCCTGGCATCTCCTCAGGTCTTCCAGCTGCCATCTCCAGGGACCCCTGGCTCCCATTTGGGTCCCACGCCTAGTACTCCCATGGCTTGACCCCCCACGGCGGGGTGGTGGAGAGCCCCCATGCCCTCTGCCAGGACCAGATCCAGTGTTCACCATGTACCCTCAGAGCCGTGCACTCCCCAACGGAGACGGTCATTATGCCACCATGACCGGTGCCTTTTTCCCATTTTTCCAGTTCCCCCATGATGTGTGTAGCATGCAATGATGCCAAGGGACAGGCACGCCATGCTACCACATGCATGCCTTCCCGGCATCGGCCCCAGCACATCCCCCAACTGCCTGTGTCACTGCATTGCCTCCAGCCATCGCTAGAGGCCACCAGTGCACCGGTGGCAGCACACCTCCCTCCCCAGGGAAGGAGAGCAGTCCAACAGATGCTCAGTCCTTCACCCTCCTCGCTGACCCCCGACAACCCGGGCTTATTCCCGAACCCGGGTTGTCAGTGCAGCGCAAGGTGTGGCATCCAGTGCCTCAATCCTCATCACCACCGGGCTGGCTGTGAGTACCATTTTAGAGAGCAACTCACCTGGTCCCTGGCCCAAGAAGCAAGACAAACCCTTCCCTGTGCAGAAGTCATATGCTGCGCATGTTTTTTTTTTTTTGTAGCAGCCCCTATTTAGGAAGGGAAGGGATCATATTTTGGCACCTTGGAGCTGAGCCCTGCTGATCCTTTCCACATTCTGGTACCACTTCAGTCCACAGCCTCTCCTTCCCCGATCTGCCCCCGTGTTACGTCATTTTGTGATGTCACTATATGGATAGCGCTGCTGTATATTCCATAGACATGAATGGGGCTGTTTATCAAAGTAAAATTATGGTAGTTTAGATGGCCATTTGGAACAATTCATGGCCACCGCTTAACTAACAAGGACCTTGTTAGTTAAGTGGTGGCCACGATTTGTTTAAAATGGCTATCTAAACTACCAAAATGTTATTCAGAAAAACAGTCCTATTCATGTCTATGAAGCTCGCCCCAACGTTATCCATATAATGACTTCACAAAATGTGCTGATGTGGGGGTGGATCGGGGCGAATCACAGACTAAAGTGGTACCAGGAAGTGGAAGGGATCAGCGTGGCTTGGCTCCACGTAGCCAAAATATGATCCCTTCCCTTCCTAAATAGGGGCTGCTACAAAAAAAATATGTGCAGCATATGACTTCTGCACAGGGAAGGGGTCATCTTGCTTCTTGGGGAAAAGTTTGAAAAAGAGCGAGAAAGTTGCTCTTTAGAACTGCATGATGTGGTTTATTTTTATTTATTTGTTTGGAAATTCGCAACCAGTAAAGGCACACTGAGCCACTTGAAAATTGGTGACTGGGAAAAGCACACTAAGAGCCATGGCTCATTTCCATGTGTGATCCTGGGGGATGGGGGTTCAAAAAAGAGAATGCAGAAGTGCAAATATAAATAGTCAATCACAGGTACAAAACTGGTACGATCACTGGTGCAAAGGTAAAGGGCAGCCACAGTATAAATGTTTATGTCCCCTGTTCAGCTCTTCCAGTGCTGGTACAATGCAACCATGTTCTACTCTAGAACTCTGTGGTTGGGAAGGACATGAACTACATCATACAGTTCTAAAATTAAGCAATAAGACATACAAACATACGAATATACGAAATTTGCCAGCAGATAAAGGTCTAAAGGTCTATCAAGTCTGCGTGAATGTGCAGCTAGCACCCCTTATTCTGCAGCTGCCCCCCCTTCCACCCTTCCCCTACATTGATCCTCCCTCTTGTCCTGTCCCATCCCCTTTTGAAGCAGTCCACTGTTCTACTGGATACCACTTTTTCAGGTAATGCATTCCACCCAGCTACTACCCTCTCTGTAAAAAAGGTGTCTCCTCATCTCCCTCCTGAACCTTCCTCCCTCCAGTCTCATATCATGGCCCCTGGTGTCCCTCCCCTCCCTTACTTTGAACAGCCCCGCTGTACCCATTTTGTTTATTCCTTTCATGTACTTAAAGGTTTCAATCATGTCCCCCCGTCCCTCCTCTCCTCCAGCGAGTACAAGTTCAATTTCCTCAGCCTCCTTTCGTTTGATAAGTCCCCCAGCCCCTTGATCATCTTTGTCGCCCTGTGCTGCTTCCCCTCCAGTAACTTAATGTCCCTCTTCAGACACGGGTGTCAGTACTGCACGCAGTACTCCAGGTGCAGTCTAACCAATGACCTATACAGTGGCAGAATCACCTCCTCCCTCCTCGAGGATATACCCCTTGCAATGCAACCCAGCATTTTGTTGGTCTTTGCAGCTGCCTTCCTACATTGTGCCAAGTTGTTCATTGACCCTGTAATGAGCACCCCAGATCCTTCTCCTCCTCTGTCTGGGTTAGCTGCACTCCCCCCAACTGGTAACTCCTCCTTGGGTTCATCATCCCAAAATGCAGCACCTTGCACTTTTTGGCATTAAACCCCAGTTGCCAGGTGTCTGACCAGGTTTCAAGCTTTGCCAGATCATCCTGCAACCCCTGCCATCCCCCTAGGTCATCCACCACTGTTCCTACCTTGGTATCATCAGCAAACAGACTGATCTTGCTCTTGATGTCGAATGATATGTCTGCAATGAATATCCCAAACAACACTGGTCCCAACACCGAGCCCTGTGGAACACCGCTCATCACTACCCTTGGGTGTGAGTGCTCCCCACCCACTACCACCCTCTGTTGCCTTCCCTGAAGCCAGTTCCCTACCCATCTCACTAGCTTTGCACCTGCCCCTATGCCTTCTAACTTACTTCCCAGCCTTCCATGCGGCACTGAGTCGAATGCCTTACTGAAGTCCAGATACAGGACATCCACTGCATGGCTCCTGTCCAGTTGCCTAGTTACCCATGGATAAAATAAATAAATAAAGACATGACAGGGGGTGTGTTATGGTGGGATAACAGCCCACCTATGGTGAGTTGAAGCACGAGGCATAGCCGAGGGCTTCCACCACCTGAGAAGGGCCATTAGCCCACCATAACACACCCCCTGGAGTGCCTTATTGTGATTATGAAATGGGTAATTTTTAGTAAATTTTATGCATTTTTAAACATAATACTTTCAGCTGGGCCGTTGTGCTGGGATAACGGCCCAGCTGAAAGCAGCTCTCAGCCAATCAGATTTCAGCATTCTTTCTACCCATTTCATAATAGCACTTAACACCACTGTGTAAATCAGAAGCAACAACTTATTTATTTATATAGCTTTGTTTACCGAGTAAGTGCACTAGACAAAACATGCCTATTTTCAGGCATGACCCGAGAGAGTACATAGCAGTTAACAACAAGAATACAAAGACTGAAACAGTAGAAAAAGTGCACAGATTACAACTGAGGTTACTAATAGGCAAGGCAACTTTTATTTTTCAGGCACCCAATCCCAGAGGCTCTGGGCGCCGTACAGTAAAAACAACAGAATTTAACATTATAAATAAGCAACAATCAATTAAAACTTCATATTATATCATTAAAAATGTCTGAATTGTCTGTAAAATTCAATGCTAATAAATAAATAATCCATACATTATCTACAGAACAATGTCTGGGAATGCCCGGCTAAACAAAAAAGCCTTGAGGTGGGCCTTGAACACCTCCACTGAAGGGGTCCCTCATACTGGTGGAGGAAGCGAATTGCACAGGACGGGGCCGGTGACACTAAAAGCTCTGTCGCCAGCAGATCTTAACCTCATCCTGGGAATCACCAGAAGGCCCCTAGAGGAGGATCAGAGGGAGCGGACAGGGGCAGCAGGTGTAAGAAGGTCCAGCAGGTAGTCAGGGCCCAGTCCATGTAGGGCCTTAAAGGTAAGCAAGCCCATTTAGATGGTGCAGTAACAGAACTGGAACCAGTATTAAAAAAAGAACAACTTCTACTGGGGCAAAATAATTTTCACATTTAGGGCAGTTCTCCTTTAACTGTAAGCAGTTTGTATAGGGGTGTATTGTTTCTGAACAATAAGCAGTTAGTATAGGGGTGGGTCAGTCCTTAACTCTAAGCAGTTTGTATACAAGTGTATTGGACTTTAACTATAAGCAGTACGTGTATGGGTGTATTGGTCCTTAACTATAAGCAGTTAGTATAGAGAGGTGTCAGCCCTTAACTATAAACAGTCAGTATATGTGATGTACTTGTACTTAACTATAAGCAGCAACTATAGTGGTGTGTTGGTCCTTATCTGCAAGCAGTTTGTATAGGAGTGTGTTGGTCCTTGACTATAAGAAGTTAGCATAGAGGTATATTGGTACTTAACTAAAAGCAGTTTTTATAGGGGTGTATCAGTTCTTAACTCTAAGCAGTTTGTATAGAGGTGTGTTGATACTTTACTATTAGCAATTAGCGTAGGGGCATATTAGCCCTAAACTATAAGCAGGTTGTATAGGAGTGTGTCAGTCCTGAACTGTCAGCAGTTAGTATAGGGGTGTATTGGCCCTTAACTGTAAGCCGTTTTTATAGGAGTGTGTCAGTTCTTAACTCTAAACAGTTTGTATAAGGGTGTGTTGGTCCTTAACTATAAGCAGTTTATATAGGGGTATGTTAGTCTTAAACTATAAACCATTTGTTATAAGGGTGTATTGATCCTAAATTAAAAGTGGTTGTTGGTCCTTTCAGGAGCTATCGATAACATTTGTCAGTTGTTAACCAGCCGTAAAAAGTGGTTTAGGAACTATTTTTAATTTGCATTTGGCTAAATAGATCTTCTCAAAAATGTACAAGTCTGTTGTGCCCTGCCACTCGGATGATGCCTCCATGTCCTAATGTTCGCCAGGGATGCTATGCCTCTCAGGGGAGGGGGGAGGCTGCCTTATCTCCTCCCTCACCACCACACTTCTTGGTTAGGGAACCAAGGTCAGCTGGGCCCTGCTACACAGGAAAAATCTCTCACATCCTTAGAAGAGGGTGGTAGGTGTTACCCTGAGAAGGAGAGAACATGCTGGGCCACTGGAGTGCCATCACCCCCCCCCAAGAAGACTAGTGGTACAAAGAAAATGATATAACTCAACTAAAACTGGCAGATTGGCAGTTCTCCACAGTCGCAGCCAAGGTGGTGCTGCCTCTCACCTTTGAGTCCTGTGACAAACATCATTAGCAAATGGACAAGGTCTATAAATCCCAGCCACTGATGGAAATATTGAACAGTTGTTGAAAAAGGAGTTAATCAGTGTCTCTACAGTGCAGTCATGGTTCTCCCTGATAACAGCGGGGCTTTTGTCTCCCTTTGTTCTTACAACAATGACTGACGGGATTGTACAAGAAGCAACTGGCTCGCTATTTGCCAGGGTGGGGATACCAAGAAGCGAGGACACCCAGCCTTCAAATAGACCTGATTCTGGACATCCCTTGGCATTTCATTCCGGATTTCTATTCTTATTCAGTGTTTGCTGTTCAATTGCAGATTTTAAGGGAGAAAAACAAATTGACATAAAACTGGGCTGATGCTGGGAGGCAGTGCTAAGTGGCAGACTCAGATTTGAAGCAGAGAAACAGAAAAAAGGACAGAAAAAGCCCAGACTAGTCCACCCAGTCTGTTCAAAAATTCCTTCCCTGAAGACACTGCTACCTCTATATTCCTCCTCAGCCTTTCCTTCCCCCTCACATCTTCCCTTCTGATAGCTCCTTTAAATATATCCCACCTCCTCCTGAACCCTACTATTGTCTTTGCCTCCACAACCTTGTCAGGAAGTTCATTCAGATTATCTAGCACCTTTACTGTATAGTAGTACTTCCTAATGTCCTTTTTTGTCTCCCCCCCCCTTCAGTTTAAGCACATGCCCCCTGGTGGAGGTACTGCTTCTCAGTCTGAATAAACTTGATGGGTTCCCTCTGTTGAAACCGCTAATGAACTTGAAACTCTCTATCATGCCCTCCCCCTTTTTTTTGTTTTCATTCTGTTTATGTCCCTTCCCTCTCTGGCACTTGGGCTCCCACATTGCCACTTATCTCAGCTTCCTCCTCTTGAACCGATATGTTGCTGTGGACAGCTCCCCTCCCAAAGTATTTTTGAGGGTAGCGTCACCCCTTGACAGGATTTCTTTTGTTGTCCTTCTGTGAGGCTGCCAGATCAAGGATACAGGGCCAGATATACCAGGGCTGCTGGCTCTCTTTTCCATTTTTGGTCCCCCCCAGTCCTGGGTTGGTGTGCAAGAGATACACCATGACATGCACACTCTGAGGGTGTTAGCTTGTCAGCATCTGCCTCCACCTCCTCCCAGGTCTGTTCTTCCAGTCGCACTACCACCTGTGGTCACCCAGATGGCAGTGTTGTGGTGGAGGAGACAATCCACCCACCCCAGAGGAGGAAAGTGTCCTCTGGGATACTCAGTCCTTCTCCCCTGATTGGCACCCCCATGGCCCAAGATTTCTCCCAGTCCAGGATCACTGGTATCGTATGCAGTATTGCTACCATAGCACTGATGGGCTGGCCCCCTACCCCCTCACTTCTGTCCTCCACTGCATACATGTAGAAGCTTTTCAGTCTCTCCATGTATGTCTTGCCTTGAGGGCCACAGATTATCTTTGTGGCCCTTCATTTATTGCACTGTCTCTAATCTATCCCTCTTCTTCCTAGGGTGTGGGTCCATGAACTGCCCACTAATTCCAGATATGGTCTCAATAGTGTTCTATGCAATGGCTCAGCAATCAGCAGTCTGTAGTCCTCTCATATGTATGTACAGTATACTTTGTTGACTGGGTAGGTACCCTGGCACCAGTAGCCTTTTTCTGGCATGGCCCGGGTGCTACAAGTACATCAAATAAAGCAGCAGAATAATTTTACAGTACCATGATACAACAGCAAGAAATAGTGCGAAATAGACTGCAACATGAGATGCAGTAAAATGACACACTTTACCATTTTACAAAATGCAGTAATAAACATGGAGATTGTAAACAAATGCTCTGTATAGTGAGTTGTACAGTAAGTCATACAGTAGTGATTGATCTGGCTATAACTCTATGTGGGAAGCAAATCTACAAGAAACAAGACCATGTATTAAGGTTTAGCAGATGATCCTTTATTCTGTGAATTCCTAGCTTATAAAATGGCAAGAAAAAATATAGAAATTTCATTGGCCAAGAGAGATCAGCTGACTGTACATTAAGTCTCTATATACGCACAGTCATCCTGGTCCTAAACCACATCACACAATGAGCAAATCAGTCCTCCTACAACCAGAACTATCTTCCATCAGTCTTCCTACAACCAGAACTGATCTCCCACCATAAACATGGCTGCTACCTTTATATTGTAGAAATCTTCAGCTAGGCCCTAAAAATTTAATTACCTTAAATACAAAATAAAACAAATTAATTAAATGTTGTTTACCAGATCATCACACTCTTCTTACACACATACTGTAAACAAATTAGAAACATTAAGTATTGTTTATAGTTTTCATTACAACTGTTTCTTTACTAACAGTGAATAATCCCCCTTCTGTCTTTACCTGTTCATTAGGGAAATCTCTTCTGCTTGCCCTGACAGTTAGAAAATTGAGTCTCTGGCTCTAAAACAGGCCTTTGTTATGTGTGTCTACAGTATGTTAGTAGAGGGACATTCTACTAGTAGAACTGAGCAGAATTTTGAATCCCGTTATTCCATGGTAAACATTCCATGATAAACATTCCATTTCTTGAATGTGGGGAAACACAGGGGAAAAAAAACAGAATGAAGAAAGTAAGCAATAATACTATATAAACAAAGATAAAAGGTGATAAATGACTCACCCTGCTGTTTAGCTTTTAGGACAGAGCAAGCAGTTCATGATGCTGTTAGTGAGTGTGGCAGTTTTGAACTACGCTCATGCTTGCAGCATTGAGGAACTGAGAAGCCTCTCTCATGGCTTCCTTTGAGTTTTGTCTTCAGAGTGAGGGCAATAAGATAAAGTAAGGGGGTATCTGTCATACTTAGAATGAGGAAAACAGCATTTGTGAATTGTTGTGGCTGGCAGGGGACTATGAAGTTTAAGTGGGGAGGGAGGCACACGCTGTATAACGCTACTTTAATCTAACACCAATTGGCGGAAGGACTATTTTATGTTAAAAGCACGATTCACTTACATTTTTACTTATTTAAAAATGTGTTTTAAAGTAAAAGAATTGCTCCTAAAAATAAAGAGCCGCCGGCGCAGCGGTTGGATTTCCGCTTGCGACGCCAGCGACCCGGGTTCGAAACGGACTGGGTAGCTGGAGAATGGTCAGAGAGGAGGATCGAGCGCCCAACGGCTGCTCTCCTCTTCTGGGGAGGGAGGGGATGCCTGTCCGCATGCTGACCACCACCCGTGGACACGGGTGGTGTTGCAGGGGACCGCATAAAGGTGTGTGGAGGACGGGTCCGGAAACCGGAAGCGAGCGTACGTTAGTGCGCATTCCTTGGTCTCCCCAGAGCGCTCACGTCCTGTGGGGGGACAAGAAAATCAGGAAAAAGGACACCTGGCATGAGGGAAAGTAGACGGGTCCCGACTGCCCCAGATAACCCGTAACTGGGCTACTAGTGGCCACCGCAGCTGGACCGCCTGACGAAAGACTAATGGACTGGAGGGGGTGTAAAAGGGGGTACCCCCTCCTCCCACCCAGGGGGGTAGGCCAAGGCTATATGGAGGTAAGTCCAAGAGCGGCACCACGGTAGTTACCCGGGAAGGGATTAGGGAAGTCCCCAGTCTAGGGATACCCGGAAGAAAGATCCACCTTGCCAGGAGAGTAGAAGGGAAAAAAAAAAATAAAGAGCCATTTTATAAGTGCAATAAGACACTCCGGGGTTGTGCATTACGGTGTGATAACTGCACTCCTAGGGATGGTTGGCACTTGGCCTTCGGCCTTGTGCCTAACTATGCCCCTAGGAGTGCGCTTATCACACCATAATGGACACCCTGTTGTGTCTTATTGCTTACTTATTCCACTGAGAAGCCACCATAGGTTACTGTTGCTCTCCCCCCTAAGGTCTCTCGCTCTCCTTCTCTGTGCTCCAAAATGGCAGCCCATCAATACAGTACACTGTACCAGGACTTAGCCATCCTATGTCAATTACTTTGCACTTTCTGCCATTGAATTTCAGCTGCCAAATACTGGACCACTTCTCTGGTCTTCTCACATCCTGTCTCATGAGGTTAATTTCATCCTCACTGTCAACCTTCCACAGGTCTTGGTATCATCTGTAAACAGACTTCCCTAGTTGTAACCCCACATCAGTTTAGTTTCCCAGTTCAACTCTTACAAAAAGGCTATTTAATATACTTGTAGAAATGGGTCATTAAGAGTCTATAGTTGGTCACTTGACTGCAAATTAAGAAGTGGGGAGCTGTCAGTCCTGATCCTTTTATATATGTGTGTTCTATGCAGGCATTGTCTCAACTGAAGTTATTGTCACTTGGCCTTGTTATCTAGGGAGAATCGAGCCTTTAGCTTCCTGAAGGGAATTATGTCCTCTTCTTTCCAAACATCCCCTGTCAACCACACTCCTTTCCTCTACCAGGAAGTTCATCTGACCACGTGGCCCCAATCTTGAACACAGGTGCCTCCAAAGGGCGGCCTGGGTGGATGTGTTAAAGTTGTATTGATAGAATCTGTGTGTTTTGGTCCAACTATCCCTCTGATACATCAGCACAGGAGGCTCCGATTGTCCCTCCATGGTGATCTGGGCCAACATATGATGAAGTCCTAGCATATAAACCTATGTCATCACTATGTATATTTGTCTTTGATAAAGCATCCAGGAGATGGTAAATGCATCAGGCGATGCTCCTTTACTGTTGAATCTGCATGGCATTTTTATGTCAAACTATGCACCTACAATAAAATGGATTGATGCACAAGACCCTGCCTACTACTTGTACTTCCCTGAGGTGGTGTCTACCTGGCTTCCTTTTGTTTCCTGATACTGCATTCTAGCCATATGCACTCACATCTGAGTGCAACTCTACGTTTGTTTTCCAAGCTGTATAATGAAATCTGTCTCAGTCTTCCTGAGCCCATTCCACTTCCGCCCAGCCAGGCTGCTCTTAGTTCTGCGTCATCAGGAAAGAAAGTGCATTTTTAATCTGTCTTGCATTATTTCAACTTTTGCTTGATTAATACATTCTGCAAAAATGTACTTTAATTGATTGCTGAGACAGCTGTATTGTACTTCCTGAAATCTGAATAATAAAAAATTATTAAGGAAAGAAAGTGCACTCATCCTCTGTCTCAAGTAATAATGTACACAGTTGGGGAGATTGACCTACCCCCATCTTGGTGAGTTGGAGCCTGTCCAGTCTGATGTGGTGCCACTTTTTCCACAGGAATGTCATGATCCTTTTGTCTAGTTTATCTTAAAAATAGACATGTGCATAGTAAGGGGCAGCACAGATAGCAGGTATAGCACCTGCAGGATAATTATTTTGATTGTAGATATTTCCTCCCAAAGACAGCTTGAGCTTATCTCATCTGTCACATAGTCCCTGTATTTTGTTAAGGGAGGGGGTAAAATTAATGTGCACCATTGTATGTCTGTCTCTATGGATCCTGAGCCCTAGATAGGATACCCCTCACTTCGGGACCTTCAGGAGAACTGGAGAGAAGGCAGTAGTGGGGCAGTAGTCTGTGTAGGGGAGCAGCTCAGATTTATACCAGCTCACCTTGCAGCTTGATATTTCTGAGACGCTGTACTATACTGTAGATTGTGACTGTGGGATCACGGTCTCTGGCTGTCTGACTAGCAACAGCATATATCATTCACATACTGCAGGACTTGTTGATGTGTACTCCCCACCTGTATTCCATGTATATCAGGGTGGGCTCTGAACAGCATAGCCCGGGGTCTCTGGGCCAAGGCAAACAGCAAGGGGAAAGCAGGTATCCATGCATAGTTCCTGTGCTCATCAGGAATGTGCCTGACATGCCAATAACTCCCCCCAAAAAATAAAGTCTTAAACACTACTGTTCGAGCTGATGAGTGCACAACAAGAGGATGTGTACTCATATGGGGGGGCAGGATAACAGGATACATTTAAACCCATTACTTCACATGTAGGGTGATGATTGTGAAAAAAAAATACTTGGTAAGATTATGGAAGCTGTGGAAACTGGCACTATTCAGGCTTTCAAAGCAGGAAGGAATAGACAGATTTTTGAGGAAGAGGCTTTGAAAGGTACACAGCATGAGTAAGGGTACCATAGCATTCAGGCTGATAAGCTTGAATGTGTATCAGTAGCTCAAATTACTGCACTTTTAGTCACTGCTATTTGGCAGCCGGCAGGGAGTGGGTGCTATAGACCCTAAATCCTTTCCCCTAACACAATACTGTGTTTACATTACTTTTTAAATTCGGATCCTGCCAATAAATTTAACTAAGACCTACATGAACTGTTCAGTTCAGCTGATTAACCTCCTGTCTGCCTTAAGCCAAGGCAAAGACTACCAAGAACAATGCAGATGGGTCGCCTTATTCGAGATTTGGTTAACCCAACCCAGCCTATCATAGTCACATACTATTGAGCTAGAGTGAACTTTAACCTCTCTGCTGCCAATCATTTTGGATCATTATTTATTTATTTAGATTCTGGTAACCAGGTAAGCCCACTGAGACCAGAGGTCCCTTTTTCAGGGGCAACCTGGAATTAATTACAGAAAAAGACACATAATAGCATTATTTACAGTAGTTACAATAGGTACACAAATATACATCAGCAACAGTTTACAGGGCTAACAACAGGTTCGCATTCAGGCTCTTATAAGCAATACATGACGTCAAGTTTCACACGAACTAGTAGGGAATTGAGACAACAACAGTATAATTGACATCCTTGTTTAGGAGATTCATCAGGGACGAAGGAGGATTTAAGGCGAGTGACGGGAATGTCTTGTAAACTGGGTTTCAACAATTGTGAAACCTGATTGACTGTGGACCATCTTTACTCATGCTGTTATCCCAGGACAACAGCTCCAGGTCAAGACTCAGCTGTATCTTAACAATGAAATCAATACTAACTGCACATCCCTGATCGCCGCCACAAACATGGCTGCAACTTCTACTCACAAAAAAAACCTTCAACTAGGCCCTAAAATGAAAGCTGCTTTAAATTTAAAATGATAAATTAAATGTTATTTATTGTCTATAACTGATATATCTGAAATTGTACTACTTGGCAGCCTAAATCCTCTGCTACCCGTGACTCCTTTGCTGCAATTGATCTGACTCAACTCGTTGCCCATCCTACTAGAATAAATCCAAAGAGGGGTACCAGCACTCTACTCGTTGTCCTCACTAATCGCCCGAAACAAATCTGCGATATCCAAGTCCTTCTTGACTCACTTAGCGATCACTCCCCTATACTTTTCCACTGGACTACCTCAGTATCCAAACCCTTAGCACAGTCCACCCTATGGTGGCGCCTAAGACCAGGTGGTCTGAAAAACCTTAAGGAACTTCTGGCCCAAATTAATTGGTCTCCTATACAGTATGCCCCTGACATTAATACGGCGCTAACCTTCTTCACCCAAACCTTCAATAAAGCCTGCGACATCTTCGCACCTCTGACAGCCCTCCGCTCCAAAGTGCAGAATGCTCCCTGGGTTACCTCCGCCCTGCTTCATCAACTTAAGCACAGGGATAATTTATGGCACCTGGCTACTGAAACTGGACGGTCCACTGACAGACAGGCATATGCTGCTGCAAATAACAAGTGTACAGTACCTGGACCATCAGAAAGGCCAAGGCTGATCACTATCGGTCTTCGCTCACCTCCTCTTGGGGGAATGCTAGAACCTTCTGGGACAATATCAAACAGTTAAATGGGAGCACACGCCCCCCCCACCCTCCCAGATCAATATCAATGGCACTATCACCACTGACCCAGCCCTTATATCTAACTGCCTCAATACTTCTTTCACGGATCTTAGCCCAGTCCTCCCTAGCAATTTTTTCGACCCTCCCCCCCATCTGCCCCAGTCCTCACACGCCCTTATTTCCATCTACGCCGGGTCTCTGCCCAAGAACTCAAACCTCACCTAATCAATGCCCTAAAGAGCAATAGTACTGGCAGTGACTCTCTGGATCCCTGTATCCTTCGCCGGGTGTTGGATCTGGTCCTTGCCCCTATCACTAGTCTCCTTAATAAATCCCTCTGTTTGGGGCAATTTCCTTCAGCTTGGAAAATTACCACAATCACACCCATTCACAAAGGTGGAGACAGGTCCCAAGCTGGAAATTACTGGCCTATCTCCATTCTCTCACCGCTCTCCAAAGCCTTAGAAAAAGTGGTTGCCACTCAAATTTCAGACTACCTAACCAAATACAACATCTTCTGCCCTGAACAGCATGGTTTCTGTGCAGGTCATAGCACCAGTACTGCCCTCCTGGAGTTCCCAAATTTTCTCCACTCTTCACTGGACTCGGGCTGTCTGGCTGGGTCTGTGTTTGTTGACTTATCAAAAGCCTTCGACACTGTCTTCCATCCCCTCCTACTGGATGCCCTCAGCCACTCTGGTTTTGCCACTGGGCCTGTCTCTTGGTGCGCCAGCTATCTGTCTGCCACCACTCCCAATGTATTAAAATTAACAGAACTCTCTCCAACACCTGTCCCATCTGCTCTGGTGTTCCCCAGGGCTCCATCCTTGGACCCTTACTCTTTTCACTATACCTCAACACCCTGCCAGGTTCCTGTACTGGAAAAATGTTGCTGTATGCAGATGATGCCATCATCTTTGCTTCTGATCAAAACCCTATCGCCATCCAGGACTCCTTACAAAGATCATATAACGATGCTGAAGCCTGGTTCAAGGAGCATAGACTTGTTATAAATCTCAAAAAAAAAAAAACCATGATCTTCGCCCACCCACAAAACAAAACCAGCAATTTCAAACTCCGTGTCCTCTCTAGCACCAAGTTTCCACTCGAGCAAGTCTACTCGTATAAGTACCTGGGGATCTACTTTGACCCTGCTCTCTTTCCATGATCATATCTCTGCCCCAGCCTCAGCTTCCAATATTCGCCTGGGCATCCTATACCAGTACAAAATTGTCTCCCGAGGCCTCCGACTCTCTGTCACATCTTCTATACTGTCCCTTGTGGATTATGGACTACTAGTCTATGGTGCTGCAGATCAGACCGCCCTCAACAAAATTCGCATTACACTAAACAAGGCCTGTAGGCTAATTACAGGGGTCCCTAGGTTAATGCACACTTGCCAGCTATATGCAAAGGCCATGCTGCTTGACCTAAATAAACGTATCAGATATCAAACCTGTATCATAACAAAAAAACTCTCCTTGGTCTATCCCCACCAGGATTGACAGCCTCCATCCACCATACAAAATCCCTAGTACAAACTCAAACCTCCTGCAAAACCACCCTGTCAATCCCCAGGGCTAATCCTTGCACGGTCAAAGGCCTATTGCTACAGAGCCCCATCTTGGTTCAACACGCTTCCCCCCTCTATCTCTGATGCTCTCACGATCTCCAGTTTCAAAACCTCCCTTCAAAATCACCTACTTAATACACAAAGCTGTGACTATTACTAAGTTGGTCTTGCTCAATTGCTATGACAAAGCTCCCTGAGTGGCTGTACCCAACCTACTACCAACCACCACCTGTTGCGTCTTCAATCATCGCCCCCGCCTTTCTGAACCCTCCTTGCATGTAAACTCACACCATTGTTTTGCCCATCAAGTACTAATTATCTGTACCTACCTCTCTCTATTGGACCTGATACCTAAAATTTCTATACATGACAGCTTGATTTTTCTAATTTGTTGTATACAATATTGTTGAAACATACTTGTACTAATTTGTTGTAAACCACATTGTTGTAACAAACTGGTTGTACTGTATTTGTCCTTTTTGTGACGAGGTACCTTTGAAAATGAGTCCATGGCTCAAAGGTTTATAAACTGATGTACAAATAAAATAAAATAAATGGCATATCTATGAGGCGATACAGGCAAAGAATGTCCAGCATGGAGACAAATGGAGGACTCCTTCATGGAGGGAGTGCTGTGCACATGGTTACTACATGGGGAACTGGGTCTCATAGAAAAATCCCTTTACCAGGTGCATGACTCAGGCCCGGCTTCAGGCACATAAACTAACTGAACACAAGTGGGGGTTTTTACCAGAGGCTCTGCTGTACAAACCCTTTAAAGGGCAAAAGAGGTATGATGTATTTGCACACTAGGGAATGCTTAGATGGAATAGAAGGGGGACAACAAAAGTGAAGCAGCTGTATGAAGGTGGTACAGTGAAGTCTTTTCTTGAATAAAAATCAGAGGATCAGCTGATCCCTGAATATATATTTATCTATCTGTGCAGTAGACAATTCCTGATCCCCATACAGGGAGCTCTTACCCATGCTCCAGCATGTTCACCTATTGAAAATATCATTCTACACCTTCGGACCCTCTCTAGGCCCCTGTCAGCACATTATAAATTACTCCTGGGGGGGTACCCCAGACCTTATTGGGCCTTTATTGCCAGAATGGGGACTGGACCTGGAAACAGAACTCACACCAGAAATTGGGCCCAGAGCTGTCCAACATGCTTAGAGGTGTGCAAAAAGCAATATGTGCAGACATTCAATACAACTTTTTTATATTGTACATATTACACCCCCTAGCTGTTTGCTTGAGATGAAAGAAACACAGGACCCAATATGCCCAAAGTGAAAAGTCAAGGAAGGTACATTTCCTCCATATGACTCTCTCCTGTCGGAAAATTGGTTCAGCTTGGAAGGTAGTGCATCAGGTAATGGAAAAGATATGGGATACATTTGTGCTTTTTACCCCATTAGAGCTGTTAATGGGATCAGATACCACATCTAACCCTCTGTGGGTACTGGTGCTGGTAAATGCCTGTATGACCAGGGGCTCACAAATTGTCAGTGGAAGGTGGGGAATGCCTAAGCCGAACTTGTAGAAATACTGAATAATTGGAGTGGGATGCTTCTCAATCAGGGCTCCACCCTGGTCCGGAAACAACTCCCCCAAACACAGAAACATAGAATTTGATGGCAGATAAGTACCACTTGGCCAACCCAGGCAGCCCATTTTCCCTGCCCACTGTAATACTGTAGACCCTACTAGATCTCCTGCTTAGCCCTCCCTTAGCTCATGACTAAGGTTCCCTTATGCCTATCCCATGCGTTCTTGAATCCCATCACAGCTTTCGCCCCCACTACCTCCGCTGAAAGGCTGTTCAAGTCATCCACTACTCTCTCTCTGTGAAGAAGTACTTCCTTATGTTTGCCCTTAATCCACCCCCTCCAGCTTCATAGCATATCCTCTTGTTCTTAAGCATATTTTTTCTGAAAAATGCTGCCCTCTTGTACCTTATTTATACCTCTGAGGCATCTGAAACTCTATCATATCCCCACCGTCCCTTCTTTTCTCGAGGGTGTACATATTGAGGTCCTTTAGTCTCTCCTCATATGGTCTCTGGTGCAGACCCTGTACCATTTTTGTTGACCTCCTCTGGACTGCCTCTACTCTGTCTATGTCCTTCTGGAGATGTGGTCTCCAGAACTGGACACAGTACTCCAGGTGAGGTCTCACCAATGATTTATACAGCGGTATCACCATCTCCATATTTCTGCTGGTGATACCCCTCCCTATGCACCCTAGCATCCCACTGGCTCTTCCCACAGCTTTATCACACTGTTTGGCCACCTTTAGGTCACCAGATATGATTATCCCCAGCCGGGTCTCTTTCCTGTTTGGTGGTTGCCAGTACCACTCCCCCCATCTTGTACTCCACCCCTAGGTTTTTATGCCCTAAGTGCATGATTTTGCACTTCTTCGCATTGAAACTTAGTTGTCACATTCTTGAGCACTCCTCAAGCTTTTCTAGATCCCAATTCATTTTTTCCACTACCCTGGAGTGTCTACCCTATTTCAGATTTCAGTGTCATCTTCAAAAAGTCACACCTTCCCTTCTAGTCCCTCTGCAATGTCTAATAAATACATTAAAGAGGACCAGTGCCAGTACTGATCCTTGTGGCACCCCACTGGTCACCCTCCCTTCCTCAGAGTGAACTCCATTAACCATCAGCCTCTGATGCCTTTCCCCCAATCAATTCCTTACCCAGTTTACCACTTTTAACCCTACTCCCAGGCTGCCTAACTTGTTTACTAGTCTCCTATATGGAACGGTGTCAAAGGCCTTACTGCAGTCTAGGAAGGACACATCCACCACTCCACCCTGATCTACTTCCCTGGTTACCCAGTCGAAGAAATCTATCAGATTTGTTTGACATGATCGCCCCCTGGTGAATCCATGCTGTCTTGGATCCTGTAAGTTGCTGATATCAAGATATTCCACAATCCTTTCCTTCAGCAGTGATTCCATTAATTTCCCCACCACAGAAGTCAGGCTGACTGGCCTGTAATTTCCAGCTTCCTCCCTGCTACCACTTTTGTGAAGTGGGACTACATCTGCTCTCCTCCAGTCCTCTGGGACCACTCCCATCTCCAGTGAGTGGCTGAACAGGACTGTCAGAAGTGCAGCCAGCACCTCTCTGAGCTCCTTCACAATCCTTGGATGTATCCCGTCTGGACCCATTGCCTTGTCCACTTTCAGATTTGCGAGCTTCTTCAGGACTCTCTCCTGTGTAAATGGACTAGTGTCCATGCTACAAACCCAAGGGAGAGTTGAAAATATATGCAAGTACTAGAAGCTTCATGGACCCACAAGATATATGGCTATGTTCCTGGGTGTTATAAATGTGTCTTGAACTGCAAGTGCATACTTTGACTGTACCCAGCTGATATCTTGTCTGTACTGTATTACTAGGCGTATGAGAGATCACTATTCCATACCCCATGCTATTGTCTGATGTACTTGCAATATACCTATACCATGCATGTTATATGAAATTTCAATAAACAGATTTAAAAAACAGCAACATGGGTATGGATTTGGAACTGTACCAAGACAAGTGAGATTTGTATCATGGACATTAGGCCCAGTTAGGTAATATTGACAGGCACCAGGGTGTCAGTAAGTGTTAACAGATCTCATGAAGGAAAATAAAAATATCTTTCTGAGCTCATAGTAAGGTCACAGGAAAAGGCCAGCATCCAAGGAGGGAAGTGGGAAAAGGAGTTCATAGGAAGGTTACAGGAAAGGATCTGCTCTCAAGGAGTGACCACTTGTGATGTGTGAAACCTTTTTCAGATAAAAAAAGCAGCTGAGCTGTTTCGGAGGCATTCTGGGGACAGTTGGGCAGCTCCCCTCAAAAAAATCTGCTTTCCGTGAGTAACCACTTGTGGGTGTGAAAACCCACAGGAAAGGGCCAGATTCTAAAACAAAGGACTAAAGGGAGGCCGACACTTGTGATGGACAGAATGATGCACTAGGTGAGCAGACTCTTTGAGATGGTTAAAGAGCTCCTTTACTACAACTTTTAGGTGCTCAAAAGAAAAAAAAAACGAAAGCTTCCTTCCTGGAATGGAAGCTCCTCAATCGTGGTTGCAATTTTTTTTTTAATGATGCCTCTTTTGGAAGAGAAGGAATCATAATTTGCCCCTGGGGGCTGGCCACCTGATAACTTCTATTTCCTTATCTCTGGCTCTACCCCCATGCTCAAACATTTTGTGACATCTGTATACAGAGATCACTGGTGCACACTCCAGTCAGTTTTATTTTTTTAATGCTTGTTTCTTGACTTTAATGGGGTTTTAGTACAAATCAAAGCCAGGGTTCGACTAACTAGAGCCTTGTTAGTGGAACACTGGCTTTACTTTGTACCAAAACACAATTTCAAGTTAGAAAACAATCATTAAGGAAGACATTCCATAAAACTGACTGGAGTATGACCCTGTGCTCTTCCAAAACAGACTTCACAAAGTGTCGGAGTGCAGAGGTGAGAAAGTGGAAGGGATTGAGCAGCCAACCCCCAAGGGAAAATTACAGTCCCTTCCCTTCCAAAAGGGACATCATTAAAAAATGTATTACAGTCACGATGGAGGAGATCCCATTGAGGTAAGGATGCTTTCTGTTTTTTTCTTTGGAGTGCCAAGAAAGTTGTTCTTCAGCCTAACATGACAAGCCTGGCACTGGCAGATTCAGCTGGGGAATAGAGTACAGCTGATGTCCCCTGCAAGCTAAAGGGAACTCTGTGTCTCCTGAATCTCATGCCTGAGTGGCAACTTGAGTCCTACCAAAGGACAATACCCAAAGCAAGGAGTAATATCTGTAAACTGTACTCTGGGAACAAAAGAGGTTCTTCTTTTCGTAATCATTTCTGCCTCATTTTTTTTTTTCCATTTTCTAGTGTATTTTATCCCTATTGGTATTTTACTGTATATTCTGTAATTTAGTAGCGTAAATATTAAATAATTTTATATGTAATATGCTATGTGAGTGTGCAGTGTTTTATGGGACAGGTAGCAATCCATTTCTGTTGCGCAAGCTAGTGTTTCGCTACCATAGGTCACAATTGTCAAGTAAAAAGTAAACTGTATCTGATACCGAGAGTGTGAGAGGTTCTGGAAGTGACTGAAGGGCTGGTTCTATGTCAGAAGTAAAGCATTGCACTAAGTCAGCAGTGGCCAATGCCGGGACTAGAACCTGAGCAGTCAGCAAAATGGTTGCAGCACTGATATACAAAGAGCTGTCTGGGAGTCCAGTCACTCTTCTGTGCGTGTGAGTGAGACTTGTGCCAGCTGGGAAGAAGTTTGTCACACCATCACGATCCTCTTCTTACACACAAACATGTGCACAAATTAAAAAATGAAGTACTGCAGTACTTACATTTTTAATTCCTAGTGTTTCTTTGCTGACCATGAAACATCCTCCTCCTCCTCCTATCCTTACCTGCTTACTAGGAAAATTTCTGCATAATCTGTTATTGATAAAATAAAAGCCCTGACTCTGTAGGAAGCCTTCCGTTGTGTAAGTGTGGGGATGAGCATTCTAACAGTAGAACTGAGCAGATATTTGAATTCTTGTATTGTATTCCATAGTAAACATTCCAAATATTAAATGTAGGCAAAGTAAAGAAAAGGAAACGGGGTGGGAAAAGTGAGGAAACTGGCAGGCAAAGGGAAGTGTGCTGGGGGAAAATAGCAGGTTTAAGGGATAATTAAAAAAAAACATTTTGCTGGGCATAATTTATTAAACTGAGATAGTAGTGCTGTGCAGAATTTTCAAATTCCAGAGGAATGAAATTTCACAGAATTTTAGAAGTTTTGCCGAATTTCGCTGGAAATGGAATGGTGGAATTCTGTGGTAGAAAATAGTTGCGGAATAATTTTCTGTGAAAAAAAAATGCTGTTCTGCAAAATATTATTCCGCCAATCTTAATATTTTCTGTGGAAATGGCTGTGGAATGATTTTCCATTGGAAATAATGCTGCTCCATCACAGCAGGCAGAATTCCATAGAAGAACCAGTGAAATTCTGGTGGAAATACCACCGGCGAAATGGTCATTCAATGCCAATTTCACCGGCAGAATTCCACATTCTGTACAGCACTGTGGGACAGCATGCCAGTGCTGGGATGTGCTAGAATAGTCAACATTGGTAGGGTGCATGAACGTTTTATTAAAACAAAATCATTAAAATGTTTAAAATTATTACATTTTTGTGCATTTGTTTCACACACACCCCATTCCTGAACCCATTTTATAACAGCAATAAGACACTCCAGGGTATGCATTGCAGTGGGACACCAGCACATCCCTGGCAGATGAAGGCACTTGGTGATGCCTTACAACACGCCCGAGGTGTGTCGTTATCTATCCCACAACAATGCAGACCCTGTCATGTCTTATTGAATAAAGAAAGGAAAGATGCCATTTTTTTTAACTTTCAGTAAATTGTGTGGATAAGAACACAGTATGGAGGGGGATGTTCAGTGAGAAAGACAGTGTGCTGAGGCACAAGGCCACTGGCTGAGTGCTACTCAGCACACAACAGAAGAGTGCCTATAGTCCCAGGAGTATGTTACTGCATTTGTACAATTGCCAGGTATTAAACATTTTTGCTGATAAAATTCAGAACTGTTGCCTGGTGACCCAGGGGAAGTGCGTCATGCTCCCATACAGGCAACCAGAGTTGTGCAGTGCAGGAGGGTCAGCACTACTGTCTGGCATGGAAGCAGCCCCACATGGTTGTCCAGTGGTGTAGCTCCCTCATGAGTGGCAAGCGACTCTGTTGACACTGCATGCATGTGATGTCAACATGGCAATGCACTGCACTGTCGGGAAAGTGAGGGATGGAGGAAAGCTAGAAAAACAGGTAAAAGCCCTGCCCAAGCCAAAAATGGTGGCCAGCAGTCTTCGGCCTCATGGCAAATGATCATCCTGTTCATCCTGACCCCACTGTAGAGGAAGGGAGAATACTGTGGAATTAGCAAGCTGGGGCTAATGTCTGACAGGGTTGGCAGGTTACCAGGTTAGATGGCTGGCTCTGCTGGCATGGAGGAACAGACAGACACATAACGTACAGAACCTTGCATATACAGTGAAGCCCACCAGGATTAAGTGCAGCACTGCAGAATTCTGCAGTAGAGTTACTGTAGTAAACAGTGCAGTTTCAATGTAAGTTAAACCCCTTTGTCATGCAGTAAACCTGTGACACTGTACTTCATCATGGTGGGTTTCACTGAGTATGCATTGGCAAGGTAAGTGACCAAGTTTGTCCAATAAGAGAGCAGTATTTGCAAGAGCCATCTTGACCCATTTTATCATTTAAAAAAGAACACTAGAGCAACAGCCTGTTAAAGGTAGACACAGTTGATGCAATACAGGTTGCAGCTTGAAAGCAGATGTCCAAATACTTAACAAGGCACATACCTGACCTTTGTCAATCCAAACAATAAGTCCAAGCTGTAACATAGTTTACAGTTGTCCTGGCACGTCCCCATCATCAGCCACTGAACCTCTCACCACAATCTTCTCCTGTGCCTTTTCTGGTGAGCTATTCATCTTAGACACCTTCAACTTCAGTTGTCTGTCCCTCTCCCTACCTAAATTATGCCAAATCGTAAAGTCCCTTTAACTCTCCCAGCTGATCTCTGACCCCAGTCTGCACAATCATAAATCCCTCAACCACTCCGTCCTAGACTGGGTCCTCTCCTCATATCCCGATCATGTTTCATTGCTGGTACCCTCCTCAATGCCCTCAGTGACCATCCTATGGTGTACTGTGTGTGCAAGATTAATTGCCCCAAAGCTCCCCCCAAATTCATTCAGATCCAGTCCTTCTGGTCACTGAACCTGTCCACCTTCCATACTGACCTGGTGGCTGCTGACTGGTCTCCCACCTCAGCTGTCAGGAACATCAACACTGCCCTCCAGTTACTCAACTCCAAATTCATGTCTATCTAGGATCACCATGCCCCCATTAGAAAAAACAGGGTCTGAGGGTCTCCTCTCCCTTGGATCCCAGCTGAGTTGCTGGCCTGCCACCATGTGAGAGACATTGCCTTACAGACTCATAAGTCCTTTTGCACCCCTACCTTAATAAGTATCGGGCCTATCGTAATGCCTGTACCACAGCCACTAGACATGTGAAGTCTGAATACTTTGCATCCACACTCAAGAGCTACTTTAATGACCCCTTTATGTTCTGGAAGGTAATCTGGGCTCTCTTCTTTCCACCAATCAAGTCCCCCCTAATTCTGAAGATGGGTGATCCTCCTATCTCAGATCCCAATGCAATCACCTCATCTTTCAACTCATTTTTACCTCCTGTGCCTTCTCCCTCCTCTCCTCTCTTCCCCCTCATCCTCTTTCCATCCCCTTCTCCTCAACCCCATCACCCTCTTTCTGCTTTGGTCACACAATTTCTGCTGCATCACTTAAGGCTGTTTTGGCTGTAAATCCCCCACAAGAGCATGAGACTTGATGTCCTTGACCTCAAACTCCTGTATCTTTCTGCTCATGCCATTGCTTTCCCTATCGCCTATGTTCTCAAACCGTCTTTCTCCTTAGCTTCCATATCTGATACATGGAAACAGGCTACAGTCATCCTCCTTCCCGAAGGGACTGGCCGCTCCTCCCCTGGAAACTACCACCCTATTTCCCTTCTCCCTACCCTGCTTAAACTCCAGGAACACCTTGTTCTCTCCCAGCTCTCTATCTTCCTTGATTTATCCTCCTTCTTCACTCTTAACAGTCTGGCTTTAGGAAGTCCCACTCCACCTCCACCTCTCTCTGGCTCGCAGACTCCATTCTATCTGCCATGGATCAGAGCTTGGTCCCTTCTTCCATCTTTGTTGACCTGCAAGAGTTTTCAACACTGTTGCCCATCCCATTCTCCTGGACAGGCTTAAGGCCAGTGAGGTGTTCTGCCTCCTCAGTTGGGTGGTTCTGTTGCTAACTTGAGGGCAGGCCTCAAGCTGTCCGGATTAGAGATTACTTATCCATCCCCTACTCCCTATCTGCTCTGGTGTGCACCAAGGGTCCATCCTTGGCCCAATTCTGTTCACCATTTTTACGAATTACCTCTCCACTTCGCCAGTTTCATGAATGACCTCTCCACTACCTGTTCCTGTACATCCATACATATGTATGCAGATGACACGGTACTCTATGCCTCAGGCTCCTCTGCCCCATACTTTACAGCCCAGTTCCTACTGGATGTTAACAGCATCTAGCACTGGTTCTGGCCAAGCAGCTGTCCCTCAACACCAACAAAATGTTCTCTATGACTTTTGGCACTAGGTAGAAGCTTGCTAGATTCACCCCTCTCCCCTCCTTCCATACCCTTCATGGAGAACTGATTGAGGATGTCACCTTCTTTCAGTACCTCAGGGTCTGGCTGGACCATCTCCTCAATTTCTCAGTGCATGTGAATGCCATCCACCAGAAGCTCAACCCCAAACGTGGTGTGGTTTACAGGAGTAAAGGGTGTGTCCCACTTCCTGCCTGCAGAGAGATAATCTCGAAGATGATTCTCTCCATCTTCAGCCATGATGACATTGTTTACAGCACTGCTCCCAAATCCACCCTAGCCAGACTAGACCCCTCTTTCACTCCTTTTGCTGCCTTGCCTTGGACAGTCCCACTCATACCCACCACTGTCCATTGTACACCTCTGTTTCCTTCTCTTCCCTTGAAGCCATACCCCTCGCACATTATGCTTCCTTTACCTCAAAATTCTGTCTTGGCTCCATCCCTACTTACCTTGCCTCCCTCCTTACTTCCCCCCACTACCTCTTATTCCCTTCCCAGCTCTGGCTCTTGATCTCTTGCTCTCCCACCAAAATGGAATCTTCTGCTGGTCAAGTTGCCTTCTAGTTCTACTTTCCGTACTTCGGAGTTCTTGCCTCCCTACCATCCACTCTGCTCCTTTCCATCAATCACTCAGATCGCTCCTTCATAACCTCACTACTCACTCTTGCAGTTGCCTCTGATATTGGGCCATGGGCTGTAGTCCTCTGCCCTCTAGCCTCTGCTACCCCTTCGCCCTGTACTTACACTGATGCACCCCCCCAATTTTCAACCATTATCCTCATCCTAAACTCAGTATTACCTTGTTGAACACTACAGATTGTTCTCCTCCTGCAGTTTATTGAACTGCCTTTACTCAACCATTCATTTTTCTGGTGCTTATTTACGTTTTATTTTTGTTGCTGTCTTTTGTTGCACTCTCCCCTTCCCCTCCCCCCAGGACGCACCTTGAAATTAGTTATTACTAGCTCAGTATGTTTTTTTCCTGGTAAAAAAATTTGAAATAAATAAATAAATAATGAACACAGAAACACAGATACAAAGATTGTGTCAGCAGAAAGGACCCAAAGATTAATCCAGTCTGCCAATTTCCCTGCCTGGTTCCATGCTCTGCCTAATGCTGGACTGGATTTGGAGATCTGATAGCACTGGTAGCTGATTGTCACCCCCTTCCCAATGTATCCCTTCCCCTCTGCCTTTGGGTCCCACTGTTCCCATATATCTGCTCCACCCAAGTTCAAGCCCAACACAGTCCTGGCTTCAGTAACCTCTCTGAGAAGTCCACTCCACTCATCCACTTGACTGGTAGGACATGAACGTAAACTTGAATAAAATATGCTGCCTGGCAGATAATACTAAAGGAATAATGCCTGACAGGGTGGGTGTTATGCTGGGATAACATCCCACCATCGGTGGTTGGGCCCGAGACCACCAGCTGAGGGCATCCAACACCCGAGAAGGAATGTTATCGCAGCGTGACACCCACCCTGGAGGGCATTATTCCTATTATACAATGGCTTATTGTTTTATAATAAAAAAAATATTTTAAAGAATGTTTTTGTTAGTGTGCAAAAATATTTTTGCTTCTTAAGAGAAGGGAGATATCCAATAAACAATCAGCAGGGATGTTATGCCAGGATAACATCCCTGCTGTGACAGCCAACTGACCAATCAGAAGCCAGGATTCTTTCTTGCCATTGTATAATAATAATAACTGTTCTGATTTTGCTATTTTCTAATGTTTGTGTTTTTAGGAAGCAGCTTACTAAGAAAAATGTAACATTGCAAAGTAGATGACAAAGGAAGGCTTTTTTAAAGTTCAGGACCAGTGGCAGATCCAGGATTTTACAGTGGGGTACTGGGGCGGTGTGCATACGTGATAAGCAATTTTTATAATATTGTTTTAATCCTTTACATTGTCTGCTGTTATCCTTTTCATTAAATTTTTGACATAAAATACAAATGCAATCTACAGTTTTGAAGATAAACTTTTGTACAATCAATAAATCAGACTTCTTCAACAAAGTGAGATGCATCACCAGCATGCAAGTAAGTTACAGTCAGGGTGCGGCCGCACCCTTTGCCACCCCCTAGATCTGCCACTGTTCAGGACAGCCCAGTTTTAGTGACATATGCATTTACAGCTGGTCAGCTCTGTGTTTGCCAAAGGTGACCAATTATTAAATGAGCGCATCAGTCAGTGGACTAGGAAGGAAATAAACTTGGTTTTATATAGCCCCTTTCATATAAATGCTGACGCAAAATGCTTTACAATCCAGGAGAGGAAGGGGAGAGCACATTGCTGTAATTTCAGGTGCCCAAGATTCAAACAGCACAAAGACAGATTAGAAACTGGCTACAGAGACGTTAAGCACAGGGAAGTTAAGTGACTTATTCAGGGTCAAACAGTAAGTGGCAGTTGTGGGACTTGAACCTGGATCTCTGTGCTCTAACCACTTGGCCAAACTCCTTCCAGAGTGCAAGCCTTGTGATCCTTTTACCTGTGATTAGCAAAGTCTGTCCCTGTTGAACTTACTCAAAAAGGGACAGTCCAACCTCAATCCAGATACAGGTATTTAGCAACACAGTAGATCATTACTTATATACTAACATACTAAAATGCTAACAGAATAGGCCTAACAGTCTTTCGAGTCTACTCGATTTTCAGCACCCACACTTAGGGATGATTTTGGTGTCCCCTTCCCCCTTGGGTTATACTGCCCCCAGTCCCAGATGTTCCACCTGTATTGGGCCTGGTCAGATTTACCCTCCTCCTCCTGTATCTGTCCCATCCCCTCTTAGACCCGTCCACATTCTCCGCCTCTACCAGCTCCATGGGCAGTGCATTCCATGGCTCCACCACTCTTTCAGTGAAGTAACATCTCTTCCTCCTCCTCTCCCCTCTGAGCTTGCCCCCTTCCAGCTTACTCCCATGACCTCTCGTTGCCCCCCCTTCCTTTGGAGCACCCTGACTGGGCCTCCCTTATTGATCTCTTTCATGTACTTAAAGACCTCTATGATGTCCCCCCTGTCCCTCCTCTCCTCCAGGGTGTACATGTCGAGCTCCTTGAGCCTCTCCTAATAGGTCCTCTCCCCCAGGCACCAGACCATTTTGGTTGCCTCATTTGGACCCTCTCTAGGAGTGTTATGTCCCTCTTTAAATGTGGTCTCCAAAATTGCACACAATACTCGAGGTGTGGCCTAATCAAGCAGTTGTACAAGGAAGGATCACTTCTGCCTTTCTGGAGGTAATCCCCCTGGTGATGCATCCCAGCATCCTATTTGTCTTTGCCGCTGCCCTCCTACAGGTTTCTGAGTTGTTCATTTTGACATCTACCACTGCCCCCCGGTCCATCTCTCCCTCCGTGACTTGAATTGTGTCTCCTCCCAGAGTATACCCTTGGCCTGGATTTCTGACTCTCAGGTGCAGAACATTGCACTTCCCCACATTGAGTTTTAGTTTCCATTTTCCTGACCACCTTTCCAGAGCCTCCAGGTTCTCCTGCAATGCCACCCTACCCTCCTCCTCATCCACCACTGCACCCAGCTTTGAGTCATCTGCAAAGACACTCATTTCACTCCTGATCCCCTTCCGTATGTCTGAGACACAGGCATAGAACAGGAGTGGTCCCAGCACTGATCCCTGGGGTACCCCACTAGTAACCCACCTTGTGGATGAGGCTGGCCCTCCAACCACCACCTTCTGAGTACACTCAGAGAGCCAATTTCCTATCCATCTTAACAACTGTCTCCCTATCCCCATTTCCTTCAGCTTAGCCAGCAGGCCACTGTGGGGTACCAAATCAAATGCCTTGCTGAAGTCCGGAAAGAGGACATCCACCGGCCTACCCTGGTCCAGGGCCCTCGTCACCCAGTCATAGAACTCAACAAGGTTTGTCTGGCACAATCTACATAGATACATAGACAGTGTCGGCAGATAAGGGCCTATGGCTCACCCAGTCTGCCCATTTGAGCTTGTAAGTTCAGTTTGTTTTCCTAGAAGTCTGTTGCTCCTTACCCCTGACCTCTAGAATTCCTTTATGTCTATCCCATGCATTCTTAAATCCTGATTGTTTCAGCCCCCACCACTTCCTCTGACAGGGTGTTCCACTTGTCCACCACCCTGTGAAGAAATTCTTCTCATGTTTCCTCTGAATCGTCCTTCCTCCAACTTCATCCCATGCCCTCTAGTCCTGGAACATCTTTTCGCTTAAAATAGTGTTTTCCTGCACCCTGTTCTTCCCTGTTAGATACTTGTATATCTCTAACATATCCCCTCTCTCCCTCCTCTCCTCCAGGGAGTACATGTTCAGTTCCTTCAACCTGTCTTCATAGGACTTGTGATGCAATCCATGCACCATCTTTGTTGCCCTCCTCTGAACCTTCTCTACCCTGTCTATGTCCTTACGTAGGTATGGTCTCCAGAACTGTACACTGTACTGCAGGTGGGGCCTCATTAGTGTCTTGTATAGTGGAATTATGACCTCCGTTTTCCTGCTGGTGATGCCCCTGCCTATACATCCCAGCATCCTATTTGCTTTACCTGCTGCCTTGTCACACTGTTTCCTTACCTTGAGGTCATCAGAGATGTCAACCCAAGATCCCTTTCCTGCTTGGTGCATGCTATATCCTCACCCCCAACTGATATATTGTGCCAGGGTTTTTGTGCCCCATATGCATTATCTTGCACTTCCTTGCATTAAATTTCAACTGCCAAACCACTGACCATTCTTCAAGTTTCTGCAGGTCGCTTCTCATTCTGTCTCACCCTCTGGTGTGTCTGCTCTGTTACAGAGCTTTGTGTCATCAGCAACAGTGAAATTCTGCCTTCTAGATCCTGTGCAATGTCACTGATGAAGATGTTGAATAGGACCGGTCCCAGCACTGATCCCTGTGGTACCCCACTGGTCACTCTTCCCTCTGTGGAGTGACAGCCATTTACCACCACCCTCTGTGTCCTGTCACCCAGCCAGTTACCTACCCACCACACTACTGTCCTGCCCACACCCATATTCCCCAGTTTGTGTAATAGTCTTCTATGTGGCACAGTGTCAAAGGCCTTGCTGAAGTCCAGATAGGCCATGTCCACTGCCCTCCCCTGATCCACCTCCCTAGTCACCCAGTCAAAAAATTCAACGAGGTTGGTCTGACATGACCTCCCCCTGGTGAAACCATGCTGCCTTGGGTCTTGTAGTCCATTGATAACCAGATGTTCCACCAATCTCTCCTTCAGTAGTGCTTCCATGATCTTCCCCACTATCGAGGTGAGGCTGACTGGTCTGTAGTTCCCTGCTTCCTCTTTGTTCCCACTTTTGTATAAGGGGACTACATCTGCTGTCCTCCAGTCTTTGGGTACCTCCCTGTTTCCAGTGATCGGCTAAACAGGATAGCAGAGGTTCAGCCACCACCCTCTTAGTTCTTTAAGGACCCTGGGTGCACCCATCTGGCCCCATTGCTTTATCAACTCTTATTACTTCCAGTTCCTTCAGGACCCTTTCTCGTGTAAAGGGACTTGTGTCCATTTCTGCACCATTCTCACCCCTTGTACTCCCTTCAGACCCATTACCCTCCTACTCCTCAGTAAAGACTGAGCAGAAATACCTGTTCAATATGTCAGCTTTACTGTTGTCATCCTCCACGTGGCTCCCATCCTCCCTCTTCAGTCTCACTATCCCTCCCTTTGTCTTTCTTTTTTCACTTATGTACCTGTAAAAGGTTTTGTCCCCTCAACCAATTATTTTGCAATGTGTTCTTCTGTCTGAGCTTTGGCTTCCCTTACTGACCTCCCTGCCTCCCTTTGCTTCTCCTGGTACTTCTCCCTATCCCCTTCTGCCTGTGTCTTTTGTATTGCCTGAATGCAATCTTTTGGCTTTCACTTTCTTTGATACCTCTTTGGAAACCATAATGGTCTCCTCTTCCTTTTCCTCTTGCTAACCTGCTTAATGCATAATTCTGTTGTTCTTGTAATCCCCATTTTAAATACTGCCCACTGTTCCTCAACCCCTGATTCCTGTGCCATTCCCTTAATGCCTCTTTCAAGTATCTCCCATTTTCCCAAAGTCTGCCCCTAAAATCCAGGATCGTGTTTTTGTGGTTTGGTTCTGCTCTTTCTGTGATTTCAAACCACAATGACTGGTGGTCACTGTTTTCTAGGTGCTCCCCACTGTTACCCCCATCACACTGTCCCTGTTTGTGAGCACAAGGTCCAGTATTGCCTTCTGCTGAGCTGGTTCCATGACCAGTTGCTTGAGGAAGGCACCCTGAAGGAGTCCAGGATAAATCTGTTCTAGTTGATGCTGCTGCTGGATGCTCCAGTCCACGTCTGGAATATTGAAGTCTCCAACCAGTACTAACTCACCCTTGTCTGCCATCCTTTGGATGGCTAGCATCAGCTCCCTATCTGTTTCTTCCTCCTGGGCTGGTGGTCTATAGACCACACCTGTGCGGATGGCTGTCCCCATTTTCTTCCAAGGACAAAGCCATGCTGCCTATCATCCAAATACCTAGTTTGTTCCAGTAACCCCCCTAGCCTTTCCTTGACAATACCCTCCATCACCTGCCGACCACCGACGTCAGGCTAACGGGCCTGTAGTTTGTCTTCTCCTCTCTTGATCCTCCCTTGTGGATCGCCACGACATGGACCACCCTCCAGTCTTGGTGCACCAACCCAGTCCTCAGACAGATGTTAAAAAGCTCCATTAGGGGGACTGCCAAGACATCCGCCAGTTCCCTCAGCACCCTGCAATGTATCTCATCTGGCCCAGGTGCTTTCTCCATCCAAAGGGACCTGAGGGCTTCACTTACTCTCTCTACTGGGATTTCAGTCTCCAAGTCCTTCCCCTTTTCAGCCTGTACTGCTGGCCTCCCACCTGTCTGTGGTGGCCCCTCCCATTCCCCAGACCCATCAGGGCCCCTGATCTCTACCGGTCCCACCCTTTCCTCTGGCTTGCCCCTGCTCCCCTGCAAGACATAGCCCCTCCACCCCCCCCCCCGGTAAAAAGTGAGGCAAAGTACTCATTTAGGACTTCTGCCTGTTCCCCCTGCCTCCTGTACCCATCCATCCCCTATCCTTATCCTGCTGATCTGCCCCCTTGCTTTCCTTTTTTCCCCAATGTATCTAAAGAACCCCTTGTCCCCCCTCCAGATCCCACTGGCCAATGACTGCTCCTTTTTTGCTTTAGCTGCTATCACCACCCTGGTGACTCTCTTGGCTGTCAGTTCATATTCCTCCTGATCCTTTTCACTCCTTGAGCGCTTGAAGTGCCTATAGGCTGTCTTCTTGTCCCTCACCACCTCCTGTACCTCCTGGGTCCACCAGCAGGGTTTTCTGGCCTTACCAAACTCACGCCTTTCCCTTGCGCAGGATCTGGTAACCTCCTGTATTCCCCTCCTAATGATCTCCCACCTGCTGTCAGCATCCATATCTGGCCTTATCCTGTCCAAATGATCTTTAAGGATCCTTCCCATCTCCCTGAAGTCTGTAGCCCTAAAGTTGGTTACTACCGTCCTTGTTCAGCTTTACTGCCCCCCCAGGTCCAGGAAAAGCCAGACTGTGGTGTTATCTGTGCCCGCCAATGGGTCCCTCACCTCTAGGCCCCTAATCTGATCACTGTCCGCCAGGACCACGTCCAGTGTCTGGGCATCCCTAGTTGGCTCACCCACCTGCTGGGTCAGGAACACAACCTGGAAGACATCCAGCAGCCTCTGCTCCCTGGCCACTGGTGATGTTATAATCCCCCAGTCTGTTTATGGCATGCTGAGGTCCCCAATTACCACTACCCTTCCCTTTCCCAATCTACAGTGTCCCTCGAGATTTGCCACCAAACTTTCTTCCAGAACCTCTGCCAGTGCTGGTGGTCTGTATACCACTCCAGCCTTTACTCTCTTACCCCCCTGCATTAGCAGGGTGACCCAAATAGCCTCCACATTCCCCTCTACCTCCTCTACCCCTAAAATACCCATGCTATTTCTGACTAACAGTGCTACACCCCCCTTCCCTTCCCCCTATCTTTTCTGAACATAGTATAGCCCTCCAGATTTAGGTCCCACTCATGCCCTTGAGTGGCCCAGGTCTCAGTGACTGCTGCCACACCTACCACCCCCTCAACTAGCATCACCTGGAGCTCAGACATTTTATTTCCTAAGCTCCTGGCATTTATCAGGGCCACTCTCCACCCCTTTTCCCTCCTCTCCTCCCCCCCCCTCGAGCTCTCATTTCTCATCTTCTGCACCCTACCTGGTGACCCATTTCCATATCTCCCTAGCCCCCTAGAGGAGCGGAGACCATGTCCCTCTTTTATCGTACCTGCTGGCACTGCCCCCTTTTTTAATCCCTCCCCCTTCACAAGTTTAAACCCCACCTTTCACTGATGAACCCAGCTAGTTTGAGTTTAAGGAATTTCCTTCCCCTCCAAATTAAGGTGGAGCCTGTCCCTAGCGTACAGCCCCTTATCCTCCCAGGTCTCCCCCAGCCTCCCACCAGGCCGTACCCCAATTCCCCACACCACTCCCTACAATTTCTCACACTTAGAAACAGAGCCTTTATGATAATAACAATCAAAAACACCTTTCTAAATGCAAGGTGCTGTACAAATGCACAACTAGGATAATAAAACCAACAAACAGTTAATCATACACCAAACATTTACCTCCAAAATACTGTGTAGATTAAAATGGCAATAAAACCATTTATTTATTTAGTTTTTTTTTGTTTTGTTAACCAGGTAGGTGCACTAGACAAGAAATGCCTATTTTCAGGCATGACCCGGGAGGTTACAAAAGACAGTTAAAATTATATACAGCAGCAAAGGTAATAATACCAAGTGCAGAAGAATCATAATGAAATACAAAAATGTGTCCTGCTAACAGTGACACCAGTGAAATAGGTGATGCTAATACAAGCCCAGAGGGAGTGACAGTGAGAACAATGCAAAGTACATAATGCATGACTTGTAAACAACAATCAAACAGCAGTAAATACAGATAACCAGCATTTGCACAAACAATACCTGCTACCACCTTGGGCGATGTAGTTTCTCCCCCTGTAATGTGCCCAATGCAGCTGTGAGATTACATTTAAAGGAACAATACAACAAAATAGGGCAAAAAACTGACCCTACATTTGTCACTATAAAAGATGCTAGACATCTGGCAGTTACAATTGGTAGCAACATTTTCTAATTCTACCAAAATCTCAGCATTTTATACATTTTTTAATTACATTTTTTTGAGAAGAAAAAAAATATGGCCACCACATGTGCCTTAGAAACAGCATTGTAGACCTGGCACGGGTTAGGATCCGGATAATTAAAAAAAATTATGGTGTGCAGCGTAGAAGGTACCAAGAAAAGTTGGTTTGACAGATATGCTAATGTTTTATTAACTGAAGCTGAAAATAGTGGTTTGGAAAAACATTTGTCATTGCACTGCTGCTTTAAATAGAAAAACAAACATAGAAAATAGAAACATAGACTTTGACAGCTGATAAGGACCGCTTGGCCCACCTAGTCTGCTCATTTCCCTAACTATTGGATAAGCTACAGATCCTAGTTAACCAACAACCTACTTCCTCCTAACAAACTAGAAATGGTGCATTCCAGTCTAAACTCTCAATGATTGAGAAGCTGCTCTTGTGGGTATAAATCCCAAGTTTCCCAGCTTGAAAAAAAGTTCAACTTCAAGTTCAGTTCTACCAAGATTTGAACAGTTGGAATTTTGGCTGCCTGACCACTTTTGGACCAATCCAAATTATAGGGCAAAATTTAACCCTAAGATTCCACTTGGTTCGAAATGATGGAACAGTCTGACCTGGTCAAACTGTAAAATGCAATTTTGGTTAAAAAAAAAAAAAAAAGGTCCCCGGCCCAATAAACAGCATGAAAAACAACAACAAAAACAGTCTCCAACTCCCTACCATTGAGCCCATAATCCCTATATATTTTGCCTCGTCCACACTATGCCTTTTATTTATTTATATTTGTTTGTTGACCAGGAGAGTGAGCTAGAATATTGAATGTCTATTTTCAGGCATGACCTAGGAGGTTACATAAGGCTAGGGTCCGTAAACAACAAGTTTCGCAACAGCTGGCAGTATAGCCTAGAGATTAGAGTATCGAGCTGTGAACGAGCTTGGTACATCCAGCAGACATGGGTTTTATCCCCACAACCTCCACTTGCATACTGTGTGACTCTGAGCAAGTCACTTAACCTCCCAGTGCTCCCAGGTCACCCCTGAAAACAGGCACCTGTGCCTAGTGGGTATTACCCGGTTACCTAAATATAAAATAAATGGTGCGTGACATTGATAACAGCATAAAAAACAGATTACCTAGCAAAGGTAGTACATAGGTAAGCAAGAAAAAAAGGTCATAATTACAAGGTGCTGGAGGAGCAGGCCAACTGCTTGTAAGTGAAACCAGACAACATAAATAGACTAATGAGACACTGCAAGGCAAGTCTTGGTAGCAAACAAGCTGTCTAATGTTAGGGACTGAGGTGCAGCAACTAATTAAAAGCATAGAGCTCTAGTCATAACAGCATACATAAGACCTGAAGAGGTGGCTACAAAATCCGATTTTGAAGGTAGTAGCAGTCTAGCATGGACATATGCTAGGCAGTATAGAAGTCCATAGCCTAGGGGCAATAACAGAGAAGGCAATATCTCCCAGTCACGTCCTGGTTCTGGGAATAGGTAATTCTGAATTAATAGCAGACCTTAGTGGATAGGTACCAGTTGGAGGATGGAGAAGATTAGACAGTGAAAAAGGGGGACTGGTTTTGAAAGACATTATAAATCACCCCTCCAAATGTTAGGTCATGCAGGGCAGCAGGAGGAAACCATCCCAGTTTGACGTTTAAAGTACAGTGATGGGTATGGCAGCTTAGGGATGTGGCGAATCAACAGATGTTATTATATGTAACGTCCCATTTTTGCAAATTGGTTTTGAAAGATGCATGAATTACAGATACCCCATAGCTAAGCTTTGGAAGCAGGACTCCATGGGCTATGGATGGGCAGGTTAAAGGGGCAAGGTTTTGTTTGAGCTTATATAAAAGACCCAATTTAGTATTTATCGATTTACAGATGGCCATTGTGTGCAAGGAAAAATCAAGGAATGCGTCAAGTGTGACACCAAGGTAACTGAATGTAGGCACCGAAGTAAGAGGGATTCCATCTCTACACAGTACTGTTAGTGCGGTAGTACAGGTTTTAATTTTGGGAGCAGAACCAAACATCATGGCCTGTGACTTTGCAGTATTTAAGAGGAGTTTGTTAGAAAGGAGCCAATGCTGCACTCCAAGGAGGTCAGCGGATAACTTAGTGTAACCCCTAGGTGGCGCTATCCCAAGGGCTACTACCCCTGCCTGCTTAACTACTAACAGGGTGAGGGGCCTAGGTCCAATGGCGAGTGCCTCCACCCAGAGGTCAGGGTTTGCAGTAGTTAAACTAACTTGGTCACAGCCCTCTGGGACACTGTAACCCCCCTTTCTTCCCACTAGTGGCCCACACAATGCATCAGGAATATCTTCACAATGTAAACTTGCCCCCAGGACTGGCTCTGTTGACTGTACTCTGGGGACCCCTTGTAAAACAAGATGATACAGTGCAAAAGCCACAGTACAGTACTTTAACATAAACGAATACCTCAGTCAGTGTAACTTTGCTGTAACAAACAGATCTGATTTATTTAAGGAGCTGTAACAAGGACAGGGGGAAATTGGGTTAATTAGGTTAAACACATTAATAATCACAGTACTGTGCACATGTTCAGAGTCCCAAATTATCACTTTCACTGGCTACCCAGGATGGGGGGAGGGCTAGCCAGGATCGGTGCAGCTGGTTGGGGCCCTGTGATGGAAAAAAAACTTGCACAATACCCAATTGTAACCCGGAGCCGGAGGGCTCAGTTCGTGAAGAAATGAAAAGGCAGCAATTAGATGACACACTTGCAATCTGACAAACAGATGGCAGGGAGCTACCCTGCTTTGTACTCACAGACTCAAAGCTGGGAACTGGATGGAAAGCAGATTGTCCTGGATTGCCAGGAGGAGCAGAACCTGTGGAAGAGGCCCTGGTAACTGGACCCCACTGCAGTTTACAGCAAATAGATGTAGTCTGGATTAAACTGGGGTTTGCTTCCAGCTTCATGCACACAGTTCACTGTACAGGGGATTGGAAACGCAATTCCCCACAAGCACTACACACATTTATATGTAAAAGGAAAGTACTATACCAGGCAGACTGCTTCTTTATCCTGATCGCAATTACTGCACAATACCTGGGAGAACACACAGCAGATTCAGTTCCTGACAGACCGAGCGCGATTCAGCAATTTCTCCAGTCTTCTACAGGGTGAGCCTGGTTTCTACTCTTCAGATCTCGTTGATTCTCTTCACAGGTTGGATTCAGTCCGAACAGGTGCTTGCACAAGCTGCAGACCGAAACTTAAGGCCTTACACGCATTTCCCACGCTAAAACTACACACCGAAGAAGCATAGGGCTCCTTGTCTCTTCACTGCCAAAACTGAACTGACTTTCCAGTAGACAGAGCCGGGCATTTCCTTTGAGTTCCTCCCAGTTCAGTTGGCTGGTTTGGCTGTCACTCACAATCAGACTCCTCCTGTTGGTGCAAAAAAGGCACCGAAGTCCAAACTACATTTCCCAGAGTCACTGCTCATACAATTCCCTTACAGCAGGCTCCAAAGGAGAGTCCAAGTTCTGATTCGCCCAGAGCAGGCTCCATTTTAAAGGATCCCCACAATGATTGGTCCAATTCGGCAGTTCAGAACCAACATGAGGGAGCTACTCTGCACAGTCCTTGCTATAAGAAAGCAGGTTAAAACAAACTGCATTTTCATTATTACTCTAACAGGTTACCAGCAAACATTTACATCTTCCGAAAGAGCTCCCTCTGCACAAATAGCGGCGGCAGAAATTGAGCTATTTGGCAACAGCTCAAACGGGACTTGAGCAGGAAACACACAGACCCCCATCCAAATTAATTATGTCTGCAGGCGGACAGCTCTTAAAGAGACAGTACCAGAGGCTCTAAAAGCACTCACAGATAAACGGCTTAGACGACAAACACCATCCAGGCTTGGAGCATTCAAACAAGCTCCTGGAAGACGTTTGGGAACCCCCATTTGCAGGGGGGTTACACCCTTCCCAGCCTGGAAAAAGCTTGGAGTCCGCGTCAAGCAAGTACCCCCATAAATTTCAATGCAACCATATGCATTTGCATCAGTATCACATTAGGCTCATACATGTAATCATCAGTCAATATATCACTTTACCAGAAACACATTTCTGAAACTTTGCAGTATGTCACTCTTTACACAGTATTACACACACATTGTACCATAACTCAGGTTATTACCTCTTGTACATGAAACCTGAAGAGAGGGGCCCTTCCCTATCAGCTACCTTGGGGCTGGACGGGGCAGGGGCACCATACTTAGAGGGTGACACAAGTAACTTGGAGTTAGTACTGATGTTCAGTTTAGGCAATGAGCTCGGGGACACATACACTCCTTTATGGACAACATTGAGAGGCAAGCCCACAGGCCTCCCAAGGGAATCATAACTGAGGTGCACCACAGGCTTTACAGCTCGACCAGTCTTTCTAGGGGAAACTGTTAGTTTCAGCACTCTGAGCCTCATTTTCAGCATTGTCCTCACTTGTCAGGGGAGTCTCCATTGGGGTAGAGAGGCTAGAACTTGGGGCACTTTCAGCTCCAGGAGTTACAATCTCTGAGTCCACAACTCTTGGCTCACATGGAGAGCTTTCGGACACTGGCAGTGGACCATGAGGGCACTTAAATATTATTCTTGTTCTGGTGTATCACCAGTTTGTTCCAGTCCATCATTTTCCTCCCCTGAAAGCTCAAACAGTTCAACCATACACAGTGATTCCGTATCATCTGACTTGATGCTTTGCACTTCACTTTCTGGGAGCATTGGCTCCAGGGACAAAGCTGGGGGCTTAGACAGTCCAGAAGGCCCAACTTCATCTCCAGGATTGACTAGGGGATTTCCTCGAAACAATTGACTCAGTTCATAAGAAGGGTAGTATTCAAAGTCACACTCACTTTCCTCTGATATGGACTGACAGTCATGCTCAACTGGGACTTGTGGAGGGGAACACTTTAACTTAGCTTCTGTAGGTGCAGACTTTCTTGATTTTTTCTTAGCAGCAGCTCTAGTCACTAGTCCAGAGAGGGCATTTTCTGGGGGCTCAGACTCAATCAAGATTTGTCCAATGGGCAGTAATGATTTCTATGCATTGTTTTAACATCTTTTGAATTATTCTCGCGCCTTAATTTGTACACAGGCAGATCATCTAGCTTGCCCACTACAATGTGAGGGAGATGGTGCCATCTGTCAGCAATCTTGTGTTTGCCATGCAGTCCCAGATTTCTTAGCAATACCTGATCTCCCTCCTGGAGTTCCTGTGCTTTCACCTTTTTATCATACATTTCTTTGTTGGCCAGATTTCTTTTGGCAGCCATGGTTTGAGCCAGTTGGTATGCATGATTCAGCTGGCCTTTAACTTTTGCACATACTGTAAATAGTTGTCAGCTCGAACCCCATCAGGAGAGATCCCAAAGCACACATCTACCGGCAGTCGAGCTTCTCTCCCAAAAATCAGGCGGTAGGGGGAGAACCCAGTGGCATCACTTTTGGTGCAGTTGTAGGCATGTACCAGGGTGCTCATTTGTTGGCTCCCTCTAAGCTTGTCCTTTGGGTGGAGGGTGCCTAGCATATCTAGCAAAGTACGGTTGAAACGTTCAGGCTGTGAGTCCCCTTGGGGGTGGTAATAGGTAGTTCTGGACTTTCACACTCCCCACAGAGAAAGCATCTCTTTGATCAGATGACTCTCAAAGTCTCTCCCTTGATCAGAATGGATTCTTTGTAGAGCCCCATAGTGAACAAAACAGTTTTCTACAAGTACTTTTGCCACAGTGGATGCCTTCTGGTCCTTGGTGGGGAAAGCTTGGGCATATCTCGTAAAATGGTCAATGACCACCAGCACATTACTAATATTTCTTTGATCTGACTCCAAACTCAGAAAATCAATATAGACCAGCTCCATGGGTGCACTGGTGGTGATGTTTACAAGGGGGGCAGCCCTCTGGGGCAAAGCTTTCCTCTGTAAGCAGCGACTACAAGTTCGAATGTGTTGCTCCACATCAGCCCCCATCTTAGGCCAATAGAATCGGGATCTCACCAAGTCAAGTGTTCTGTCTATACCAAGGTGCCCCATGTGGTTGTGTAAGGACCTCAGTACTGAGTCTCGAAAGGCAGTGGGCAGCACTAGTTGTTGTTTAAAAGACAAAGAACCTCTGTGCGTAAACACTGAGGCAAGGGTTACCCCAAAGGGGCATTTGGCTGGGAAGCCAAGTTTCAAGAAAATCCAAAATCACATGCCCCACAATGCAAAGCATCATGGGCTGTATATGCAAATCACCACAGAATGTTATGCTGGTCCAACTTTAAGCAGAATTGCATGATGCCGAAAGGCCTCTCACACAGTTTGCAAAGGGTGCTAACAGAAGACATAGACACGTGTTTCATCCTACCAAGACTCATGAGTATGCCTTGTCTGTTTGACACCCCAGTGGAATGGACCAGCTACCCCTAAGGCAGTGTGCCTGGGATATATTGTGGTGAACCCATTAAAATAAAAAACTATTTAAAAGACAAAGAACCTCTGTGCGTAAACACTGAGGCAAGGGTTACCCCAAAGGGCATTTGGCTGGGAAGCCAAGTTTCAAGAAAATCCAAACTCACACATGCCCCCACAATGCAAAGCATCATGGGCTGCATATGCAAATCACCACAGAATGTTATGCTGGTCCAACTTTAAGCAGAATTGCATGGTGCCGAAAGGCCTCTCACACAGTTTGCAAAGGGTGCTAACAGAAGACATAGACACGTGTTTCGTCCTACCAGGACTCATCAGTATGCCTCGTCTGTTTGACACCCCAGTGGAATGGACCAGCTACCCCTAAGGCAGTGTGCCTTGTTGTTTGTCTACTTGTACCCCTCTGTCTACTGTTTCTCTGTATAACAGTCTATTTATCAGTTTCAACTTAGGACCTTCTTTGTATAACAATGCAGTTCTCAGATCAGTGGAAAGTAATTTGGACACATCTTTCGCTGCATAGAGGGCTTCTAAGGCTGATTTGATCATGGGATCTCAGGATTGAGCCTGCCGAATACTGTCATTGTCCAGCTGAGGCAGTGTACCAATGTCTATTGCAGAAAAGTGGCAATAAGCAGCAGGTATGCAATTCTCAGAGGGTCCCAAACAATCCACCATACAGTCCATTGCGTCCGTGGACATTTGTTCCTCCCTGTCAAACTTCGGGCAGAGTGCTCGAATATCAGGTTCTGACAGTCTGACCCAGTCACTCTGGGGAACAGACCTCCGGGAGAGGGCATCAGCATCTATGTGGTTCAGGCCTGCTCTATATTCAACAGAATAGTCATATGTAGATAATGCAGAAAGCCACCTATGGCCAGTGGCATCCAACTTAGCTGAAGTCTGCACATAGGTCAAAGGATTATTGTCAGTTTTTACTAGTATCTTAGCCCCATACAAGTACTCGTGGAACTGATCAACAATGGCCCACTTCAAAGCTAGGAACTCTAACTTGTGTACGGGATAGTTCTTTTCGGAAGGGGTCAGACTTCTGCTGGCAAAGGCCACTGGTCTCAGGCCATTCTTGTGCTCCTGATACAACACAGCCCCCAACCCTTGCAAGCCAGCATCAGTGTGTAGGACATAAGGTTTTGTTGGATTGGCATAGGCCTACACTGGAGCGTGGGTAAGTTGATATATGATCTCATGAAAAGCAGTCTCACAATCAGGAGTCCAACGAGCCCCAAATACTTCACTTGGACAAAAATACACTCTTTCAGTCTCGAGGGACACTGACTTTTTGTATTTTTTTGTGGGTTGGGGGATACCCTTGAGTAAGGTTAAGTAAAGGACGGATCACTCTTGAATAGTCCTTGATGAAACGCCAATAATAACCACAGAATCCCAGGAATCTCTGCAGTTCTGTCAGATTTTAGGGCTGTGGCCAGGTGTTCAATGCCTCAACTTTACTTGGGTCGGTCTCTATTCCCTCGGTGGATACTATGTGTCCCACATACTTTACTGATGTTTAAAAGAATTGACACTTATCAATGGACAGTTTAAGGCCAAAGTCTTCCAGTCAGTCCAACACCTTGAATAATCTGCTCTCATGTTCCTCCAGTGAGCTGCCAAACACAATAACATCATCTAGGTATACCAGACACTCTAATAAGTTCATGTCCCCCACTGCACGCTCCATCAGTCGCTGAAAGGTGGCTGGGGCACCTGAAATCCCTTGAGGCATCCTCATGAATTCATAGAAGCCAAGTGGACAGATAAAGGCTGTCTTCTCACGATCTTCTGGGGCCATCAGGATCTGGTAGTACCCACTGTGAAGATCCAGCACAGAGAACCACTTGCTACCATTCAGGCAGTCCAAAGCATCCTGAATGCGGGGCATTGTATACTGATCAGGGATAGTCCGCCAGTTTAAAGTGCGATAATCCAGGCACATCCCTACTGTCCCATTCTTTTTTCTCACTACCACAATGAGGGAAGCATAGGGGCTTCTGGATTCTTGTATTACACCAGCAGCTAGCATCTCTTGCAGATGCCATCTCACATCATCTATGTCAGCAGGGGCCAGGCGTCGAGACCTCTCACGAAATGGCCTTTCATCCTGCAGCCAGATGTGGTGCTCAGCTCCTTGTACACATCCTATGTCCCATTCTTTTAAAGAAAACAACTGGTCTCTCTGGGCAAGCTTCTCACTGATCCTCACTTTCCATTCAGCTGGCAATGGAGAGTCACCGAAATCAAACATGTCAGGCGTTACTCTGTCATTCTTCCCCGAACTCTTGCTACTGGGTAGCACTGCAGTGTCTGCACAATGCACATTAGCCAGGGTGCAACCTCTATTTATTCGAATCTCTGTGTCAGACACATTATGAACTTGAACCATTACCCTTCTGGCATAAGAATGGGCTCCAGCAGGCAAAATACTAGGCTTGACCAGCAGTCCTTCTGCCAATTTCCCATCGCCTGGTGCATCTAACATGAGGATTTTATTCTTAACATCCTTTCTGATACGGACTTCCCCCTGGAGGGTACACTGGGCATTTGGCACCAGGATCAGAGGCTCAGGATCCTTTTTCCAGACAACTCCAACCGGTTCCTCTGGTTCCACTTTGTCAGCATCTCTCTGTGCCTCATAGACCTTCTTGATCAAGGTCAGAATTCTTAAAGCTCTACTAGTCCTTGACCCCTGTTTTTCATAACACAACTGTGCCAGCCATCCAAACATATGTGCATTAGTCCCAGTTAGTAAAGGAACCCCATCATATAGTCCAGTAGGGGGACCCACTAAGGCCAGGGTCTCTACTTGTTCTGCCACTCCAACCACAGAGGTGGGAAAAGACAGCCAAATTTGGATATACCTGGAGTACGGGTACGCCTTCTCACTTAACCCCCATACATGCAGTCCTTCTAATGGTTGTAAGGGTACATCTGACAAATGCTTCTGATACCAATCCTGGAACATAATTGTCACTTGGGAGCCACTGTCTAATACAGCTCTTGTAGACACTCCATTCAGCCTTACAGTGGTCTCCATGGAGGGCCCCACTATTCTGGACCAGTATGGAGAGGCTGTAGCGGGAGCCTGAGCAACTGACCTTGCCACAGAGGGACGTGAGTTACCATTTTTGGGACCCTCACTGGGACCATTTTGTGCACCTCTTAACCACTGACTTGTTCTCCGAAGCTCTCCTTGTAGCCGGCTCACCACTCTCTCTCTCTAAGTCTTTCTGAGACTGGCATTCCCTCTTCATGTGCCCATCCTTCCCACAATTATGGCAAAATATGTCTGCTGAAGTTTGGGGTGACCGAGGCATCACTGTGGGGGCTGCGGCATTGGTACTATCGATAGAAAACCTTGGTGCCACCTCACCCAGCGGTGGGTTGGACATTTGGAGACATCTCTTCAGTTCCCTCACTTCCATAGTCAATGCATCAAATTTCAAACTGTTGTCAACATGAGGTGCCTGGGTGGGCACCCCAACCCCCATAGCAGAAGCAGTCAGGCAAGTGTCAGTGCCCGTGCTCATAGGAGTATCCTTCACGATGAGACTGTCTGTTACTTTCCTAATCTCCCTCAGCAACTCTTCCCAGTGCGGGGTGTTTACAGCCATACCCGTTTGGCAGGCACTTAATCCTTGACTTTCATCATGGGTTTTTGGTGATCCCTGGCCGTCAGCAGCCGACCCTGCCCTTGGAGCAGAGGTTGTAGCAGCTACAACTACGCGGGGCTCTGAGAAATCCTCCTCCTCCTCAACTTCCCGGATTTCTTTCATCAAATCACAATGATCCGGTGGGTTACCTCTCCTGTCTTGAAGCCTCAAGTGAAGGAGCTGCAATTTTGAGTGCTTTGCATGTTGCAATATGTGCCCCAACCTCACACGGTTTAAGTCACTGGCGGCCACCCCCCCCCTTTCCGGTAGGCCCTCTGTAGCGCTCCTTCCAGACGAGTAACATATGCAGATAAACTTTCCCCTGGTCATTGTTTTGTGCCTTGAAACTTCCACATCAAGCTGTCCCCTGACTCAGTACTCCCAAAATTGCATTCAAGTGCAGTTAGGTACTTTTGGGCAGATGCCTCAGGGTTTGTGGACCTCAAAGACTTAATGGCTTCCAGAGCGGGACCTCTCAAGCTCTCTAGGATTCTTTTCCGTTTCTCAGCCTCTGCACACGCCCACTCAGATACCAAAGGGGCAACACAGTCTATCCAGGTCTCCCAATCATCTTCCCCTTGTGGGTTGGGGAGGGTGCCGGAGAAAATTCTCAACCTGCGGTAAGAGTCGTGACTATTGGCAGGTACAGACATGGGGGCTTGCACTGGCACAGAAGGAGGGGCAATAACGGGTGCTGGAGGGGAAGATGGTGTTGGTGGATGAATGTTCTCAGGTGGCAATACTAGTTTCTTTAAATCCTCCACAGTTTTCCCTTCCCCCAGCAACAATTTAGCAAATTTCTCCTCAAAAGTTTCAGATAATGGGGGAGGCTCATTCTCCCTGGGGTCTTTACTGTCCCTGGTTATCACTCTCCAGACAGTGAGGGTTTCCCCTGGAGTAACAGTCTGTGGCACTTTAGAACTGTCTACAGGGTCCTTACACTCTATTAGGCTATGAAAGTTTGGGCGGCAGATCAGCCTGTCGCCTTCTGCACCACAGGGTCTCGTAAACATTCGACCTTGGCAAGTACTCCCTCAAAAGCGTCCATACTGGTACCCAGCAGGATATCCAGGATAAGTATAGCATTTTGGGGGTTGATCTCCTCTCCAGTACACCACTTCACCAATTGGTGTACAGCCACTTCTGTTGGGGTACCCATTTATTTTTTAACAGTAATTCGTAAATGTGGCCACTAAAGGATGCTAATCCCAGCGGTGCCTCCAAGATGTAACCCCCTAGGTGGCGCTATTCCAAGGGCTACTACCCCTGCCTGCTTAACTGCTAACAGGGAGAGGGGCCTAGGTCCAATGGCGAGTGCCTCCACCCAGAGGTCAGGGTTTGCAGTAGTAAAGCTAACTTGGTCACAGCTCTCTGGGATACTGTAACCCCCCTTTCTTCCCACTGGTGGCCCACACAATGCATCAGGAATATCTTCACAATGTACACTTGCCCTAAGGACTGGCTCTGTTGACTGTACTCTGGGGACCCCTTGTAAAACAAGATGATACAGTGCAAAAGCCACAGTACAGTACTTTAACATAAATGAATACCTCAGTCAGTGTAACTTTGCTGGAACAAACAGATCTGATTTATTTAAGGAGCTGTAACAAGGACAGGGGGAAATCAGGTTAATTAGGTTAAACACATTAATAATCACAGTACTGTGTGCATGTTCAGAGTCCCAAATTATCACTTTCACTGGGTACCCAGGATTGAGGGGGGGTGCTAGCCAGGATCAGTGCAGCTGGTTGGGGCCCTGTGATGGAAAAAACACTTGCATAATACCCAATTGTAATCCGGAGCCGGAGGGCTCAGTTCGTGAAGAAATGAAAAAGCAACAATTAGATGACACACTTGCAATTTGACAAACAGATGGCAGGGAGCTACCCTGCTTTGTTCTCACAGACCCAATGCTGGGAACTGGATGGAAAGCAGATTGTCCTGGATTGCCAGGAGGAGCAGAACCTGTGGAAAAGGCCCTTGTAACTGGACCCCAATGCAGTTTACAGCAAATAGATGTAGTCTGGATTAAGCTGGGGTTTGCTTCCAGCTTCATGCACACAGTTCACTGTACAGGGGATTGGAAACGCAATTCCCCACAAGCACTACACACAGTTATATGTAAAAGGAAAGTACCATACCAGGCAGACTGCTTCTTTACCCTGATCGCAATTACTGCACAATACCTGGGAGAACACACAGCAGATTCAGTTCCTGACAGACCGAGCGATTCAGCAATTCTCCAGTCTTCTACAGGGTGAGCCTGGTTTCTACTTCAGATCTCGCTGATTCTCTTCACAGGCTGGATTCAGTCTGAACAGGTTGCAATGTTGCAGACTGAAACTTAGGGCCTGGCACGCATTTCCGTGCTAAAACTACACATCAAGAAGCATAGGGCTCCTTGTCTCTTCACTGCCAAAACTGAACTGACTTTCCAGTAGACAGAGCTGGGCATTTCCTTTGAGTTCCTCCCAGTTCAGTTGGCTGGTTTGGCTGTCACTCACAATCAGACTCCCCCTGTTAGTGCAAAAAAGGTACCGAAGTCCAAACTACATTTCCCAGAGTCACTGCTCGTACAATCCCCTTATAGCAGGCTCCAAAGGAGAGTCCAAGTTCTGATTCGCCCAGAGCAGGCTCCATTTTAAAGGATCCCCACAATGATTGGTCCAATTTGGCAGTTCAGAACCAACATGAGGGAGCTACTCTGCACAGTCCCTGCTATAAGAAAGCAAGTTAAAACAAACTGCATTTTCATTATTACTCTAACAGGTTACCAGCAAACATTTACATCTTCCGAAAGAGCTCCCTCTGCGCATATAGCGACGGCAGAAACAGAGCGATTTGGCAGCAGCTCGAGCGGGACTCGAGCAGGGAAACACACAGACTCCCATCCAAATCTCATTCTGCTGCCCACTGCTGTTGGCCAGTGCACACATGGCTGGGCATTGTACGATTGTGGCCCGGTGCCCCCTTCTTGCCTCTATGGCCATCCTGGGGTCCCTCCTCTGCATCTGTGGCTGCAAGTGCACACCCCCATCCAGCCCATCATCCCCATCCTCATCGCTGCTGTTGCCCTCATCCACCTGGACAGCTATCCCATGGTCAATGTCCATGTTGTGCAGCATGCAGCAGGCCAGGAATAGGCCACAGGTTTTCACAGGGCTTTACTGTAAGGCACCACCAGACTTGTCTAGGCAATGGAACCGCATCTTGAGCATGCCAAAGACTTGCTCAATGATACTGCATGTAGCAATGTGTGCCTCATTGTACCTTTCCTCTGCAGCACTGGATGGGCACCAGATGGGGGTGAGCAGCCAGGGACGTAGAGGGTAGGCACTGTCACCTGTGTGGGTAAGACATGCAGGTTAGCACATGGCATTGCTTGTTCCCCTCCCACGACCCCACCACCTACAGCCTCCTTCTCTGCTCCCGCTGTGTTTGGTGTGGGCTTATGCCACCTGCACGACTGCCCATGCACCCTGTCCCATGCTGTGCTCCCCCTAACAAGTGACCCATGGGGATCTTCCCACGCTCGAACCTCTGGCACAGGATGGAGCTGTGCCAGATGAATGCATCATGTGCACTCCCAGGGTGGGTGGCGCAGACATTGGTGATGCGCCCCGTGGCATTGCGCACCACCTGGCAGCTGACCAATGGGTACCCATTCCTATTTATGTAGGTGGCTCCCTCTGGGCTAGGTGGTGTGTGTATGGCCATGTGGGTGCAGTCTTTGGCCCCAATCATGCCTGGCATGTGTGCCACCCTGTGGAAGTCCTGTATGTTTGCTGTATGCTCTGACTGTGTGCTCAGGAATCGTATGAACTCTGAAGTGTGTGGCAGCAGGGCACTGAGGAACTGTGTGAGGAGGCGAGACGTGGCTGACTGGGTTATCCCAGTGGTTGCCCCCCATTGGTTTGTGGAAGGTGCCCATGGTGAGCAGGCAAATTGTTGCTGTCACCTTGGTCTCCACTGTCATAGCGTAGCTCCTTCTGGTGGGTGCCAGCAACTCAACATGGCACAGCTTGTAGAGCTGCCTCAGAATTGCCCTGTTCAGCTGGTACTGGCCCGTGAACTCCACCTCCCTGTAGTCCTCAAAGGTGAGGCAGGCATGGGACCATCTGTGTTGGGCATACCACCGCCGGGCCCTTCCTCAGCCACGTTGGTGTTCCTCCTTCCTTCTCACACCCCTCATTACTGCATCCATCATGAATGGCCCTGCCTCCATCTCAGTCTGTGTCTCTGGCTTGCGCATCTACTGTGTGTGTTTGAGCCTCCTTTTATATACTCAATTCTATCTGGCGCATTCTGGATGTTGCTCTTGACTTGCGCCGTGCTTTTCCGCTGAATATGGTGTTGTGCAGCTTATTCATGGAACTCCCTTGTACTTGCGCTTGCATACATTACTGTGCATGTGATTCAGTATCGGATTTTGTGCTGCACATTCAAGTTGGTTGAATATGGCTCCGGGGCGCATTTCTATGATTGCGCATTCGCAACTCAGTTGCGCATTGCGGAACTCTTCTGACTATCAGGCCCATAGGCTGCACTTTACAAGGCAAGAAAAGAAACTGTAACAGTAAGCACACTAAAATTGTCCAATTTAAACACTCAATCAAAGCAGCGAAGAAAGTGTGGCCCAACACCCAGTATTTCTTGGGACGCATACTTCAAAACTGCAGCCAACACCTTGACACCTGTACTTGTCAGGGCACTAATGGGGCAGGCTCTTGAGATGACCTGCTACTATTAGGCTGGCGCGTGTAGTCGTGTCTCCGCACCTACTAGAGGAAAGCTAAACACTCAGCTAGCAGGACGGGAACAGAGGGAGGGGGTGGGACAGCATATGGAGAGAGCGGGAGGGGTTTTCTTGTATTTGGCAGATAGGAACGGAGGCAGGACAGCACACAGAGAGAGCAGGAGGGGTTTTGTTGTATTTGGCAGATGGGAACAGAGGGTGGAGGTGGGACAGCACATGGAGAGAGCAGGATTTTTCTTAAGCAATAATGAATGATGGGGTATTGATAAGTTGTTAATCACTCTTGGGCATAATGTGGCACCGAGGCGCAGCTAAGTGCTTACATTGACTTCTAGGGGTGATTAACTTGAACATTAACATAACCCCTGGAGTTCATTATTGCTATTATTATAACTAGGTTACTAGTTCCTGTAGTTTGAATACTTTCTTAATAGTTTTTGGTTATTTTGTGTCAGATTAACAGAAAAATAATAAAATAAAGAATAAGTCATTTTTATCAAGTAGTTCTGCCTTTTTACCTGCAATATTAGGCCTTTACAAAATGACAGATTACAGACTGTCAGCACTGGAATTTGTATTTGTTAAGGCAGTCAGTCGATCAGAGTACATATTACCCAGCAAGTTGAGTGTGTTTTTCGGGGGAGGTTTGGGTAAACGGGGATTGGGCAGTTGTCACCTATCCTTTATCTATGATTTAAACATCCCCAGTTTCATGACAGCAATGTCAGTGCCGCTCCTGTCTTTCACTCTTTCACTGCCCTGTTCCTACTGTAAAACGGGAATGACTGGCCATGGAATAATTACAGATTCAATGGAAAACAACTGTCAGACTCAGAACTGCAGACCTTCATGGACAACTCAAGATCTGCTGCTAACAAAAAAACTGAATGGTAAATCAAAACTAAAACACAGAAAATATATATTTTTTTGCCCCTACTGCTGTTTCACTAAATTATTGAACTTTCACACACAGTCAGATTGTCAGTTGAGGCTTGCAGGATTCGCTGAGGACTGGAGATACAGCCCTGGATGCCTTAGGAATATTCACACTGCTGTGAGTAAATTCTAACTGACCGTCATCATCTCACTGGGAACGCATGTGTACTTGACCTCCCTGTAGACCGCAGAGCCCCATTCACTTTCACCTGGTGCAGCCCACGCTCCTCCTTGAGCGTTTTTTTTCCACGAAGGGGTTCTCGGGATGACCTGCTACTGACTGCCAGGCTGGCGTGAGTAGTCGAGCCCCTGCACCTACTAGAGGAAAACTGAACACTCAACTAGCAGGACAGGAACAGATGCAGGGGTGGGACAGCAACACATGGAGAGAGCAGGAGAGGTTTTCTTGTATTTGGTGGACAGGAACAAAGGGCAGGGGTGGAACAGCACATGGAGAGAGTGGGAGGGTTTTCTTTACTTGGCGGATGGGAATGGGGTGGGGGCACACAGAGAAAGCAGGAGAGTTTTTCTTTTATTTGGTGGATGGGAATGGAGTGTAGGAGTGGGACAGCACATGGAGAGAGCGGGAGGGTTTTTCTTTTACTTGGTGGACGGAAATAGAGGGTGGGGTGGGACAGCACACGAAGAGAGTGGGAGGATTTTATTTTATTTGGCAGACGGGAATGGAAGTTATGGGTGGGACAGCACACAGAGAGGGCATGAGGAATTTCTGTTTCAATTGTACCAGGACTGGAACTGAGGCCGATGGGGTGGGATAGCACACAGAGGGAGGGAGCAGGAAGTTTTTTTTGTTTTGGGGGTGGGGGCAACCAAACAGAATGTGATGTCAGCCAGGCTGCTCAGGACACCGATCAGCTGTTTGCTGGGCAGTGTCCTGCAGATGAAAGGAAAAAGCTGCCATATGATTGGTTCAGCTTTTTCTTTTCAACTACACAACATTTCCGCTGATCAAGGAAAAAAAGTGTCACAATCAGCCTGGCTGATGATTGGTGTGATACTGTTGAGCCCCTTGCAGACCACTCTGCATTGGACAGACAGTGTCACACCCTTCAAAAGTCACTTATAGCAAGAAGTTCGCTTGCGCATGTGCACACAGCATATTTAAAAAGGGATCTTGAGGCTACTGTATCAGAGGGCCTCAAGGTGGCAGCGCAGTATGACAAGGTCATAGGCTGGGCTAGTGGGATGCTGGGGTGCATAGGGAGGACAATCACCAGCAGGAGGATGGAGGTGGTGCTGCTGCAGTAAAGCTCTCTGGTATGTCTCCACCTAGAGTACTGTGTCCAGTTCTGGAGACTGCACCTCAGAAAGCACATAGAAAGGGTGGGGTGGTTCAGAGGAGAGCAATTGAAATGGTGCAGTAGCTATAAGGGAAACTCTACAAGAAGATATTGAGGGATCTCAACATGTACACTTTGGAGGAGAGAAGAGCGAGCGGCAACATGATGGAGATGTACAAGTACCTCACAGGGATGAACAGTGTGTAGGAGGAGAGCATTTTCCAAATGAGGATGAGCGCCAGGACTAGGGAGCATGCAATAAATTTGGAGGGAAGGGGGAGTTCAAGAGGGATGTAAGGAAGTATTTCTTCACTGAAAGGGTGGTAGATACATGGAACTGACTGCCAGCTGAAGTGCTGGAGGATAGAACAGTGGGGGGCTTCAGCCATGAGTGAGAGAAACATAGGGGTATATTAGAACAGAGGCAGGGAGGGTCACCAGACACCAGATAGGATCTGCAAAGGCAGAATAGGCAGGGAACACTTGGGCAGATCGGCTAGGCCAGGTGGTCCTTTTCTGCCAACAGATTATATGTTTCTGTTTCAATGATTACCAGGGACATTTGCATATGTTCTATGGGGATCGGGTTGGGAGAGGGGTATCAGTGGACTACATAGGAACTTTACATATGTTTTACATGTTTTGGGGAAGGAAGGTGTACCACTGGACTGCCTATGTAAGTGTCATTTGTACACCGGGGATTGGGGCAAGGGGGGGTTACCACTGGACTACCAGGGATATTGTGATTTATACAGTGGAGATCAGTGCTGGGGGAGCTATTATGACACTGCCAGGCACCAGTGCTGTTGGAAGGGAAGGGTAGCATGCACCACTGTGCATGCTGAGAAGAGTAGGGTTTTGAAAGCAGTAACTAGGTCTGCCTCCACAGCCTTTTAAGACTAAAAATATACAGCTGCACCCTGTATGCAAGTTGGTTCCTTCAGTTGCATGAGTGCAATGGTGTATTTAGTGGGATCCCGCTATCCACTGAGCGTCACACTATGCGGCCGTTGAATATGGTCCCTGCCCTGTTCGCAGCCAACATGCTATGTCTGGTTAGTGCAGTGTTATTCCCGCTAGTGCCATGCTAACCTTCTGAATAAGGGGGCCAACATGCCATTTGTCAAACTCCTAATTGCATTCTGTGGACAAAATGTTAATGTTACCAACTGCACCCCATAGCAGTCAGGTGGCTTTACATGGATCTTACAGCCTTCAGAGTGCGGGAAGGTTATGTATGTTGAAGGGGCTGGTAGGTTTACCCCCTTACCCCCCCACACACACACACACGTGACCTGAGTCATAATGCTGGACGACTCAGTCTCCTGACCATTGTAATGGTAGGGAGGTCTCCACACAGTGCTTAACACAGTACGACAACCACAATGCATTTTGGTGGGTATAAACCACAGATCCATTCCGGTCCTCCCTTTAACTAAAGCAGTTGTGTCATTTGAATTTGTTAACTTTTACAACAGCCTAACGGGGTCATCTTCTTTCATTAATATGCACCTTTGATTAAGACAGGCTGTGCCGAGAGATAAATTGTTTCTAGATCATTAGCTCCTTTCATTCTGCATTGCTGCTACGCATACCCTCTTATTTGGAGTGCTTGGCCTCATTTGTTGAGAAATCCTATGAATTATTTACTCTGAGGTTAGGTCTCTCTTTAGACTTCCTTGTACCAGTTGTGTGAGGCTGGATTGTATTACAGTCCAACAAAACACACACACACACACACACACAGACACACACACACCCCACCCCACCACACCACACCACACCACACACCACACACACTAGAAACTGTATCTGTCTGTGTTAGAGTCACCAGGAATTCAGAACCCAGTAAACCCTTGCGACACACTTTCTACTGGTGCCTTCAAGGGCATGTGTATGCTACAAATCGAAAATCCAGTATAAAATGTATGAAATGTTACCATCTTGCAGCCCAGACTCCTCAACCACCTCATGAGGGAAGCTGGGTTGTTTTTTTTTGTTGTTGTTTTTAATAAATATAGTATAGATGGAGGAATTGGGAGCCTGTGAAGCACTGAAATCATAGAGGGTGGCCTCTGCCAAATGTCCAGAAATGGGTATTGTTAATTCTTAGCATGGAACACTCTTGACTAGAAAAGCACCAACTGGAGAAAACTGCTTTGGCCGAACTTCACAAAGTTGACCAGCTTTGCGAAGTCTGAAGTGCTGACTTTGCATCATTTTTTGCCAGGTGAAGTGGCATTTTTTTACTATGAAGTAACCAAACTTCACTCGCGAAGTTGCCACTTTGTGGAAAAAAGTGCCAGTTCACTTGAAAAAACATTGCGGAAACATCAAAGTCGAAGTTGGTGATGCCAATGGAAACTTCACGAAGCTTCACGAAGCTTGAGAAGTCGACATTTCTCAACTTTGTGGCAACTTCACCAACAAAGTTGAACTTCGCTGCATCTCTACTCTTGACCACCTCATCGGTGTGGTCTAGGTCAGAGTATTTATGTAGTGAAACCAGTTTGAAGGTACATACTCATCTGGGTCAGGGCATTTACTTATTGGATTCCCAGTTTGAAGCTACTTACGTTTTGGTCAAGTTATTTCTATATTGTATTCTCAGTCTGAAGTTATATGCTCATTTGGATTGGAGCATTTCGTATTGAAGTCTCAGTTTGAAGGTACATATTTTTCTTTGCGTTGTGGGGTATTTATGTATTGGATTCCCAATTTAAGGTACATATTCATTTGGGTCTGTATTTACGTATTGGATTCCCAGTTTGAGGGTGCGTACTGGTTTGGGTTGGGTTATTTACATAGTGTATTCCAAGTTTGAAGGTACACACTCCCTTTAAAGTGAGTGTGTCACTTTTGAGAAACCTTTGATATTATGATATTTAGACTCAGTTGAGGTTACAATCGCCAACTAACTTAGAACTTCAGAATTTTAGAACTATGTGCATGAGAAACCCTACGCAAGCAATAATACCTGACAGGGTGGTCGGTACTGGACTATACCTGCCCACCCAGGAGCATAATGAGGCCTGACACCACAGGCAGATGGCCTTATAGCCCCTGGAAGGTTGGGTATAGCCCATGTCACCCACCCTGGGGGGTAGTATTGTATTTAGAAAATGGCATTCGGGCTGCATTTTAGAAAAAAAAAGATGAATAAATTTAAAAAAAAATTATTGTAAATAATTAGTTTGGCTTAATAAAGAGATTTGGTATAAAGTAGTTCCTGTACAGCTTACATTGGCAGTAGAGGGCACCATTTGTTTTGTGTATTCAGCAGCCACTGTATGCTTTCTTTTTCTGTGTTTATTTTTCTCATGACAGATGTATGTGGGACTCAAGACATTTGTAGCCATAAGACATGCTCCATATTCCTAGAGCACACTGTGTTGTGTGCATCTGTTACATTGAAAGGTGTTTCTGTAGGTGTCTTCAGAAACCACCTTCCTGAGAGTGAGAGCGACCACGACAGTGTACCACTGTCAAGGAGATCAGCAGTACTTTCTTGCTTTTGTCTCCCACAGATGGCGTCATGCTGCTGGCTTGCGGCAGTAAAGCAAGCAGGCGGGCAGTTGGAGGAGGGGGCATGAGTAGCACGCAGGTCTGATATCACTCTTTACTACCACAGAAGCTATAGTTTAAAAAAAAGTTTTCTTTATTACACTTTGTGGCTGTTGCTGATTTTGTAAACTATATTACTTAACTGGGCAAGTGGCCTGTCTCTTGCTCGCTTGTAAGCAAGAGAATAACACGGCAGACTGCACTTCAAAAATTCCATGTGGGCTGTGATATTTTTTTTCATAATGGGGCACTTTGCATAGGGATTTGTTTTAGGTAGGTACTGTTGTCTCATAAATGCGCACCTAGACAAGTCTCTTAGCCACTCAGAGAGTCTGAATTATTTTCCCCATTTCCCATTATGATTATAACAGTACCTGGAATGTTTAGAAATAAACAATCCTGATTGACTAAGAATGATGTCATGATTTAATAATTTCAATATTGCCTACGTTTCTGGCCCATTATAACTGGGTTCATTTTCACGGAAGCAGGATCCTTTGCTCCCTAGAGTTGATCTGCACCTAACATAGAAATAGAATTTGTTGGTAGATAAGGACTGCTTGGCTCACCTAGTCTGCCTCTCTCTCTCTTGCCTATTCTGCCACCACAGACCCTACCTGGTCTCCAGCCACCTCCACCTCCCTCCCACTTTGATATCAGTTTTCCTTTATACCTTTTTCATGCATGCTTGAAGCCCACCACTGTTTTCACCACCACCACCCCCGCTGGAAGATTGTTCCAGGCATTCACCATCCTCTTACTGAATAAATACTTCCTCACATCCCTCCTAAACTCCCCCACCCACCCCAAGCTTCATTAAAAGCCTCCTAGTTCTTGTACACCTTCTTTTCTGGAAAATGCCCTTCCTCTACCTTATTCACCCATGTGAGGTATTTAAAGGTCTCTATCGTGTCCCTGCTCTCCCTCCTCTTCCTCTCCCTCTCTCCCCTTCTCCCTCCTATCTTCCAGGGTATACATGTTTAGATCCCTCAGTCTCTTCTAAAAGGACATTTGGTGCAGTCCCTACACCCTTTTTGTTGCCCTTCTTTGGATGGCATCTGTCCTTTCTATGTCCTTTCTGTGGTGTTGTCTCCAGAACTGGACACAGTAATCGAGGTGTGGCCTCACCAATTACCAATGCAATGGCAACACCACCTTCCTCCTTCTGCTGGTAATACTCCTCCCTATACACCTCAGCATCCCACTGGGTTTCCCTACTGCTTTGTCACATTGCCTTGTCACCTTAAGGCCATCCATTATGGTTACCCTCTAGGTCTCTTCATGTTTTGTGACTATCAATACCCCTTCCCCATTTTATACTCTGCCTCTGGGTTTCTGAGCCCAAGGTGCATGATTTTGCACTTTTTTTCATTGAAACCCAGCTGTCACACCCTCAACCATTCCTCTAGCTTTTTCAGCTCTCTGTTCATTCCACCGGCTCTGGAGTGTCCACCCTATTGCAGATCTTGGTGTCATCTGCAAAGAGCCACACATTCCCTTCCAGTTCTTCTGCAGTGTCACTTATAAAGACATTAAAGAGGACTGGATCCAGTACTGAACCCTGAGGAACCCCACTGGTCACGCTGTCTTCCTCCCAGTGAGTGTTGTTAGCCACCACCCTCTATTGCCTATCCATCAGCCAGTTATGTACACAGTGTACCACCTTGGATCCACCCCCCAGCTTCCCATTTTTTTTGTATGAGCTTCCTATGTGACAGGTGTTGAAGGCCTTGCTGAAGTCTAAGTAGGTCACGTCTATCACTCCCACGATTTTTCTGGTTACCCAGTCAAAGAAATCTATCAGGTTTGTCTGACAGGATCTCACTTTCATGAATCCGTGCTGCCTTGGATCCTGTAATCTGCTGGATGTGAGGTAATCTACCAGTCTTTCCTTTAGAAGTGACTTCATTAGTTCCCCCACTACTGATGTCAAACTACCCGGCCTGTAGTTGCCAGCCTCCTCCCTGCTGCCATTGTTATGGAGTGGGATTACATCTGTCCATCTCCAGTCCTCATGGAACACAAAATGCCACCAGGAAAGGCCAAAAGGTCTATATTGTCTGCTCATAATGCAGATCCCTCGTGATTACTGAGTAGTTCACCCCCCATTAGGACTTTCCCCTTCCCTGAAAAGAGTCCCCTCCATGTTTCTGCTTTTAAGTGTAACCCTCACCTTTACTGTGTCCCAACCCCTCTTAAAGCTGTCCACTGTCTTAAGGGATACCACCTCATCTGGCAACTTATTCCACTTAGCCACCACCCTCTTTGTGAAAAAATTCCTCCTCATTCCCCCTCATTTCTGTCTTGAATTGTCCTCCCGCCAGCTTGAGGCAGTGCCCTCTAGTGGTTTTGTTAATGCTAAGGCTGAAGAGACCCTCAGAATTCACCTTGTTTATACCACTGTGGTATTAAAATGTTTCAGTCATGTTTCCCTGCTCCCTCCTGTCCTTCAGGGAGCACATGTTGAGGCGTCTGAGTCTCTTTTGGTACATCCTACCCTGCTGATCCTGGATCTTTTTAGTTGCCCTCCTCTGGACCGTTTCCAGAAGATTTATGTCTTTCCTTAGGTACTGGCACCAGTACTGCATGCCGTAGTCCAAGTGAGGGCATACCAGAGATCGGTACGAGGTAGAATGACCTCCGACTTCCTACTAGTTATTCTTCTGGCTATGCAGCCCAACATTCTACTTGTCTTGGCTGTTGCCTTCCTAAAATGTGTAGAATGTTTCAGGTCACTTGTGATGATCACCCCCAAATCGTTCTCCTCTTCTGCACTGGCAGCCTGCACACCACCCAGACACTATTCAGTCATTGGGTTCTTAGCACCCAAAGGCATAACATAGAAACAAAGACTTTGATGGCAGATAAGGACCGCTTGGCCCACCTAGTCTGCTCATTTCCCTACCTACAGGATAAGCTGCAGATCCTAGTTAACCAACAGCCTATTTCTTCCTACCCCCCACAAGAATTGCCTTATGTCTGTCCCATGCATTCTTGAATTCTCCCACAGTTTTAGACCCCACAACCTCCTCAGGAAGGCTGTTCCATGCATCCACCACCATCTCTGTGAAAAATACTTCCTCCACATTGCCCTTGAGCCATCCCCTCTATCTTCAAATTGTGTCCCTTGTTCTTGCACATCTCTTTTCTGAAAGATGCTACTCTCTTGGACTTTGTTGATTCCACTGGAGGTACTTACCCCTTCCCTCCTTTCCTTAAGGGTATACATATTAAGCTCCTTTAGTCTCTCCTTGTATGGCTTCTCTTGCAGACCCTGCACCATTTTAGTTGCCCTCCTCTGAACAGCCTCCATCCTGTCTATGTCCTTGCAGAGATGGGGTCTCCAAAACTGGATGCAGTACTCTAGATGGGGTCTCACCAACTGTCTGTACAGAGGGATAACAACTTCCTGTTTTCTGCTGGTGATAACTCTTCCTATACATCCCAGTATCCCCCAGCCCTCCCTACTGCCTTCTCACATTGCTTGCCAACCTTATGGTCATCTGATATGATTACCCCAAGGTCCCTTTCCATTTTTGTTGTTGTTACTACCTCCCCCCCATTGTGTACTCTTCCCCTGGGTTTTTGTTTCCCAGGTGCATCATTTTGCACTTCTTTGCATTGAATCCAAGCTGCCATACTTCTGACCTTTCCTCCAACCTTGCCATGTCCCTTTTCATCCTTTCCACGCCTCCTTGTGTATCAACTCTGCTGCAGATCTTTGTGTCATCTGCAAAGATGCATACTTTTCCTTCCAGTCCTTCTGCAATGTCACTTATAAAGACATTAAAAAGGACTGGACCCAGTACTGAACCCTGCGGTACCCACTAGTAACCCCCCTTTCTTCAGCGTAGACTCCATTTACAATTACCTTCTGTGTCCTGTTGTCCAGCCAATGTTTTACCCAGGCTGCCACCCTGGGACCCACTCCCAGGCTGGTTAATTTGATTATTAATCTTTTGTGTGGGACTGTGTCAAATGCCTTGCTAAAGTCTAGGTAGGCCATGTCCACAGCCCATCACTGGTCTACTGCTTTGGCCACCCAGTCAAAGAAACCAATTAGATTCGTCTGATATGACCTTCCCACTGTGAACCCATGCTGCTTTGGGTCCTGTGCCCCACTGGCCTTTGGTACTCAACAATTCTTTCCTTCAGAAGTGATTCCATCACTTTCCCTACCACAGAGGTCAAACTGACAGGTCTATAGTTTCCTGCCTCTGTCTTGCTCCCACTTTTGTGAAGAGAAATCACATCTGCCTTCCTCCAGTCCTCAGATACCACACCATCCTCCCATGATTTGTTAAAAAGAGTAGTTAGTGGTGTCACTAGTTTTCCCCTTAATTCTTTTAGAATTCTGGGGTGAATTCCATCTGGCCCCATTGCTTTGTTCACCTTCAGTTTTAGTTCTTTCAGAACCCTTTCTTCTGTGAAAGGACTGGGATCGACCCCCAATCCAGAGTGCTTCTGTTAATTGGATTAGGCACTTCCCCTCCTCCTCTTTTGTTAATATTGAGCAGAAGTATTCGTTCAGTATCCCTGCTTTTTCACTGTCCCTCTCTGCCCACTCACTGTCAATTCTATCCAGCTTCACTATCCCTCCCTTTATCTTTCTATGCTCCCTGATGTACCTATAAAAGGTTTTATCCCCCTTCTTAACCGAGTTGGCTATCTTTTCCTCAGTTTGGGCCTTTGCTATTCTGACTTCCCTCCCTGCTTCCTTCTGCCTTAACTGGTACAGTTCTCTGTCCTGCTCCATCTGTGTTTCCTTATACTTCCTAACGTTTCACTTCTTGGCATTGAACCCCAGTTGCCAAATACTTGACCACCTCTCAAGCCTGGCTAGATCATCCCTGTGATCCTGTATTCTTTTCCTGTGTCCACCCTTCCACATAGTTTGTTGTCATCTGAAAATAGGCAGATCTTACCCTTTATTCCAGCTGCTATGTTGCTAATAAAGATAATAAACATCACTGGACTGAGCACTAAACCCTGTGGGACCCTGCTACTGACTGCTTTAGCCCCTGAGAATTCCCTCCAGACCACTACCATTTGACTCCTATCCTGCAACCAGTATTTTACCCATGTACAGTATTTAGCTTTACCTCTACCCCCAGATCCTCCAGCTTCCTGATTAATCTCCTGCAGGGGATAGAATCAAAAGCCTTGCAAAAACCCCAGATACAGGATATCCACCGTCTGGCACCTATCCCCTGTTTTGGCCACACAATCAAAGAAATTAATCAGGTTTGTTTGGCAGGATCGCCTAATACAGACTCATGCTGCCTCTCGCGCTGGAGCCCCTTATCCTCCAGAAAGCACACCAGTGTTTCCTTTAATGTGGTCTCCATACGCTTTCCTACTGTTGAGGTCAGACTGACTGGTCTGTAGTTGCCAGGATCATCCCTCGGCCCACTTTTGTGAAGCGGCACTCATGCTCTTCTCCAGTCTAAGAGTACGTCCTAGGCATCAGTGAGCTGTTAAACAGATCCATCAGGGGACCTGCTAATTAGTGGTGAACATTTGGGTACATAAGTAAGGGGGCTTGAGACTGTGAAATACCCAACTGGATGGGCAGGGGTTCTAGGGGTTGTCTAGGCTACCAGAAAAATGTTTGGTTTTAAATGCTCTAAAATTCAATCTGAGCATTTTTCTAGCAAAAAAACTGCAATGGATAGCAAGTTACGACCCATCCTAATTTTTGGCAAAATCAGTGCTCAAGTCAATGCGTGACAAAGGTGAATCAACTCAAATTTCTCATACCCTTGAAGTTGTACAATTTCACATCCCTCAATGACATTGTGTGCCCTCCCCCAAGTCCATCACTAGAACGGGGCCTCACACAACTGCAGGCCTGCAGCAGTCAAATTAAAACAAAAACACTTCAGTACAGTCAGACAGAATAACATGTTGCTAGATTTTTTTGTATTTATTTGGATGACAACGTTCTGGTTAGGCATAGCTTATTATGCAGTATTGTAAATCTAATTAATAAAGTTGGGTCTGCCTCAAGGTGTGACTGACAGCAGCTCCACTCACCAGTATGAATACTTTTTGTAACAAGGTACTCACAGCTGGAATCCTTATAAAGGGTATTATTACTGTCTTATTGACACACGTGAGGTTTGCAGTTAATGATGACATTTTTTAATATGATCTTACATTCTTGTGTGAATAATATTTTTTCCTACACCACAAGAAAAAACATAATATTAAATCAGCACTGACATTTTTTATGTTCACCCATGTGCTTGCGCAAAGTGACCATATTGGTATGATGGATGTTTTGAGAGGTGTGTCACTGTTGGTGCAATGCAGGGCCGTCTGCAAGAGGCTCAACAGTGTCTGACCAATCATTAGCCAGGCTGATTATGACACCCTTCTGGTCTTACTCAGTGGAAACTTTGTGTAGTTTAAAGAAAAGAGCCACCTGACTCATACGACATCTCTTTTCTTTGATCTGCATAAGCCATCCAGAAAGCAGAGCTGATCAGCATCATGATCAGCCTGCTGTGGTCCTCCCCCACAATGTAAGAACAATCCTTCCCACCCTCTGCCAAGTATCCTTCCCATCCCTATTACTTCCCCCTTCTTAATTTTCTCACACCAGGGTGCCTAATAACCAGTGCCAGCTAGTACCCCCCCAACCTGCTTGTTTTCACTGTGTGACACTGGGGAGCCCACCCCTGGTGCAGCCAAACATAACACCGATATTGGGGTGTGCAGTTCCCAGTGTTTGTACCTAAAACAATGAAAACCATCCCTGGTAGTTTTTTTTTTTTATTTTTATACACCATGTAAAAAAGAAATGATGTCTGTTGCCGCCGCTGGCACACCACTGTCACCACTGTCACCTCACCCCACCCAACCCTCCAACTCAGTACACACCACTCCCTTCCCACCCCTTACTTTTCTATGTGAGGTCCAATGCCATAATCCACTCTGGACTGGAGACATGTCTTCACTCTTCAGTGCCAGATCGGGAACTGAGTAAATCTGATATACAGTTCAATGTATTTACGTGGATTTTGAATTTGTCTTCATAATTTGGTCGTTTTTTAATATTTTTGGGATCCCACCTCATGAACAAAAGTGGTGAAATTATACAAATCCATTCTGAAAGGTGATTTTGCAGTCACTGTATGAAACTGCTTTTCGTACAGGATTTGAAAATTTTCTCCACCCTTGTTCATGAGGTGGGGTCATAAGAAGACTATATTTAAAATCTGGGGTAAAAATATTAAAAATCATAGAGGATTGTATATGAGCAAGCATACACAACAAGGCAGTTGTGATTGAGAGGTTTCCGTGGTAACCAGAGACCTTGAGAGCATAGCTCGAGAGGTCTGTTACCATGGAAACCTTGAGATCTAACAACTGCCTTGTTTGTGCATGCTTGCTCATACACAATATTTTATAGTGTATGGGCAAGCATAATCAGCGCTCTGTGATCCCCCAAACAAGTCTACCTCTTAAAATAAGGCTTACTTCGGGATGTGTAGCAGCGCGCCGACTTCTGCATCACCGTGGGCCGTTCAATTGCGCATGCACGAATACGTTCGATCTTGTTGTGCTGCACTGGTGATGTACTCGGTGCAGCACAACAAGATAGTGACGCACTGAGGCAAGCACAACAAAGCTGTTGGGAGCATGGATTTCCATGCTCAACAGCGTTCTACCATACGCTATAACAAAGTTATGAGCGTATGTTGAACATTTTTAGTGCACGCTCGTAACTTTGGTAATTGTCAATATTTTGACCCCAAATTTTCAACATAGCCATTTTTTTCACACCACCTCATGAACATGACAGCTGTCATTTTTCACATCTTGGCCAAAATGTGTTCTTGCACTTGTGGCACAAAATCATCTTTCAGGCAGGATTTGAAAACTTTCTTCACCCTTGTTCATGAGGTGGGGGTCATAAGAAGGCTATGCTGAAAATCTGGGATAAAATATTTAAAAACAACAAAATTATGAGCATACATTGAAATTTTTCAATGCATGCTCATAACTTTGCCAAGTTCCAATATTTTGACCCCAAGTTTTCAACATAGCCATTTTTTTCACACCACCTCATGAATGTGACAGCATCCTGGCCAAAATGTATTTTCACACTTGTGGTACAAAATTACATTTCTGCCACTGTTTTATAAATGATTCATGTCATAGTCAGAAGGACTGTTGTAAAAAGACTATGTTGAAAATCTGGGGTCAAAATGTGAAAAAACAACTGAAGTATGAAGAAATGTTGAATTGTTCCAATGTTTACTCATAACTTTATTTTTGCAGATTTGGACCCCTAATGTTCAATATACCACTTGTGTTACACCACCTCCTGAACATTCCAGGTGTCATTTTTCAAATTCCCTCAGAAACTTGTTTTCATGGTCACACTGCAGAATCACCTTTTGGATGGGATTTAAAAAAATTCCACCTGTCTTGATCATAACATCAGGTTATAAAAAGACTGTTGAAAATGTGGGTTCAAAATGTGGGAGCCCAATGAAAATTAGATATTGCCTGTCAGCTGGCCTGTCCTGGATAATGTGTAAAAGCAGGACACCGCTGAAAACGAGATACTGCATCTCATCTGATCTGTTCTGGCTAAACGTATAGTAACAATGTATACAAGCAAGACCTGGTACAACAGCAATGCAAGCGGCCAACATTCAGCATTGACAAATGCTTGCTTTTTTATGGTCTTGTATTAATTTTTAAATCAATCAATCAATCAATCAAATCTTTATTTATCCAGGCGATCACCCTTGAGCAAGCTCATTTACAAGGTGGACCTGCTGTTTGTCAAGGATAGATATACATACATACATAGAATACATACAAAATGTAGAAGTAAGAGTACAGATTTACATTTGAACGGTACAGTATATACATTCCATTGCACTTGTTTAAACAACAACACAAGACATTAATGTGGTATGTACATTCTTTCTTATACATATATGAAGGTGACACTTTATACTGGTCTCAGCTGAAGGAATGCAGATCATAACCATTTCATCCCTCAGTAACTAAGTCTAGCTTAGACGGTGGTCACTAGCTTGGAAGGTGGCCATGGCTTAGAAAGGGCCTAAATGTATATCATGTTTGTGGTGTTTTTTCCACTTGCTATATACCAGCTACAAGTAAAAGCAAAAACTTTTACTATAAGCGTTTGCCTTTACTTGTAGGTCACATTATATACTGTGATTGTAGGCTTAGTTAATATGGTGAGCGGAAGCCTTTTAACTAAAAAAATCTATGAAAGGGAGAGATCAGATGCATGACTAGGGCTCACAGTCCTGTGCACCAACTGGTGAAATTGAATATCGGAGCTGTTTAACTTATGAAGGTGTACTCTGCTCTGCCTCCATCCCTTTCCACCTATTTTGGATGTTGCTTTCCCTCCCTTTATTATTTTGTACACGCTGTACTTCATGTTGACACTGACACTTGATGTAAGTGTCTCTGATGGGATTCAAACCCTGTAACCCTACCTCTTTCCTGCCCTACTCTGATGGTCAGGAATCCTGACTGTGACCTGAGAAGAATTGACAAAGAAGGTTTGTCCAAGGAAACAGATTTACCTGGGACAGGTAAAACTACCAGGGTAGTTGTACAAGTACCAGAGCAGCAACTTAACACTGACCTCAGCTCTTTCTGCAGTGCAGTCCCAGAACTTAGCAGTTAGTGCGACAGCATCCAATAAATGTATATGGTCTGCAGCTGCTACTGTGCCTGAGGCAGTTCGGGATCAGTAAGAAGAGACAAATTGTCCCGGTGCTTGCCCACCAAGCAGGCAAGCACTATGTGCTACAGGTAAGGGATGGGGGCCGGGGGGGGGAGTACAAAGAGCTGTCAGTGACAGTAAACTAATCACACTGTCTGTCTCCTTCACTGACAGTTGGGAATCCTGACCATGAATCTGAATTGAGCTATATGTAGCTGAGTCAGGAAAGCAGCAACAGCCGGTGGAAAGTGAAATTTATGTGTAACCCCTAGATGGCGCTATCCCAGGGGCTACTACCCCTGCCTGATTTGCCACTAACAGGTTGAGGGGCCTGGATCCAATGGCGGGTGCCTCCACCCAGAGGTCAGGGTTTGCAATAGTTAAACCAACTTGGTCACAGCCCTCTGGGACACTTGCAACCCCCTCTTCCCACCAGTGGCCCACACAATATATCAGAATTACCTTCACAGTATACACTACCCCAGGTCTGGTTCGGCACTGGGACCTCCTGTGAAATGAGATACAGTGCAACAATCACAGTACAGTACTTTAACATAGACAAATACCTCAGGCAGTATAACTTTGCTGAAACAAGCAGCTCTGATTTATTTAGGGGATATAACAAGACTAGGGGGAAATCAGGTTAATTGTTTATCACTCTAATAATCTACTCTATGGCTCTGTGCACAGGCCTATCCTCATCAGTTACTGTCCCTGGTACCCAAGCCCTAGTGGCTAGTCCAAACCGTGGTAGCTGGTAGGGCCCTTCACACAGAGAAAAGGAGAATTAAACAGTCAACAGTACAGTAATTCCATTTGGATTTAATGTGGCAATTCAACAGGGAGCGACCTTGAATTAGTACTCACGACCTCCAAATAAGATAGGGTCCTTCAATGTCACAGGGCTCACTTGAGGTACACAAACCTCTTCACACATTTTATAAAAGAAAGCACTATACTCAGGCAGGCTGCATCTGTATCCCGATCGCAATTACTGCTGCAATACCGGAGAACACACAGCAGATTCAGTTCCTGACAGACCGAGTGCAATTTTCAGCAATTCTTCCAGTCTTCTACAGGGTGAGCCTGGTTTCTACTCTTCAGAGATCCTTTGATTCTTTTCACAGGACTGATTCAGTCCTAACAAGCTGTTACACAAGCTGCAGACCGGAACTCTGGGCCTCACACGCTTTTTGACTAAAACTGCACACTGAAAAAGCACAGGCTCCTTCCTTCTTCACTGCCAAAGCTCAACTGAACTCCAACCGACAAAAACCGGCACTTCCTTTGAGTTCCTCCCAGTTCTTGACTGGATTGGCTGTCACTCACAATAGACTGCTGCTGTTGGTCCAAAAGGCACTGAAGTTAAACCACATCTCCCAGAGTCACTGCCTACAATCCTCTTGTGGCTGGCTCAGATTATGAGTCCAAGTTCTGATTCGGTCCAAGGCACCATTTTAGAGCTAGCTTACCCCACACTGATTGGTCCAGTTCAGCAGTTCAAAACTAGAATGGGAACTAGCAGACACAGTTCTGACTGCAAAGAAAGCAGGTTAGACAAACTGTAATTTCATTATTACTCTAAATAATTTCTGGTAAACAGTTACATCTTTCAGATAGGTTCCCCTTTGCACCCTAGTGACTGCAAAAATTAAGTGAATTAGCAGCAGCTCGAGTGGTACTCAGAGAAGCACACAGTCCCCCATACAACCTAATTATGTCTGCAAGCAGACAGCTCTTAAAGAGACAGTACCAGAGGCTCTAAAACACTCACTGATAAATGGCTTAAATGCCAAACACCATTCAGGCTTGGAGCATTCAAGCAAGCTCTCCTGGAAGTCTTTTAGGAACCCCATTTGCGGGGGTTACAATCTTCCTGGTTTGGGAAAGCTTGACGTCTCTACAAGGCACCCTCATAAGTTTCAACTGCAACCATATACATTTGCATTAGGCTCGCATACGTAATCATCAACAATATATCATTTTACCAAGAACACATTTCTGAAACATTGTAGTACATCACTTTACAGAGTATTATACACATTGTACCATAACTCAAGTTAGTTACCTCTGTACATGAACCCGAAGAGAGGGCCCTTCCCTATCAGTTACCTTGGGCTGGATAAAGGGCACCATACTTAGAGGGCACACAAGTAACTTGAGTTAGCACTGATGCTCAGTTTGGGCAATGAGCTCGGGGACACATACACTCCTTTATGGACAACATTGAGAGAGGAAGTCCACAGGCCTCCCAAGTGAATCATAACTGAGGTGCACCAGGCTTTACAGCTCGACCAGTCTTTCTAGGGGGAACTGTTATAGTCTCTGCACCTGAGCCTCATTTTCAGCATTGTCCTCACTTGTCAGGGGAGTCTCCATGGGGTAGAGAGGCTAGAACTTGGGGGCACTTTCAGCTCCAGGAGTTACAGTTTCTGAGTCCACAACATTTGGCTCGCATGGAGCGCCGGACACTGGCAGTGACTGTCAGGCACTCAAAATACTCTTCTTGTTCGCAGTATCACCAGTCTGCCTCTAATCTATCATTTTCCTCCTTGAAAGCTCAAACAGTTCAACCATGCACAATGATTCCATTTCATCTGATCTGATGCTTTGCACTTCACTTTCTGGGAGCATTGGCCCAGGATGAAGTTGGGCTTAGACAGTCCAGAAGGCCCAGCTTCATCTCCAGTATTGACTAGGGATTGCCCCAAACAATTGCTCTAGTTCGCTAAGAAGGATAGTATTCAAAGTCACTCTCACTTTCTTCCGATATGGACTGGACAGTCATGCTCAACTGGGACTTGTGGAGGGAACACTTTAACTTTGCTTCTGTAGGTGCAGACTTTCTTGATCTTTTCTTAGCAGCAGCTCTAGTCACTGGTCCAGAGGGGGCATTCTAGGGGCTCAGACTCAATTAAGATTTGTCCAATGGGCAGTAAATGATTTCTATGCATTGTTTTTACATCTTTGAATTATTTCAGGCCTTACTTTGTACACTGGCAGATCATCTAGTTTGCTCACTACAATGTGAGGAGATGGTGCTATCTGTCAGCAATCTGTGCTTGCCATGCAATCCCAGATTTCTTAGCAACACCCGATCTCCCTCCTGGAGTTCCTGTGCTTTCACCTTTTTATCATACCTTTCTTTGTTGGCCAGATTCTTTTGGCAGCCATGGTTTGAGCCAGTTGGTTACGCATGAGTTAGCTGGGCCTTTAACTTTGCACATACTGTAAATAGTTGTCAGCTTGAACCCCATCAGAGAGACCCCAAAACACACATCTACTGGTAGTCGAGCTCTCTTCCAAACATCAGGCGTAGGGGAGAACCAGGCATCACTTTTTGGTGCAGTTATAAGCATGTACCAGAGGTGCTAATTTGTTGGCTCCATCTAGGCTTGTCCTTTGGACAAATTGCAGGTACTAACATATCTAGCAAAGTCGTGTTGAAGCGTTCAGGCTGTTGTAATCTTCTGGGGTGGTAAGGAGTGGTTCTGGACTTTCGCACCCCACAGAGAAAAAGCATCTTTGATCAGACGACTCTCAAAGTCTCCTTGATCAGAATGGATTCTTTGTGAGCCCATAATGAACAAAAAGTTTTCACAAGTACTTTGGCCACAGTGGATGCTTTCTGGTCTTTGTGGGGAAAGCTTGGGCATATCTCGTGAAATGGTCAGTGACCACCAGCACATTACTGATATTTCTTTGATCTGACTCAACTCTGAAAATCAATACAGACCAGCTCCATGGGTGTACCTGCAGATGTTAACAAGGGGCAGCCCCTCTGGGGCAAAAGCTTTCCTCTGTAAGTTGTGCCATCACAAGTTCGAATGTGTTGCTCCACATCAGCCCCCATCTTAGGCCAATAGAATCTGGATCTCACCAAGTCAAGTGTTCTGTCTATACCAAGGTGCCCCATGTGGTTGTGCAAAGACCTCAGTACTGAGTCTCGAAGGCAGGGCAGCACTAGTTGTTGTTTGTCTACTTGTCCCCTCTGTCTACTGTTTCTGTATAACAGTTTATTGATCAGTTTCAACTTAGGACCTTCTTTGCATAGCAGTGCAGTTCTCAAATCAGTGGAGCGTAATTGACACATCTTTCCTGCATAGAGGCTTCTAAAGCTGCTTTGATCATGGGATCGCGGGATTGAGCCCGCCGTATACCTGTCATTGTCCAGCTGAGGAAGTGCACCAATGTCTATTGCAGAAAAGTGTGCAAGCAGCAGGTATGCACTTGAGGCTCCCAAGCAATCCACTATGCAGTCCATCATGTCCGTGGGACATTTGTTCCTCCCGTCAAACTTTCTCGGCAGAGTGTCGAATGTCAGGTTCCTGCTAATCGGACCCAATCATTCTGGGAACAGGCCTCGGAGAGAGCATCAGCATCTATGTGGTTCAGACCTGCTGGTATTCGAGAGCATAGTCATATGTAGATAATGCAGAAAGTACCTATGGCCAGTGGCATCCAACTTAGCTGAGGTCTGCAATATTAGGTCAAAGGATTATTGTCAGTTTTTACCAGTATTTTAGCCTCTACAAGTACTCATGAATTGGTCAACACAGCCCACTTCAAAAGCTAGAACTCTAACTTATGTACAGGATAGTTCTTTCGGATGGGTCAGGTTTCTACTGGCAAAGGCCACTGGTCTCAGGGGCGTTCGTGCTCTTGGTACAACACAGCTCCCAACCCGTGCAAGCTAGCATCAGTGTGCAGGACGTAAGGTTTTCTGGATCGGTATAGGCTGCACCTGGAGCATGGTAAGTTGAGATATATGATCTCATGAAAAGCAGTCCAATCAGAGTCCAGCGGCCCCAAATACTTCACTCGGATGAAAATATACTCTTTCAGTCTTGAGGGACGCTTGACTTTGGTATTTTTTGTGGGTTGGGGATACCCTTGAGTAAGGTTAAGTACAAGAGGCGGATCACCTCTTGAATAGTCCTTGATGAAGCATACGATAATAACCACAGAATCCAGGAATCTTTGTAGTTCTTTTAGATTTTTGGGCTGTGGCACGAGTTGGTCAAGCTTCAACTTTACTTGGCTCTGTCTCTATTCCCTGTGGATACTATGTCCCACATACTTTACTGATGTTTGAAAGAATTGACACTATCACTGGACAGTTTAAGGCCAAAGTCCTCCAGTCGGTCCAATACCTTAAATAATCTGCTCTCATGTTCCTCCAGTGAGCTGCCAAACACAATAACATCATCTAGGTATACCAGGCACTCCTAGTAAGTTCATATGTCCCCCCACTGCTTGCGCTCCATCAATCGTTGAAAGTAGCTGGCAGGGGCACCTATGAAATCCCTTGAGGCATCCTCATGAATTCATAGAAGCCAGCGTGACAGATAAAGGCCGCCTTCTCACGGTCCTCTGGGGCTATCTGGATCTGGTAGTACCCACTCATGGAGATCCAGCACAGAGAACCACTTGCTCCTCGCTTAGGCAGTCCAAGCATCTTGAATGCGGGCATTGTGTACTGATCAGGGATAGTCCACGGGTTTAAGGTACGATAATCCACACACATCCTTACTGTTCCATTCTTTTCCTCACTACCAATGGGGAAGCATAAGGGCTTCTGGATTCTTGTATTACACCAGCAGCTAACATCTTCTTGCAGATGCCGCCTCACATCATCTATGTCAGCAGGTGCCAGGCGTACGAGACTCCCCACGAAATGGTCTTCACATGCAGTCGGGACATTGTGCTCAGCTCCCTGTACCATCCTACATCCCATTCCTTAAAGAAAACACCTGGTCTGCAAGCTTCTCACTGATCTTCACTTTCCATTCAGCTGGCAGCGGAGTCGCCTAAATCAAATGTCAGGCGTGCTACTCTGTCATTCTTCCTTGAACTCTGCTGCTGGGTAGCACGCAGTGTCTGCACAATGCACATTAGCCAGGATGCAACCTCTGTTTACTCGAATGTCTCTTTCAGACACATTATGAACTTGGACCATTCCCTCTGGCATAAGCATGGCTCTAGCGGGTAAAATACTAGGCTTGACCAGCTGTCCTCTGGCAATTTTCCATCGCCTGGTGCATCCAACATTAATATTTTATTCTAACATCCTTTCTGGATACGGACCTCTCCTGTAAGGTACACTGGGCATTTGGCGCCAGGATCAGAGACTCAGGATCCTTCTTCCATACAATTCCGACCGGGTTCCTCTGGTTCTGTTTTTTCAGCATCTCTGTGCCTCATAGGCCTCTTAATTATAGCCAGAACCTTAAAGCTCTACTAGTTTTGACCCTGTTTTTTCGTGAACACAACTGTGCCAGCCTTCCAACATATGAGCATTTGTTCCAATCAACAAAGGACACCATCATACAGTCCAGTGGGGGGACACACTTGGGCTAGGGTCTCTACTTGTATCGCCACTCCAGCCACGGAGGTGGGGAAGACACAAATTCGGATATACCCGGAATAGGGTAGGCCTTCTCACTTAACCCCCATACATGCAGTCCTTCTAATGGTTGTAAGGGTACGCCTGACAAATGCTTCTGATACCAATCTTGGAACATAATTGTCACTTAGGAGTCACTGTCTAATATAGTTTTGTAGACACTCTGTTCACCTTTACAGTGGTCTCCATGGAGGACCCACTATTCTGGACCAGTCTGGAGAGGCGGGTAGGGGGGCCTGGGCAACTGACCTTGCCACAAAAGGACGGATTAGCATTTTGGTGCCTCACTGGGATCATGTCGTACCTCTTAACCACTGATTTCTTCTCCGAAGCTCTCCTTGTAGCCTATATGCAACTTTTTTGTCAGTGTCTTTTGGGACTGGTATTCTTTTCATGTGCCCATCTTTCCCACAATTATAGCAAAACATACTTTCTGGAGTTTGATGGCCGAGGCGCCACACTGGGAGCCAGGGCGGGGTATTACTAACTGGAAACCTTGTGCCATCTCTGTCTCGTGATGATAAGCATTCTGGAGACATCTCGTCAGTTTCTCCACTTCCATGGTCAAGGAATCGAGTTCGAGCTGTTATAGCAGGAGATACATGGAGTGCGTACCCCACCCCATAGCAGATGACAGCGGATATAGGTCAGGGCCCGACTTGCAGGCGTAGCTCTTCATAAAGGACTGTTTTGAATCTCGGATCTCTCTCAACAGTTTCGCTCTATTGTGACATATATCTTTTCCTTGTCAGAGCACTCATTGACTGCCAACCTCTGGCCCCTGAACTTCACTTGATGGGTCACCCTCAGTCACTGGGTCGTATAGCTATTGGTGCAGGTCCCTCCCGAGGTGGTCGCCTTTTTCAACTCCTCGAATTTCTCTCATTAACTCATCATAGGAGGGTGGGATTCCAGTCGATCTGCCAGGCGTAACTGAAGCAACAGGCAGTCTCTGAGAAGGGGCAGACTTAAGGATCCTGTCCAGCCTGGTTCGTCCAGTTCAATCGCTGGCAAACTACCTTTCTGAGGCAAGTTCCTTGCACAATTTTTCCAGCCGAGATACATACACAGACAACAACTCCCTTGGTACTGTTGTGCATCTCTTACTCTCCACCATAGGTCTCATCAGAATCTGGGCTCCCATACACATTCTCCAAGGCCTCAAGATAGGCCGTGCAGTCGCTTCAGGGTTACTGGGCCCATTGCACGGGATGGTGGCCAGGGCAGGATCTTGAGGCTCATACCAACCTCTTTCGCCACCTTCCCGAGCATGCCATTCTAGCACTTTGGGGGCAACATAGTCTATCCAGGTCTTCCCAGTCATCTCCCTTGGGGGTGGGAGGTGCCAGAGAAGATCCTCAACCTCTCGGTAAGAGTCGTGACTAATGGCAGGTGCAGAACAGGGAGTCTGCATTGGTTCAGCCACCACGGGCACTGGAGCAGGAGAGGGTGTTGGGAGGAACAATTTCAGGTGGCAAGAATAGTTTCTTCAAGTCCTCCACAGTTTTCCCTCCCAGCAACCATTCAGCAAATTTCTCCTCAAAAGTTTCAGATAGTGGTGGGGGCTGATTCCCCCCGGGTCTTTACTGTCCTTAGTTATCACTCCAAGCAGTGAGGCTCCCTCTGGGGCAATGGTCTCAGCACTTTGAGCCATCTATGGGATCCTTAAACTCTACTAGGGCCAGGAAAGTGTGGGTGAGCAGATTAGCATGCCGACCCACCACCACAGGGTTTTGTAAACCTTCCACCTTGGAAAGTACTCCTGCACAGTGTCCGTATTGATACCCAGGGGATGTCAGGATAAGCATAGCATTTTGGGGTACGATCTCCTCCCAGTACACCACTCCGCCAGCCGGTGCACAGCCACTTCTGTCGGGTACCCATTTTTCTTAACAGTGGTTCAGAATATGGCCACTAGAGGACACACAATCCCAGCGGTGAGCTCCAAGATGTAACCCCTAGATGGCGCTTATCCCAGGGGCTACTACCCTGCCTGATTTGCCACTAACAGGTCTGAGGGGCCTGGATCCAATGGCGGGTGCCTCCACCCAGAGGTCAGGGTTGCAATAGTTAAACTAACTTGGTCACAGCCCTCTGGGACACTGCAACCCCCTTTCTTCCACTAGTGGCCCACAATATATCAGAATTACCTTCACAGTATACACTTACCCCAGGTCTGGTTCCGGCACTGGGACCTCCTGTGAAATGAGATACAGTGCAACAATCACAGTACAGTACTTTAACATAGACAAATACCTCAGGCAGTATAACTTGCTGAAACAAGCAGCTCTGATTTATTTAGGGATATACAAGGACAGGGGAAATCAGGTTAATTAGCTTATCACTCTAATAATCTATTTCATGGCTCTGTGCACAGGCCTATCCCTATCAGTTACTGTCCTGGGTACCCAAGCCCTAGTGGCTAGTCCAAACCGGGTGGGCAGCTGGTAGGGGCCCTTCACACAGAGAAAAGGAGAATTAAACAGTCAACAGTACAGTAATTCCATTTGGATTTAATGTGGAATCAATGGGAGCACCCTGAATTAGTACCACGACCTCCAAATAAGATAGGGTCCTTCAATGTCAGCAGGGCTCACTTGAGGTACACAAACCTCTTCACACATTTATATAAAAGAAAGCACTATACCAGGCAGGCTGCATCTGTATCCCGATCGCAATTACTGCACAATACCCGGGAGAACACACAGCAGATTCAGTTCCTGACAGACCGAGTGCTATTTTCAGCAATTCTTCCAGTCTTCTACAGGGTGAGCCTGGTTTCACTCTTCAGAGATCCTTGATTCTTTTCACAGGACGGATTCAGTCCTAACAAGCTGTTACACAAGCTGCAGACCGGAACTCTGGGCCTTCACACACGTTTTTTGACTAAACTGCACACTGAAAAAGCACAGGCTCCTTCCTTCTTCACTGCCAAAGCTCAACTGAACTCCAACCGACAAAAACCGGCACTTCCTTTGAGTTCCTCCCAGTTCTTGACTGATTGGCTGTCACTCACAATAGACTGCTGCTGGTTGGTCCAAAAGGCACTGAAGTCTCAAACTACATCTCCCAGAGTCACTGCCCATACAATCCTCTTGTGGCTGGCTCAGATTATGAGTCCAAGTTCTGATTCGTCCAGGCACCATTTTAGAGCTAGCTACTCCACACTGATTGGTCCAGTTCAGCAGTTCAAAACTAGAATGGGGAACTAGCAGACACAGTTCTGACTGCAAAGAAAGCAGGTTAGACAAACTGTAATTTCATTATTACTCTAAATAATTTCTGGTAAACAGTTACATCTTTCAGATAGGTTCCTTTGCACCTTAGTGACTGCAAAAATTAAGTGAATTGGCAGCAGCTCGAGTGGTACTCAGAGAAGCACACAGTCCCCCATAAAACTAATTATGTCTGCAAGCAGACAGCTCTTAAAGAGACAGTACCAGAGGCTCTAAAAAACACTCACTGATAAATGGCTTAAATGCCAAACACCATTCAGGCTTGGAGCATTCAAGCAAGCTCCTGGAAGTCTTTTGGGAACCCCCATTTGCAGGGGGGTTACATATGGAACCCATGCTGCTGCTGGTGCAAAACCCGACTAAAATGCCAGTGTAAGCTAGATTTTCAAATAGGGAGCTTCAGCCCCTTAACTCCTCCATTACTTTTGCCACTGCTGCTAGCACATCTGCCAAGTCCCTCGGCACCCTTGGATATATGCCATCGGGGCCTGGGCACTTGTCCACTTTCAGGGTCCTCAAAATCTTCCCTACCCTGTCCTCAGCAGTATCCCCATCAGTGTCACCTCCTTCTTGTTTCCCACCCCATTCTCCCCCTGAAGCATCAGACCATCCTTCTCCCTGGTGAAGACTGAGCAAAAAATACTTATTTAGTACTTCTGCCTTCTCCTTACTACTTTCCGCCCACCCCTTCCCTTTTTAGCTCGATAGTCCCAGCCTTCATATCCCTTTTCTCCCTGATATATTGGAAGAAAGCCTTCTCCCCCTTTTTCATCCCCTGTGCTAGTTGCAGCTCCTTTCTGACTTTGGCCGGCTGGACTGCTCTGCCCATCTTCCTAGCCTTAACACTGTACTCTGTCCCGGTCTTCCTCAATCTGGGTCCTTTTGAATTTCTTGAGGCTGAACTTTTGTCCCTCGCTGCCTGACTTACCTGCCTATGAAACCAGCTGGGCTTAACATAGCAACAGAATTTGATGGCAGATAAGGACCACTTGGCCCACCTAGTCTGCCCATTTCCCTACCTGATGGATAAGCTGCAGATCCTAGTTAACCAACAGCCTACTTCCTCCTACTTCTTGGCCTTGGACTTTTTGCTTTTCAGTTACACACTTCGGGGCTTACCTTTATTGCCCCCATTTCCCCAGATCTCCCACTGCCTCCTGGCATCCCTGATTCCCTGAATACTCCACCGCTATGGCCTGAGTCTTTTTGGTGCCCCAGGTCTTCTGATTCAGCCTAGTACTTAATTTTTGCCCTGATTGGACATTAAATGTCTAACCCACTGGGAAGAATTTGAAAATAAACCATTCTTATACTGTTGGGATGGGTTACACCTCAGTAGAAGAGGGACTACTTTATTAGGGCAACAGATGAACGCTTACATAAACTCTGATTTAAACTAAAAAAAGGGGGGGGGCTGGGAATCTATCCCTCCCTCTAGTTAATAAAACAAATTCATCACATAACTTTAACTTTAATATACTTAGCTTTAATGCTAGATCAATGACAATATCAAATACGCTGAATTAGAAATACTAACACACACTTCAGACTTAGTAATAACAGCTATAACTGAGACTTGGGAAACTCAGATAAAGCTTGGTTAACAGAGATACCGGTTACAAGCATTTCTATAAAAACCGAAATAACACAAAAAAAGGAGGTGGGGTTAGCCTATATATTAGAAACAACTTAAAACCCTATCAAAAAGATTCTAACCCCAGCCTAGAAAATGTATGGGTATACATTCAGGTTACAAAACTCACATAAAATACTGATAGGAACCTGTTACAGACCACCTACCTCGGATTTTGAAACTACTAGATTAATAACTGAAGAAATCCAACAATTCTCTGACAGAAATGATATACTGATATTGGGAGACTTTAATCTGCCAACCATCAATTGGAACACACTAACCGGATTAAGTCAGCATGATAACCTGTTTCTGTCGGCAGTGACTGACCAAGGATTAATTCAAAAAGTGAGGGAACCAACCAGAGGAAAGAATACTTTAGATCTCGTCTTTACCAACCTAGAAACTTTATTATCAGATATAACAATCCTACCACCTATCGGAAATAGTGACCATATGACAATACATTTTTCCATTCAACTTCCTTCACAACCAAAGATAAACAATATTAAAATAAACAATACCACAAAGCAAATTTTTCCTTATTAGACAAGAATTGGGAACAACAAAATGGGAGCACACTTTACGCCCATTAAAAACAAACGAAACATGGGAAACAGTTAAACAAAAAATACTAGAACTTGATAAAAAACATATTCCAGAGAGACTCAAGTATAATAACAAAGGAAAAATCCCCCAATGGTTTAATAAACACATAAAAACTCTAATATCATGTAAAAAGAAACTGTTTTCTAAGCTTAAAAAGACAACATTACCCAATTCTGACAAAATACTAAAGTCTTATAGACAAACAGTGAAAAAATTAAAAAAACATATAAAAATAGCAAAATGTAATCTTGAATTCAGAATAGCACACACAAAAGATTCCCATAAAACTTTATACTCTTATTTAAACAATAAAAAAAAGAATTGTAATAACCAAATCGGCCCCCTGGTTGTGAACTCGCAAACCATCACCTCGGACATAGAAACAGCTACTGAATTCAATAATTACTTTTCTACTGTTTATACACAAAGGCACGACACCATAACTACTCCCCCTATTATGGACCAAGACACAGAAAAGATTTCGGAAGATGACATAAAAAATGCAATCAACACTCTCAAAAAACATACAAGTGCAAGACCAGATGGAATCAGTTCTAGATTTATAATAGAAACAAAAGATGAAATTGTTCAACCTTTAAAAATATTATTTAACAAATCATTAAATGAGTCAACAGTGCCAGACGAGTGGCGCACAGCAATAGTTACTCCCATTTTCAAAAAAGGCTCTCTGTCCAAGACTGAAAACTACAGACCCATAAGTTTGACATCAATTCCATGTAAACTTATGGAAAAAATTATAAAGGCCAAAACTGAGCATGAACTAGAAATACTCAAAATATCTGATACTTACCAGCACGGGTTTAAACATGGCTTCTCATGTGTAACTAACCTTATCTCTTTTTATGAGCACATCAGCTATCATCTAGACAACAATACACCTATGGATGTTATACTACTCGATTACAGTAAGGCATTTGATAAAGTTTCCCACTTTTTACTGATTAAAAAACTCATTAACATAGGATTATCACCAATACTAACCTCTTGGATAAACCAGTGGCTAAATAACAGAAAACAGAGAGTTAGGATTAATAATGTAATGTCTGGAGAGAGGGGTGTGGGCAGTGGGGTCCCCCAGGATTCCGTGCTGGGGCCTGTTCTCTTTGGTCTCTTTATAGGGGATATGTACATATCCAGCAACAACAAAATGGTGAAATTTGCTGACGACACCAAAATTGGGGGAAAAGCTATTAGTCAGACCAAAGACTTGGCTTACAAGCAGAACTGACACTAATTGAACAATGGGCATCCAAAACAAAATGTCTTTTAATGTCTCTAAATGTGCAACCCTTCATTTGGGAAAAAATAATCCATCACAAACATATTATTTGAATAACTTGGCTATTAAAACCTCATTGGTAGAAAGAGATTTAGGGGTTTTAGTTAATAACAAACTGTCTTCTTCATTACACTGTAATAAGGTAGCAAATCAAGCAAAAATCACCCTAAGAAGGATTAATAAAACATTCACAAATAAAACTGAACAATGTTTACTCCCACTTTACAGATCTCATATTAGACCATATCTGGACTACTGTTCCCCCTTTTGGAATCCTTAATTAAATTCTGACATTAACAAAATTGAGAGCGTACAACACAGAGCAACAAAATTAATACCACATCTTTCCGGGTTTGATTATACTACTAGATTAGAGTCTACTGGTTTACAATCTCTGTCTCAAAGAAGACTAAGGGGAGATTTGTTATTATTATTCAAAATCACAAAACATCCAGAACTGATGCAAAACTGTGGACTAAAATTTTCCACAAGAAGAATCGTAGCAAGATTACACAACAGACAAATAGAAATCATGAAAGCAAAACCAATAAAAGAATGAATTACTTTACCATAAGAGCACCTAAATTATGGAACAAACTGCCTCAGGAAATAGTCGACTCGCCCAACATTTTGACTTTCAAAAATAAACTGGACAAATGGTTAACAAATCAGGGATTTGCTGAGTGATCCACAATGTGGAGGACAAACCATGATGGGCATACCGCCTTTGTTTGTCCCATACTACCAAAGTACCAAAGTACCAAATCCTTCTTCGTGAGCTGCTGCTGTTCTTTGCTATATCCTGAGCAAGCAGGGATTGCGCAGGCACACAGTGTGCCTTTCATATGCTGATCACTGGTTTTGCAGTCTTTTTGGAGAGTTCCTCTAGGGGTACTGGTGCCCCTCTTAAACTAAACGGGGAGCTGTGACCTCAAGAGGGCTGACGAGAAGCCCCAGAGATTTTAAATAAAAGGTTTAGCTCGGGGCATAGATGGTGGCTCATACATACTAATGAGACCTCATGAATATTAATGAGGGTCTAGTCGCTGCCTGGGGGGATCTGTATTTAAATGGCAGCAACAGGAAAAGTATTGAGCATATATGGTCAAGAAGGGGCTCGTCTGAAAGGGCTCTAAAGGGGCTACAACCTGGTGGGGACATTGACTAAAAAAAATACTTAATCTGGCTGAGCCACACCTTTGAACACAAGGAACTGTGTTGGATTGCATATATCTTAATGGGAGCTGACATTCTGGTGACACTTGACCCCTACCTAGCAGCCAATCAGTGATCTAGGCCCCCAAAAGTTGGACAAGGGGACTCCTGGGAAAAGGAGGAGACTAATTCAGGCACCTAGATCATGCCCCAATGGGAAAGCAGGAAATATTGATCTCTATGGTTATAGATTATTGATAGGCTCCATCAGCCAATCAAAACCTGGACTTTTCAGCTGAAACTGTGTGGACTGTCTGGGATTCCTTCAGTCTGTTTCCGGGCTCTGTATGAGTCAGGAGTATCCTGTGAGAGTGGACTTTGGACAGCAGGTTTTTCCAGACCCTAGTTGGAGATTGCTGTTTGCAGAATTGGACTGAGAAGGGGAAAGCGAGAAAGAGACTGAACTGTGATCCTGATTCCCCAGGTACGGAGAAGTTGCTTAACTATTGCTGGGAGAAACTAGATACTGCAGAAGCCCTGCACTAGTAGGCTGAATTAGCTGAGAGGACTGTGTGAGTTACTTGAGTGCTACAGTTGCTGCTGAGAGCTCTGTTGCTTGTGTGGGACTGCAACTGTACCTCAGAAGAGGCCAAGCATCTCTGGATGTTGGGGTGCTAGCCAGATGCTGTACATGTCATGAGTAAACTGGCTAAAGTGACTGAAAGCTGTGTCCTAGCTACAGCTAAATAAAAGGTTGTGGACATCTTTTAACTGGTACGTGCTGGCTGGTGTGTAGGGGCCTGTTCTGCTTGAATTCCCCTGTTTGATTGCACCTGCACTTATTGGATCTAGGGCTAGCACCCACTTCAACTGGCACTGGACTTTATTTGAATAACTGCCTGTGAATTCTTCTTGCTTTGAATTCAGCGCAGGGACTGCAGGAGGACCCCCACCATTAGGGAGTTCTCACCCAGAGTCAGGGACGGAACCTGCTAACCTCTTCCAAGTGGGACTCACTGTTTCAGGAGGTCACCGGCACTTGCTGGGGTGCTAGGGCACCTGGGATCCATTGGGGGAGCTGGGCTGTGGAGTCACTCCTGGGTCTGGGCCTTCTGGGGCAGGTGCTGTCCTGCCACAGAGCTCTGCAATGGGCCAGAAGTGGCTCAAGATGACACGCGGCCAGAACTACAATCAAGGTGACCAGCTGCAAGATCCTTGAGCAAGTTCCATTCTACAGAGGAGCCAAGGCTGGCCTTGTGTTACCCTGTGCTGTACTGACCAAGGAGTTCCATACTACAGGCCTCTAAGACCACCAAACCATGAGTACTAGGACCTGATTCCTGGAGAGGGAAAAAGGGGAATTTGTGTTTATTAATCAAAGCACTTTTCAAATATTTACAGGGCCCCAACAGGTAGCCAACCCACAGCACCAAACAGGCCTGCACCTAATGGGTACCCCTAAGGGACAATCAAGAAAACATTGGTACCAGTGGGCATGGGCTTGTCCTGAGGGCCCAAATGGCTATTGATTTCAAAATTGTTTCACTAACCAGTTTTTTCTATTCACAGCCATCCTTTGTCCTGGTATCCCTTCCCTAGTCCTTACCCCAAATAAAGCTGCAGTTTACCATTTGAAAGTGTGTGTGCAGGAAGTCTCTGAGTATGTCAAAGCATTATTGTTCCTGGTTTATGTTGTTATTGAACTGTTGGGCATCCTGTGTGAGGGGTGGTTGGTAGGGAAGATGGGTAGGTGCAACATTCCAGGGGGCTGTGTCAGCCATTCACCTGACCCACTTCTAATTCTCTCTGGATGGAGGCACTGTGCTATTTTTATTATCTTTGGGCTAGAACCCCCGAACACCATTGTAACAGGACCCAGGACCCTTAACCTGTTAGTGGGTCAACAGGTAGGGTAGTAACCCACTGGCACATGGCGCCTGGGCTACATCTTTGGAGACATCGCTGGGATCTCTTGTTCACCAGCCATGTCCACCATGGAGGACCCAACTGTAAAGACCCCTGTGGGGTCCCTAGCACCCAAGCCTACCCCCCCGGCAGAAATGTAGGCCTCAAGAAAAGGATAAAGTGAGGTTGGTGGAATGGAGTGGGGGTATGAGGATGGACCCCCATAGGTCCTTTCTGTTGTTAGAAGTACCCCCCCAAAGTGGACGAGAGTGAAACAGAAAAGCACTTGTCCACCATAATGAAGTTGGGTAAAGTGAAAGTGCGGGGACAGATGCTTCATTCAGGTACTGGGAAGTTAACTGTGTTGATAGAATGCCTAAATGCCATAGAGGCTGCCTGGGTGCTGGAGGCTGTAGAGATAGAGGGCAAGGCAGAGACCTGGGCTATAGTGACAATGTTCAGTGTGGCTTCCCCAGGGGGAGTAGAGCCTGACCCTTTATGGGACCCTGCACCAGATGCAAGGTTTAGGCCCGTACAGGTGTCTGCCCCCATGGAATCTCATAGGAAGCTGAGGATGTTTTCAGGGTTAAAGCCTACTCCCATGGGGGAGGAAGATTATGAGTTGTGAATAAACTATGTGCTGCCACTGCACCAAGACTGGCAGTGCAGTATGGGGGAAAAACTGAAAGGTTAACGGAGAGCTTGAGGGGCCCTGCCTTTAATGCCATTTGGTTTCTCTGGACCACTGATCCTGAGGCCAAGGTAGAAGATTATCTAGCTGCCTTGGATAGTGCTTTCGGTAGCACAGAGACATGTGAAGACTTATGGTGGGGGGTTCAGCGCAACCTACCAGCTGAAGGGAGAACCCTTGTCTGAATATGTGCAGAGACTGGAGAAGGCCCTGCAGAAGGTATATAGGAAAGGTGGGATCCAGGCCTCTGACTTGAATAAGACTGGGTTAGAGCAAGTACTGATGGGCGCCAGGTACTCGGAGTGTTGCTACTAAAGTTGGGCCTAAAAGACAAAATGAGTAATCCACCTCCGCTCCGGGTGCTGCTTAGGGAGGTGACAGAGGTGGAGGAAAGGGATGCTCAATGGGGGTACCAGCCCACTATAGTAGCTACTGCCCAGGTCCAGGAAGCCACTCCCCTGGCTGAGGTTTCTGAAGTGAAAAAGTTAGTGAAATAATGCAGGGAAATGTTGGATAGGGTTGGTGTGGGTCCTACCAGGATCTCTGATGCTTCCGCTGAACAGTCTACCCAGGCAGCCTCTGCCACCCTCCCCGTGATGGGCCTGGGGGTGTCACCTACATTGCCCCCTACAGTACCTCAGATTGAAGCCCGGTTGCCGGAACTGTGTCAGTTTGTTAATGAACTAAAGACCCAGGGGGTGGTAAGGGCAGGGGCTCCCAAACCAGTAGCTATGGCCCAAGCAATAGCCCCAGTTTCACCTTCTGCTCCTTAAGTGTATCCAGGGGCCCCAAGCTATCCACCACCTCGACCGCCTCCTGAGGCTTACTACCCTGGACAACCAAACTGAGAAGAGATAATCTGCTACCGGTGGGGAAGGAATGGCCATTACTGGAGAGGGTGCCGGTCACCAGCGGATCCCCTTCGAGTGGCTAACAGACTATTAGGCAAGGAAGGAAAACCACATGGAAACTTTGGTGGGGCCTGGTAAAGGAGCATACTGGGGCCCCATGCAGGTCCAGCTCCATAGCTAATGTAAAAGCCTCTTCAGCGAAAGCCACCTCAGTTGCACCACTCAATGTGCACAGGCTGGTGGGGCCGTCAACTGAAACCCTTGTCACTATCGAGGGAGTCACCACCCGTGCCATTCTTCATAGTGGCTCCCAGGTCACTATCATCTTCAAGACTTGGTATGACAGACATTTATCCCACCTGGAATTACAGCCCTTGGAAGGACTACATGTGTGGGGGCTTAGTGAGAGGTCTTACCCCTACCTTGGATATGTCAAAGCTGGATGGCTTTCCCCACTAACGTGGCTGGAGTGGGAGATGCAGTTGAGACCCTGGCTTTAATCAGTCCTGAGACTGGTGTGTATGACAGGAACAGGAAACCTGTGCTGGAGGGCACAAATGCTGACATGTTCATGAGACTTGCTTAGCTTTGCCAAGCCAGAGAAGCTGAACAGCAAGGGAAGAAATTACCCATTCACTCAGTGATCCAGGAGGCCTATAAAGAGACAAGGGCGACCCCCCCCCCACCACCACCACCACTGAAGATGTAGATGAATCTGTGGGCATAGTTTGGAGGAGAGATGCAGAGGAGATTGTGTTGCCACCCAACGCGGAGTATAATATCAGTGGAGTAATGCGGTTAAAAAAGGAGATAAAGAACAACATTTTAATGCTAGATGCCCCTGAGGAATACAGATTGCTGCCTGGATTATTAGTGAAACCCAAAGTCTTACCGGCATGCCTATGTTCGAATAGTGACAATGCGGGTGAGGAACACAACTGACAGAAAAGTGGTTGTCAGAAGGGGTCGTATGTTAGCCAGGGTTTACTGTGCTGACACAGCTATGCAGCCTGCTGCTCCAGGGAGAGATGATTATGGCAGTATTGACCCTGTCTTGTTTGATTTGAGTAACTCCCCCACCCTGGAGGAGTGGAAGGAGCATGTCCAGAAGAAGCTGGCTGCCCGGACAAAAGTATTTTCCTTGCATGAGTGGGATGTTGGCTGCATTATGGGAGAACAGCATCACATAAGGCTCACAGATGAGCGCACATTCAGGGAAGCAATCCAGATGTCTCGCTCCAGCTGATATTGATGACATAAGGAGGCACCTTCAAGAGATACTGGCTGCAGGCATCATCCAGGAGTCCCGGAGCCCCTATGCATCACCTAGAGTGGTGGTGAGGAATTAGAGTGGGGCTATCAGGATGTGCGTGGGCTACCACACCCTGAACAAGTGCACTGTACCCGATCAATATAAGATGCTATGAATACAAGATGCTCTAGACTGCTTGAACGGCAGCCAGTGGTTTTCCATTATGGTCTTAAGAAGTGGGTATTATCAAATTCCCATGGCCCTGCAGGATCAGGAGAAGACAGCTTTTATATGCCCCCTAGGATTTTATGAATTTCTGAGAATGCCTCAAGGCATTTCGGGCACCCCTGCAATGTTTCAGTACCTTATGGAAAAGGCTGTGGGGGATATGAACCTGCTGGAATGCTCGGTTTACTTGGACAACATTATCATGTTTGGAAAGACTCTGGAAGAGCATGAGTCATGGCTACTCAAGATGTTAGCCTGGCTGGAGGAATTTGGCCTGAAGCTGTCTGTTGACAAGTGTCAATTCTTCCAGGCCTCAGTCAAGTATGTTGGACACATCATCTCCGCCAAGGGCATTCAGACTGTCCCCAGCAAAATGGAGGCCCTCACCACCTGGCCTAAACCCAGAAGCCTGAAGGAGCTGCAGTGGCTACTTGGCTTTTGCGAGTATTACCGGAGATCCGTGAGGCACTACACCAGAGTAGTCAGGACTCTTTTGAACTTACTACAGGGGTATCCTTCAACAAATAAGAGCAAAAAGACCCCTCGTCCTGGAGACCAAGCTGAACAACCTTAATATTTTCACCCATCTGAACGTTTTGGCTCCTGGTGGACCGAGGAGTGTGATAGAGCTTTTGAGGACATTATATACTGCCTGACTCATGCACCAGTGCTCACTTATGCCGACCCACAGAAGCCCTATATCCTACATACAGATTCAAGTTTAAATGGCCATGGGGCAGTGTTGTATCAAGACTATCCAGAGGGCGTGCGCCAGCCAGAGTCTCATCCCCTTGGAAAGGAGGTATCTCATCCACAAGCTGGAATTTTTAGTGTTGAAATGGGCTATTGTGGATCAATTTCATGATTACCTGTACGGGGCAAAGATTACTGTGAAGACCGACAACAACCTGTTCACTTATGTACAAACTACAGCCCAACTAGATGCAGCTGGCCACCGGTGCTTTTTGGTTCTGTCTACCTATGACTACAGCATAGAGTACTGGCCTGGGCTGAATAATATAGATGCCGATGCCTTGTCCCAATGCCTTTTGACTCAGGGGGCTGAGCATTCCAGCTGGGTCAAGATACCTGGGAGCGCGACATTTCACTCCCATCATTTCTCTCCCTACACTTTCATGCCTGACATCTCACTCCCATTCCAATTCACCCCCATGTGATTTCACTCCCAATCATTACGCTCCCACTTTACGTTAATGCCTGCGCTCCTGCCACTCTGTGACACTCCAGCTCTCTCAGCAACATGACTATCATCAGCAATGGAAATGTAAGTAATAGAGATCATCCAGCGCATTTTCTGAGGGCTTATAGTATACAGCCAACAAGGGCAAAACCAATCCAAATAATCAGGTAAAGCACCCCATATGTAGAAGCATGAAATAGCAAAAAATAGAAGAAAGCAGCACCACGTAAACCAATGTCCTGCAATCATTCTCTGATCCCAGTGCAGTCATGCAGGATCTAGCATGGTTGTGCACTGAAGAAAAACTGTAATCGTATATTGTACCTGTCAGACCTGCATCATATGAAAACTAAGATACGGATCAGGATCTTCTTCTGAAACATAATGTAGGTCCAAAGTCGGATGATTACGTGTGCAGGGAAAATCAAAAGCAAGACAGGCTAAAAAGTGATATTCAAGTTGTATCCCAGTATCTACTGGTGTCCCTTAGTCCTGTAATCCAACAACAGAGCTTCGCCCGTGCCAGTAGCCCAATCATCTGTGTTGGCTCCAAATTGCACCAGGATTCTAATGCGCACCAGAATGATCCTTTGATACAGAATCTTGAATCAAAACAAGAAGTCAGTGCACAGCAAGGGAGCTAACAGCAAATGAAGACAGGGAACAACGTCAGCTGAGGACACTCAAAGAAGGGGAAACTGGTCACACTCTGAAGGTAAGCCAGATGTAACAGGACCCATTGTTCTCTTCTCAGAGTTAAGGAAGTACATCATATGAGATCCCCTGCTTTGGTCTTCATGGTCTCTAGGATGAGTGCGAGCAAGCACAGGCAACCTCAAGGCAGCAGATCCAGTCCTCAGCTACCCATTCCTGCAATGCACTTTGATAACTGGAGCAAAAGGTCTGTAATCTCTGGTATTATTCAGCAAACCATTTCTGTTAATAATAGTCAGAGGTGATGCACATTAGCGTTTAAAAGAATGGAGGCTGTTATGTGCAATCAGCAGGAGTGAAATGCCATGGAGAGACTGTGCATGGGTGCGAAATTGTGCGTGAGTGAAATGATGGGAACGAAAGTGGCAGGAGTGAAATTACGGGAGTGAAATGTTGTAGATCCAAGATACCTGAACAAGTAGTAAAAGCTTTGTGGACAAAATTTGATGGTGATGAGTTCCCTTCTCCCAAAGATGCTCCAATGTTTAGTGGACTGTTTAGGAGCATCTGGGAGCTGCCTTCCTGTAGCTTACTGTGACCTGATCACCCTGGACATGAGGTCTTTGCCACAGCTGACTACTCAGGACTTACAAAAAGAGCAGCAGAACAGTTCTGTCATGGGGGAGATAATCCAAGCGCTCCAGAGAAAAGGAGATCCAGCTCAAGCAAAAGCTAGTGATCCACATGCCCGGTTATTACTGCAAGAACGGCCGAAGTTGCAGCTAAAGAATGATTTGCGCTACTGAGTGACTCAGGACCAGAAGGGGGCACCCCGTGTGCAGTTGGTATTCCCTGACTGTTTCCATGACCTGGTGTTGAAAGTGCTACACGATGATATGGGCCACTTGGGCAGTGAATGCACCTTGGAATTGGTAAACAGCAGATTCTATTGGCCCAAGATGGGAGCTGAGGTAGAATATTCTTGCAAGAACTGTTGGCGGTGTATCCAGAGCAAAGCACTTCCTCAAAAGGCTGCCACACTAGTTAACATCAGTACCAGTGCACCGATGGAATTAGTGAGTATCAATTTTCTCATGTTGGAACCAGACTCCAGGAATATCTCCAACATATTGGTGGTTACAGACCCTTTCACCTGGTATATTCAAGCTTACCCCACCAAGGATCAGAGGGCCTCCACGGTGGCCAAAGTGTTGGTTGAGAAGCTTTTTTGTCCACTACGGAGCACCTCAAAGAATCTATTCAGGCCAGGGATGTGATTTCGAGAGCTAGTTGATAAAAAAGCTCCTGTCCTTATAGGGCATCTGGAAGTCTCTAACCATGCCCTATCACCCCCAGGGTGACCCCCAACTTGAGAGATTCAACAGGACACTACTGGACATGCTGAGCACCCTTGATCCAAGAGATAAGGGTACCTGGAGCCAATGAGTAAGCACTTTGGTCCATGTATACAATTGCACAAAAAATGATGCCACAGGTTTCTCTCCCTACCATCGTATGTTTCGGAGAGAGGCCCACCTCCCTGTGGACCTATTTTTTGGAGTGTCAGTGGATGGCATCAAAGAGAATGAATATTTGCAATATGTGAGAAAGCTGAAACTTGAATGATGCCTATCAGCTAGCCTCAGAGAGAGCCACCAGGTGAAATCAGGCCAGTAAAGAGAGGTATGAATAAAAGAGTGTGGGCACAAGACTTGGAGCCCGGTGACCGAGTACTACTCAGGAGTCTGGGCATACCTGGGAAACATAAATTGCTGACTGGTGGGGAAGCACACCATATGTGGTAGTTGAGAAAATGGAAGGGCTACCTGTATACAAGATTTTACCATAGGGTGCAAAGTAATGCACAGGAACCACCTCCTTCCCATCGGAGATAAAACTGTTGGGTCAGAGACTGATTCGATGGAGCCACCTATACTTCCAACCACTCAAGCTGCTGCTCACAGACAACAAAAGCAGGAAGACGGAGATGCTGCAGGGGTTGGACTTGCCCCATTACAGGAGGTACCTGAGGAAGAAGACTCGGCGGATGAATCAGACGGAGAGCCTGATGACATGCCTGTGTGTTTCTACCCTACACCTGAACTAGAGACACTCTTTTGGGGACCGCCCCAACATTAGAGACTGGTACTATGACAGAAGAGCTCATTGCAAGTGACACAGAGGTCCCCAGGGGTGACAGACATGGAGAGGTGGACATTGCTGTGCCTGGGGAACAGAGTGCTGAAGGGGAGGCTGCTCCTTCTACCCGTCAAAATGACCACTTCTGACTTGACTACTAGTCCAGCTGAGCTGTTTGAGTGGTTCTGGAGCAGTCCCCCTGAAGAAACACCTTTTGTAGAGCCCATATCAAACTTGAATACTAGTTCAACTGGGTCCTCTGAATGTCTGCAAGAGAGCACTTCTGGACAGAGTGGTGCAGGAAAGGAAGAGCTGGAGCACCCTGCCCCCACTGAAGAAGAAGGCACAGGCCAAGGGGAACGTGACATGGACTCTGCCTCTGAACAGGAGGTAGCCACTAGACCTGAAATGCAAGAAACCCCCAGAAGGTTAGGGAGGACTGTACAGCCCCTACTAAAGCTAACGTACAATGCACTGGGGGTGCCCACTGGCCTGCCCTTATTTGTGGTACACAAGGGGGTATATATCACACCTAGGTCCCTGAAAAGGGTGAATCATAACACACTTCAACAAAGCTCGTGACATGTTTGCACCAGTGCAAAAAATAAAGACCAGAGGAGTCACTAACCACTGGATCACCCCAGCCGTACTTTGTATGATGAAAGCTAGGGACAATTTCTGGCACATAGCTCACTGCACTGATAAACCAGCTGACATGCAGCAGTACAGAGCCGCCAGAAATGCTGGCACTAGGGAAATCCATTGAGTCAAAATTGCCCACTTGCGAAGTGAGCTCACAAACTCCTGGGGAAACGGGTATTCTGGCAAAAGAATAAGGACCTCTCTGGCTGCCCAAGTAAAGCATCCCCCACGATGTTTGTTGTTAATGATGAACATATTCAGGATCCCAGAGCAATGGCTGATGCGTTTAACTCGGCTTTTACCCATCTCAGTCAAGTGCTCCCCCCCAGCTTTTATGATGAGACTGGCCCAAGGGACCCTTCAACAACAAATGCCCCCCCAACTTCCCTCCCATTTTATTTTAGAAAGATCATGGTTGCTGAATCTAAAAAATATTTCCTTAGGGTGCTCGAGAAAGCTAGGAATAGCAGTGACTCACTTGATTTAAAACTCCTCAACCTCTCTGGATATTATGTTAAAACCCCTCACCACCATTTTCAACCTATCATTAGGATTTCCCTCAGATTTGGAAAGCAGCAGTTGTAACACCAGTCCATAAAAGTGGGGACAGGACCATGCACTCTAATTATTGCCAGTTTTCGATTCTCCTTCTTTTATCCAAAGTCCTCGAGAGAACAGTCACAGACCAATTGACTATCTAACCAAGTACAATATTCAGTGCCCCCAGCAACATGGTTTCAGAAAGTCCCATAGCACCACCACTGCACTGTTGAATTACACCGATTTTATTCACAAAGCCCTTGGTAGTGGGTCCTTGGTAGGGTCAATTTATATTGACCTTCCAAGGCATTTGATGCTGTAAATCACTTCCTCCTTCTCAATCCCTTCCTGCCCTTGGCCTCTCTTCTGAAGTAAATGGATGGTTTCACAGCTGTCTGAATAATAGATCCCAACAAGTTAAAATAGATGGCACCCTATCATGCAGCCTCCCAGTTCGCTCAGAAGTCCCCCAAGCGTCCATCTTGAGACCCTTGCTCTTCAGCCTCTACCTCAATAACCTTCCAGAAGCATGCACTAGTGATGTTGTACTATATGCAGATGGTGCTGTTCTTTTCACCAACCTCACTTCTCCATCTACACTTTCAGATGAACTCCAGCTCAGTTTCTCCAAGGGTGAATCCTGGTTCGCTTCCCACAAACTTCTTATGAACTACAAAAAAACAAAAACAATGCTTTTTGCCAGCAGCCATGATAAATTCAAGTCTATCTGCCTAACTATCTGGAATAATCAGAACCAACCCCTTGAGATGGCAAGCGAATTTAAATATCTGGGAGTCACACTTGATAACTCGCTCTCGTACACCCAACATATTCATCAAATTGCCAACACGGTAAATGCCAGACTTGATGTCCTGTACATAGAAACATAGAAATGGCAGATAAGGACCACTTGGCCCATCTAGTCTGCCCATTTCCCTACCTACAGGATAGGCTGCAGATCCTAGTTAGCCAACAGCCTATTTCTTCCTACCCCCCACAAGAATTGCCTTACGTCTGTCCCATGCATTCTTGAATTTTCCCACAGTTTTAGACCCCACAGCCTCCTCAGGAAGGCTGTTCCATGCATCCACTACCTCTCTGTGAAATAATACTTCCTCACATTGCCCTGAACCACCTCCCCATCTTTAAATTATGTCCCTTGTTCTTGCCGCTCTTTTTCTAAAGATGCTACCCTCTTGGACTTTGTTGATTCCACTGAGGTAGTTAAAGTTTCTATCATGTCCCCCTCTTCTTTCCTCAAGGGTATACATATTAAGCTCCTTTAGTCTCTCCTCCATACTTCTCTTGCAGACCCTGCACCATTTTATTTGTCCTCCTCTGACTGCCTCTATCCTGTCTATGTCCTTGCGTAGATGGGGTCTCCAGAACTGGACACAGTACTCCAGATGGGGTCTCACCAACTGTCTGTACAGAGGGATAACAACTTCCTGTTTCTGCTGCTGATGCCTTTCCCTATGCATCCCAGTATACCCCAGCCCTCCCTACTGCCTTCTCACATTGCTTGCTAACCTTAAGGTCATCTGATATGATTACCCGAGTCTCTTTCCATTTTGTTGTTGTTACTACCTCCCCCATTGTGTATTCTTCCCTTGGGTTCTTGTTTCCCAGGTGCATTATTTTGCACTTCTTTGCATTGAATCCTAGCTGCCATACTTCTGACCATTCCTCCAATCTTGCCAAGTCCTTCTCATCCTTTCCACACCTCCTTGTGTCAACCCTGTTGCAGATCTTTGTGTCATCTGCAAAGAGGCATACTTTTCCTTCCAGTCCCTCTGCAATGTCACTTATGCAGACATTAAAAAGGACTGGACCCAATACTGAACCATGCGGTACCCCACTAGTAACCCTTCTTTCTTCAGAGTGGACTCCATTTACAATTGCCTTCTGTGTCCTGTTGTCCAGCCAATGTTTTACTCAGGCTACCACCCTGGGACCCACTCCCAGGCTGGTTGATTTGACTATTAATCTTTTGTGTGGGACTGTGTCAAATGCCTTACTAAAGTCTAGGTAGGCCATGTCCACAACCCCTCCCTGGTCTACTACTTTGGTCACCCAGTCAAAGAAATCTATTAGATTCGTCTGATATGACCTTCTCACTGTGAACCCATGCTGCCTTGGGTCCTGTGCCCCACTGGCCTCTAGGTACTCAACTATTTTTCCCTTTTAGAAGTGACTCCATCACTTTCCCTACCACAGAGGTCAGACTGACAGGTTTGTAGTTTCCTGCCTCTGTCTTGGTCCCACTTTTGTGAAGGGGAATCACATCCGCCTTCCTCCAGTCCTCGGGTACCACACCATCCTCCCATGATTTATTAAAAAGAGTAGCCAGTGGTTTCACTAGTTCCCCCCTTAATTCTTTTAGATTTCTGGGGTGAATTCCATCAGGCCCCATTGCTTTGTCCACCTTCAGTTTTAGGAGTTCTTGCAGAACCCTTTCTTCTGTGAAAGGACTGGAATCGACCACTCTATCAAGAGTGCTTCTGTTAATTGGATTAGGCACTTTCCCCTCCTCTTTTGTGAATACTGAGCAGAAATATTCGTTCAGTATCCCTGCTTTTTCACTGTCCCCCTCTGCCCACCCACTGTTCATTCTATTCAGCCTCACTATCCCTCCCTTTGTCTTTCTACACTCGCTGATGTACCTATAAAAGGTTTTGTCCTCCTTCTTAACCGAGTTGGCTATCTTTTCCTCAGTTTGGGCCTTTGCTATTCTGACTTCCCTCCTGCTTCCTTCTGCCTTAACTGGTACAGCTCTCTGTCCTGCTCCTTCTGTGTTTCCTTATACTTCCAGAATGCTATCTTTTCTTCCTGACTTTCACAACCACCTCTTTGAGAACCATAGTGGCTTTTCTTTCATTTTGATTTGTTTATTTGCTTCACACAAAGGCTTGTTGCCTCTGTGATGGCAGTTTGATGATTCCCCATTGTTGCTCCACACCTCCTTCAAGCCTGTTTGCTAGTGCTTTTCTGAGGCACTCTCCTATCTTGCCAAAGTCAGCCCTCCTGAAGTCCAGTACCCTCACTTTTGTATGGCTTGACTCTGTAGCTGAGTTTAACGTGAACCACACTGTTTGATGGTCACTTGTTTCCAGATGGCAACTCACTTCTAGATCTGAGATCCTCTCACTGCCCCCGTTTGAGAGTATGAGGTCTAAGATTGCTTCCTCATGAGTGGGTTCCGAAACTAGCTGTCTGAGGCCTGCCACCTGTGGGGCATCAAGAATGGCCCTGCTCTTGGATGTGGCTGCAGCAAATGTGCTCAAGTTAACATCTGGCATATTCAGGTCTCCCATCAACAGTATCTCCCCTTTCTCTGCCACAGAAACGAGTATTGTCATATCCAAGAACAGAGAGCATCTATGTACAAGCATAGACACTGCCTTACACCCGCTGCTCTAAAACTTGCAGTGACCAGCTCTGTCCTTTCTATTATTGATTATGGTTTGGTAATTTATGGTGTGGCCTCGGACACCACCCTCAAATGTTTAACTGTCACTCTTAAATCATGCAGACTGGTAACTGGTACAGACAAAAATACCCATTCCTGTGACCTTTATGCACAGACCCAATGGTTCAACCTTCAGGGACGGGTTGCCTATCAAACGTGTCTACTCGCTAAAAAAAATCACCCTCTCCCTAACTTCACCAACCACCCAATCCCTGCTTCAACCATCTGAAAATCGTAAGAACACGTGCAGTGTGACCAAACCATCGTTCCTAGTCCCTCACTGCCATACCTCAAAGGCCCAAAGAACTTTTAGCTATAGGGCTCCCACCTGGCTTAATGGGCTACTTAATGTTATCCTCTCGGAAACCAAGCTTGGCACTTTTTAAATTATTGCTCAGGAAACACTCACGACACAGGGCAAATGTGACTGTATGGGCTAGTTCCCATTCGGTGGCGGAGCTAGAGGGGGGGTTCTGGGGGGGGTGGTCACCCATCCTGGCTGCCCAAGTGTGAGTAGTGGTGCCCCGCTACCATCTCTAGTGCCTGTTTCGTGCCCATTGTGGAGCCTGCAATTGACTGAATGGCCCCCCCAGCTCCCAAACACTCTCAAACCTAGCTCCACCACTGTTCCCATTCCCACTGTACCCAACTCCTGACTCTTTCATTTCTACTATTACCTGACTTTCTTGCTCTACTCCATCCCCTCCTTGTTGTATACTCCTACCTCCTACCCCCTTACTCACAATCCTACTCCTTCTCTATTTTCCCTTGAACTCTGCCCTCACTTTCTGACTCCTTTATTGTCTGATTGTCCTTTTTCTTAACCACCCGCACCTTGCTCTCTCTCTCCTACATCCCTCCCATCTTTCCCTCCCTCTGCCCCACCCTTTCTTCCCCCTGTTGTCTCCTAACTCACTTTGCTAACCCCCTCTCTGTTCTTGGATATGACAATACTCGTTTCTGTTTTTGGGCTGCAAACCATGTATGCTGACATTGTTATGACCTATATCAACTGACCTAATGTGACTTCTATAAAAGCAGTTTTGTATAACTTGTTGCAGTATTGCACACTGTCTTTGCTCTTTGTGTTGATATGACAAAGTCCATTTTCGGGCAGCAAATCTTGTACACTGACATTTATATGACTCCAAACATGATCTTTATGCCTGGTTAAATAAAGTGATTGATTAATTGATTGATTGATGATCTAATGAGTCTCTGTGTAGAACTCACTGTTACATTGTTATTTGTAATACCTCATCGTTGTTACTCCATTCAATTTTTTGTTATCGGTCTGTGTTTTGACCTGGAACCTTTGTAAAAGAACCCCTGGTTCAAAGATATTTGTAATCCTAGTTATCAATAAATAAATTAATAAATAAATAAGAGAAAGAAAGCAATAAAGAAAGCAAGGCAAGTCTAGCAAGAAATCCTAAACTCTGTTAATTTAGAGCAGCACGTTTTGTTCCTCTATGCATCCAAAAAAGTGTCCCAACATACCTTAAAGTACTGTAACAGAATACCTAGGGAAAAAAAAGCTAATCCCAACACCTGGAAGAACAAAAAACCAAAATATGTATATATTTATTTATATATATATATATATATATATATATATATATATATATATATATATAATAGCAGTAACAAGATACTTTCCCTTCCTTTTCAGCCGAAGTCCCCGGTGCCCCTGGCTATCTCCCTTTCCTCTATCCCAGGTCTCTGCTGCTGTTATCAACTAATATCCTGACTCTACCAGCCTAGGACAAATCCCTCCCCTTCAGCTGAGCCCCAGTTGCTAACTGCTTCTGGGGGGAGGGGAGCAAGTTTGCTCAACAACCTCCCAAAAATCCCCTGAGCTACCCTGTTGTCAGACACAAATGCTACTTTTTTTTTACTTTCTTTTTATCCCCTCCTATCGCCCTGTCATTCCACTCCTTCGGGCTCACTCATGCTACCCACCCTGACACACTGAGTCTGCCCCTAGAGTGCCCACGGGTGACTCCTACCTTTCCTCCTGTCTTTTTCGTGGAGCACCCTGGCACAGCGGGGTCTGCCCGTGGTTCCTGGACTGGGCAGCTGGAGCAGCCGTCATCTAGGCCCGCCGAGGTTGGTTTCCATTTTTTCTGTGCTTCCTGTCCCCTCTGCTCCCCTCAAGATGTCGGCTCGGGCAAGTGCATGCCTACGCATGCCTGCCAAATGCCTAACAACGCCCTCCTCCCTTCGACTCAGTCATTCTGAAGCTAATGCCCCATGAGAGCTTGTGCTCCTACTCCGCCTCAGGGACATCGGGTGCATACAGCACCTCTGGTAACCCACCCTGAAGGAGGAGAGCATCCATTGGGACAACAATCCTCCTTCCCCTGCCAACCCCCATCGACCTAAATCCTACTCAAGACCAGTTCCGGAGTGGTGCGAGGTGCAGGTGTCCAGCTTCTAAACCTCACAGTGCCACCGGGTCAGTCAAGGCTACTGTTTTAACTAATATATGACTCTACAACTACGCTGTGTACCTCCAATAAAAGAAAGCAATGGGGGTGCTAATGAGCACTGCTGCGTGAAGACGTGTTTTCCCACCTCCTCTCCACGAACTATTAAAATATAATTTAAAACATAGCATTTGCAAAAGAAATTACCCTAGAAAGCAGAGACTTGTACCTGAAGTAGAGATGAATGAATATATTTCCCAAAAGAAATTAGACCCACTTATAATCAGGTGGGCATTCAACTGGTTGACTAACAGAACACAAGCAGTAAAAGTCTCAGGTACCTATTCCGACCCTATTTAAGTGATTAGTTGAGTCCCCAAGGGATCGGTCCTGGGCCCTATCCTTTTTGGAATTTTTATATTAGATCTATAAAAAGAAATTGTGGGCTACATTAGTAAATTCGTCATTGACACAAAACTGTGCAGCGAAGTTAATACTTCAGACAATATCAATGCATTAAAAAAAGTTATAAAATGGAAGAAAAAAATAGGGACATTTGATTGGTCATTACCTGTGCATTAGATCCATCTAATGCACAGGTAAAAACAAGAACAGGTCACTACATAGGCAATAAGTCCCTATTCATATAAATACTCTGCCTGGTGCCATGGCTTGGAGGGACAGGAAGCGCATCCTCAGGATCACGAGAACAGCTGCAAGGGATTCTGAGCTGGACGTAATTGTCCACCTAGGGACAAATGACTTGGCTCATCATGAGATTAGAGCAGTGCAGGAGGACATTGCAGAGTTGGGGAGGGACCTAAGACAAGTAAGCACACACAGTATCCTTCTCAGAGGTGCTACCTGTCAAAGGCATGGGGAGGCGAGGGTAATTGGCACCATGCAGTTCAATGAATGGTTGAAAAATGGTGCGAAGCACAGGGTTGCTTCATTGGGGACTGGGGTTCCACCTGGAGGGACACCAGCCTATACTGGCAGGATGGTCTGCATCTGTCCAGGAAGGGAACAAGTCTTTTGAGCAATCGGTTTAAATGCTTCATTTGCAAGCTTTTAAACTAGTCAAAGGGGGAGGCACTGACAAGCAGCAGGAAAATCCCAGCCTCTCCCTACAAAACGGGGTACTAAATGAGAAAAAGACAGAGGTAGAACGGTCAGTGGGGGATGCTGCAACAGAAGGTAAAGCCATCAAAAAATGGAGAGCAATGAGTACCAATGCCCATAGTCTTGGTAACAAGCTTCCTGAATTAGTGGCCTTGATGGAGGAGGAACATCTGGATATCGTGGCAGTCACAGAAACATGGTACACACAAAACCATGACTGGGACATAAACATACCAGGATACACTGTCCACAGGAGGGACAGGAAGGGTAAAAGAGGAGGAGGAGTAGTTCTTTACATAAGGGAAGGAATAAAAGCAACAGAACAAAAGGGTAAACAGGGAGGAGAAGAAGCACTGTGGGTAAATTGGAGAGTGCCATGGCACCACAATTTACATAGGGTTAGGACACAGACTTCTTCTCAGGGGAGGAAATGGACAGGGAAATGATAGAAAGTATACTTAGAATGGCAGAAAAAGGGAGATATTGCTGATGGGTTATCTGAATATGCCAGATGTTAACTGGGTGCAGTTGCAGCTGCCACTTTGAAGAGTGTAGTTATTCTAGATGCCCTACAGGGGCATGCCTTAGACAACTAGTACTGGAGCCCACTCAAGAGAACAATATGAGACTGATTCTCTCAAATGGAGATGGAGAGGATCACAGATGTAGAAGTGGGTAGCCATCTGGGAACTTACGACCATCGAACAGTATGGTTCACAATAAACACAGCAATAGAGTCAAGCCATACAAAGACAAAAGTACTGGACTTTAGGAGGGCTGACTTTGCCAAAATGGGTGAGTGCCTAAGGAATGCACTAGCAAATGGGCAGGAAGGAGGGGTGGAAGAACAATGGGGAATAATAATAACTGCCATCACAGAGGTAACAAGCCTTTGTGTGAAGCAAATAAACAAAACAAGACAATGTAAGAAACCACTATGGTTCTCAAAGGAAGTGGCAGTGAAGGTTCAAGAGAAAAAGAAAGCATTCAGGAAGTACAAGGAATCGTAGAAGGAGCAGGACAGAGAACTGTATCAGTTAAAGCAAAAGGAGGCTGGGAAGGCAGTCAGAACAGCAAAGGCCCAAACCGAGGAAAAGATAGCCAACTCAGTTAAGAAGGCGATAAAACCTTTTATAGGTACATCAGGAGCAAAGGAAGACCAAGGGAGGGATAGTGAGGCTTAATAAAAGGGAGGAGGGTGGGCAGAGGGAGACTGTGAAAAGGCAGAGATACTAAACAAATATGTTTGCTCAGTATTTACAAATGAAGAGGGGGAGGTATATAAAACAAACAGTAGTAACACTCTGGATACAGAAGTTGATACCAGCCCATTTACAGAAGAAAGGGTTCTGAAAGAACTCTTAAAACTGAAGGTGGACAAAGCAATGGGGCCTGATGGGCTTCATCCCAGAATTCTAAAACAGCTAAGGGTAGAACTAGTGACACCACTGACTACCCTTTTTAACAAATCATGGGAGGATGGGGTGGTACCTGAGGACTGGAGGAGGGCAGATGTGATTCCCCTTCACGAAAGTGAGAGCAAGGCAGAAGCGGGAAACTACAGACCTGTTAGTTTAACCTCAGTGATAGGGAAAATGATGGAATCACTTCTGAAGGAAAGAATTGTCGAGTATCTAGAGGCCAGAGGGGCACAGGACCCTAGGCAGCATGGATTCACAGCGGAAGGTCATGCCAGACAAATCTGATAGATTTCTTTGACTGGGTGACCAAAGTAGTAGATCAGGAGGGCTGTGGACATGACCTATCTAGACTTTAGCAAGGCATTTGACACAGTCCCACACAAAGATTAATATACGAGTTAGCCAGCCTGGGAGTGGGTCCCAAGATGACAGCCTGGGTAAAGAATTGGCTGGAGAATAGGACACAGAGAGTAATAGTAAATGGAGTCCACTCAGAAGAAAGGAGGGTTACTAGTGGGGTACCGCGAGGTTCAGTATTAGGACGTCCTCTTCAATGTCTTTATAGCTTACATTGCGGAAGGACTGGAAGGAAAGTATGTCTCTTTGCAGATGACACTAAGATCTGCAACAGAGTTGATGCACAGGGTGGGGTGGAAAGGATGAGAAGGGACTTGGCAAGGTTAGAGGAATGGTCAAATGTATGGCAGCTTAGATTCAATGCTAAGAAGTGCAGGTAATGCACCTGGGAAACAAAAACCCAGGGAAGAGTACACAATAGGGTTGAGATACTAACAACAACAAAATGGAAAGGGACCTGGGGTAGTCATATCAGATGACCTAAAGGTGGGCAAGCAATGTGAGAGGCAGCAAGGAGGGCTGGGGGGATACTGGGATGCATAGGGAGAGGCATCACCAGTAGAAAACAGGAAGTTATTACCCTCTGCACAGACAGCTGGTGAGACCCCATCTGGAGTACAGTGTGCAGTTCTGGGAGACCCAATCTCCGGCAAAAGACATAGACAGGATGGAAGCTGTGCAGAGAGGGTAGCTAAATGGTGCAGAGTCTGCACCGAAGACATATGAAGAGAGACTTAAGGAGCTTAATATGTATAGCCTCGAGGAAAGGAGGAGAGGGGACATGATAGAAACTTTCAAGTACCTCAAGAGAATCAACAAAGTCCAAGAGGGTAGCATTTTTCAAAAAGAGGTGTGCAGAACAAGAGGCACAATTTGAAGATAGAGGGGGGCGCTCAGAGGTAATTTCGGAAGTATTTTTTCACAGAGAGGGTTGTGGATGGCATGTAACCCCTAGATGGCGCTATCCCAGGGGCGCCACCCCTGCCTGATTTGCCACCAACAGGTTGAGGGGCCTGGATCCACCATGGGTGCCCACCAGAGGTCGTGGTTTGCAATAGTTAAACTAAATTTGGTCACAGCCCTCTGGGACACTGCAACCCCTTTCTTCTCACTAGTGGCCCAACACAATATATCAGAATTACCTCACAGTATACACTTACCCCAGGTCTGGTTCCGGCACTGGGACCTCCTGTGAAATGAGACAGTGCAACAATCACAGTACAGTACTTTAACATAGACAAATACCTCAGGCAGTATAACTTTGCTGAAACAAGCAGCTCTGATTTATTTAGGGATATAACAGAGACGAAATCAGGTTGATGGCTTATCCACTCTAATAATCCACCTATGGCTCTGTGCACAGGCCTATCTATATCAGTTACTGTCCCTGGGTACCCAAGCCCTAGTGGCTAGTCAAACCGTAAGTAGCTGAGGCCCCTTCACACAGAGAAAGGAGAATTAAACAGTCAGCAGTACAGTAATTCCATTTGGATTTAATGTGGCAATTCAACAGGGAGCGACTCCTGAATTAGTACTCACGCCTCCAAATAAGATAGGGTCCTTCAATGTCAGCAGGGCTCACTTGAGGTACACAAACCTCTTCACACATCCATATAAAGAAAGCACTATACCAGGCAGGCTGCATCTGTATCCCGATCGCAATTACTGACAATACCCGGAGAACACAGCAGATTCAGTTCCTGACAGACCTGAATGCAATTTTCAGCAATTCCTCCAGTCTTCTACAGGTGAGCCTGGTTTCTACTCTTCAGAGATCCTTTGATTCTTTCACAGGGACGGATCAGTCCTAACAAGCTGCAGACCGGAACTGGGCCCATACACGTTTGACTAAAACTGCACACTGAAAAAAAGCACAGGGCTCCTTCCTTCTTCACTGCCAAAGCTCAACTGAAACTCCAACCGACAAAACCGGCTCTTCCTTTGAGTTCCTCCCAGCTTGACTGGATTGGCTGTCACTCACAATAGACTGCTGCTGTTGGTCCAAAAGGCACTGAAGTCTGAACTACATCTCCCAGAGTCAATGCCCATCCAATCCTCTTGTGGCTGGCTCAGATTATGAGTCCAAGTTCTGATTCGGTCAAGGCACCATTTTAGAGCCAGCTACCCACACTGATTGGTCCAGTTCAGCAGTTCAAAACTAGAATGGGAACTAGCAGACACAGTTCTGACTGCAAAGAAACAGTTAGACAAACTGTAATTTCATTATTACTCTAAATAATTTCACAGTAAACAGTTACATCTTTCAGATAGGTTCCATTTGCACTCCTAGTGACTGCAAAAATTAAGTGAATTGGCAGCAGCTCGGTGGTACTCAGAAAGCACAGTCCCCCATATAAACTAATATGTCTGCAAGCAGACAGCTCTTAAAGAGACAGTACCAGAGGTTCTAAAACACTCACTGATAAATGGCTTAAATGCCAAACACCATTCAGGCTTGGAGCATTCAAGCAAGCTCTGGAAGTCTTTATGAACCCCATTTGCAGGGGTTACACCTTCCTGGCCTGGGAAAGCTTGGCGTCCGCGTCAAGCAAGTACCCCATAAGTTTTAACTGCAACCATATACATTTGCATTAGGCTCGCACATGTAATCATCAGTCAATATATCATTTACCAAGAACACATTTCTGAAACATTGCAGTGCACGTCCTCTTTACACAGTATTACACACATTGTACCATAACTCAAGTTATTACCTCTTGTACATGAAACCTGAAGAGAGGGCCCTTCCTATCAGTTACCTTGGGGCTGGACGGGCAAGGACACCATACTTAAGACAACACAAAGTAACTGGAGTTAGCACTGACTCAGTTTGGGCAATGAGCTCGGGGACATACACACACTTTATGGACAACATTGAGAGGCAAATCCACAGGCCTCCCAAGGAATCATAACTGAGGTGCACCACAGGCTTTACAGCTCGACCAGTCTTTCTAGGGGAACTGTTATAGTCTCTGCACTCTGAGCCTCATTTTCAGCATTGTCCTCACTTGTCAGGAGTCTCCATGGGGTAGAGAGGCTAGAACTCGGGGCACTTTCAGCTCCAGGTTACAGTTTCTGAGTCCACAACATTTTAGCTCGCATGGAGAGCTTTCGGACACTGGCAGTGGACTGTCAGACACTCAAAATACTCTTCTTGTTCGGGTGTATCACCAGTCTGCCCCAGTCTATCATTTCCTCCCTAGCTCAAACAGTTCAACCATGCACAATGATTCCATTTCATCTGATCTGATGCTTTGCACTTCACTTTCTGGGAGCATTGGCTCCAGGGATGAAGCTGGGGGCTTAGACAGTCCAGAAGGCCCAGCTTTGTCTCCAGTATGACTAGGGATTGCCCAGAAACAATTGACTCAGTTCGTAAGAAGGATATTCAAAGTCACTCTCACTTTCTTCCGATATGGACTGACAGTCATGCTCAACTGGGACTTGTGGAGGAACACTTTAACTTTGCTTCTGTAGGTGCAGACTTTCTTGATCTTTTCTTAGCAGCAGCTCTAGTCACTGGTCCAGAGGGCATCTTCTAGGGGCTCAGACTCAATTAAGATTTGTCCAATAGGCGATAAATAGTTTCTATGTATTGTTTTTACATCTTTTGAATTATTCTCAGGCCTTACTTTGTACACTGGCAGATCATCTAGTTTGCCACTACAATGTGAGGAGAGATGATGCCATCGGTCAGCAATCTTGTGCTTGCCATGCAGTCCCAGATTTCTTAGCAATACCCGATCTCCTCCTGGGTTCCTGTGCTTTCACCTTTTACTCATGCCTTTCGCTTTGGCCAGATTTCTTTTGGCAGCCATGGTTTGAGCCAGTTGGTAGCATGAGTTAGCTGGGCCTTTAACTTTTGCACATACTGTAAATAGTTGTCAGCTTGAACCCCATCAGGAGACCCAAAACACACATCTACTGGTAGTCGAGCTTCTCCCAAACATCAGGCGGTAGGGGAGAATCCAGTGGCATCACTTTGGTGCAGTTATAAGCATGTACCAGGGTGCTAATTTGTTGGCTCCATCTAGGCTTGTCCTTTGGGTGCAGAGTGCCTAGCATATCTAGCAAAGTGATTTGAAACGTTCAGGCTGTGGGTCCCCTGGGGTGTGTAAGGAGTGGTTCTGGACTGCACTCCCCACAGAGAAAGCATCTCTTTGATCAGACGACTCTCAAAGTCTCTCCCTTGATCAGAATGGATTCTTTGTGGAGCCCCATAGTGAACAAAAAGTTTTCTACAAGTACTTTGGCCACAGTGGATGCTTTCTGGTCTTCCGTGGGAAAGCTTGGGCATATCTCGTGAAATGGTCAGTGACCACCAGCACATTACTGATATTTCTTTGATCTGACTCAAACTCAGAAAATCAATACAGACCAGCTCCATGGGTGCACTGGTGGTGATGTTAACAAGGGGCAGCCCTCTGGGGCAAAGCTTTCCTCTGTAAGCAGCGACTACAAGTTCGAATGTGTTGCTCCACATCAGCCCCCATCTTAGGCCAATAGAATCTGGATCTCACCAAGTCAAGTGTTCTGTCTATACCAAGGTGCCCCATGTGGTTGTGCAAGGACCTCAGTACTGAGTCTCGAAAGGCAGTGGGCAGCACTAGTTGTTGTTTGTCTACTTGTCCCCCTCTGTCTACTGTTTCTCTGTATAACAGTTTATTGATCAGTTTCAACTTAGGACCTTCTTTGTATAACAGTGCAGTTCTCAAATCAGTGGGCGTAATTTGGACACATCTTTTCTGCATAGAGGGCTCAAAGCTGCTTTGATCATGGGATCGCGAGGATTGAGCCCGCTCGAATACTGTCATTGTCCAGCTGAGGCAGTGCACCAATGTCTATTGCAGAAAAGTGGCAATAAGCAACAGGTATATGCAATTCTCAGAGGTCCCAAGCAATCCACCATGCAGTCCACTAAGTCGTGGACATTTTGTTCCTCCCTGTCAAACTTCGCAGAGTGCCGAATGTCAGGTTCTGCCAATCGGACCCAATCATTCTGGGAACAGGCCTCCGGAGAAGAGCATCCAAGCATCTATATGGTTCCAGACCTGCTCGTTATTCGAGAACATAGTCATATGTGAGATAATGCAGAAAGCCACCTATGGCCATGGCATCAACTTAGCTGAGGTCTGCACATAGGTCAAAGGATTATTGTCAGTTTTACTAGTATTTTAGCCCATACAAGTACTCATGGAATTGGTCAACAATAGCCCACTTCAAAGCTAGGAACTCTAACTTATGTACAGGATAGTTCTTTTCCGGATGGGGTCAGCTTCTACTGCAATAAGGCCACTGGTCTCAGGCCATTCTCGTGCTTTCTGGTATACACAGCCCCAACCGCACACCAAGCTAGCATCAGTGTGCAGGACGTACAGGTTTTCTTGGATCGGCATAGGCCAGCACTGGAGCATGGGTAAGTTGATATATGATCTCATGAAAGCAGTCTCACAATCAGGGTCCAGCGGGCCCCAAATACTTCACTCGGAAAATACACTCTTTCGGTCTTGAGGGCCCTTGACTTTTAGTATTTTTGTGGGTTGGGATACCCTTGAGTAAGGTTAAGTAAAGGCGGATCACTCTTGAATAGTCCTTGATGACGCGATAATAACCACAGAATCCCAGGAATCTTTGCAGTTCTTTTAGATTTTGGGCTGTGGCCAGGTGGTCAAGGCCTCCAACTTTACTTGGGTCGGTCTCTATTCCCTCGGTGGATACTATGTCCGACATACTTTACTGATGTTTGAAAGAATTGACACTTATCAATGGACAGTTTAAGGCCAAAGTCCTCCAGTCGGTCCAATACCTTAAATAATCTGCTCTCATGTTCCTCAGTGAGCTGCCAAACATAACATCATCTAGGTATACCAGGCACTCTAGTAAGTTCATGTCCCCACTGCACGCTCCATCAATCGTTGAAAAGTGGCTGGGGCACCTGAAATCCTTAGAGGCATCCTCATGAATTCATAAAAGCCAGCCCGGACAGATAAAGGCCGTCTTCTCCCGCAGTCTCTGGGGCCATCCGGGATCTGGTAGTACCTACTGCGGAGATCCAGTGCAGAACCACTTGCTCCCGTTTAGGCAGTCCAAAGCATCCTGAATCACGGGGCATTGTGTACTGATCAGGGATAATCCGCCGGTTTAAGGTGCGATAATCACACACACCTCACTGTTCCATTCTTTTCCTCACTACCACAATGGGGGAAGCATAAGGGCTTCTGGATTCTTGTATTACACAGCAGCTAACATCTCTTGCAGATGCGTCTCACATCATCTATGTCAGCAGGTGCAGGCGTCGAGACCTCTCACGAAATGGTCTTTACGTCATGCAGCCGGATATTGTGCTCAGCTCCTTGCGCATCCTACATCCCATTCCTTAAAAAAAAACCTGGTCTCTGGGCAAGCTTCTCACTGATCCTCACTTTCCATTCAGCTGGCAGCGGAGTCATGAAATCAAACAAGTCAGGCGTTACTCTGTCATTCTTCCTTGAACTCTTGCTGCTGGGTAGCACTGCAGTGTCTGCACAATGCACATTAGCCAGGATGCAACCTCTGTTTACTCGAATGTCTCTTTCAGACACATTATGAACTTGGACCATTACCCTTCTGGCATAAGCATGGCCCAGCGGGCAAAATACTAGGCTTGACCAGCAGTCCTCTGGCAATTTTCCATCGCGTGCATCCAACATTAATATTTTATTCTTAACATCCTTTCTGATACGGACTCTCCCTGTAAGGTACACTGGGCATTTGGCGCCAGGATCAGAGACTCAGGATCCTTCTTCCATACAATTCGACCGGTTCCTCTGGTTCTGTTTTCAGCATCTCTCTGCCTCATAGGCCTTCTTACTAAAGCCTGAACTCTTAAAGCTCTACTAGTCTTTGACCCTGTTTTCATAACACAACTGCCCAGCCTTCGAACATATGAGCATTTGTTCCAATCAACAAAGGGACACCATCATACAGTCCAGTGGGGGACACACTAAGGCTAGGGTCTCTACTTGTTCGCCACTCCAGCCACGGAGGTGGGGAAAGACAGCCAATTGGATATACCCGAATAGTGGCCTTCACTTAACCCCCACACTGCAGTCCTTCTAATGGTTGTAAGATACTTTGACAAATGCTTCTGATACCAATCCTGGAACATAATTGTCACTTAGGAGCCACTGTCTAATACAGCTCTTGTAGACACTCCATTCACCTTTACAGTGGTCTCCATGGAGGGACCCACTATGGGACCAGTCTGGAGAGGCGGTGGTGGGGCCTGGGCAACTGACCTGCCACAAAAGGGCGTGAATTAGCATTTTTGGTGCCCTCACTGGGATCATGTCGTGCACCTCTTAACCACTGATTTCTTCTCCAAGCTCTCCTTGTAGCCTATATGCAACTTTGTCAGTGTCTTTTGGGGACTGGCATTCCCTTTTCATGTGCCCATCTTCCCACAATTATAGCAAAACATACTTTCTGGAGTTTGAGGCTGGCCGAGGCGCCACACTGGGAGCCAGGCGGGGGTATTAACTGGAAACCTGGTTCCATCTCTGTCTCTTGCGTGATAAGCATTTGGAGACATCTCGTCAGTTTCTGCACTTCCATGGTCAAGGAATTGAGTTTGGAGCTGTTATCAGCAGGAGATACATGGGTGGGTACCACCCCCTGCTAGAATGCAGTCGGATATAGGTCAGACCCCGTACTTGCAGGCGTGGCCTTCATAAAGGGACTGTTTTGAATTCCCGGATCTCTCAACTGATAGCCCCATTGTGGCATATCTTTTCCTTGTCAGAGCACTCAGTCGACTGTCAACCTCTGCCCTGAACTTCACTGATGGGTCACCCTCAGTCACTACGGTCATAGCCACAGCTGTTGGTGCAGTAACTGCCTCCCGAGGTCGCCTTTTCTCAACTCCTCAGATTTCTCCTCATTAACTCATCATAGGAGGTGGGTTCAGTCGATTTGCCAGGCGTAACTGAAGCAACAGCAGTTCTGAAGAGGCAGACTTCAGATTCTGTCAGTCTGGTTGGTCTAGTTCAATCGCTGGCAAACTACCCTTTCTAGGCATTCTTGCAACAATTTTCCAGCAGAGACATACACTAACAACAACTCCCCTTGGTACTGTTGTGCATTTCTTACTCTCCACCATAGGGTCCTCATCAGAATCTGGGCTCCCATACACATTCTCCAAGGCCTCAAGATAGGCCTGTGCAGTCGCTTCAGGGTTACTGGCCCGTTTAGCGCGGATGGTAGCCAGGGGCGGGACCTCGGAGGCTCTCACTAACCCTCTTTAGCTCGCCTTCCGAGCATTGCCATTCTAGCACTTGGGGCAACATAGTCCATCAGGTCTCCCAGTCATCCTCCCTTGGGGGTGGGAGGTGCCAGAAGATCCTCAACCTCGGTGAGAGTCGTGACTAATGGCAGGTGCAGAAATAGAGTCTGTATTGGTTCAGCCACCATTACGGGCACTGGAGCAGGAGAGGGTGTTGGGGAGGAACACCCCAGGTGGCAAGAATAGTTTCTTCAAGTCCTCCACAGTTTTCCCTCTCCCAGCAACCATTCAGCAAATTTCTCCTCAAAAGTTTCAGATAGTGGTGGGGCTGATTCCCCAGGTCTTTACTGTCCTTAGTTATCACTCCAAGCAGTGAGGGCTCCCTCTGGGGTAATGGTCTGTGGCACTTTGGAGCTATCTATGGGATCCTTAAACTCTACTAGGGCCAGGAAAGTGGGTGAGCAGATTAGCATGCCGACCCACCACCACAGGGTTTTGTAAACCTTCCACCTTGGAAAGTACTCCTGCACAGTGTCCGTATTGATACCCAGGGGATGTCCAGGATAAGCATAGCATTTTGGGGTCGATCTCCTCCCCAGTACACCACTCCACCAGCCGTGCACAGCCACTTCTGTCGGGTACCCATTTTTTCTTAACAGTGTCTGTAAATATGGCCACTAGAGGGACACACAATCCCAGCGGTGAGCCTCCAAGATGTAACCCTAGATGGCGCTATCCCAGGGGCTACTACCCCTGCCTGATTTGCTACTAACAGGTTGAGGGCCTGGATCCAATGGCGGGTGCCTCCACCCAGAGGTCAGGGTTTGCAATAGTTAAACTAACTTGGTCACAGCCCTCTGGGACACTGCAACCCCCTTTCTTCTCACTAGTGGCCCACACAATATATCAGAATTACCTTCAGTATACACTTACCCCCAGGTCTGGTTCCGCACTGGGACCTCCTGTGAAATGAGATACAGTGCAACAATCACAGTACAGTACTTTAACATAGACAAATACCTCAGGCAGTATAACTTTGCTGAAACAAGCAGCTCTGATTTATTTAGGGGATAACAAGGACAGGGGAAATCAGGTTAATTAGCTTATCACTCTAATAATCTATCCTATGGCTCTGTGCAGGCCTATCCCTATCAGTTACTGTCCTGGGTACCCAAGCCCTAGTGGCTAGTCCAAACCGTGGCAGCTGGTAGGGCCCTTTCACACAGAGAAAGGAGAATTAAACAGTCAGCAGTACAGTAATTCCATTTGGATTTAATGTGGCAATTCAACAGGGAGCGACCCTGAATTAGTACTCACGACCTCCAAATAAGATAGGGTCCTTCAATGTCAGCAGGGCTCACTTGAGGTGCACACAAACCTCTTCACACATCCATATAAAAGAAAGCACTATACCAGGCAGGCTGCATCTGTATCCCGATCGCAATTACTGCACAATACCCGGAGAACACACAGCAGATTCAGTTCCTGACAGACCGAATGCAATTTTCAGCAATTCCTCCAGTCTTCTACAGGGTGAGCCTGGTTTTACTCTTCAGAGATCCTTTGATTCTTTTCACAGGACGGATTCAGTCCTAACAAGCTGCAGACCGGAACTCTGGGCCTTTACACGTTTTTGACTAAAACTGCACACTGAAAAAGCACAGGGCTCCTTCCTTCTTCACTGCCAAAGCTCAACTGAAACTCCAACCGACAAAACCGGGCTCTTCCTTTGAGTTCCTCCCAGTTCTTGACTGGATTGGCTGTCACTCACAATAGACTGCTGCTGTTGGTCCAAAAGGCACTGAAGTCTGAACTACATCTCCCAGAGTCACTGCCCATACAATCCTCTTGTGGCTGGCTCAGATTATGAGTCCAAGTTCTGATTCGTCCAAGGCACCATTTTAGAGCTCAGCTACCCACACTGATTGGTCCAGTTCAGCAGTTCAAAACTAGAATGGGAACTAGCAGACACAGTTCTGACTGCAAAGAAAGCAGGTTAGACAAACTGTAATTTCATTATTACTCTAAATAATTTCTGTAAACAGTTACATCTTTCAGATAGGTTCCATTTGCACTTAGTGACTGCAAAAATTAAGTGAATTGGCAGCAGCTCGAGTGGTACTCAGAGAAGCACACAGTCCCCCATATAAACTAATTATGTCTGCAAGCAGACAGCTCTTAAAGAGACAGTACCAGAGGTTCTAAAAACACTCACTGATAAATGGCTTAAATGCCAAACACCATTCAGGCTTGGAGCATTCAAGCAAGCTCCTGAAGTCTTTATGAACCCCCATTTGCAGGGGTTACACATGGAACAGCCTTCTGGAGGAGGTTGTGGAGTCAAAATCAGTGGTGGAATTCAAGCATGCATGGGACAGTCATAAGGCAATTCTGGGGGGTGGGGGTAAGAAGAAGTAGGCTACTGGTTAACTAGGATCTGCAGCTTATCCAGTAGATAGGGAAATGAGCAGACTGGGTGGGCCAAGCGGTCCTTATCTGCCGTCAAATTCTATGTTTCTATGTTTCTATGTTACTCATTTGGAATGTTGACATTTCAAATAGCAGCCATTTTTTCACCTCAGCTGACTTCTGTCATCTCACTAGCCATGAACACCAATGTTTCAGTGAACTTTAATGTAAACTTAACCAAAGAAATGGAAAACAGCTTTTCAGCAGAACAAGACTGTGAAAACCAGCCACCAATAGCAGAACTGACTGAACTTACAAACACAGTGAGTAAAAGATATGCCAAACTGTCAGCAACAGAAATAGACAGCATACAAGAGGGCATAAATGAAACTAACACTGTAAAAACTACAGCCTGGGCTCTGAAAGTGTTAAATGACTGGATATCTGCCAGAAATGTTACTCTAGATTGGAAGGCAACCCCTGTAGAAGAATTAAATAACATTTTCAGACGTTTTTATGCTGAGGTACGCACTTCCACAGGTTCAGAGTATGCCCTCAGTAGTTTCTCCGGTATCCGCGAGCTTAAACAGACACTTAAACTCACTGGCAGTTGGCCGAAATATTAATATTATCAGCGACCCTCTATTTAAATCAAGCAACACAGTATTTGTAGCAATAATGAAACGTTATAGGAAAAATCAAAAAGACACATCCAAACACCATGGCGCCATCACTAAAACAGACCTTGATTTAATATGGAATTCATCAGTCCTCTCGCCGAACACCGCGCCTGGGCTGGTCCGCAAAGTCTGGCTGGACATCCAGCACTATATGGCCAGGCGCGGTAGAGAGGGACTGCGACAAATGAAAGTAGACAGCATAGTCATAAAGAAAGATGAATCCGGACTCGAGTATGCCACGTCGTCATACAACGAGCATACAAAAATCCACAGCAACCCCAATGAAATCAATAAAAAAACATACCGTGGGTGTATGTACGAAATTCCGGGATCTCCTCTCTGCCCTGTCTCCAGCCTCCAAAAATATATCGAAAAACTGCCTCCTGATGCTCCTTCTTTCTACTGCCACCCAAAACGTTTGCCCCAACATTTCTTAAATACAAGCATGACCTGGTATACAAAAGAACCGATGGGGGTAAACTTCATCCAATGATGGCGGCAACGAATTTGTAAGGAAGCCGCATCGACAAACCGCTACACCAACCATAAAGTAAGAGCTTACCGCCATTCAGCTAATGTCAGATGCGGGCTCGAACAAGGAAATTATGTCCGTTACGGACATAGAAGCGAGGCTAGCCTATGATCGTACTGGGCCCCATCAACGGATGACCGAAAACGTTGGAGCAGGATACTTGCACCAAAAAAGGAGGAAGATAAAGAAATTCCTTCTCCTGTTGCCGGAAATGCAGACATCACAAAGCAGCCTACATTCACAGTGCCACCTGCCGTCCAATCTTCTAGTAATGCACACGGAGCTTTCAACCTGATGAACTGCACATTTAATGGCACAATAAACTTCATTAACCATGAAGCAAGTAAGTAAATCTTACAACATTACTGCTCTACTGTTTTCTATATTGTTTACTGATTTCTAAGTGCTCCATTTCTTTGTCTCTCACTATAGCTATGCATCCCAGTCCTCCATCAGCTATTCAGCCAACGGAGAACTCTCCAAGCAGCCCATCATAACGAACCCTGATGAACTGACATTTCCAGGCATCTGCAAAAGACTGTTAAAACTACCTATTACCGACTTAAATACCTTATCATTATTTATTTTTTCCTCTCTCACATGCACATCTATGAACTACTTTATGCAGTGAAAGGATATTTATTAAATAAAACTATTTAAATGTCAAAAAAATCTATAGACTATTTATGAACATGTAAGTACAGTTACCCATTTTATAAGTGCAATAAGACACTCCAGGGGTGTGCATTAGACATTTCTAATGCACGGTCAGGGGCTAAACGTACTCGGCCTGCGGCCTCATGCCTTATTACGCTGACCGTGCATTAGAAATGTCTATTGCACACCCCCTCGTGTCTTATTGCTTACATATCAACACCTTGGAAAACTGGGCCATTTGAAATAACATGGTATTTAATGAAAACAAATGTGTTGTAATGCACTTTGGTCCCTGAAATCCACACGAGAAATATTATATTAATAATAAAGAACTGAGACATGTTATAACTGAGAAAGATCTTGGAATTATGATAAATGAACAACTAATCCCTGGAGAACACTGTCGGCATATAACACTCAGGACCAACCATATTCTTAGTTCTGTCAAAAGATCTTTCATCTGTAGACAGGAGACTTTTATATTACCAGTGTATGATGCTTACATCAGGCCCCACTTGGATTATGGAGTTGCATTTTGGGCCCCATATCTTTCCAAGGACAGAAAACATTTGGACAATGTCCCAAGGAAAACTACCAAACTCATTCCTAGACTTAAAAACTTACCGTATAAAGAAAGATGCAGAAAATTACAATTGTACAATCTTGAAACTAGATGACAGAGAGGAGATCTTTTATTACTGTTTAAAATCTTACAGGATAAAAAAATTACGGAAGAATGCAATAACAAATATGCAAATAAACCAAACATACTAAGATGTAATAACAAACATTTATTTGTACAAAGGGCATCTAGAAATTAAAGAAAATATTACTATACAATTAGGGCAATAAAATTATGGAATAAATTACCACAGAAAATAACTGATTCGACCAAGTCTTAACTCTTTCAAAATGAACTAGACAAATACTATATGGGTATTTTATTGTATTGGTCCACATGGCGTGGGAGGTAGACTCGGGTCAAATAGGCCTTCTTCTACCTTATAAAAACTGTGTAAACTGTGTAAAATGTGGGGAAATCATCGCGCACTGGAAGTAAAAGTGGCAAGAAGCAACCGCAGGGGACTCGCGGAAGATGTAGGCCCAATATCTCTCTTGGCTGCATAAATTAGTGCTTTAGGCTACGAAGTAATGGGCCAGGTCCTAGCAGCTCTCGAAGTCTGGCTAGGACAAATGGAGAAGAAATGTGAAAATAAACTGCAAGAGGTCCTGGATTCTCAAAGCATGCAAATGGCACAGTTGGCGGAGGCTGAAGATCGCATATCCACACTAGAAGACACAGTTAGCCCAATGACAGAGCAACTGGCTTCCCTAAAACAGGAACTAGAGGAATTCAAAGACCTCTTTGATTACCAGGAGAACTATCATCGGTGGTTGAACCTCGCTTCTAGGGCTTACCTGAAGGGAAGGAGAGGAAGAGTATTATAGACTTTTGTGCTGCAAAACTCTCAGAGTTGCTGGGAATGTCCCCAAAGAGTGGTCGCTTTGAACTAGAAAGGGTGCACCATGCAGTTATGCCGAGGCCTGCGGCAGACCAACACCCATGCCAGATCATAATGCGCTTCCATAACTTCCAGGATCGGGAGGCGGTGCTGGCAGCATACCGTGCTGGTGGGGCACTGAAGTTTGAGGGAGTGTGACTCTTCTTAAGCCAAGATTACTCTGGCGACCGCTTAAAAGAAGGAGCCATTTTAATGCTGTGATGGCGCAGCTCAGGGAGCTTAAGATGGAGAACTTTATGGTTTATCCTGCGACACTCAAAATCAGGAACAGCAGAGCTACCTACTCCTTTTGGGAGGTTGACAAGGCTGCAACCTTTGTGCAAGAATTAAAGCTCAAGTTGGGATGAGTGTGCAGCTGGTGAGTTAATGCCGGACTGCAGCCTCTTGGTTTTTTTCCCTCTTCTTCTGGACTGGTTGTGCAGCCTGTGGGGTGGAACTCGAGACCCCCTGTGTTAATTTGATGCAGGGATGATGGGACTACGTTACCCCTGAATATAATAATGTGGACACATTGAAGACACTGTGCCTGAAAGTGAGCTCTGGGCTACATGTCTTGGCTCTCAAGGTCTCTGGAGATTGGCTGGAAAGAGAGCACACGAAGTCAAGCTATAACTCCCCACTACGTGGAACAACAGAAGAGCCTTGCAGCCTGTGATCACCTGTGGTGCAGCCCCAGTCTCAGGTAGGTGGGGGGAGTGATGTGCATGATATATGGTTGCGCCGCTCCACCCCCAACCCCTCGGGGGACTGGATGGTCCGCTAGGGGGTGAATGACTGCCATGTTTGGAGTGGGGCAGGGAGGGAAAGGGAAAAGGAGGAATATCCCCCGAAAAGGGAAAAAAAGGAACCGCTGTTTAGTGTGGGAATGCTCTGGAAGCAGCATGGCAATAGTGGGCTATGGAGATCAAACAGGGCACAGGGAAGGACAGGGGATCCAAAGCTACCGAGAAGTGGGGGGTCCTTTTATGCGGGCTGCCATTCTGGGTCAAAAAGTCTGAAATAGAGGGGAATGATATGGAACTCCCTACTGTTTATTTTATTTTGCAATGTTCTGTCTACTTAAGAATGCTGAATAAGGATGTAATTAAAAGGGAAAGCATGCTATGGTGAAGATGTAAAATGAAGTGGGGGGGGGACAGGTCTATGACTGGGGTAGACATAAACCACCAGTTAGAAGTGCCTGACCACACACCGATGAGGGCGATGGGTGGTACAGAGAAGGGAGGAGGGGACATTTTTGTGTTATAGTTCAGCTGTTGAATGTTCTTGTTGTTTGTTACATTTTATGTTTACTGTGCACAGTACAAAGGAACAATCACGATCATTTGGAAATAAATGAATGTATATGCTGGGACGAAAAACCAGAGAGAGAGAGAGTGGAAGGTGTGGGGGAAGGGATGGTGGCTCCGAAGAGTACCATGGCTAAGTCTAAAGAAATAACAGTGGTTTCCTGGAATGTCAGGGGTTTTGCATCTCCTGTGAAAAGAACTAGCTTAATGACTGCATTGAAATGGCAGGGGGCACAGGTGGCCCTGTTGCAGAAAATGCACCTGACAGACATGGAGCATGCCAAACTTGTAAGGGGTTGGGTGGGGACATGCCATGCGGCTTCCTACTCCTCACATAAGCAAGGGATTGCTATATTAGTACATAAGAACCTCCCTTTCCAGGTTCGTAGGGTGGTGAAGGACCCAAAGGAGGGGAGGTATGTGTTTGTTGCAGGGGAAATGAATGGGGAAAATATTACGTTTGGGCCTGTTTATGCCCCTGCAGTGTTTGACCCACTCTTCCATCAGGGATTATTGGATCTGTTAATCACAGAACAGTTCCAGGGCCTGATCATGGGAGGGGATTTAAACTGCACTATGGATCCGCAGTTGGACCACTCCAAAGGGAAGGGGAAGGATAGGGGAGCGGTTAGACAATGGCAGATGGGACTGTGTGACTTAGATTTGGTAGATTGTTGGTGAACAGCAAACCCTGGGGCTAAGGAGTATACATTTTACTCCAATCCCCATAAAACATGGTCTCTTATTGACCATATCTATGCGCCCCACAGTTGTTTTTTAAGGCTGCAGAACATTTCACACAGCCCTATACAGATTTCAGATTACGCTATGGTCCGTTTGACCCTTACCATGAATGAACCAAGGGAAATTAACCTGCTACCTTCTAGGAAATAAGAATTTCAAGACATATTTGGTGGAGCAGTGGAAGCATTATCTGGCCAATAATTGGGACACGCCTCCTCCCAAACATGTCATATGGGATGAAGGGAAGGCCTATATGAGGGGAGCTATAATTAGTTTTGTTGCCAGACATAAAAAACAACAACAGGAGAAGAGGCTGTCACTGGAAGGCCGGTTAAATGATCTAGAGCGAAGAGTGGCAGGAGGGCAGAGGGGGGAGGCAAAGGCCCTATTGGAGACAACTAGGAGAGCTTTAAATGCCCTCCTTATGCAGGAGGCCAGGAAGTCATGGATGTTTGTTAAGAAGCACCTGTTTGAGTGGGGGAATAAACCAGGGCCCTTAATGGTAAAATTGATGAAGGGGGAAGGAAGCTGACAATGATATTTGGCATTAAAGATGAGGATGGGAAGATGATAGGGGAAAAGGACGGATACAAGAATGGTTACGATGATTTTACCAACAGCTATATCAAGCAGAGTGTGGTGGTACTATAGAAAAGGCTAGGGATTTCCTGGACAGACTCAAATCGCCTAATGTAACGCAGGTACAGAGGAAGAAGCTAGAAGCCTCTATATCTCTGGAGGAGGTGAGAAAGGTGGTACAGGGGCTTCGCCTGGGTAAAGCCAGTGGTCCAGACGGGTTCCCTGTAGAATATTATAGACATATGGTAGAGCATATCATCAGCCCTTTATGTGAGGTACTTCAGGACAAGCTGAGGAGAGGGGAGGCTACCAGCAACCTTTTTTGATGCAGTGATCTGCCTCATTCCAAAGTCCAGCAAGGACCCGGGTGAATGTGCGTCGTATTGACCCATATCCCTTTTGAACTGTGATCTAAAGATCCTAGTGAAAGTCATGGCGAATAGACTGGACCAGGTGTTGCTGGGCCTTATTCACCAAGACCATACTGAATTTTTTAAGGGACAACTCTCTTATCATAATGTTCGTAGGTTGTTGAATGTGGTATGGGGAGTGACCCAAGCCAAGGGAGACACCTGTGTGTTGTCCATGGATGCCGAGAAGGCATTTGATTGTATTGAGTGGGAGTACTTATTTAAGGTCCTAACCCAGTTTGGTCTGGGTGAAGGGTTTGTGGGGATAGTTAGGGCAATGTCTAGCTCCCCCACTACACAAGTGTTGACCAATGGGTCACTTTCTGAAAGGTTTCCTTTATTTTGGTGAACCAGGTGGGGTGCCCTCTCTCCCCCCTCTGCTTTTTGCACTGGTACTGGAGCCATCGGTGGTGGCCATCAGGCAGGATCAGGAAATTGTGGGGGTAAGGGGTGCATCAGGACAAATGAATAAAGTCATACTTTATGTGGAGACATGCTGCTGTTTATTAGGGAACCACAGAAATCAATGCCCCTCAGTGGAAATCAGAAATCAGTACCTCAGTGTAATCAACAAAGTCCAAGAGGGTAGCATCTTTCAGAAAAAGAGACGTGCAAGAACAAGGGGACACAATTTGAAGATAGAGGGGGGAAAGCTCAGGGGTAATGTGAGGAAGTATTTTTTCACAGAGAGGGTGGTGAACACATGAAACAGCCTTCCTGAGGAGGTTGTGGGGTCTAAAATTGTGGGAGAATTCAAGAATGCATGGGACAGACATAAGGCAATTTTTGTGGGGGGGTAGAAAGAAATAGGCTGTTGGTTAAATAAGATCTGCAGCTTATCCTCTAGGTAGGGAAATGGGCAGACTAGATGGGCCAAGCAGTCCTTATCTGCCATCAAAGTCTATGTTTCTATGCCCCTCTTGCTATGGACTATAGCTACCTTTGCCGGTTTTTCAGGGGATAAAATAAATATAGGGAAATCAGAAATCATGCATGTACGGGGAGAGGGAGGAACGGGGTTGGGGGGCCCTTGGAGTTTGAAGGAAGTGACTAAATCATTCACATATTTGAGTATTCAGGTGGGTAAAACTCTGGGATCTGTGTATAAGCTTAATTATACCCCACTCCTCAGGACGGTGGAGGCGGACCTATGCAGGTGGCGTTCTCTGCCCATATCCTGGTTGGGCAGGATCAACCTAATCAAAATTAATATTATCCTATGAATACTGTATACTATGCAGATGGTACATGTAGACTGGTCCAGAGGACACATTAAGAAACTGGAGGCAGCCTTCTCCACCTTTATCTGGCAGGGCAGGAGGCCTAGAGCTTGCCTGCCATGCCTTAAGACAAGTGGTGGGAAGGGGGGAATGGGCTTCCCTGATCTGCAAAATTATCATTTAGCGATCCAGCATCAATATATACAGGACTGGGTAAACCAACCTGTGGACACAAGCTGGGTAGAGCTGGAGGAAGAGGGATGCCCTGGCAGATTATCAGTCTATCTAGTCAGACAGGAATGGAAGACATATGAATACAAAGAGAGTTAACCCCCTAGTGATGGCAGTTCTCGAGAGTTAGGCGCAGATCATGCTAACCAGAGGGATGGGGGAGGAGGACACATTACTGCTCCCGGTGGCTAAAAACCCTTTCTTCCTGCCAGATCTTGAGGACCCTGGATTTTGGGAGTGGGAACAGAAAGGCATTAGAGGACCTGTTCAACAGGGAGGGATTGCGCTCTTTTGAGGCTTTGAAGGGCAGTATAAGGCTAGAAAGGACCCACCTTTTTAGGTATTTGCAAATCAGGGCCTATGTCCGGAATTTGGAGAGAGCCTAGATGAACAACTCACCAATGGAGCAAGTGGAACATTAAATATACAGCACCAGATGGGATAAGAGGGGTCTCATCCGCAAGGCAGCACAGATGGGAAGACAAATTTTTCCTGACCTCACAGGGGAAACCAAAATATTATGGGAGCAGGATCTGGGCTTATAAATAGCAGAGGATAATTGGAGGATATTGATGAAATTACCTATGGGGATTTTGGTATGCCATAGGTTTGAGTCCTTTTTTAAATTTGTACTTCGTCTGTACTGCCCCCTTCAGATTGTACATAAATTCCACCCAGCAGTATCCCCAATTTGTGGACAATGTAAGGTAGATGTGGGTAATTCTTATCATTGCTTCTGGTCCTGCTCAGTGTTACAGCTGTTCTGTAAAGGGGTACTGGGGGAAGTAGGAAAGATGATGGGAATGCCACTACTGGTAGCCCTGCTCTTGGGGCTGTTCAGGGTTGAGGAAGATAAGTGGGTCCCCCTTCCCAGATGGGTGAGTTTGCTGCTGGTGCTAGCCCGGCACTGTATTCAGAACACTTGGGTGTTGAGTGTTACTCCAACAGTAAGCCAGTGGAGGGCATTGTCCATACAGATGCTGGCATTGGAGCAGCTATCACTTAAGGAGAAGGGTTGGGGGGGAAGTTTTTTCAGAACATGGGACCCCTTTCTGGCAACACTGTCACTGGTAGAGCTACAGGTTCTGCATAAAGGGCTGGAGGCAGGATAAGGTGACTGGAGGGGCCCTTCTCATGTTAGCAGGACAGACGGATGGGAGGTGGTGAAGGTAGGAGACTCTCCCCTAGAGGACAAGTTACCTGTCACTCATTAACATCAGGACCCAGGCAGAAGGGGTACCATGATGAAGGAACCCTAAGCATTGTTTTAGGCTAGGTAATTAATTCTGTGAAGAACGATTTATGAAAACTGGAAATTTAATGTGCACAATTGGTTACTGGTTTTGTACCTATTTTTATTATTTTTGGTTGATTGTTATGTAGTATTAGACGTTTTAAGGATGGGATGAACCTGTCTGTAATATTTGTTACACTCTTTTTCTTTATTTAAGGACTGGAGTGTAAAATGTATGTGGTAATTCTGTTCACCTGCAAGTGTATATTGTTTTGTAAAGAAAAAAATGAAAATGTTTTAATAAAAAGATTTATACAAAAAAAAAAGAAAGGAAGGCAAGCCTAGCAAGAAATCTTAAACTCTGTTAACTTAGAGCAGCAACACATCTTAAAATACTATAACAGAATACCTAGGGGGAAAAAAGCTAATAATCTCAACAACCGGAAGAACAAAAAAACAAAATATGTATAAATACATCAATATAAAAGAACAGCAGGAACAAGGTACTTTCCTTTCCTTTTCGGCTGAAGTTCTCGCCTGCCTCTGGCTTCCTCCCTTCTCTCTAGCCCAAGTCTCTGTTATACAGGGGCAGCCATCCTAATCTTCCACTTTATCACAGACTAGTTTACCACATTAAGGTACCGCAATACAGCAGTTTCTCCTCACGGCAGTATCATTCATCAACACGCTACGATCAACTGTGATTGTGAATTTTTTGTATTTTATGTGTTTATTAATGTTCTGTGTTTTGTATTATTTGTATTGTGAGGCACCCAGAGCCTAAGGGAAGGGTGCCATAGAAATAAAATTTGCCTTGCCTTGCCATTCAAGGTACACATAACATGAAGTGTGACCGTATTGTCCTTAATCAGCACAATAAGGGAACACTTTAGCTCATGTGATTCTTTGAATAATATTGCCATACAGGGAAATTGCTGTATTACAGTACCTTAATGGGGTAAACATTTCTGTGGTAAAGCAGAAGATTAGGCTGGCTATCACTGTATGTTACATTATAATGCCATTAAGATACTCCTGGGAGCTAGGTTACCAATAGTTAATTCTACTTCCAGAAGCACGAGGACTGAAGAGCTAGCACCTTCACAGTCAGGTCAAAGTGCACGGAGTTTGTGTCTGTGTCCATGAGCAACAGGCCCTCTGCTATGCCTTGGGACCACATTACACATCTTGGAGTTAGATGAACTACAGGTAAACCAACCTGCAATCATGCCTGAATGCATATGTTCTGCCAGTTATGTGTGAGTGTTAGTCTTTATTAGTACTGCTGTGTGCATCATACAAGGTCATAGGAAGTCACTCCCATTAGTGGACCTTGGAGGGGACAGCACAGTGTCGGAGGTGGGTGGTTGTGTGTGAGTGCGAGTGTGTATTAATACAGTTTTCTGCATTCTGCAGCAGACTCCTCCCTGTGTTTTTATTTTCTAGGTAATCAGGGCTTCATGGGCACTACTCTTGCCTGAAAAAATGCCTTAAGCCACTGAAAAGGTGCTTCATAAATATAGGCCAGGGACCACTTGCATACATTTGTACTCAATAAGCGCTTAGAAACATAGAGAAATAAATAACTGTCAGCAGAAAAGGACTGCTAGGCCCACCCAATCTGCCCAGGGTTCCCTGGCTATTGCACCTCTGCAGACCCAAACTAGTTTCTGGGTACCCTTTCTGTTTCAGTACCAGTATGCCCCTGTCTATCCCATGCATGCTTGAATACTTCCACCGTTCTAGCCTCCACAACTCACTCTGGATAACAGATTAACACTTGAGGCTCAGGTGTCAGCAGTAGTGCAGAGTGGCCTTTACCATCTCATAAACAGTGCCTGGATAAAAGCCTTAGTCCCACCTGAAGACGTGTCATCAATGGTTCATGCATTTGTCACTTCCAGGCTGGATTATTGTAATGCTCTATACCCTGGGGTCAGTGGAGGTATCCTACAATGCTTGGACTTGGTGCAGAATGCAGTGGCCCGGTTGTTGATGGGCCTTCCTAGGTCCTGTTATATAACTCCAGTCCCTCATGCCCTGCACTGGCTGCCTGTGAAGTGGTGAATCACTTTCAAGGTCAGTTTGCTGACCTACAAGGCCCTATACGGACTGGATCCTTGTCATCTGAGAGACCTGTTGACTCCATATCAGACCTTTTGTCCCCTTCGCTTCTCCGAGGTGGGTCTCCCACCTCCTCACTGTTCCTAGGGCTAGATTAAAATCATCTGGTGACCAGGCCTTTGAGTCAGCAGGCCCAGATTATCAAGATCTCTGAGGAAGGCTCCCTCAGTGAAGGCCTTCAAAAGGGGACTGAAGACCCTTCTGTTCCAACGGCCTTTTGCAGTCGGTTTAGTAGCCTCCTAGTCTCACAGCTGCCACTAACCAACTCTCTATTATTCTGTATTTTATTGGTCTTAACTATGCTGTTTTGTGTACTGATTTACTTGCACTATTTTAAGTTATGCTTCATTTTCCTTATTTTTGTTTATAAATGTGAAGTACTCTGAGCCTCAGGGATATGGCACAATAAACAAATGCTGCTACTACAACTTCGACTGACAGTCAGTTCCTTGCTTCTACCACCATTTCTGTGAAGAAGTGCTTCCCCACATCCTTCCTGAAACCCCCCTTCCAATTTCATTGCATGCCCCCTAGTTCTGGAGCTCATTCTCTTTTGGAAGAGGCTCACTCTCTGCACTCCGTTCACCCCTGCGAGGTACTTGAAGGTCTCAATCATGTCACCACTTGCTCTCTTGTCTTCCAAAGTGTACATATTGAGATTTCTCAGTCTCTCCCCAAAGGGCTTCCCTTACAATCCCATCACCATCTTGGTTGCCCTTTTCTGGACTGCCACCACCCCATCTGTGTATTTCTTAAGATGTGGTTTCCAGTACTAGATACAGTATTCCAGATGTGGGCATACCAGATGGTGGCACAGTGGCAGCACCACCTCTCTCCTCCTGCTGGTGATGCCCTTCCTATGCACTTCAACATCCTACTAGCCCTACCCACAGCCTTATCACACTGTGGTGCCACCTTGAGGTCTTCCAAAATAATAACCCCAAGGCCCCTTTCTTGCCTAGTGACTGCCAACAGCCCCCCCCCCATCCTATACTCAGCACCAGGGATCCTGTGGCCTAGGTGTATTATTTTGCACTTTTTGGCATTGAAGTCCAGCTGCCATGCCTTCGACCACTCCTGTAGTTTCCCTAGATCCCTGTGTATTGTCTCCGCTCACTCCTGGGTGTCCATCCTATTGTAGATCTTAGTGTTATCTGCAAAATGACAGACCTTCCCATCCAGTTCCTCTGCAATGTCCCCTATGACGATATTGAAGAAGACTGGTCCCAGCAGACAGATTCTGGTTTTGCTCCCCCTCCCGAGGATTTATCTTTCCAAGGATTTCCCATATTGATCTATAGGTTTTAGGAGGAAACTGGAAGCAAACTTGAATGATGCTAGTTCTCAGGAAACAACTTTTAATCTGATATTGGCCTTGAAGATATGCAGAGCTTTAGCTAGGAGCGGCCATTTTGCTCAGGCTCCACAGCGCCCCCCCCGGGGGGAAATTGTTTAACCAGGAAAGGTACACTAAGCCGGATCTTGTTTCCAGGTGTGACCTGGGAACACAAGGAAGTTAAGTGACTTGCTCAGGGTCACACAACATGCAAGTGCTTGGAAAAGTTATGGAGGAAAACAGCTGCCTTTATGAGGTACAAAAAAACAAGGAGGGGAGAGGACAGGGAGGAGTAACTGAAGGAATCGAAGGAGGTGACAAGGGCAGCCAAGGCATCTACAGAGCTCAAGCTGGCACAGGGCATTAAGAGCAACAAGGCTGCTCCACTTGAGCAGATCAACTCTCTTAAATACTTGGGCATGATCATTGATGACGCCCTCTCATACATGCAGCACATCGATGAAGTCATCAAAACAGTGAACACCAAACTTGGAGTCCTCTACAGGCACAGGCAGTACCTAACTCCTGATGCACTTAGGTTGGCAGTCTCCTCTTCCATCTTGTTAGTTATTGACTACAGACTTGTGGTCTATGGTGCAGCATCAGACGCTGCACTAAAACGAGTAGGCATGGCCCTCAACAAGGCCTGCAGGCTGGCTATAGGGACTGATAATCTCCTACACACCTACTCCCTCTATGAGCACACTAACTGGCTCAGTCTTGCCAGCAGAATCAAATACCAAACGTGCCTTCTTGGCATGAAATCTCTCCTAGGCAAAGCTCCATTGGCCTTCAAAGAACTGCTCTGGCAAGGTAGATCCGGGTACTACACTAGAGGGCAGGCTCACAGCCCACTTGCTATCTCCTTCAGAAAAATGGTGCTTGGCCAATGACCCTTCACATACATGGCTCCTTCTTGGCTAAATGAAATCCCAGCATGCCTTTTACTCATTAATAGCCTCCCTGTCTTCAAGGTGGAACCAAGACATCACCTTGCCAAGGCTGAGGTACGTAGCTGCAGGTAACCTGTAGCGCTAGCACCCAGTAGCTTGGAGTCAGCCTACTCCTGAGATGCATTCTCTGATTTGCTACCCTACTGCCCAGTAACCCTGAGCTTAAACTCCTGCTTCCTACTACTACTTGCCAGCCCTCGAACTTGAGCCTTCCACAGCCACAGCCTGTCGACAAGCCTTCTATCTACTATCCTTAATTCAGCACTCTGTTTTAAGTCCCTCCCCTGCCATTGACCCTTCACAAATGTGATTGTCTCAAAACACCTGTCTTCCCCCCAGCTAATTCTGTGTACGGTCCTCCCTCACATTGCTCTCTAGTATGTTCCTACTAGGTCAGTCCTGCACAGAAAATTACCCCCCCCCAACTTGAATTAACGACAAAGCCTCCTCTTGGCTGCATTAACATACATGGTGTGAAAGCCTATTTTGAGTCTCTCCCCTCCTAACTTTATATGAAATAATGACAGTGCCTCCCCTGGCTGCTTTACCTCCTGCTAAATTAGTTCCTTAAACCCACAACACTCACCATGTACCTTGGGCTATATGTACCTCCATATGAGATTGTTTACAATTGTAAATAGACCAGTTGCTGTTATTTCTTGTATTTGTTTGTCTCTGTACTTGTGCACCCATACTCTGTAACTACCTTTCTTTGTTTTCCTCCTGTCAAGACATGGAACCTTTGAAAAAGAGCATTTTGCTCAAGGGTTATGTCTGAATGAAGAAATAAATTAATAACATTTAAATAAACAAGAAGGGGGAGAAGGACTTCTTCAGGTACATCAGGATTAGGAAGGAGGGGGGTTGGGTGGAAGCAAGAGGTGATAAGGCAGAAGCACTAAACGATTACTTCTGCTTAGTATTTACTAAGAAGAGGGAGGTGATACCCAAGGGGGGAGGAGGGCAAAAACAGAGGGGAAGGGGGTGACAGAAGGGGAAAGCATGGAGGGCAGGGTTCTAGAGGGTTTGAGGGCATTGAGAGTGGACAAGACGCCAGGCCCAGATGGCATCCATCCCAGGGTACTGAAGAAGCTGGAGGAGGTCCTGGCAGGACCTTTGGCAGACCTATTTAATGCCTCACTACACTCAGGGTGTGTACCTCAGGATTGGAGGATGACCCATGTGGTGCCCCTCCACAAGAGCAGCCCCAAGGATGAACCGGGGAACTACAGACTGGTGAGCTTCACATCCATCATGGGTAAGCTGATGGAGACTATCCTGAAGGAGAGGCTGGTGGTCCTCCTGGAGGCCAAAGGACTACAGGACAGCAGACAGCATGGTTTCATAAGTGGCAGATTCTGCCAAACCAACCTGGTGGAGTTCTATGAATGGGTAACTAGGCAACTGGATGGGGGCCATGCAGTGGATGTCCTGTACCTGGACTTCAGTAAGGCATTCGACTTAGTGTTGCATGGGAGGCTGGGAAGTAAGTTAGAAGGCACAGGGGTGGTGCGAAGCTGGTGAGATGGGTAGTGAACTGGCTTCAGGGAAGGCAACAGAGGGGGGTGGTGGTGGGTGGGGAGCTCTCATCCCCAAGGGTAGTGATGACTGGTGTTCCGCAGGGCTCAGTGTTGGGACCAGTGTTGTTTGGGATATTCATTGCAGACATATCACTGGGCATAAAGATCAAGATCAGTCTATTTGTTTGTTTATTCAAGGTAAAACCATTGAGTATAAACTCATTCACAATGGTGTCCTTACAAAAGTACATACATATAAAAATAAATACATCCAATAACAAACATTATTAATGACAGCTACAAAATTTCTGTTAAGAGTACAAATATTTTCCAAGTTGTAAAATAGACAGGGGTCTACCCTTCTTTTGTCTATATTGTGGGGGCAAACCATTCCAACATGTTGATATATAATAGCTAAAGAGGAATTGGGAGCGCTTTGTTTTTACTAAAGGGACTACCATTTCTATTTCTCCCGATTTTCTCAAAGAAAGTCCTACTTCTCTAAAAGAGTGGTGCATGGCCACTGGATCCAGGTAAGCCTCTGCCATAATAGCTTCTAGGTCACAGATTTTGTTTCCAAGGCTCCTGGCATTAGCACGCATGGCTCTCCACACCTTTCTCCCCCCCCCACACACCTGATGTCCTGTTCTTTGCATCCCTGCTTGTCTACACTACCACCTTCTGTTCTTTCTATCCCATCTGTTTTGCTTACCCTGTTCCTTTTACTCTTTGATCTGCTTACCTCCCAGTTCCCAGTGGTGTCCCTTAACCTTTTTTTCTTGGCCCTGTCACTGACTCCCTGTGATGCTGCCCTTGGAGTAGTGTCATGCCTTGGGTTCTCCCTTTCTGTCTTTCTACCATCTTGGGGGGGGGAGGCACATGCTGCCTCCCTTCAGTTTCCCCTCCTCCCAGATAGTTTAAATGGTTATCCAAGTAGCATCCAACCCCTCCCACAAAGCACTTCAGACTCCTTCCCAGAAAGATGCAGGCTGTCTCTCTCTTATAGAACCCCCCATCTTCCTATGTTGGTCCCCAGTCCTCAATGTAGCCAAAGCCCTCCTCCGTGCACGCTCCTTCAGCCGGTCATTAAAGGTCCTGGTTTGGAGTTCCCTTGCATGCCCCTGCCCTTCAAAGGTAGCACCTCGGTGAATGGTACTGTGCAGCAGTGCATAAAGTGTGCCAAAAAAACTGCTGGGCTCCAAGGGTCATAATTATGAAATGATGGATGGACCACTACTGTGGAAGTGCTTTTTCCTTCATAGTGTGGAATCTGCATTTTCATTACTATCCAGTTTTTAAGTAATAAGTCAAAACACAGGAGCAAAACATGAAAACACTGGGAAATTGAGGGGCAAAGGAACTAAGGGTCATACTGCCCTCTTTATGTGATGATAAGGGGAAACAAGCATGGTCAGAGTAGGGGCTCTGCTTAAGGACCTTGTGAGACCCCCTCAAATCTTTCAAAACATTTTTGTTGGGTCTGAGATGTTGCAAGACCTGGCCCACTTTTCATACTTGGACTACCATTTGCAGTTTTGGTCCCTTTACAAGAGCAAGCATTTGTCAATGCCGAATGTTTGCTTGCTGACATTGGCATTGGTAGTGTAGGAGTTAGAGAGCTGCATAATAGGAATGGCAGTGTAGTATTGAACTGAAGCCAACCCCACCACCACCCTGCAGAGACTGACAGGCACTGGGGCGTGCCTTTGGGTTGTTAGGCATAACGGCCATGCCATTTCACCACACCCTACCCTGCAGACACTGACAAGTGTCACGGTGTGCCTTGGGGTCTTTGGCCCTTATGCTCAGCCCATTCCATCAGGAAATACGGTGAGATGGGTGCTGTATAGGAGAATGGGGTGAACTTTGGGGCTGAAGAGTCCAAAGCACACCTTGATGCCTCTCACTGGCTGCAGGGTGTGGAATGGTATGAGCATTACAGGCGAGAATCCCAAGTCACACCCTGATGCCTGTCAGTCTCTACAGGGTGGGGTGTTATGGTCGGAAACCCTAATGCCTCAGGCATTCGTGGGCATTTTCACTCCAAATTTTCAACATTTTTTTTTTGTGACCCCCACCTTATGAACAGTGGCAATATCAGTTCGTTAGCCAAAAGCTGATTTTGCACAGAGACTACGCCATTTGGCACCACAGGTGCGAAAACACATATTGAACAGGATGTGAAAAATGACAGCTGTACTGTTCATGGGGAGGTGCAAAACATGGCAATGTTGAAAATCTGCAGTGAAAATATTAAAAAAACTGGTGGTCACGAGTGTGCGTAGAAACTGCGCAACGCACACCCATAATGCAATTAGTTTGGGAATTTTTTACAGCAAATTGTCAACACAGGCATTTTGGAACCTCTGCTCATGAACAGTATCGCTGTGATTTTCTTAATCTGTCCCGAACAGTGATTTCCCACAGTGACCACACATTTCTGCGCTGGAAGTGCGAAAACACATTTCGGCCATGGTGTGAAAAATGACAGCTGTACTGTTCATAAGGAAGTGTGTAAAAATGCCAGTGGTGAAAATCTGGACTGAAAATATTAGAAATCCAAGAACTTACGAGGGTGCTTGGAAACTGCGCAATGGTTGCTCGTAACACAGTCATTTTTTGGACTTTTTTCACCAAATTTTTAACATAGCCATTTTAACACCTGTGCTCATGAACAGTGTCACTGTGATTTTCTTAATCTGTCCCAAACATTGGTTTCGCACACCAACTGCGCCATTGTGCGCTACATGCACGGAAACACATTTTGGGCAAGATGTGAAAAATGACAGCTGTACTGCTCATAGGGAGGTGTGGTAAAATGGCAATGTTGGAGTGAAAATATTGAAAATTTGCGAACTTACGAGTGTGCGTAGGAACAGCGCAATGCATGCTCATAAAACAGTCATTTTTGGGAATTCTTTCACCGAATTTTCAACATAGGGTTTTTGGGGGCCTACCTCATGAACTGTGACACTGTCGTTTTGTAACTTGGTCCCACGCAGTGACCGCGAAATCACCTTTCGGGGCCGATTAACAAAATGACAGTGACAGAATTCATGAGATGGGGTCCCAAAAACCCCATGTTGAAAATTTGGTGAAAAAATTCCCAAAAATGCCTGAGATATGCATCACAGTTGAAAAACCCCTATTTATTCCATTATACAGCTTACTGTCATTTCCTCAGTTTGCGGTCTGCTTTGAAGAGTGCAGACGGTTGTTCCCGGTCCACTGAAGATAATTGTGCTGGATTCCGGAGGTAAGTATGGGGTGAGCTTGGGGTGTGGGGAGGCAGGGTGCACAGAGCATGGGCGCGGGTGGGGAAGGGGGGTCAGGACAGTCAGCGAGGGAAGTTTTTTTCTTGCAGGTTTTTTTTTTCTTAGACGACACAGGACTTGTGCCACGCTGGGGTGGGCTCCCAGCATGGCAACTGGAAGGCTGCTTGGGGGAAACAGTGGAGCCAACGGGGGATTGGGCACCCCCGTCGGCCATATGTACTGTTGCCACGCTGGGGTGGGCTCCCAGTGTGGCACCCAGAATTCTGTTGGGGGGGAGCACAGCAGAGCCGACGGGGATTGGGCACCCCCATCGGCCATACAGTGTGTGCGTGGGGGGCGCATGAGCACGCAATATGCGTGTGTGTGTGTGGGGGGGGAGCGCTCATGAACACGCACTATCTTATTGCTGCTCACTGAAGCGGAGATCTCCCTTTCAACTGTACGGCACTGTATTTTCAACTGCTGTCATAGACAGCTGTGGCATTCATTGGTGAACTGTGGCTGTGCCTGCAAACACACGGACTGAATTGGAAGACAGGGTGCCACACCTACAAAAACTTGGATGATGGCACTGTGTTTCTTGCACATGCGTGCAAGCAAGCATAAAAATGATGTTAAGCAACTGGAGAAAATCCATGTGATTTACCAAACAAGTTCATGGGCTACAAGGCTTGGAATATAAGGACAGGCTAAATACTTTGAATCTTATGTCTTTATATACAAGAAGGCATGGGGCAATCTTTTTATGTGGGATGTAATGAATGACCCTTATCTCTTCAATGAAATGGGTTTTGCTTTTAAACAAGAGGTAATAGAAACCAGACATCATCCTCTTCAATTATGCTGTTCTAGATATACAGTAATACTAATAAAAGGAAGATTTATTTTACTCAGAGAGTGCTTAATGCATGGAATACACTCCCGCTCAATATAATTACCAGTAAAAATAATTCTATTTTTAAGTGTAAATTAGATGATTGGCTTTTAGAAAAAGGGCAGCACTGTTAACAAGATCTATTAAGTTATAAAAATATAGAGTTGCACCACATACAGTGGTGCCTTACCCATGCGAGAATCATTTGGTGCAGATGGTGCCAAAAAGAACACTGTAGTATTCTTGTAAAACCGCTTGTAAAATTGCAGCCACCAGGTCTTGATTACTTCCTGGTATATAATGCTGCCCATGCCCTGCCCACGCTCACAGCTACATTATGATGTAAGGCCAGGGAGAGCATGGGGACGGGCTCCATTATAGCCTATGGGGGGCTATCTTCCAATCAATTTTATATATTGTAATGGTCAACTGGCGATCAATCAAGGGCACTGATCGACTTTGTTTCCATGGAGTGGACAGCCAAAACACTGCCACTTCTTGTATTATGAGACATGCTCCCACGCTTGCATGTTCCATGATGTCAGTAAATGGAGAGCATGGGAGCATGCTCCGTGGAATACAATATTGACATTTTTTTTTTTTTTTTTAATAATTTCTGTTTATCTCACCCCCGTCCCTGCCAGCTCCGCATCCTTGGGAGCACCAATGGAGTTCACCCCGCTACTCGCCTTACCTGCACTGGCCTCTTCCCCTATCCTGCCACGGTTTACCCCCCTGTGTGGGGAAGAAGTGGGGCGGGAACAACCTGAACAAGTCAGTGTCTCGTCGGGCTTGGGGCAGTCAGGCAGGCGGGAGCACATTGGGGCCATACTCAGCGCTCTGTCTCCGCGGAGCTGCAGGGTGTTTTTCCACTTTCTTATGGATGTCACGTGCCCTTGACATCAAGGCGCCTAGCGCTGACGTCCATAACATCCTCCCTTCTGTGTCTGCTTTGCACTTGCTATGCACTTTGGTTTGCAGTAAATAGACTTGGATTTTACATCTTTTGGATGCTGTTACTGAGCTGTGTGGGTGCTTATATTTAACTCTTACTGGTCGATTTGTATACAGCACCACACGTATCCTGGTGCTCTTTGCTTTTTTTCTGTTCTGCACTTGCTATGCTCCAGACTTCTGCCTGGGGCCAGTCAAGTGCCAATTCACTGCCACCCTTCCTCTCTGGAGAAGACAAGCTGTCCCTGGGATGCTCAAGATTCCTCCCTCCAGCTGACTCCCCAGCTCCCGGGTTCACTCCCAAATCCAGATTGCCGGCATCGCAAGCAAAAATCCAACCACTGCACTGATGGGCCAGCCCTATTTAGACATTTTGTAACTGCTTTTTTTTATATTTTAACATTTCAATTATGACAAATCAAGGCCACTGCTCAACTAACAAGGACCTTGTCAGTTGAGCCGTGGCCTTGATTTGCCATAATCGGAACCTAAAGAAAAGCAGTTAGAAAAAGCAGTTAAAAAAATGTCTATATTGTGTTCTGGAGTGTGCCCTCGCCCATTTACTGACATTACAAAATGTGCAAGCGGGGAGGCATGTCTCACAATACGGGAAGTGGCAGCATTTTGGCTTTTGGCTTTTGGCTCCATGGAGCCAAATACGATCTCCTCAAATATCAAATACAGACAATAATTAATTAAAATTCCCGGTGCAGTCCACTTGGGGTCAGGTGATGTTTATTATATGTTTGGGGGGGATGAAAAGTAAGAAGCTGCTCTTTAATGTCTCATCCGAAGGACGGCACCTCAGCAGTGCAGCACCCCCTCCTAATATTGCTTGCTACACAAGGTCAACATGAGATAAGACCACAGGTCCCGGATGCGGGACTTTGGCCCATGATCTTCTGACCCAGAGCTCAGAGAGTTTCCAAGGAAGGAACCTCTGTGTCACTGCCATGCTACTATTGGAAGGTGTTACTGTGGAGCTCTCAGTCCTAGAGATGGGTGTTGTGAAGAAGAGGATACGCCATCCGAGAAGGAGTTTAGACTACAATATACAGAATTATAGAAATCTTTCTGCAATGTCTCATTTTGCCTCCAGGGATGTTATCGCCTCTCTCAAAGCCAGAACCGCAGAGGTGGCAGCAGTTTAGGCCTTTGCCTTTTAAATTCTTAATCACCCCCCAGCTGCAGCATGGAGCAGCAACATAACTGACTATTTCCATCCAGCATTGTTTGTTGCTGTCGCTGTGGTGACCAACTCTGGCTACCCTACAGTGAAGCAGGCAGAGGAAATGAATACATATGAATGAAGGGGCCTCTCCAGTCTCTCAGCACTCCCTGTTTTATTCATTCACTCACTGACTCCAGCCAGCAGAGAGATGAGATGATTAGGCCGTAGACCACATGCCTCCTTGTCATATGATATTAACAGGAAAGAGCTGGGCTCCAGGAATCTAGGTTAAAGATACTATAGGCAGCGGAAGGCCTTGAAAAGGAAAACAAAACACTTCTGAAAATTACATGATAGCGAGACCTTACTGCATTTGTATTGCTGTCTCTCTCTCTCTCTCTCTCTGTACTGTGCCATCTGACTCTGTTTCAGTTGGTAGCAGTCTTGCCTCTGGATCAGGATAATCACATGGTCATGGGTTCATGTTCTGCACCAGGCACTTGGGCTAATACCAAACACAGACCCTGCAGTGTGCCGCTATATTGGGGGAGGGGAGAAGGGGGTAGTAGGGAGGTGGAAGGGGGAGGTGCTGCACTATTGGAGGTACTGTACCCATGGTTTATATGTGAAGTTAAATTGAGGTCTCTGCTGCCCATCTCTGGAAGGTGCCCAGATGAAAGTGTAGCCCACCCCTGGTCCTCCACTTCAGTCTAGGGGTCCTGATATTATAGCAGGGGGAGAGGGGGACGGACAGACCTGAAACCTTCCTGGCACTCTCAGCATATTAGAGGTAATAAGAAGGCCTTACCTGGCAAATGTCTTCACACACACATGCACACACATACACACACACACGCATACACACACACACACAGTGCTTCCCTGACCCTTGAGGTAGCTCTCAAAGCCAACAGCATCCTGCTGATCTCGAACCTGGGAACAGGGCTGATACTTTACTCAAAAGCAAGAATAAAGGTTGTGCAGTAGGTAGGCTAATTCATTGCATTGACCACACAACACAGGCAGGCTCACAAGAACCATAAAACTCTTTATTTTGGACAGGAAAATGACTGCGTCCAAAAACATTAAATTCAGCAGGAGCAGCTCCATGGAGCTGAGAGAATGGACAATGAACACAAACGACATTCAGAGAGCATGAGAAAATGGCCACAGCCACTACAGATTTTCTTTTAGGCCTAGAACATAGACTACTCTGGCTCCATACTGAACTTTCCCTTTGGCAGAGATTTTATCTAGCTCTAGAGCTTGCTTTTCCTCTCCAGTGTACCTGTGTTCCTATTAATGGGGGAGTGCCTAACTCCTCCCATGCCAACCAAGCCAAAAATGGAACCTAGGTGAATGCAGCCTAAAGATTGTCATTAATCTCTGGTTCTATTCCTACAATGTGGAAAACAGCCCAAGCGTTTCCCCTACTAAAATCAGGGGACCCCATGGACCTCAACAATTACAGGCCTATATCCATTCTTCCAGTGCTATCCAAGCTGCTAGAGAAATTAGTGAGCATCCAGCTAAGAGAATACCTTGAAGATGCTAATCTCTTAAATCCAGCTCAATCTGGGTTTAGAGCTAGACATAGTACTATCTCTGCACTGGCCAAAGTTACAAATGACTGGCAAACCGAATTGGATAAAAAGAACAGTGTCTGTGCTGTATTTCTAGATCTCAGCAAGGCATTCGACACAGTAGACCATGAGCTGCTACTCTCTTCCTTGCATTCCATAGGCTTGGACCCACCCTCCCTTAAGTGGTTCAGGTGTTACCTTACGGATAGGTCACAGCAAGTGAAAGCTGAAGGTGCTCTATCTCCACTAAAACCACTCCTAAGAGGAGTTCTGCAAGGATCTGTCCTGGGCCCTATCCTTTTTGCCATTTACATTAATAATGATGACTCAAACCTCACCAGAGCCACTGTTCACCTGTTTGCAGATGACACAGTTTTGTATGTCAGCAACCCATCGCCTGCAATAGCTTGTGAAATTCTACAAGCAGAATTCTCCTTATTACAACATCAACTACTGGAAAAAAAACTTCTTTTAAATGCAAAGAAAACAAAAGCAATGTTTTTCTCCAACCAAAGCTATACAAATACCTCCTCACTAAACAATCTCCCCCAGCTATCCACTATCCTTGGAGAAAGCCTGGACTATGTAGAAAAATTCAAATATTTGGGTGTGTGGATAGATAGCAGGCTTGATTACACACAACACATTGAAGAACTTCTGAAAAAACTTCGCCAGAGGCTTGGCCTATTCTTCAGAATAAAACACTTCCTAACCAGAGACTCTAAGATGAGGTTGGTCCAGGCCACTTTTCTTTCAGTTATCGACTATGCAGATTTCCTTTACAGTCACTGCCCCATCTCCTATCTAAGCAAATTGGATACACCGCACCACAGAGCACTAAGGTTCATAACAGATCTTCCATTTAACACTTATTACTGCTCTCTCTATGCTGCAGTCGGTTGGGCATCCCTACACCTCAGAAGGAACAGAAATGCTGCACTATGAATTTACAGAGCGTTGTCTAAGAAGCTTCCAAATTATATTTTAGACTGCTTCACACAGGCCACAGCTAGCTCCTATGCCCTAAGAAGCAACAACTTCATCATGCTCAAGGTGCCAAAAGTCAACACCCGGCAAGGGAGGTCTGCAATCAGCTACTCTCTAGCTATGGCATGGAATACTTTACAGAAGTCCTTGAAGCTGATCGATCTTATACCTCTAGCATCCTTTAAACAGCTTTGCATAAGTCTCTTCTCAGAGAAATGCAACTGCTACCACAAGCTCTAGTTTATTCACATTCCTTACCTTCCCCCTTCCAGACAACTATCATAATTTGCAACTCATTTCCCATAACTTATCCCCACAGTTCTCCGTCCCAGGCAGCCCTCATTTTATGGTACTTCAGTTCCCTATAACCTTATCTACACTGATCTTGCTGCCCTGGCTATAATCTTCTCCCACTAATTCCTGGGCCTCACCCCCAGCCCTTATTACTCCTTACACCTCCTAGTATTAGCCCCAGCCCCTGTCCGAGTCCCCTATACCCTCCCTTCCATGTCTTTTACCAGAGGCTGTGATCGCCATTTTCTCAGTCACTCAAACACTGTGTCTCCTTGTCTGCATTGGTTGCCCTGGAACTTGGAAATTTTGGGTGCCTTATGTTGAGTGTATGCCTTGATTCCTCCACTGGATATGTATATACTGTATTATCTAGTGTACTTTTCATATGTCCTACCTTGTCCTGTTATGTTTTAATCAACTTCTGTCTTTTGATTATGTATATATAATTGTTTTAAATGTATCTGTTTATGTACCAACTATTGAACCTTGACCTTATCAGGTCCATCTTGCAAATGAGCTCTCCTCAATGATGTTCACCTGAATAGATAAAGATTTGATTGATTGATTGATTAAAGCCTCCATGGCTGCTCCCAAACCAGTTATTCACTCATTCACTGAGCCAAATGGTACCAAAATTCCTCTTTCCTCCAAATCCAACCCCAGAACTGAACCAGAACCTGAAGCAATGGCTCCCTCTTTCCAGTATACTGGTTCCTGGAGCCACGTCCTATAACGAGTGTGACAGGCCTGCCCCAGACATGGGCACGGCAGGCCCCAAGGTGAATCCCAGGACAGAGCTCCTCTTCCTGGCCTTACCTTCCAGGCGGCATGCCACTCAAGAAAGGCCTACCTGAGCTGCCACCTCGGCGGACTCTGCTGCAGTTCTGCCACCACTACAACAGCTCCACTGCCAGGATGCCTCGTACATGAATTTGGTTATTTATTTATTTATTTAGTCAACCATAGGAATTTCAACCCTTTGAGTCATAGACTCATTTACAAAGGCTCCGCGTCAGCATAGTCATACATTCAGAGATAGTACATTAGTGGGACATTACATTTCAAGTAATTACATATAATAGCCAAGGTGGCTGAAAGTCTATACATGTAGTAGCTAGGGTATTGATATTATTATGGTGGAACAATTATAATACAAGTGCAGCCTCTGGGGCATTGTTGTATAGTAGTAACAGTGATCTATACAATAGTGAGACAACACAGTTTTAAGGAAGTATTTACATATAGTAGCCTGGGTGGCTGTTGACCTATACATTTAGTAGCTAGGGTATTGGTATTAGTACAGGAGGTATAGTTACAGTGTAGGTGCAGCCTCTAGGGCATTGTCATGTAGCAGAGACAGAGATCAGCAGCAGAGATGTCCCATACCGGGACCTCTGCACCTTGGAAGGATTCCAACCCTCTCCCTTATGTCCTTCTACTTCCAGCCTTCCTCTCCTTCCTACAGCTGATAGAAACTTACTCCCAGACTCCATGGCAGCCAAACTCCTATCAGCCCTTCCTCGGAGACCTCCCTGGGTCGCAGCGACACTGCAAGCTGACTTCTTTGGGCCAGAGGGGGGTACCCCCCAGCCACCTTTTTTCAGAGCCTTCCCCCTCCCCACAGAATTCAAAAACCATGTCAGAACGGAGGTCAGAAGAGTAGCATGGGGCTCCTCCTTGGATGAAAATCCTTCTGCCATTTTCACCGATTTTGCTGTTTTCGTTTTACTTAACATCTCATCACATGCTATGCTCTCCTTTCTTCACACTTAACAAAATGGCACCTCCAACTCTGCTCCCTTCCAGCTTACCCCTTGGATCAGACCAATCACAGCAGTCCTTCTGCCTCACCTGCCCCATCCTCAGATGCAGGAGGCACCAAAGAGTGACACATCCACAAGGAGCTTGCCACCACGCCCCACCAAGCAGGCCTCACTGCTGCGGTTGCGCCCCCTCCCAACTCCATCTCCTCCACAATCAGTGGTGCCATAAATTTTCCTATTCAGAAAAGGATGCAAAAGAATGAGCCCCCACATCTGTAGCCCACCCCTGGCCCTCCACTTCTGTCTCAGGGTCCCGATGTTATAGTGGGGGAGGGGGGGGCACAGACCTGAAACCTTACTGGCACTCTCGGCATATTAGAGGTAATAAGAAGACCTTCCTGGCACTCTTGGCATGTTAGAGGTAATAAGAAGACTTTACTTGACTGATGTCTTCACACACACTGGCCTTCCCTTACCCTTGAGGCAGTTTTCAATGCCAACAGCATCCCATCAATTTCAAACCCAGGAGGGGGCTGATACTTTACTCAAAAGCAAGAATAAAGGTTGTGCAGATAGGTTAATTCATTGCATTGACCACACAACACAGGCAGAATCACAAGAACCATAAAACTCTTCATTGTGGATGGGGAAATGACTGCATACTAAATTGTTAAATTAAACAGGAGCAGCTCCTTGGGGCTAAGAGAATGGGCAATGGACACAAACGGCATTCAGAAAGCACGAGGAAATGGCTACAGTAACCATAGATTTTCTTTTAGGCCTAGAACATAGACCACTCTGGCTCCACACTGAACTTTCTCTTTGGCAGAGATTTTATCTACCTCTAGAGCTTGCTTTTACCTCCAATTAACATTTGTTCCTACTAACAAGGGAGTGCCTTACTCCTCCCATGCCAGCCAAGTCAAACATGGAACCCGAGGCGAATGCAGCCTAAAGCCTCCACGGCTGCTTCCAAACCAGTTACGTGCTCATTCACTGAGCCAAATGGTGCCAAAATTCCTCCTTCCACCGAGCATAACCAGAACTGAACCAGAGCCTGAAGTGACAGCTCCCTCCTTCCAATATACTGGTTTCCAGAGCCACATCCCTTAACGGGTCTGATAGGCCTGCCCCAGACATGGGCACGGCAGGCCCCAAGGGGAATCCCAGGATGCAGCTCCCCTTTCTGGCCTTACCTTCCTGGTAACATGCCACCTGGGAAAGGCCCACCAGAGCTGCCACCTTCAGCAGACCCTGCTGCAGTCCTGCCACCACTACAACTAGCCCCACTGCCAGGATGCCTTACACATGATTTGGTTACTGGGACTTCTGCACCTTGGAGGAATTCCAGCTCTCTTCCTTACGTCCTCCTACTTCCAGCCTTCCCTCTCTTTCCTGTAGCTGATGGAAACTTTTTCCTGGGCCCCATGGCCACCAAACTTGTATCAGCCCTCCATCAGTGACCTCCTCACGTCACACCGACTCTGCAAGCTGACTTCTTTGGGTTGGAGGGGGGTTAGCCCCAGTCCACCTTGCCCTCCTCAATACCACCATCTCCTCATCTCCCCCACCCCGGGGACACCAGGGCTTAAATAGAGGCAAAACACTGCCCACCCCAAGTGGCAGTAAGCTGGAATCGCTGAAAAGCCAACTAAGATAGGGGCCCTACCAGAGAGGGGAAGACCCAGCCTAAGCAAGGATAGTAAGCCCACTCCGTGAGGGGGTCTTACAAACGTGCAAGACATTATGGCGATTTCTGAAAGAAAAGGGGCCTTCTTCCCTGTGTTCTGGCACTATGTCCTCTCAGTAAGACAGGTTCTAATGAAATATGACTGTGTGTGTGAGGTATTAGCGCACTTAATGGCTGTTGCAGATAAAGCTCATATAGCCTCTGAACTACCTGTATCTGTAGTAACTCACTGCTTTGTAAAGCACTGGGAATGGGATACAGTATGTTGTGTCTTGAAGTGGTTTAGAGGCTATAACAAATCACTTACAGTAAGTTGTTTATCACAGTGTTCTCTTCAGCTTAGCAAGCTTGGGTAGATTTCACATCCCGCGTGCTGCCCAGCTGCCTCTGCTTGTCATGTTGTAACTAAAAAATGAAGTCTGTGTGTTACGGAGATTTAGAAAGAGAGCAAGTACTGTATGACTACAAGTATAGTTCACTGATCACTGTACATGGTTCAGATGAATTAAAAACTATAAAGAGATGCTGACCCAGCTCAAATTCTATGTTTCTATGGGTCTGCACCAGAAGACATACGAAGAGAGACTAAAGGAGCTTAATATGGATACCCTCGAGGAAAGGAGGGAGGGGGAACATAGTAGAAATATTCAAGTACATCAAGGGAATCAACAAAGTCCAAAAGGGTAGCATCTTTCAGAAAAAGAGATGTGCAAGAACAAGGGGGCACAGTTTGAAGAGAGACAGGCGAAGGCACAGAGGTAATGTGAGGAAGTATTTTTTCATGGAGATGGCTGTGGATGCATGGAACAGCCTTCCTGAGGAGGTTGTGGAGTCAAAAACAGTGGGGGAATTCAAGAATGCATGGGACAGTCATACTGTAAGGCAATTCTAGTGGGGAGTAGGAAGAAGTAGGCTGTTGGTTAACTAGGATCTGCAGCTTATCCATTAGGTAGGAAAATGGGCAGACTGGGTGGGCCAAGCAGTCCTTATCTGCCATCAGATTCTATGTTTCTATGTTTCAGTGGCATTGTGATAAAGCAGTGACCTGGGTTTAGGAACGACATGGGTCACTTGGTGGCAGGCCTGGAAAGGGAGGATTGAATGTCCACAGACAGCGTGCCTTCCTCGGGGATGGGGAAATGTGCATCCCACTGGTCGGCTGCCACCTGGAGCAATCTGGGTGGCAGTGCAATAGGAACTCAGACACCAGGGAAGGGAACCCAGGGCATCTCCACGAAGGTGGAGCACGCATATTGCTTCATTGTACACACATGGGCCCAGGACAAAATGTAGTGAAACAACTTCAACTGAAGCTGGGTGATGGCTGGTCCTCTACAAGTGCGGCACAGATGAATGGGTTTCTCTGTACTAGCACACCATGGCCAGGACACACAGGAATCAGGAAAGTCCCAGAGAAGTCAAGTGACAGGGCTGGAGGGACTGGTACAGATGGGGTTTGGTTGTGGAAGAACAAGGGCAAAAATTCAAGACTGAAAAATAATAATTATAAATAGACTATTACATGGGAAACCATGTTATTATGGGCAATAACTGTATTGAGATGAGCTAGCAAATAATTACCAAAAGAGTGAGGCTCGGGTAATTAACCCATGTTACCAGAACCTCGAGATGCAATTATTGCTGAGTAAACATGGCTCCCCGTATGTTATTTTTTTATAATCTATGGTTTCAACATATTTTTATCAAATGAAAGAAAAAATTTACTTGCAGTTTTCCAAAAGAAGTGGTGTGCTTGACAGGCTGACTCTGTGAAAACTGCCAAATAAGCACACCATCAGCATAGTAACGGAAACAACTTTAAACAGAAACCAGCACAGAACATAGACTTTGACGACAGATAAGGACCGCTTGGCCCACCTAGTCTGCCCATTTCCTTACCCATTGGATAAGCTGCAGATTCTAGTCAACCAGCAGCCTACTTCCTCCTTACCCCCTCCTACCCCCACTATAATTGCCTTATGTCAGTCCCATGCATTCTTGAATTCCCCCACTGCTTTTGACCCCACAATCTCCTCAGGAAGGCTGTTCCATGCATCCACCACCCTCTCTGTGAAAAAATACTTCCTCACATTGCCCCCGAGACGTCCCCCCTTTATCTTCAAATTGTGCCCCCTTGTTCTTGCACATCTCTTTTTTTGAAAAAGGCTACACTCTTGGACTTTGTTGATTCCCTTGAGATACTTGAATGTATCTATCATGTCCTCCCTCTCCCTTCTTTTCTCAGGGATATACGTATTAAGCTTCTTTAGTCTCTCTTCATATGGTTCCTGGTGCAGACCCTGCACCATTTTGGTTTTCCTCCTCTGGACTGCCTCCATGCTGTCTATGTCCTTGTGGAGATGGGGTCTCCAGAACTTCATGCAGTACTGCAGATGGAGTCTCACCAACTGTCTGTGCAGAGGCATAACAACTTCCTGTTTCTTACTGGTGATGCCTCTCCCTCTGCAACCCAGTATCCCCCCGGCCCTCCTTACTGCCTTCTCACAGAATTGTCAAAGTGAAAAGCTTTTTGTTGCTGCATTACTCAGATTTTGAATCTAAGAGTAAATTATGCTGCAATATTTTCTGTTCTGTGGTTGTGGGGGTGGTTTGGGGCTTCAGTACTGGAGTGAGAAATATTGACAGATATTGAATTATTGCTGTCTCTCCATCGTACTGGTTTGTAGTGACTAACACATTTTTCTCTATAGAGCATTTTCTCCACCAGGGTCAGGCATGCCCCTCAGTCATGGCAGATGTGATTCCCCTTTACAAAAGTGGAAGCAAGGCAGAAGCAGGAAACTACAGACCTGTAAGTTTGACCTCAGTGGTAGGGAAAATGATGGAATCACTTCTGAAAGAAAGAATTGTTGAGTACCTAGAGGCCAGAGGGGCACAGGACCCAAAGCAGCATGGATTTACAGCAGGAAGGTCATGTCAGACTAATCTAATTGATTTCTTTGACTGGGTGACCAAAGTAATAGACAGGGAGGGCTGTGGATATGGCCTACCTAGACTTTAGCAGGCATTTGACACAGTCCCACACAAAGATTAATAATCAAGTTAGCCAGCCTGGGAGTGGGTCCCAGGGTGGTAGCCTGGGTAGCGAACTGGCTGCACAACAGGACACAGAAGGTAATAGTGAATGGAACACATTCCGAAGAAAGGGGGGTTACTAGTGGAGAACCTCAAGGCTCAGTACTGGGTCCAATCCTCTTTAACATCTTTATAAGTGACATTGCAGAGGGTCTGGAGGGAAAGGTATGCCTCTTTGCAGATGACACAAAGATCTGTAACAGAGTTGATACACAAGAGGGGGTAGAAAAGATGAGAAGGGACTTGGCAAGGTTGGAGGAATGGTCAGACATGTGCAACTTAGATTCAATGCACAGAAGTGCAAAGTAATGCACCTAGAAACAAAAACCCAGGAGAAGAGTACACATTAGCAGGGAGGTACTAACAACAACAAAAATGGAAAGGGACCTGGGGGTAGTCATATCAGATGACCTAAGGGTGGGTAAGCAATGTGAAAAGTCGGTAAGGAGAGCCAGGGGGATACTGGGATGCATAGGAAGGGGCATCACAAGTAGAAAAAGGAAATGGTTATCCCTCTGTACAGACAGTTGGTGAGACCCCATCTGGAGTACTGTGTGCAGTTTTGGAGACCTCATCTATGCAAGGACATAGACAGGATGGAAGCAGTCCAGAGGAGGGCAACTAAAATAGTGCAGGGTCTACATCAGAAACCATATGAGGAGAGACTGAGAGAGCTTAATATGTATACCCTTGATGAAAGGAGGGACAGGGGGGACATGATTGAAACGTTCAAGTACCTCAAGGGAATCAACAAAGTCCAGGAGGGTAGCATCTTTCAGAAAAAGAGAAGTGTAAGAACAAAGGGGTACAGTTTAAAGATAGAGGGGGGACGGCTCAGGGGTAATGTGAGGAAATTCTTTTTCACAGAGAGAGTGGTGGATACATGGAACAGCCTTCCTGAGGAGGTTGTTGGGTCTAAAACAGTGGGGGAATTCAAACATGCATGGGACAGACACAAAGCAATTATAGTGGGGGGTTGCAGGAAACAGGCTGTTGGTTAACTAGAATCTGCAGCTTATCCAGTAGGTAGAGAAATGGGCAGACTGGGTGGGCCAAGTGGTCCTTATCTGCCGTCAAAGTCTATGTTTCTATGACCCACCCCTTCTGACCAGTGACCACCTAATCCAGTACTTAATGGCTATGAAGACTCCCCCCATGGATTTCCCCTTATGGTAGGGCCATGAGGGGGATGGTGTCTTCTCTCCTCCCTTGGTGACCACATTCAGACTCTACAGTATGAGATACATAGATACATAGATGCTGTTGGCAGATAAGCACTGATAGGCCCATCCAGTCTGCCCGTTTAAGCTGCCTAACAAAGTGTCTAGTGACCCTATCTAGTTATTGGCTTTAGGTTTTTCTTCCTGAGTCGGCAACTGGACAAAAATCCAAGTTCCCTATGTTCAAACCTCGTATGCAGTAAACGAGCTCAGGCAGACTCAGGAATTGCACAACCACGCGTGGTTATCTGATTCAAAAATGTTTTATTACAACTACATCACAGCAGCACATGCAGGTAATGCCAAACGTTTTCAAACTAAACACAGTAGCTCAAAAACATTTAGTGTTACCTGTATGTGCTGCTGAGATGAAGTTTTAATAAAACATTTTTGAATCAGATAAGCAACATGGTTGTGCGATTCCTGAGTGTGCCTGAGCATGATCTCTTTTGCTAGATTCAGATTTTGGCAAGTCCTGGGTGACAGCGCAAACTGGATCAGGCAGGCTGGATGTCATTTAGCCTGTCCTGCTTTTCCTGTTTTCCTCCCCAACCAGTGAGCATGTGGTGACGCAGTCGGCGTAGTGACAGTTGTATATTGCACAGAGATGCACACATATTACATACCTTCCTCCAGCCATCCCAAGTCTGCATTGCTCCTGCTGCTCTAGCACCTTGCTTCCACGTGGTGGCAGTATATAAGCAGGGTGGCCAGTTCTCCCTCGCCAGGAGAGGAAAGTAGTCTGTCAGTCGTTTGACCCTCCCCTTCCCCCCAGTTGACCCCCGTGCAATCCACATCTGCTCCTGAACCCAGGTCACTGGTGTGGCAGGCGGTAGCAGTACCATTATGCTACTGGGTCAGCAATGAATGAGACATTTTGTGACAGACTTCACAGTGAGCTTGCTTCTACTGTACACAACGGTTACAGTCAAAGTCAACCTGCGCTTAGCGCAAGGAATTTTCTGAAGGCTGAGTCTCCAAATCAATGCCATCTCTATGATGTTAGACTGATGGTATTATCGTCAAAATCACGATACTATCATTTCACAACAATGGTATTACGAGGTGTCAGTCCCACTGTTTCCCTAATGGGAAAAAAAGGACATAGCACAATATGTATAAGCCGGCCCACCGGTGCAGGGGTAAGATTTCTGCCTGCAACGCTGGCACCTTGGGTTCGAATCCGGACTCGGGATGTTGGAGAGGCTGGCTGGGGGGGGGGGGGATTGAGCGTCATACAAACTGCTCTCCTCCTCCAGGGGGAGAGGTGGGCATGTGCTGTGCGTGAGCATGACTTCCAGTGGAAGCTGGGGTGAATACCAGTGGCTGGCTAAAAAACAGTAGCAGAGTGGCAGGGCAGATGCCTAGCGGAGGCCACGCCAGTGGTGTGTGCGTGGCTCCACCGTGAACATCATTGCACGCATTGCTCCCAGAATTAAAACACAGGGTAAAAAACTACACTGGCATATGACAGCCAGTTACAGCAGAACCATCCATCCCCGTGGCATTACTACACCCGAGTACCTGGCTATGAGTGGCATGAGGTGAGGCCTACCGCCCTCTGCAGGGGAGAAGAGGTAAGTGGCATTTGGGAGAAGGGTAGGAGTAGAGGGTAAGTCTGCGGAGGGGCGGTTGAGCAACTGGAGGGGAAGAGCTTCTCCCAGCCGGAGAAGAGAAACAGGGGAAAAAAAAAACACATTGTTTATGAAAAAACAAATTCTATTCTCTCTCATTTTTTTCTTTGTCTCTTTTTTCATAGTACCAGGTTCCTACACAGAAATTGGAAAGAAGTCATCCTCTATGTAGCCCCAGATCTTGTGAGGAAGCCCTTGTCTATGGACTACTGGGACATGAAAACAGAAACTCTGCCCAAATCTCTCAATGGGGGCTCTTGTCTGGAAACTCATTATTTATTGATTGAATTTTGTTGAATGGGTAGACACATTGAGACTAAGAGACCCTTTTTCAGGGGTAGCCCATGATTAATTGCACGTAGAAAGCATAGAATGGTAAATACAATACAGGATACGATACGCAAAGATTATTACCAATAACAGCAATGACAACAGTAGGGATACATGCTTTGTAAGGCAAAGCTGGGGAATGAGCATATGGACCTACAGTGCCAGAACATAGTGCAACAGGGACAATTAGATTGGCTGCAGTAATTGAGTGGAGTACAGTGCTGTAGAACAGACTGGTACTGTTTAATGATTGCAGGAGCAAAGTGTACATTCCAGGAGAAGAATCTTGAGTCCTTTTTTAAAGCCACCAAGGAAGGAACAGTTAAGAAGAGTAACTGGGAGGGCATTCCACTGGGAGAGGGCAGAGAAGGCAAAGGATCTCCTGCCTGCAAAGGACCTTGTTCTTGGGATGTCAAGCACGGTATTGAAGGATGAGAGAAGTGCCCTCCTAGGAGTTTTGATAGCAAAAACATCACAGAGAGTTGGGGGGGGGTAGCACCTCTGATTAGCTTGAAAGTGAGGCAGAGATGGGGGTAGCTGACTCTCCTTTCAAAAGATGGCCAATTCAAGGAACAGGGGATGTCACAATGGTACACCCTTTAGGGGACCCCAGCAGCAAACCAACCAATTTTGTTGTAGAGAACCATCAGTCTGTTTAATTCAGAGCATCATAGGACTTTCAGAATTGGTGCACCATATAGTAAAACTGGGAGCAGCATACTGGTAGCAATGGCAAGCCGAGAATCCTTGCATAGATAATTATTTAAGTGCTACAGCAGACCAATTTTCTAATGTAGGGACTGGAAGATGTGATCAACATGGTAAGTTAATGCGATATCCTGGTTCAGGTAACCTCCAAGATGGGGGAGAACAGACAGAAAGACCAGCAGCAGAGTTTAGCTGCCCCATCTGTAACCAAGCAAGGGGCCCTGTGGGCTCAGGGGTGGTGGCAGGGTCCCGGGATCTGGGTGGCACTGGCCCCCTCACTTGAGGTCTCTGGAGGCCTGGAACTGAGTTAGGGTTCCAATGGAAAGGACGCCCCCCATTTCAGTTTGAAACTAGTCAATAGTTAACATAAAAAAAAGTCACTGTCATGTGACTGACTCTGGACCAATCAGATACTAGGATTTTTCCTACTTTTTTTTTGGTAACTAAATAAATACATACATATATATATATATATATATATATATATATATATTATATGTGTATAATTTATATAGAAAGAGTTCAGAAGGGAGCAACAAAAATGGTAGATGGTATTTGGCATTGAAGAGTACATACCATCTAACCTGGAGTTGTTCTCAGTGCAGAAAAGGAGATGAAGTAAGGAATTATATGCAACAGGGATGGTGGTTGCGCTAATATATGCATGCCTTGGGTACATTGCAAGGCATGGGGCAAGGCTGAGTACTTCAACCTTCCAAGACGTGCATATATCAGAAAGCAACCGCACACCCTGTCAAGTGTTACTGCACTTATGAAATGGGCACAAAATTATTACGTAGGGAAAAAACACATGTAAAAGGTACAGGGATGAGGTTGTTGGGAAAGGTTCCATGTCAGGATATCGACAACATAGTTGTCAACATGCCCGACAGCAATGGGAGCAGTGCCAACTGTCTGCATTGTTCCCGTCGGAACTAAGTGTTTTTTTGTGGGGGACGGCTATGCCCCCTGCACCCCCCCATTTCTAAATGTCCAACTCCAGGTTGCAGTTGGTTTGGGGTGGGGGCGAAACACCGGGAGGCGCAGTGTCGGCATATAGCGGACCACCACAGTGACTGATCTCGACCTGGTGAGATTTGTCACTGTGGTGTTTTTGCTGTCAGGACGTCATTATCCTGACTTGCTACCATTGGGATATAATGCACTGTCATATGATGAGTGTGTACTAATGGTAGAGTAGGCTTTTTTACCCTTTTTATAAGAAACAATAGAACAAACTTCAAATTGGTGACAGAAAAATCCCATCTTATCAGCTAAAGCTATTACATATATAAACAACCGAGAGAATTACAGTTCATAAGTGGGTACTTAATTTTACTTCTAAGGCTGGCCCCATGGTGTCAGGTAGTGAGGGACCATTCTAGTATGCTGGTTACCTAAGTTCACATTTCAGGTCTGGGGTGGCGGAAGCAGAAACCACAGGGAAGATACAGAACTTTCCGGTAGACACTTTCCTCCCAGGATGGGGAGGCATAATAGCTCTGCACTTTCGGCAATAGCTGTGGGAGACCTAGTGGGGTGCATTACAGTGACAACACAATGCTGACAACCGGCATTGTGCTGTCAGTGGAAACAAGTGTCCCCGCACTATAGATTACCAACTCTGAGTCTGAGTTGTTTCGGGGAGGGGGCAAACTTCCTGGAGACAGCAGTGTCAGAAAACCCACGGACCATCACAGCTGACAGACGATTCTGTTGCTGTGATGGTCTTCACTGTTCTTCTGTCACTGCAACAACGGTATACAGCGGGGGACCATGCCAGGTCTGGTATACCCCTCCAGGGTAATTGAGAGCATGCACATCATGTTGGGGAGGAGGTCAGATGTAAATGGACCCCTCCCATTGGCACAGCATGAAGGACAGCAACAATTGCCACTTCAGCTGCACAGACACATGAAAGTGCAATTTCATCCTACGTCGCCATGCAGCCACTGTGTTCTTTTTCTCTCTCTGACTATGTCAGCATCCTCACAGAATGGGGGGGAACCCTATGGGGGTGGGGTGGAGTAAACCAAGACAGTTTTAGTGGTGTGACTGGTGGTTACTTGGTATCAGGGGCACCAGCTGCAAGTAGTGGGGTTCCAGAGCGGGAAGCAACAGGAGGAACAGTACCAGAAAGCCCATTGAGTGAGACAATAAAGAGATTAGCAAACAAAGTAAAGGTTACCTTCAAACTGAATATCACAGTAGCCCCACAGAGATGTTATATCTCATTTTCATGGGGGGGGGGGTCCTAGACACAGCAAGATCCTCTTTGAGTTGTTACAAAAAATAGAGGTTACTACATGTAACCATAATTTTACTGCTAGTATTCGGTTCGCATCCACACTTAGGCTGATCTAGTAGCACAGCAGTAGTGCTACTGCTTGCTAGGCCAGTGACCTGCATTTGGAACAAGCATGGGCCATTGGGGACTGGCCAGAGGGAGGAAGGACTGGGCATCCCAGGACCCAGGGACTGATCTCCTTCCTTGGGGAGGAGTGGATGCTGCTCCCACAGCGTGCCTGCTGACTGATGGAGACCAGCTGGCAGCACAGCTGGGAGCAGTAGGAGGGCAGGGGTTGCTGCCAGAGGCCTGCACACTGCACACATGCATGACTGCGTCATTGTGCACTGAAACCCTGGGGAGTAAACTTGGTGGCAGGAGAAAAATGCTGGCCACCCATGCTGGCAAGCCCCAAAGGCTCTTGCATGACCAACACATCTGGCTGCCCACCATAATGTGGTCCGGAGCAAGTAGTGGATAACCGGCAAGTTCGTGAGAAGGTGGGTGATGGGGGGTGCCACCAAACAAGACTGGGCTGAGAAAGAACTTTGTGGAAAAAATTAAAAAAATCCACACTTAGGTAGTCTTCCATTGTGCACACTTATAAGCATGATTATTCATGAGAACAGCCTTCAAGCTTAATTACTCCTACCACCCAACCATGTGGTCCTCAAGTTACAAACCCCTTGCACTCAGATCTGCATGCTGGAACAGGAATCCGAAGCAAGGCAGAGAAGGGCATGCAGGTCAGGTGGGTTTGAACTGAATACGAGTAATAGAACTATAGTTACAAGTAAGTATCATCCGTACTACCTCAGAGGCAGTGTAGCATAGTGGTTAAGATAAAGCTACCAATTGTCCTGGTTTTCCCAGGACAATCCCTATTTTAGGCAGCATGTCCCGGTGCCCCGACAAGTTTTCCAAAATGTCACATTCGTCCTGGTTTTTGCTTACTTGTCCTGTTTTTGTCCCCCTTTTTTTGCTGACTGCTGATCCGTGAGTGACATTTATTTCAGCACCACCATGGCGCTGCTCGAGCTGGAGAGCAATTTGCAACCTTCTGCCCTATGTCTACATTGCACCATGAATGTGAAAATGCTTGAGTAGTCAGATGGCAAGCAGGTCAGCAGGAGCACCATAAGCACGCTCCTTCCTGTTAGATTAGACTGGGTAGAAGTATGAGCAATTGCGTGTGGCCATCTGCCTGCCAGCAGCTGAGAGGGACTATAGACAGAGAAGAGACCAGCAGCAGTGAACTAAGAGTACCAGAACCTGATCAGCTGTAGGGGAGTGTGTGACAACAGTCTGGTGTGGTGGTGGGAGTAACTGAAGTGGTTTGCTCAGCAAAGGAGGTGAGTGCAAGCGTTTCAGGATGGAACTGTCAGGAGGAGCAATGTTTACAGCTTGAATGCCTGAACACAATTTAAAGCAAGTTTGCTTCTGAGTAACCTTCTGCATGTCATGACTCAGAACTTGTTGCAGCAGAATGATGTATTGTTTTAATCCAGATGTTTGCTACTGGTGTTGCTGTGGGGTGGCATGACCATTGCAATCTTCAAAATGTAAGTGATTGAGTGTGTGCAATGCTGTTTGTGGCAGTGCCTGAGGGATTGAGTGACATGGGGGGGGGGATTGCTGTTAGGATGGACCCTGTCCCCGTTTTAGGCTTCAGAAAAGTTGGTAGCTTTAGTAAGAGCACTGAGCTGCACACCTGGGTTTGAATCCTATCAGCCCCCACTTGCATACTGTGTGATCCTGAGCAAGTCACTTATTTTCCTAGTGCTCCCAGGTCATACCTGGAAACAAGCTCTGGCTTAGTGTGCCTTTCCTGGTTAAACAATCCTCCCCCACCTACTGTCAGTTTACCATCAACACTTAGGCAGATTCCTAGCACCTACAAGAGGAGGGGGCAAGGCAGCCCCCTCCCACCACCAAATTAGCAAAAAGAGACCAGAGGACTACCTGGCAGCAGCAACAGAGGCAGCGGTATGTGTGGTGGAATGAGCTTTTTTTTAATTCAGTTTTATTGAGTACATAAACAGTGCACATTCCATAGAAGACAGATTATGTAGAAACTTCATATCAGTTATATAATAAAAATTGATGATTTAATTACATTCTTGTCTTACATTTTATTTAATATTAAGGTCATTTCCCCTGTATACACTTCTGTTTAAAGGGAAAAAATTGTACATTCTTAATTTGACATCTGAGGTGCGGCTGTTAGGTCCCCTGAAAAGGGAAGTGGAGCTCCAGTCAGCCCACACTACGCTACAGCTGATTGAGCCAGATTTTAATGATTGGCCAGTGTTCCAGGCCTCAGTAGCCACCTTGCCCACCTGCGGGTGAAGATATGGGTCTTCAAATTGATTTTGTAAGTTAGTTCCTCCACATCCTGTATTTCTTGTACAAAAAACAGCCATTGTTGGAGGGTCAGAGGGTCTCTGGTCAGCCACTTGCATGTGATGGCCTTGTGGGCCGCAGCTAGCAGAATGTTCCAAAGATAGATACCATCCAGGCCCTTAACCTCTTGTGGTGGTAGGCCGAGGATAGTACTGGGGAGGGTCAAAGTTGAGGAGCAGGAGAACAGGCCTGTAAGTATCTACACTACCTGATTCCAAAAGTCTTGTATCACAGGACACTGCCAGAATATATGTGAGTGATGGGCCAACAGGTTCCCACATCCCCTCCAGCAGGCTGAGGTGGCCCCTCTCTTCCATCTATGTTGGGTAATGGGGTGAGGAAGAACCTGATCCTTACCTTCCACTCAAATTCCTGCCAAGCGAGGGAATGAGTGGTTTTACCAGCTAGATTAAATATCTTATCCCAGTCCACCTCCTGTACAGGTAGAGTATCTCTCCCTCCCACTGCCTCTTAACCTGCTGTGTGGTGTCATCCTATAGATTTCTAAGGGCCTTATACAAGGCCAAAAGAAGCACCTTGTCTAGCTCACATTGGGTGATTGCCTGCATTGTCTGGAGGAGATGGCTGACCTGGGGTGGGACCTCAGTTTTTTCGTTCTTTTGAAATCTATTATATGTGTTCTCAGTTGAAGAAATCAGAACGAATCTGAGTATCTGAGGTGGTATGTGTCCTTTATCATCTGAAAATCTGCCACCCCCCTCGCCCTCCAGCAAGGGGCTGTACTGAAAGAGGCCCAGTCTAGACCACCGCCTAAATGAATGGTCCAAACTAGCGGGCAAGAAGGTTTGATCCCATGCAAACCACTATAGAGGCCAGATAGCATCTCTCAGTTTATATTTAAGCCTTGTGCTGTGTACTGCCCGTAGGGTGTTGTGTATATTCTGGAGTGGTATGTCATGTTTATTTTGGTATATGGAGGAGTTGAAGATTCTGGCACTCAGAGGGGCACCTTCCGTCAAGATTAGCTCCATAGACTTCCAGTGTGCTACGTAGCCCACTGTGTTCCATAGGAGTGTAGAGCACAGTTGTGCTGCTAGGCAATAATCTTCAAGATTTGAAAGAGCTCTACCTCCTTTGTGTTTATTGGCTTGCATAGAAAGGGTTTTAACCCTGGGTCTGCCAAGGGACCAAATTTATTTGTTTAACATGCTCTGCCAGACCTGAAACTGTTTTTTGGGGATTTTAAGAGATAGACAAGAATCTAGGCAGGACATTCATAGTAATAGATTGTAATTTAGAGTAGCGAGAGAGGTTCAACATTTTCCACCTGACAATGTCTTGATGAATCTGTTGTGAGAGTGGCTCTAGATTTGCAGAGGATAACTTTCCAAGATTTTTGTGGATCTGAATTCCTAAGTAAGTGAGTTTGACTCTATTCCAGTCAAGGGGACATAAGTCTATAATATCCAGGGATGGAGTATAGAAGAATTTAAGGACCTCTGTTTTACTTTTATTAAGTGTATATCCAGCATGTGTTCCAAATCTCTCCAGCAAACACCAAACCTGGGGAATCGAGTTTTCTGGGTCAGTTAAATACAACAAAACATCTGCATAAAGCAGGATCTTATGGTCCGTGTCTCCTACATGAATCCCCTGATATTTGGGTGTTCCCTGATTGCTTTGGCCAAGGGTTCAATATAAAGGGTGAAAAGAATAGGGGATAAAGGGCATCCTTGGGGTGTACCCCTACCCAAAGGGAATCTGTCTGAAATCCCCCCATTAACTCTGACATAAGCTTGGGGGGTGCCTAGTAGAGGGCCTTAAGACCATTTACAAAGGTTTGTGGGAAGCTGAAGTGCTCAAGAACCAAAAATAGGAAAGACCAGGAAACCTTGTCAAACGCTTTTTCAGCGTCAAGGCTCATTACACATGTTGGTGTATGTTCTTGGGTAACAAAATCTATGAGATGATCATTCTTCTGACATTGTCAGAGGCCTGTCGACTCACTACAAACCTCGCCTGGTTGGAGTGGACAAGTTGCGGGATCATTGCATTCAGACGAGTGGCTATTATTGATGTGTACAGCTTGTAGTCCGTATTTAATAATGAAATGGGTCAGAATGACCCACATTTTGTTGGGTCTTTACCTGGTTTATGTATGACGGTAATGGTTGCATAATTCCAAGGGGGGGGGCAGGATCACCCTCCTTCCAGATCACATTATAAGTAGCATGGAGAAGGGGAGTGACATCTTTAATTAGGATTTTGTATATATCTCCTCCGAATCCTTACGGCACAAGGCATTTCTCTGATTTTGCCTTTTTTATGGCTGTTATTATTTCCGCCTGTGTAATAGGAGTTGTTAACTCTAGTTTTTGCTGGGGTGTCAGGAAGGGAAGGCTTAACTCCTTAAGGAATTTTGGTTTTTCCAATGGGGGTGTCTCCACCGGGGCCTGATACAGGGATTTATAATATTCAACAAAGGCATTTGCTATGTGATCTCCCTTATACATTATTAAGTTGGTCTTGTGGTGTTTAATCTTTGGTATAACAGCCTTGGCTGCTCTCTGTCTCAACCTATAGGCCAGATATTTTGTGGCCCTAGGGCCTCCTTCGAAATATGTTTGTTTTAGATAGCTTAAGGCTTTCTCTGTCTCAGTATTTTGGATCTTTTGGATTTGGGTTCTAACTTCTCTAATTTCCTGTTCAATTTGTCTCAACCACTTAGATTTCTGCTGGTTTTCTAGCTCTCTTAAGTGCGTGAGGAGCTGAGCTAATGTCTTCCTTCTCTCTTTCTGTTTATATGATGCTATGGAGTAAGTTTTCCTCTTATTATCATCCTTACTGTGTCCCACAGTATTTGTGGAGAGATCCCTGGGCCAGAGTTGAACTCCACCATTTGTGAAATCATGGATTGGAGTGTCTTAATGACTTCTTTATCCCTCAGGAGGGAGGTATTGAGCCTCCAGAATGTTTTCTTTTTAGGCAGGGCTAGTTCTAATTCCAGAAAAATGGGATGATGATCTGAGTGGGTTGCGGTGCCTACCCACATATGTTTAAGAGAGGCTAAGTCTTTTGAGTAAGTCAAAAACATGTCCAATCTGGAAAAAGTTTTGAATCTGGGGGAGTAACAAGTGCAGTCTCTGGCCCGGGGGTATCTCTCCCGCCAAACATCTACAATGCCCAGGTCTGCCAAGAGCCTGTTGAAGTGATTAGCCATATGGCTTTTCTGGGTAGGGATCTGTGAGGTAATATCCAGTTTCCTATTTAATATAAGATTCCAGTCCCCACCCATGATCAGTAAACCTCAGGCTTTTTCTGACACCAATTTAAACAGGTCTGAGTAGAAGGTAATATGAGACCCCGGTGGGGCATAAACATTCAATAAAGTCAATTGTGTGTCTTGGATCCTTCCAGTAACCATGATGTATCTGGCCCCCGGATCCGAGACCACCTCCCCCTCCTCAAAAGGCAGTGCGGATGACAGCAGGATGGCAACCCCCCTTTTTTTCCCCTTCTTCAGGGAGGCTCGATATAGATGTGGATATGCCCTGGTCTTGAGTTTTCCCACCTCTTTGGGGGTGAGATTAGTTTCTTGTAAGAAATTTATGCCACATTTCTGGTTTTTGAGGAGTTTTAATATTTGCTTCATCTTAATTGGGCTGTTAATCCCATTCAAATTATAGGATAAGATTTTTGTATTAGTGCTAGCAATTTTTGGCGTACGGGGCGGGTATGCCACTGCTCCCTGTCCGTACTGCTCTCCTTGTCCCACATGAATGATTTCAATATTATTGTAGTGTACAGAGTCCATGCATTCACATGAAACTTTAAGCAAGTCAAATACAGTAAGAAACAATGTGAAAACCTCTTAGAACTCATAACTTTAAACTCTTGAGCCCCCTAGTCAACAGCAATCCAGGGTTGGCAACTATTATCTAAGATGTGAGGTTAAGAAAGCAGGGTTGAAACCTGTGTAGCTTTTCACCTCCAAGGTCAGACTGATGTATACAGTCTAGGTTGTGTCAATATGTGACACTATGCTCTCACTTGAAGTTGTGAGAATGGCCATTTTATGTGTAGGGACGAGGGGTCAACCCTAACATGGCAGCTTAACCAGCTAGGGGTGTTAGAGCTGACTGGAAAGTTGTCTGCTCTATGTCTATGGCGGTGCCCACTCAATCTATTTGTTAGACGTAAACTTTACTGCCTATCTCGAGTACACTCTACTATACATGAAAAGAGGATTACTATTGAAAACACTATATTCCTAATCTTTTTGGTGATAACAACACTTATGTGGCTGGGGCAGGTATGATTCTATAGTTAGAGCGGGGGGAGGGTGAGAGAAGGGGACTCTTACCTCGAGTGCCTGTAAAGATCATGGTTGGAATATACTCTTCTCCTAACTTGTACTGTGTAGTCTTGGCTCCTCCCTGACTCCGCGTACAGAGGATACCCCACCTAAATCAATTAAACAGTTGTTAAAGATACCAGCACATGCAGACCACAATTTTAGATGCAGTGAAGGAGAAAACTTTTTAGCATAAAACGTTAAGCAAACACTGATGTAACAAACATTTTTTTTTTTTCCAACTTCTCTTTATCTCCCCCAGACCCGGAACTCTCTCAGGCTGCTCAGCTCATCTATGCCGCTTTACTACCCACTGTGATCCCTGCCTCCTCAAGGATGATATTTTCTCCTGAAACCCAGGAGGCTAAGGCCTGAGGAGATCGAAGGGGGCAGAGACAAGGGTCCAGTGTGGGGCATGTGGTGGTTCAGCACTGTGAGGGCTGTCGCCTATCCGGGCTGGAGGGGTATTTCCATGTTTTGTCCCGTGAGCTCCCTCGGCCCCCTTAGTATGGCATGCAATGACACCAAGGCGCACGGCAACCCTGCTGGCATCTGCCACACTCCCCTTACAATCTGGTCCTGTGTGCTGTAATACCCCTAATCACCGTCAGAGGTCGCCAGTATGCCAGACAACCCGAAGCCCTCCCCCCGGGAGAGAAGAGCAGTCCTCGGATGCTCAATCCTCTCCCTCCCCCTGCCGACCCCCGGCGCCCAAGTTCACTCCCGGACCCAGGTCGCCAGTGTGGCGTGAGGTGTGGCGTCCAGTGCCTCAACCCTCAGCACCACTGGGCCGGCCTGTAACAAACATTGTTAACTGGTCCTTGTGAAATGTCAGGACCTTTAGTAGACAATAGTGAAATGAGCTATCTTAGAGTTTGTTTGCTTGCAGCAATCCATGCCCAATAGCTTCCCGGGAGATCCCGTATTCTGTGTTGGTAGCAGGCCAGAATCATGGCCGTATATTCCCTCCATCCCGATCTCATCCCCTCTGCATCCCCAGAGTCCAACTGGGGTCTTTTGAAACAGCTGTGGTGGAATTTGCCCCTGATTTATGAGAGGGGGATCGAGTGAGTGCAGCAGAAATGTGCTTACCGACCTGTTCACATAATACACATAGGTATTGTCCCCGACCGCTACTCAGGCCGAGAAGTAGACCACCCTTTCATCCCAAGGCTCCCCTCTCATCATTTGGTAGGAATCTAGGCAAGCATTGCAAACAGTGTCAAAGGTAAAATATCAGTTACCAGTTATCCTCCTCAGGTGAGTGATTCATCTTCCATCTGGTCCTCAGAAGTTTGGCTGTCCTCCGATCTGCTCTGTACTCCTCATATCAGGCCTTCCAGTAGGATTGGCGATGCATAAGGCTTCAGGATATTGATGACATCTGCTCGCAGGCTTGACTTCTGGTTTCCCCGATAAGGCCCCATATGTTTATGCCGTCTCTGAGCCACCAACCAGGCTGAGAACAGTAGTTCTGTCTCTCCAGGCCCTCCTTCTGTAGCATTGGAATGGCTATGCTCAGGACCTTCCAGGTAAGAGGCAGCAGCCAACAGATCCTGGAAGGTGCGTGTCCCATTGTCAGTCTTTACCCTTAGCCTGGCTGGGTAGAGAATCTGTGCTTTGATATTCTTGGATCGGAGTTGTTCAAGAATAGGCCAGATCATTTTACGGCTCTTTTGGAATAGTGTAGTATAGTCATTGTCTAGCGTGATATGGTGTTGCTTGTACTGGATGTCTTTTTGTTTCCGTGCCCTAGACAGTAGTTCTTCCTTCGAACTATAGGCAGTCATTTTGAGTACACAAGTGATCTCGGTCGGGCCCTTGCATTAGGCCGTGGAGCCAGGGATCGATATGCTCGGTCCATACCGAGATCAAAATTGTTTTGTAAATGTAGAGCTTCTTTAAGGTTCTGTTGCAGAAAAGCTATGACAGAGGGTGATTTCTCCTCTGCTCCTTCAGGGATCCCATAGATTCTGAGGTTTTGTCTTCTGCTGCAGCCCTCCAGGTCATCCAGTTTGTTTGTGAGTTCTCTTTTCCGGGCCAGCAAATAAAGCAGGACTTGGTCATGGCGGTCAATTCATGGTGGTCAATTGTTCAGAGACTGCTGTGAATCCAAGTTCTAACTGATCAGTTCGGTGTTCAATTTTACCGATGTCTGAGAGAAGTTCTGTAAGTGACTAGTTGATTTTGGACACCGTTTTGGCTGTTTGAATAGTGGTTGTGATTAGAGCTGTCTCCTCATTGTCAGGAAGCCCGGCAGATGTCATAGCTCCGGTGGTTTCTGCAGTCGGTGAAGTCGAGCTCTGTTTTCCTTGATGAATTAGCTCTTTTAGTTTAAAAACTGGGGTATTCTGATTATTTGGATTATTGGCCTTAGATCTAGTGCTTTTGGCTGGTCAGTTCATCGTTGCAAGAGGCAGATGTTAGGTGATGTAGTCAGGAGAATGTGGGAGCTGTTATTTTAAGCCGCCATTAGATCCCCTGCAGTACCCGAAGTGTTCGTGGAGTGAGCTTTCAACTCCATTGTGGTCCTCCCTAGAAACCTATAACAGAGCAATGTATGAAGTTATCCATTGGGCAATCGTCTGCTTTGCTGCCGGTTTGCCTAGGGCTGATTGAGTGTACGTGTCTATTAGCTGGCAAGCCTCACCATGAAATTCTTCCATACGTTCCTAGTAGAAGAGCAGAGCCCTACAAAAATCTAGCCTGTGGAGTGTTCACTGTGCCTCCAAAGCCTAAGGTTTCAGGAGAAAAGCAGGAAGAACGAGTGTTCTAATAAGGTAACACTCAGAGACTGTCCTGGACAGGAATTTCACATGTTGTTGTAGGTAAAGCCACCAACTTTCCAAAGCCTAAAATGGGGACAGGATCCATCCTAACAGTGACCTCCAACCCCCACCACGTGTCACTCAATTCCTCTGGCACTGCCACAGACAGCGTTGTACACACTCAATCAATTACATTTTGACTAGTGCACTGGTCACGCCACCCCACAGTAACACCAGTAGCAAACATCTGGATTAAAACAATACATCATTCTGCTGCAACAAGTTCTGAATCATGACATGCAGAAAGTTAATCAGAAGCAAACTTGCTTTAAATTGTGTTCAGGCAGTCAAGCTGTATACATTGCTCTTCCTGACAGTTCCATCCCAAACCGCTTGCACTCACCTCCTTTGCTGAGCAAACTTCACTTCAGTGACTCCCGCCACCACACCAGCCTGTTGTCACACACATCCCTACAGCTAATCAGGTTCTGGTACTCTTAGTTCACTGCTGCTGGTCTCTTCTCTGTCTGGAGTCCCTCTCAGCTGCTGGCAGGCAGATGGCCACATGTGCTTGCTCACACTACTTCCCAGTCTAATCTAAGAGGAAGGAACGTGCTTACGGTGCTCCCGCTGACCTGCTTGTCATCTGACTACCCGAGCTTTTTCACATTCACGGCACAATATAGATGTTGGGGCAGAAGGTTTCAAATTGCTCTCCAGCTCTCTCACAGATCAGTAGTCAGCAGGAAAAAAAAAAAGGACAAAAACAGGACAAGTAAGCAAAAACCAGGACAAAAGTGGCATTTTGGAAAACTTGTGGGGACACCAGGACATGCTGCCTAAAATAGAAACTGTCCTGGGAAAATCAGGGCAGTTGCTAGCTTTAGTTGTAGGACAACCTTGCCCTTGTGGAAAACCAGATATGATGACTACACAGATAGTGACTGAAGCTCACTCACCTGTCTGACCAAGGTGATGACGACAAAAAGCACAGTTTTCTCAACAGATATGAGAGGTAGATTTTTCCATCAGCTTTGATGGTTTACCCATTAGATGTGACCAGTGTTAAGTCCCACAGTGGAGTTTGTTCTCACACTGGAGAAGACAGGTGGTAGAGCTCTTTAAAGATCAGCTACATACTTTGGATCCCCCCCAAACATATAAGGAAGCTTACCTGGCCTAGATTAGATTGCAACATAAATTTTAATTTATCTGTGCCATTACACACGGAGGGAAGGGATCGTATTTTCCTCCATGGAGCCCACTGGCAAGACACTTGCTCTTCTGTACTTTGAGACGTGCCCCCATGCTAGCACGTTTTGTGATGTCCATAAAAGAAGACCACAGGGGCACGGTCCACAGAGTACAAAGGGGACATTTTGCAATGGCTTCTTATTATGCTGTAGAGTTCTGATAATGATAAATGAAGGACATCACTCAGCTGACAAGGACCTTGTTAGTTGAGTGGTGTCCTTTATTTATTATTGTTGGAACTCTACATTATAATAAAAAGCTGTTAAAAAAGTCACCATTGTACTCTATGGAATGCATCCTTGCTCTCTTCTTTTACTGACATCACAAAACATGCCAGCGTGGGGACATGTCTCAGAGTATAGAAGAGCAAGCACTTTGCTGGTGGGCTCCACAGAGGGAAATACAATCCCTTCTCCCTCTGTGTATAATGGCACAGTAAATTAAAATGTATATTGCAATCTAATTAGGGCCATTTAAGCTTTGTTATATGTTTGGGGGGATACAATTGCATTACTAAGAACCTGCTGTTTAAAGAAACGGCCAGCCACTTTGTCCTGCTCTACTGCGGACAACCCTACCTTGGCATGGTATGCTGAAATGGCAGCCAGGTGCACCTTGAGTAATGTGGCTCACAACCCTGTCTGAGACAGGGACCAAAGGTAGTTGAGCATTTGTGAAGTAGTGCAGGAGACGTGCAACAATCCATGCACCTTGCATCAACACATGACCCTTGCCCACTTGGAAGTGAACATCTTGCAAGTCCACACCTTCTGAGATGCCTCCAACACTTGAAGAACATGTTTGAAAAGCTCAAGGGCTGAGAACTCTAGCCACTCAAAAACCAGGCAGTCAGCTGTAGGTATTGCAGGTCCAGATGCCTAATTGTCCTCTTGCACCAAGTCAGCAGGTCCAGCATGAGTAGAGACAGCCTTGGAGGCTTGCTGCTAAGATTTAAATGATCCTGATACCAGAACTGGTGCTGCCAGTCTGGTGCACTCAGAATCAGGTCCCTCCATACCCTGAGGACCACCCTGTGAACCAGGGGAAATGGACATAAGTTACAGAGCAGACCCTGAGCCCAAGACCAACAGAACACATCCCCCAGCAAGACACCCTTCTGAAAGGGATGGACATTGAACAGTCTCAGCTTCCTATTTGTCCCAGGAGATGAACAGATCCACTAACAGTGTTCCCCAAGTCCATGTTGACCTGAACCACTCAACCTCAAACCAGCAGTGCAAACTTCGCAAGCACCAGGCAACCTGCACGCAGTTCCAACAGGCTAATGGTGAGCCTTGCGTCGCTTGGTGACCTGAACCTGTGTGCTCTGGGGTCCAGCAGATGTGCACCCCAGCCCACCAGTGATGCATCTGTCATCAACGTGACTAAGGGATCTGCACAGATGAACAGGGTGCCCTCCAAGAGGTCCAAGAGGAAAAGCCACCAACTGTTTGCATCCAGGATCAGCTGGACTGGTTCGTTCAGAGGTGCTTGTGACAGGGACCACTGGCAACCCAGATCCCACTGAATGGGTCACTTGTGCCAGCAGGCCCAATACACAATGCCCATGATAGAGGCCATGAAGCATACAAGCCAGAGGAAATCCTTCACTGGCATGATTGCCCAATCTGAAATTCATGGGCAGTGGAGGACTGGTCCTTTGCCCTGTCTGTGGGAAAACAAGCTCTGGCTTGGAGGGAGTCTAGTTCTTCTTCAATGAACAGAATCCCCTACATTGGGATTAGCTTGTACTTGGCTAGACTGACCATCAGGCTGAGGTCCTTAAGGTCCTGAAATGTCTGGAGGACCAGCCTGCTGGACTGCTCCATGTCACCCAATGAGTTCCCTATAATGAGCCAGGCCTTGTGGTAAGGAAATAACTTGATGCCTTGTTCCTTAAAAAAGGCTGCCATGGCTAACAAGCACTTGGTGAATACCTTGGGTGCAGTGACAGTCTAAAGGGCATGGCTCTGAATTGACAGAGATTTCTGGCCACCTGAAGGAGGAGGAACCAGTTGTGTGATGGCCCTCCCATTTCTTGCCCTCCTCACCTGCCAACCCTCTATATGGGGTCAGATCCTGCCGCATCAGTATCCCACTGTGCCTTTCATGTTCCAGTCGTGCAGGGAGCTGGTCATGGTGTTGGCTCCTCCATGCCTTCCTCCCAGTGGGCCTTCACTCCTAACATCATTTTTGGAGAAGCAGTTGGAAATGAGGAGGTTGCTCATTTAGTTAGTTAGTTTGTTTTTGCTAACTGGGTGTTCACTCTAGGTAGACAGCCTGCTTCAAGTGTGACCCAGATACAGAGATACAATACTTTAAAACAGACAACAAACACTTCATGCAGTTTAGAACTAAAAATACAGCAAGTTGTGTACAAATATATACACATCAGTACAAATATGTGCAACTGTATACACATTAGTAAGCGCTGATTAAAATAATGTTTCAGTTGAAAACTTAATCAAAGCAGTTACATTGAAATTGTGCAAGTGTTGTTTTAACTTGGTTTTAAACTGACCACTTTGCCTTGCAGCACAGACTTGGCAAACTATGTTTGCAGAATGCCGCAATATGTAAAAAAATATAAACACCATTAGTTTTTAGCCACTTTTGCTATTATTTTCAGACCAAGTGCTCCACGCTAATTCAACTGCTGCCCGGAAACATATCCCCACCACAAATGCACGTCTGGCGCACAATTCATTCATGAGGCTTACATTTTTTCCGTTTATACTTAATGAAGCATATAATCCAGTAGAGTGTTTGATGCTTAATCAGAGTTTGTGCATTTCTAAATAAAACAACCACTGACAGTGCTCCTAAATAAATGTGATAAATGGTGCTGAGATCCTGCACATACACAGGCTCGCCGCTGCATTTTCAAACTTATTTATAAACGCTATCAGTGCTAGTTTTATTAAGAGACAAACAAGCTTTGATTAAGCACCAAATACTCAGTCATGTTATATGTTTTGTTAAATACACATGGAGAAAATGTAAGCTTCACGAACGAGCTGTGTGCCAGAGATGCGTTAGTGGTGAGGATATGCTTCCAGGTGGCCGCTGAATGAGTGCTGACAGCTCACTCAGAAAATAATTACAAAAGTGGCCAAAAAGGTAATAAAGATTTGTTATATATTGTGGCATTGTACAGACTTAGTTTTGGAAGTGTGTGCCTAGAGGCAGACTAGCAGACTAGTCACCAATGACCAGAAACTGACCAGCAAGCCTAACAGTGTCCAAGTCCACAAATCAAAAACAGTACTCTTTTTTTTTTTTTGTTTTGTTTTGGTGTTAGCCAATTGAGTTTACCATACAAATCGCATTGGTGTGTCATGAATAGCACTTGTCCACCTTCTCCACACCCCCCCCCCATCCTTCGCACATCATTTTATTTGCCTCTGAGCTACTAGCACTTGTCACTTAATTGCATTCTGTTGTACTGTGTTTCATTGTCCTGTCTGTACTAGCAGTATTCAGCCTGGTTACTCTTAGCTGATGTATAGTATCCAATTGGAATGCCTGTCATCCTTGTCCCCTTCGTTCCCCTCCCCTGCAGTCTTACTGCATAACTATGCTGTCTACCTGCTAACCATCTGTTACCAAATGCAATCAGGTGTTTCCTGTAAGATATTATGTATCACTGTTTATCACTGCTTACTATTTGTATACGAAATGCCGCTGTTGTTTTCTGCTAAATTGTGTGAATCTCTGTTTTCCATCTTCGTTGTAACCCTTTCCCCCAGGTTGCACCGTGAGATGAGCAACTTGTTGTTCAGTGTACCTTCCTGAGGAAAAATTTCAATAATTACAGAAATAAATCAATCTGAGTTAACTGTGTTACAGACCTACAAATATTATTATAATATGCAACATCTCATTTATGTAGGTCTGCATCACAAGCATTCAAATATACTACAGAGCAATACTTCAATCTTGACATCAGCATACTTCTTGCAACAGACAGTCTGGCTTCCTTAGACAAATTTTGATGAATTCAGCAAGATAAACCCAACATACAGTTTACAATGTGACATGCGCTATTGGTCGGGGGGGGGGCAATGTTAATTAAGGATTTAACAGGATCCCTAATTACTTAAAAGACAACATGTTTTTGATAAAAGCTCCATTTACACTCTGAACCTTAAGCTCTTCCACTGAATGAGCAAGTTTCTGTTTTATTTCTAGCAGCACTGCCTTAGTTTTACCAATGTTCATTCATGGAATGGCTCCCATCTCCCAAAGGGGAAGCCGTTCAGCGAAGAACACAGGATTTCCTCCAAGGAGAGTAGAGATGTCCCCTAGAACTGCCTGCCTATCCCCTGTGGCAACCGACAGGGATCATGGGTCAGTGACACAAACCCATGGTCCCCTGAGTGAAATGTGTGAGCCTTCACCATGAGGCTGCCAGAGCAGCTCATGATTTTATTTTTTCTTCCATTCATATTTTATTAAGATTTTCAAATACAGAGAATAAATCCACATTATACTAAACATGATTCAACAAATGTGAATACAAAAGTTGTGAAGAGTCATTCTCGCATTACCTACCCTTCACCCATCCCCTACCCCCTATATCCCTAGCACAGCATACTACTCCGTTACCACAGTAATAGAAACATACAAACACAGACTTTGACGGCAGATATGGACCGCTTGGCCCACCCAGTCTGCCCATTTCCCTACCTACTGGATAAGCTGCAAATTCTAGTTAAACAGCCTACTTCCTGCAACCCCCCCACTATAATTGCCTTATGTCTGTCCGATGCATGTTTGAATTCCCCCACTGTTTTAGACCCAACAACCTCCTCAGGAAGGCAGTTCCATGTATCCACCACTCTCTCCGTGAAAAAAAATGTCCTCACATTACCCCTGAGCCGTCCCTCCTCTATCTTTATATTGTGCCCCCTTGTTCTTACACATCTCTGTGAGAAAGGGAGAAACACCCTTAGGACTGTAAAGTGTATAATGTTTGTAGAGGACCCCAAATTCTATTGAACTTCTGTAATTTATTTTGGAGATTAGCAATAGTTCTCTCTGTTCTAAGATTGGCTAATAGCTCCTGAAGCCACTCAACGTAAATGATTTTGGATGTATCCTTTCAGTGCCTAAGGATCACCTTTTTACCTGATGCTGAAATTAAAACCATGTGATACTTCCTGTTCAGCACTGGAATGCTAGCGACATCCCCCAACAAGCATATATCTGGTGTAAACAAATCTGTCAAACCTAACAGGGGGGGTCAACCCTTTGCTTAATGGTGGTCCAGATTGGGGCTACCTTAGAACAATTCCAGAAAATATGAAGAGGATCCCCTTTTTCCTGCTGACATCGTGTACAAATATGGGAAGACACAATACCAATCCTAGCCAATTTTTGAGGAGAATAGTAGATGTTATGCAATATTTTAAATTGCATTAGTCTAAGCCTATCTTGAAGCATGAATGTGTGGCAGTTTCGCCAAAGAAGAGGCCAGTTGAACTCTTTATCGGGGAAAAGAGAGGACCAAAAGGCGACTGGAGCAAAATTATGAGGATAGGCCCAATTATAGAGAATACTGTATATTTTAGAAACAGCATGAGGAATACCTGCAAGTGGACATAAATTAGTATGAAAACAAACATTTGTAGCTGAAGGGGAGACTACCCCCAATACTTTAATCAAAAGATGGCGGAGTTGAAAAATGATTTTATTTTTTAATGTCAGTGGGATAGTTAGTTTTAGAAAATCTGCAGAGATGGATACTGGAGTGTTAATCAAGTGCAGCGTAATATGACACACCTCATTTGTGACAGCTGTATTTTTTCTCATTTTACACTTTTTTTCCAACTCATCCTGCATGGTTAACTGTTAGCAGCAACTTTTTAAAACACTGTCTTAACAACCTGACCATGTTTTACATTATAAAATGTTGTCTGGTCCAGGGTCTGGTCAGTTCTGACTCCTCATTTGTTTTGTGTTAACCTAGCATATACCCCTGCTCAGAAGACATGATGGGGTGCATTAATTAAGAATACAACCAGTCAGGGTCAAAAAGGTCAATATTCTAATTACATATCCTCAGGGTCAAAAAGGTCACAGTGCAAGTCAAAGAAACCAGCAACATCAAAATGAAATTATGGAACTAAAAACAAAGAACACATGCCCCAGCAACATTGCTGAAACATAAAAACATAGAATTTGATGGCAGATAAGGACCGCTTGGCCCACCCAGTCTGCTCATTTCCCTACTTACTGGATAAGCTGCAGATCCTAGTTAACCAGCAGCCTACTTCTTCCTACCCCCACCCCTAGAATTGCCTTATGACTGCCCCATGCATGCTTGAATTCCACCACTGTTTTTGACTCCACAACCTCCTCCGGAAGGCCGTTCCATGCATCCACAACCCTCTCTGTGAAAAATACTTCCTTACATTACCTCTGAGCCCCCATCTTCAAATTGTGCCCCTTGTTCTTGCACACCTCTTTTTGAAAGATGCTACCCTCTTGGACTTTGTTGATTCCCTTGAGGTACTGAAGAAATACAAACTATAAAGGAAGTCCATCCAACTTTGAAAAAAAACTTCCAACTCACAAATCCAAACCAAAATACAGAAGTGTTGCTCACACAAGAAAAAACATTTTAAACACCTAATAAAAATACAAAATATATTTCATGATTATATACAAGAGAAACATGCTTACATACTGTACATTCATCACTAAACCATCAGCAGAACTTCTACAAACATTGCTTTAAAAGCTAATAAAATGTTCACTTGCTATTTGGCAAGCAGAAACAAATAAAAGATAGCAGCTCAAACTCTCTGTTTGAATATCATCAACTGCCCCGCAGTGCACCTGAATGAGGTCACATGACACTAAATCACCATCCTAGGGAAGGGAGGGAAGAAGAGGAGGAGGAGTAGCTCTCTATGTAAGGGAAGGGATCAAAGCAACAGAACTAAAGGGTAAACAGGGACGAGAGGAGGCACTGTGGGTCACTCTGGAGACTGAAAATGGCTTCACAATCCGTACAGGCAGAGGAAATGGACAAGAAAATGATAGAAGGCATCCTTAGGATGGCAGAGAAAGGGGAGATATTGCTGATGGGGGACTGAATATGCCAGATGTTAACTGGAGTACCTTTGTTGCAGCCACATCCAAGAGCAGGGCCATTCTCAATGCCCTACAGGGGGCATGCCTCAGACAGCTAGTTTTGGAACCCACTCGGGAGGGAGCAAGCGTAGACCTGGTACTCAAATGGGGACGGAGAGAGGATCTCTGATCTTGAAGTGGGTAGCCTTCTAGGAACAAGCGACCACCAAACAGTGTGGTTCACAATAACCTTAGCTGTAGAGTCAAGCCACACAAAAGTGAAGGTACTGGACTTCAGGAGGGCTGATTTTGTCAAAATGGGAGAGAGCCTCAGAAAAGCACTAGCAAACAGGCAAGAAGGTGGGGTGGAGCAACAATGGGGAAACATCAAAACTGCCATCACAGAGGCAACAAGCCTTTGTGTGAAGCAAATAAACAAATCAAAATGAAAGAAAAAAACAATATGGTTCTCAAAAGAAGTGGCGGGGAAGGTAAGGGAGAAAAAGATAGCATTCAGAAAGTATAAGGAAACACAGAAGGAGCAGGACAGAGAACTGTACCAGTTAAAGCAGAAGGAAGCGGGTAAGGCAGTCAGAATAGCAAAGGCCCAAACTGAGGAAAATATAGCCAGCTCGGTTAAGAAGGGGGATAAAACCTTTTATAGGTACATTAGGGAGCAAAGAAAGATGAAGGCAGGGATACTGAGGCTGAATAAAGAGGAAGGGCGGTTGGGCAGAGAGCGATAGTGAAAAGCAGGGATACTGAACAAATATTTCTGCTCAGTATTCACAATGGAAAAGCAGGGGGAGATACCTAATTCAGTCAATAGAAGTACTCTGGATAGGGGGGTTGATATTAGTCCTTTCACAGAAGAAAGGGTTCTGAAAGAACTCTTAAAACTGAAGGTGGACAAAGCAATGGGTCCTGATGGAATTCACCCCAGAATTCTAAAAGAACTAAGGAAAGAACTAGTAACACCACTGGCTACTCTTTTTAATAAATCATAGGCGAATGGTGTGGCACCTGAGGACTGGAGAAGGGCGGATGTGATTCCCCTTCACAAAAGTGGGAGCAAGACAGAGGCAGGAAACTACAGACCTGCCAGTTTGTCCACAGTGGTAGGGAAAATAATGGAATCACTTCCGAAGGAAAGAATTGTTGAGTACCTAGAGGCCAGTGGGGCACAGGATCCAGGGCAGCATGGATTCACAGCAGAAAGGTCATGTCAAACAAATATAATTGATTTATTTGACTGGGTGACCAAAGTAGTAGACCTGGGAGGGGCTGTGGAGATGGCCTACCTAGACTTTAGCAAGGCCTTTGACACTGTCCCACACAAAAGATTAATAAACAAATTAGCCAGCCTGGGAGTGGGTCCTAGGGTGGTAGTCTATTTAAAATACTGGCTAGACAACAGGACACAGCGGGTAGTAGTAAATGGAGTCCACAGTGAAGAAAGGAGGGTTACTAGTAGGGTACCGCAGGGTTCAGTACTGAAGCCGGTCCTTTTTAATGTCTTTATAAGTGACATTGCAGAGGGACTGAAAGTGAAAGTGTGTCTCTTTGCAGATGACACAAAGATCTGCAACAGGGTTGATACGCAAGGTGGGGTGGAAAGGATGAAAAGGGACTTGGCAAGGTTGGAGGAATGGTCAAATGTATGGCAGCTTAGATTCAACGCAAAGAAGTGCAAAGTAATGCACCTGGGAAACAAAAACCCAGGGCAAGAGTACACAATGGGGGGGGGTGGAGATATTTACAGCAACAAAAATGGAAAGGGACTTAGAGGTAGTCATATCAGATTATCTAAAGGTGGACCAGCAATGTGAGAAGGCAGTAAGGAGGGCTGGGGGGATACTGGGATGCATAGGGAGAGGCATCACCAGTAGAAATCAGGAAGTTGTTGGCCCTCTGTACACAGTTGGTAAGACCACATCTGGAGTACTGTGTGCAGTTCTGGAGACCCCATCTCCGCAAAGACATGGACAGGGTGGAGGCTGTACAGAGGAGGGCAACCAAAATGGTGCAGGGTCTGCACCAGAAGACATATGAAAAAAGACTAATGGAGCTTAAGACGTATAGCCTCGAGGAAAGGAGGCAGAGGGGGGACATGATAGAAACTTTCAAATACTTCAAAGGAATCAACAAAGTCCAAGAGGGTAACATCTTTCAGAAAAAGAGATGTGCAAGAACAAGGGGGCACAAATTGAAGATAGAAGGGGACGGTGCAGAGGTAATGTGAGGAAGTATTTCTTCACAGAGAGGGTTGTAGATGCTTGGAACAGCCTTTCTGAGGAGGTCATAGAGTCAAAAACAGTGGGGGAATTCAAGAATGCATGGGACAGGCATAAGGCAATTCTAGTGGGGGGTAGGAGGAAGTAGGCTGTTGGTTAACTAGGATCTGCAGCTTATCCGTTAGGTAGGGAAATGGGCAGACTAGGTGGACCAAGCGGTCCTTATCTGCCATCAAATTCTATGTTTCTATGTTCTAGGCTTCCAGGTCTGACTCCACATCACATGGAAAGTACATGGAAGTACAGCTGAGGCATCCAGCTTAGCCTCACAGATCACATGGGAAGTACAGGAAGTTAAAAGTCAAGAATACCGGAGCTGGCCCAGCGGCGCAGAGGGCTGAGGTACTGGCACATCACCTGCCGCCACACCAGAAAACTGGGTATGGTGCCAGCTTCAGGTCATCGGGATTCAGCCAGAGTGGGAGAGGATCAAGCGTCCACAGACTTATGCCCTCTTGTGGAGAGGAGGGGGCCTGCCACAGCACTCCTACAGTGCCACGATGTGCAGGCGTGGTGGAAGAACAACTGTAGTGCCACGACATGGGGGGGGGGGGAGTTAGCCAGCAGCAGGCAGGTTGTATATGTACACCTCAACATGTACGTACAAACTGTGTCACCACGCTGCCCAGCGGATGGGAGAAAACAGGAAGCTGCCTAGCTTGCTCGCTCCAGCCTACACCATCGCCTCAGGACCCCGCCACACCTGGTTAGTGCTCCAGGGAGGGTGAGGATCACCCTTCTCTTCCTGCCCTTCCCCCCCCAGGGCAAGCCATTAGAGACCTAGGCAGGTGAGTTCTGGAGGTGGAGGTAGTCACCAGTCGGAGAGGTGAGCAGGGGCTGAGAGCCCTGCCAGCATCTCGAGGGAAGAAAAAGCTGTATAAAAAAACTTTAAGAATACTTATTTAAAGCAACAAAATAACTCTCTCCTTGCAGTGCAACCACACCCAACTAGTGCAGTTTACCAGCTTAAACCGAATCCCTGCCACATATCTAATTTCTGCTAATGCCCTAAAGTCAACCATTTAAAGATACAAACCCAAATTACAACACTATTGCACTGCTAAAAAGTAACATTAAAGTAACATTACTAAATATTTTGTTAGTGGAATAAGTCAATTCCATCGGCAGACTTATGCAATGTCAGTGTACCTCATGGTGGTTTAGGTCTCTCATCCTTCGGGCTCAGGACCCTTTGCAAACTGTGTGAGATGCCTTTCGGCACCATGCAATTCTGCTTAAAGTTGGACCAGCATAACATTTTGTGGTGATTTGCATATGCAGCCTATGATGCTTTGCATTGTGTGGGCATGTGTGATTTTGTATTTTCTAAGCTACCACTCAGTACATTAATTAAGCAATAAGACATGACAGGGTGTGGTATATCATGGGATATCGTCACGCCTCGGGTGGTTGGGCACGAGGCCGCAGGCCGAGTGCGTCCAACCGTCCGAAGATGGCGACATCACATATCTCACCCTAAATGCTGTTACTATTATGAACTGGATTGCATATATGTATCAATAAAATATTTTACAAAAAGCTTCTAAAATGTTTTAGTAATGCATTTTGTAATATGTAGGGATACATTGAAATTATATAGTCCATTTAGTTTTTGATGTGGGTGGTAGGTGGCCTTATTGTAATGCTTTGTTAGAATGAGGAAGAACTAGGTTGTGAATTGAATTAATTTTTTTTTAAATTTGTAGTTGCTTGTTCAGCGGGTGACAAGGTTCTGAATTCCCGAGCAGGAATGGTGCTGGCAACCCATGGCGAAATCACTTTTTGGCGATATATTTTCCGAACATAGAAATTAATTTATAAGTTCACTCTGATGTCAAAATACTAGTGTGGTGCTTAAAAGCGAGTGTTATTTTAGTTGGGAAGTGCTTTTGAAAACTAAAGTCGTGATTCTGAGAAGCCCATCAGTGTCCGCCACAGATACCAATACGCATGCTCGGAGTCTCGTGTTTAGCTTTCGAAAGGCGGTTGCCAGGTAAAAAAAAAACATTACTTTGAGTAATGAAATCTTTTTTTACATCAGCGTGAATTCAGTACTTTATTTTTATGTCCAGATTGTAAGACCACACTGCTGGAGACGAACAGGAGCAGCTGACTGCGGGGGAATTTTTGTGTAAAAGAATGATGCAAGCGGGACTACGTGAGGAGCTATTGCTGCTGCCGACTGTAAGTTCAGCGTGGCTACCCGTTGTCGTCGGAATGATTTTTTTCTGCCGGTGAGAAGGCTGGTGACTGGAGGTTTTCTGAAGCCATGATCATGTAGCCCGATATCATCACGGCTTCGAAACCCTCTCGGCCAATCAGCTTGCTCCATTTATGATCGCCAGTTCATAATATAGCATAATCCTCCCCCTACCATGCCATATTCCTTACATAATTTCATTGGCAAGCCACACAAGGCACTGTTAGTGCAGAGAAACATGGAAACATAGACTTTAATGGCAGATAAGGATTGCTTGGCCCACCTAGTCTGCCCATTTCCCTACCTATTGGATAAACTGCAGATCCTAGTTTTACCAACAGCCTACTTCCTCCTACCTCCCACTAGAATTGCCTTATGTCTGTCCCATGCATTCTTGAATTCCCCCACTGTTTTTGACCCCATGGCCTTCTCAGGAAGGCCATTCCATATGTCCACCACCCTCTCCATGAAAAAAGTCTTCCTCATTTTGCTCCTGAGTCGTCCCCCCTCTATCTTCAAGTTGTGCCCCTTGTTCTTGCACATCTCTTGTTTGGAAAGATGCTACCCTCTTGAACTTTGTTGATTCCCTTGCGGTACTTGAAAGTTTATATCATGTCCGCCCATTTCCCTCCTTTCCTCAAGGGTATACATATTAAGCTCTTTTAGTCTCTCTTCGTATGGCTTCTGGTGCAGACCCAGAACCATTTTAGTTGCCCTCCTCTGGACTGCCTCCATCCTGTCTATGTCCTTGCGGAGATGGGGTCTCCAGAACTGCATGCAGTACTCCAGATGGGGTCTCACCAATTGTCTAAACAGAAGAATAACAACTTCCTGTTTTCTACTGGTGATGCCTCTCCCTATGCATCCCAGTATCCCCCCAGCCCTCCTTACTGTCCTTTCACATCACATGCATACCTTTAGATTGTCTGATATGACTACCCCTAGATCCCTTTCCATTTGTGTTGTCGTTATAGATACCACAAACAAGTATAGGGCTTAAGGGCAGACTAGATGGGCCTAGCGCTCCTTATCTGCTGACAATTTCTATGTTTCAATGTAATTACCCCCCATTGTGTACTCTTCCCTTGGGTTTTTGTTTCTCAGGTGCATTAATTTGCATTTCTTTGCATTGAATCTAAACTGCCATACTTTTGACCATTTCTCCAACATTGCCGAGTCCCTTCTCATCCTTTCCACACACCCTTGTGTATCAATCCTGTTGCAGATCTTTGTGTCATCTGCAAAGAGGCATACTTTTCAGTCCCTTCATAATGTCACGTATAAAGACATTAAAGAGGACCGGTCCTAGAACTGAACCCTGTGGTACCCCGCTAGTAACCCCCCTTTCTTCGGATTGGACTCTGTTTACTATTACCCTCTGTGTCCTGTTGTCCAGCTAATTTTTTACCCAGGTTACCACCCTGGGACCCACTCCCAGGCTAACTTGTTTATTAATCTTTTGTGTGAGACTGTGTCAAATGCCTTGCTAAAGTCCAGATAGGCCATGTCCACAGTGCCTCCTTGGTCTACTACTTTGGTCACCTAGTCAAAGAAATCTATTAGATTCATCTGACATGACCTTCTCGCTGTGAATCCATGCTGCCTTGGGTCCTGTGCCCTGCTGGCCTCTAGGTACTCAATAATTCTTTTTTTCGGAAGTGATTCCATCATTTTCCCTACCACTGAGGTCAAACTAATAGGTCTGTAGTTTCCTGCCTCTGCTTTGCTCCCATTTTTGTAAAGAGGAATCACATTCACCCTCCTCCAGTCCTCAGGTACCACACCATCCTCTCATAATTTGTTAAAAAGGGTAGTCAGTGGTACTACTAGTTCTCCCCTTAGTTCTTTTAGAATTCTGGGGTGAATCCCATCAAGCCCCATTGCTATGTACACCTTCAGTTTAGGAGTTCTTTCAGGACCCTTTCTTCTATGAATGGACTGGTATCAACCCTCCTATCCAGTGTGCTTCTATTATTTGGTTTAGGTACCTCCCCCTCCTCTTCTTTTGTGAATACTGAGCAGAAGTATTTGTTCAGTATCTCTTCTTTGTCACTGTCACCCTATGCCCACCCCGTCCCCTTTATTAAGCCTCACTATTCCTCCCCTGGTTTTTCTTTGCTCCCTAATGTACCTATAAAATGTTTTTCCCCCCTTCTTAACTGAGTTGGCTAATTTTTCCTTGGTTTGGGCCTTTGCTGTTCTGATTGCCTTCCCCACTTCCTTCTGCTTTGACTGGTACAGTTCTTTGTCTTGGTCCTTCCGTGTTTCCTTATACTTCCTGAATGCTATCTTTTTCTCCCTAACCTTCCCCGCCACCTCTCTTAAGGCACCATGCTGTTTTTTTTCCTTCATTTTGTTTTGTTTATTTGCTTCACACAAAGGTGTGTTGCCTCTGTGATGGCAGCTTTGATTTTTCCCCACTGTTCCTCCACCCCACCACCTTCTTGCCCATTTGCTAATGCTTTTATGAGGCACTCACCCATTTGGCCAAAGTCAGCCCTCCTAAAGTTCAATACCCTCACCTTTGTGTGACTTGACTCTACAGCTATGTTTATCATGAACCACACTGTTTGGTGGTCGCTTGTTCCCAGATGGCTAACCACTTCTAAATATGAGATCCTCTCTCCATTCCCATTTGAGAGCACTAGGTCTAAGATTGCTCCCTCCCTACTGGGTTCCAACACTAGCTGTCTGAGGCATGTCCCCTGTAGGGCATCATGAATTACCCTGCTCTTGGATGTGACTGCAGCAAATGTGTTCCAGTTAACATCTGGCATAATCAGTCAATCAATCAATCTTTATTTTACCAGGCGAAACACCATTGACAGAACTCATTTGTAAGGTGTACCTAGAAGGTATACACCAAAAATACAACAAATGTAAGAATAAACTTAGGTACAAACAGAGGTACAATAAACAAGTGTAGAGATATTCCAAAATACACAGAAAACATAGCTAAATATTCAGGTTCCAATATCAATATTCAGGTCAACAATATCTCCCCCTTTTCTGCCATTCTAAGGATGCCTTTTATCATTTCCTTGTCCATTTCCTCTCCCTGAGATGGGGGTCTTTATACAACCCCCATACGGGTTGTGGTGCCATTTCCTGTCTCCAGCGTGACCCACAGTGCCTCCTCTCCTCCCTGTGTATCCTTTAGTTCTGTTGCTTTGATCCCTTCCTTTACATGAGACTACTCCTCCTCCTCCTCCTTCTTCTTCTCTTTTACCCTCCCCGTCCCTCCTGTGGATTGTGTACCCTGGTATGTTGACATCCCAGTCATGGTTCTCTGTGTACCATGTTTCTGTGACTGCCATGATATCCAGATGTCCTTCTTCCATCAAGGCTACTAGTTCAGGGAACTTGTTACCCATACTACGTGCATTGGTACTCATCACCCTCCATTTTTTGATAGCCATACCCCTTTTAGCCCCATCCCTGTCCTTACTGTCTTTGCCTTTTTCTCAATTGACCCCTGTCCTGCTCCCTATTGACTTCTCTACCTTAGTGTTTATCTCACTAACTACCCTGTTTTGTGTGTGCGTGTGTGTGTTGGGGGGGGGGCTGGGATTTCCATGCTTCTTTTCAGTGTCTTCCCTCTTGGCTAGTTTAAATGCATGCCAGTGAACCATTTAAACCTATCACCTAGCATCCTGGTTCCTAGGTGATGAGTTTAAATGCTTCATTGACAAGAGGAGCACCATTCATTCTCAGTGTTTTGCAGTGCATAGCTGCTTCTCCTGTCCTAGTGCATGCCGGTTTGTTTCTTTGCTGACATTGGCCTACAGCTTTATTGATAGCAATCGTTTAACCACCGTGCATTTTCCCCATTACAGAGGAACAGAGGTACATCCTTAGGGTGTGCTGTTATCACACAGTCTTGCACACTCTGAAGTGTCTTACAGCTGGCAAGATACTTTATTTCAAAAAGCTTCTATTATATTTTTTTAAGTGTACAACAGGGTTATAAATTAGTCAATAGGAAGTTCTGGAATGTTAATTAACCAATAGGAAAGCAGCTTTTTGTAAAGCCCATATGATAAAAATGGGTTGTTTATGGGAATGGCTTTCAGAAATAAACTCCAACATCTGCTGCTTGTACCTTTGTGTCGCGTTCTCAGTTTCTTTGCTTGTCAGTCATTCTTCCCCTTCTGATAAGGGGCAGTCGCAGCAGGAGATCATCACGTTAATGAGTGGATTTAGACTAATCTCATTTCGTTCTGCTGTTTTTGGAGACTCATCAGCAATTTAGTAGCATTTTACGTAAAGAGATTAGGGGGTCCTGTCAAATGTGCTTGCCGGGTCAACTTGACGTTGGAGTCTGGGTCACCTATTGAAAGCCTATATAGTATTGGGGGAGGTGATGAGGAGGAGAAGCACGTCCAGGAAGATTGCTTTTTCTCTGGCACTTCCCATGGCATAATAATGAAGGGTGTCTACAAAGTACGGATTTAAAGGAGCAGAGAAGCATTGCTGCATTTCTAATTTATACTTGCTTACCCTGTTTTCCTTCTGTACATGTATCTCCTTTGTTATCTTCTCTCTGCCTGGCCTTTATAACCAGTTTCCTATGTAGCCTCCTATTGTACTAATTTTGGTGCACATTATTGGTTGCAATCAGTCAATGGTTCCTGGTGCTGATACCACAGTCTGTATGGGCTGCCACTGATTGAAACTGAACAGCTCCTCAAGTATGTTTATGTTGAAGTGCTGTAGCAGCCCATGCCGGTAGTGGTATTAGTGCCAGCTGCCAGTGACTGACTGCAACTGATGATGGCACTCATTGGAACAACTATAATGAGCCAGTTCAGGGTTTATATATAGAGCTGCTTTTATTTGCTAGGGGAATAGAAAGCAAAAAAGAGAAAGAGTTTTACAAAAGGAGAATCAGGAGTGGGGGTAGGCAGTTTTAAGTAAATATGAATCTGGGATACTGCAAAACCTCTCTTCCCCTATAAGACCCCAAAAGGGGTTCTCCAGTTTTGAGTCTTTGGCAAATGGAGATGCAGGTCTCCAAGAATCGGACCTCTGCACTGTTGCTGAAGGCAAGAATCTGGTTTCTATTTCTCGGATTAAAGGGGAACAGTCAGCATAAGTGTGATGCTGGTCTCAAGTTGTACTTTGTGTGCAAAAACATTTTCTTTTACTTATTCTTTACTGCAGTATGCATATGTATATGTGTATATACTGTATATATATATATATATATATATATACACACACACACTGCAGTAAAGAATAAATATATATATATATATACAATGTTTTTACTCTTTTTGTAACAGGATAAGGCTCACTTGGCACAAGGCCTGTTTTAAAAGGCAACTCAAGAGCACAGGGGGGTTAAGTGACTTGTTCAGTGTCACACAGTATGCATGTGGAGGTTGTGGGAATCAAACCCAGGCCTGCTGGATGTACCAAGCTCATTCACAGCTCTTTACTTTATCTTCTATGCTATACTGCCAGCCCAATATTTAAAATTTGTTTGCTGGTCCTGCTGTCCTTCCTCAGCCAAGTACATCCCAGAGGACTGTACTTAGCCGCAGGAGAACAGCAGGACCAGCAAACATCTGATTTGGGCTTATAAAAGCTCTAACATGCACTGCAGGCTCTTGACTCTCTAATTGCTGTAGCCCTCCTCTGATGTCAGCTACAAGGGATTCTGGGATTTGTCGTTGCAGAAAGTGTCAGCTTGCAAGTCAGCAGAATTAGTCTGCTATGATCTGTTTTACTACACTAACACTAAGTAAAAAATGTTTTTACACACAGATTGTAACCAGCCTCACACTTGGGCATGGGGCTCTTAGTGCTGACTGTTCCCTTTAAAATGATATGGCTCCAGTTCACCAGAGACACTTAATTGCTGGCGGACCATGAGAAAGCAATTTGAGCTCATCTCATCCATCTAGGGGCTATCCTGTGCAAATAAGTTGTAAATAAAAAAATAAAAAAATTGGAGTTAGGTCAGCCCAGTGGTGTGGAGGGCAGAAATGCCATACACCTTACCTCCTGCCACTCTGGCGACCCAAGTTTGGGAACACACATGGGTCACTCAGGGCTGGCCAGAAGAGGGAGGATTGAGCATCCGTAGGACTGCTCTCCTCCCTCGGAGATGGGGCTTTGGATGGCTTGCTGTTGGACTGCCACCAAGCCGTAGCTGAGAGGCAGTGCATGCAGTGCCACAAGTTGCAAAGGGAACCCACTTTCAGGACATTGGGAGCTTCTTCACAGAGGCGGAGCTCACCTGTCGTGCCCACTGCATGTCCGTGGGAGCCTAGGGCGAAAAACTAGGTGGAAAAAACCCTGGCTGCAGGATGATGACTGACCCCTTGCAGGCCCCGCACTGGTGACCGGACACCCCCAACAGTCCTGTGGCAGAGGACATCAGTGGAAGGTAAGTCCTGGGGAATCCAGATGAGGGGGGTGCATCGGAAGAGGGTAGCCAGATGAAGGAGGAATAAATAGATAATGGAAAACAAAAGGAGTTAAGATAAGTTGTAATAAATGGAGTTGTAATAAATGGTGGTGACTTTGTTGAATTTGACATCACATAGAGGCACATTACAGTATCTGTAAACACAGTCACCTGTCGCTAAAGACAGAGAAGGAGTGGCAGTTGGACTCTCTTGAGCAGCATGAAGGGACACAAGTTAAAAAGCTTGTCATTCAGGGGTCAAACCGGAAAGAAGGGTTCAGCACACTTTTATTGTCCGTTCACATCCCAGTTAGGTGGAGCATTATGTTATCACACACATATCTTCCAAGAGCCCATGTTTGGGAAGATATTGCTCTCAAAGACAGAATAGTTACCTCTCACCTCTGCTGACAGGGATTACACTACTCCAAATGCTTTTGGTGTACTGTACATCAGACTGTGGCACTTTTATTATGCAAATATCCAGGTCCCATGAACAAGAAAAAGAATGGTATGTAAAACAGAGAAACATGGGGAACAGAGAGACTCAGTCATGGTACCAGATACCAAGTAACTGTCTCTTGAGTCCATCCATCCATCCATGACCATTGGCAGGGATGCTACACCTTCACCTTTTTCCACACACATGGGAGTAAAGCAGGCATCTCCCATTGTTGCCATCCTGCATGCAGCTGAGCTAGGACCTGTGATGTATTATCCAATTTACAGTCCCAGTGATAAAAGCTCAAACCCTTCCCCACTCCATGTTGTGGGGTGTGAAAGAAAACATGACCTTCTCATATCTCTTTAGTATGGCATTTATTATTTGAAAGATGGCACCTCTTTTATTTCATTCTCTTATTCACTCTGTCATTTGTATTATACTTTCACTGTCACCTGGGTCACCAGGAGAGTGGACAAGGGCCAAGTTGTTCATGTCCTGTGCCTGGACTTCAGCAAGGACATTGACTCTGTACCTCACAGAAGACTGGTCAGGAAAGCTACAAGACCTGGGGGTGGGGGCTAAACTTGTTGGGTGGATCAGAAATTGGATGCAGGACAGAAGTCAAAAGGTTGTATTTGGGGGAAGGGCAGTTCTCAGAAGCTAGACCTGTGACCGGTGGGGTCCCACAGGGCTCTGTGCTCCATCCGGTGTTGTTTAACACATTCATAAATGACATCACGGATGGGATCAAAGGTAAGATCTACCTGTTCGCAGATGACACAAAGCTCTGTGGGAAGAGGGACAAGGAGGAGGGGAGACAGGAACTCAGGGAAGACCTGGCTAGACTAGAGAAGTGGTCTGGCATTTGGAAACTGGGCTTCAGCATTAGAAAGGTAAAGTTATGCTCTTAAGGTGAAGAACCCAGGGGCCAAGTACTGATTGGATGGTGTGCAGGTAACCAGGTCAGAGGAAGATAAGGACCTGGGTGTAATTATCATGAGTGACCAGAAACACTTCGCACACTACAAAAAAGCTGTGGCCAAAGCAAATGAGATATTGGGCTGTGTAGCCAGTGGAATTACCAGCAGGAAAGCGGAGGTAATGCTGCCACTGTACAGGTCTCTACTGAGACCGCACCTAGAGAACAATGCAATATTGGTGCCCTTATCTTCAGAAGGATGTCAGCTTGCTGGAAATGGTCCACAGAAGGACAACCAAGATGATCCAGGGCCAGCAAGGCAACACCTATGAGGAGAGATTCAGGGGGCTCAACATGTACTTTCTTGAGAACAGCAGGGAGAGAGGAGACATGACTGAGGCCTTCAAGTACCTTGAATGTATAAACAGGGTGAGCACCATGGGCTTCTTCAGCCTAAGTGAAAACAAGACCACTATGGATAACAGCCTGGAGCTGGTAGGGGGGAAGGCTCAGGAGGGAGATGAGGAGGCACTTTTTCACAGAGAGGGTAATAGCTAAGTGGAACAAGTTGCCAGAGGAGGTGGTAACCCTAAAAATGGTGGACAGCTTCAAGAAAGGTTGAGCTAGGGTTAGGAGGAAAGTTGCATGTAGGGGGAGAGGGGCGGAGGGAGTATGTGAGAGGAGTCAAGGAGGATATGGGGAGGGGGGCTGTTCCCTCTGTAAACAAAGTAGGAACTGCACAGTTGAGCAGACTAGGTAGACTGTAAGGCCTTTATCTGCTGACACATTTGTGTGTTCATATGATCGTATTCGTTGTTAGCTGTTTATAATGGTAGGATGAACTGCACTGCACTTTCCTTATTTAGGCAGACTAGATGGACCTTTGGTCTCCTTTTGCCATCACTTTCTGTGTTTCTGTGTTTCTATTTTATCACATTGCATTTTCATGGCCTTCTATGCACTTTGGCCAGCTAGTTACCATCTCCAAAATAATATGGGACTTTTAGTCTTGGAGAAGGTCCTTCTGTGTTTACTAAAAGCTCCAGCACACTGGCCCCATGGTGCCGGGCAATGAGGGATCACCTGGCACGCTAGCAACCCGGGTTAGCACCCGAGCCTGAGATGGCAGGAGTGGTGGCCGGCAGGGAGAGCTCAAGAGCGTCCTTTGAACACTCTCCTCCCGGGGGGAGGGTAAGGGAGGCATCGTCCTTTGGCGGCTCCTGGTGGCCTAGCTTGGCATCATGCTTTGTGGCATGGGTGACCACATGGCGCATGTGCGATCTGCTAGGACGCCGCGGCATGCCTCTGAGTGGGCGGGGGGAACAAAATTGGAGAAATGGCCACCCAAGCCTTCCAGATGACAGTGGCCCATCATCCTGTCCCTGTGATAGCCCCGGAATGCCTGGGCTGTGCCTTCGCCACCCCCAATGAGGATTGAAGAAGGCGCTGTGGCCCTGCAAAGTCTCCCTTCATGTTTGTGACATGGGAGGGCCCCCCCCCAATGGAGAGCTATGTTGGGTTGGTTGAGGGGGGTGGCACCCCGAGGGAGCAGCGGATGGCTGATGGAAGGACCATGGTGGCGGAGGCTTGACTGCCTGAAGGAGAGGTCGGCTTGGGCAGGCAGGGGGATAAGCAGATGAAACAAAAAAAAAGCTCCAGCACAGGTTTCTCCTTTCATTGATGTTGAAACCTATGTCTATATTGTTGTTTTCAGTGTAATCAGAAGAAAAAAATGAAAACCTTGCTTGGAAACTTTGTCTGGTGAAAGCTTGTCAGCCCTTCTCCTAACAAGAATTTGCATAATGCTACCCCTGATGCTTTGCACTTGGTTTGAGGTTTTAGAGTGTGTTTATGGGATTTGGAAAGGTATGGAGAAACCAAACAATTTGACAATTGTCTCTCTCTCTAGTATGCATCCTTTATGGACCCAGTGCATGGCTCTTTTTAAACTGCCTCTCCGGTAGGCTATGTCCAAGTGCACTGAAGGCCAGATTTCCTTTCATCTGTGTTGTTATTCAATAAAACTCTAGCAAAGAAAGGCCAAAATGTTGAACTGTTTTGTCTATACATGACAGAATTAACAGAGTGAGAGAGAAACATATCCACTTGTGGGCAGCATACAGGAGAAACAGTTTGCAAGCAGCTTGTAGGAGCTACCAGAAGATACAGGGAAAGAACAACTGTCCAAATTGTTTGAGTTTTGTGTCTCTCTCTTCCAATCACATACTGAATATGACAGAGGGGGAGAAAGACTTGAAAGAATCCTTGAAGAAAAAAAGCTCAGTATGGTGGGCCTATCTGACCTCTGGGAAAGGTGAATCCGTTCCTACCTAGCTGACAAATCTAAACCTGACTTCACTGAAGATGCTCAGTCTTCTCACTTCCCCCAATAAGTGCTGGTGTTCCTCTCCATCCTGGCTCCAGTTCTATGACTTGTGCCTCATTATAAAATCACATGTATGTGGATAACACTGTGCTTTTTGCCTGTGGTCCCTCTGCCCCAAAGGTGTCTGCAAAACTCCCAGCAGGAGTGAGACACCACCTACCACTGCACTGCAGTGCCAGAGTTGGATATGAGCACATGTCCCTGTAGTAGAATGCCCCAGTACTGCACTGCAGTGTCATTGATGGGTATGAGCCAATGTCCTTGGTGTGTTACAGCGTCTAGTACTGCACTGCAGTGTCATTGTTGGGTATGAGTCTATGTCCTTGGTGTGTCACACCCTCTAGTACTGCACTGCAGTGTCGCTGTTGGGTATGAGCATATGTCCTTGGTGTGTCACTGCCTCTAGTACGCACTGCAGTGTCATTGCTGGGTATGAGCCTATGTCCTTGGTGTGTCATGCTCTCTAGTATTGCACTGCAGTGTCATTGCTGGGTATGAGCCTATGTCCTTGGTGTGCCACAGCCTCTAGTATTGCACTGCAGTGTCATTGTTGGGTATGAGTCTATGTCCTTGGTGTGTCACAGCCTCTAGTACTGCACTGCAGTGTCATTGTTGGGTATGAGCCTATGTCCTTGGTGTGCCACAGCCTCTAGTACTGCACTGCAGTATCGTTGTTGGGTATGAGTCTATGTCCTTGGTGTGCCACAGCCTTTAGTACTGCACTGCACTGTCATTGTTGGGTATGAGCCTATGTCCTTGGTGTGCCACAGCCTCTAGTACTGCACTGCAGTGTCATTGCTGGGTATGAGCATATGTCCTTGGTGTGTCACTGCCTCTAGTACTGCACTGCAGTGTCATTGCTGGGTATGAGCCTATGTCCTTGGTGTGCAACAGCCTCTAGTACTGCACTGCAGTATCATTGTTGGGTATGAGTCTATGTCCTTGGTGTGTCACAGCCTCTAGTACTGCACTGCAGTGTCATTGTTGGGTATGAGCCTATGTCCTTGGCGTGCCACAGCCTCTAGTACTGCACTGCAGTGTCATTGTTGGGTATAAGCCTATGTCCTTGGTGTGCCACAGCCTCTAGTACTGCACTGAAGTGTCATTGCTGGGTATGAGCCTATGTCCTTGGTGTGCAACAGCCTCTAGTACTGCACTGCAGTATCATTGTTGGCTATGAGTCTATGTCCTTGGTGTGTCACAGCCGCTAGTATTGTACTGCAGTGTCATTGTTGGCTATGAGTCTATGTCCTTGGTGTGCCACAGTCTGTAGTACTGCACTGCAGTGTCATTGTTGGGTATGAATCTATGTCCTTGGTGTGTCACAGCCTCTAGTACTACATTGCAGTGTCATTGCTGGGTATGAGCCTATGTCCTTGGTGTGCCACAGCCTCTAGTACTGCACTGCAGTGTCATTGTTGGGTATGAGCCTCTGTCCTTATTGTGCCACAGCCTCTAGTATTGTACTGCAGTGTCATTGGTGGGTATGGGTCTATGTCCTTGGTGTGCCACAGCCTCTAGTACTGCACTGCAGTGTCATTGCTGGGTATGAGCCCATGTCCTTAGCGTGTCACATCCTCTAGTATTGCACTGAAGTGTCAGGACTGGGTATGAGCCCAAGTCCCTGGTGAGGTATTTAGCTCCTTGGGAGAATGAGAGCACCCTACCTGGCATTTGCACACCCCATTGGCCAACCAAGGAGAGGAATTGACATTAGTTGTGAAGGCAAATGCTCACCTACCCAGAGGAAGACTACAAGCTTGGCAGTCCTGACCATTGAGGTGGGAAACAGGAGGGAAATTGTAAGGGAAAATGCAAAATAAATGTTAGACCTGGACAGATTAAATTGCATTCCCCTTGAAGTAAATCTGGATTAACCCACACCTTGCTAGAAGTAAATTGGTTTGTAGCAGTATAAAAACCGAGTTCTGGGTGTCATAGGTGTTACTTCCGACTGTGGTACTGTGTCGTGAGCTAAGAAGAACTAGGCAGGCATTTCAGGAGTTAAAAAATGAAGGACCATCTCTTTAAAGCAGGAGAGGTGGCATTTGTCTGGTATACCTGGGACATATCCTTTCAGCACTGACTGGTTCTGCTGGCCATAAACCATGCTCAGAACAATAGTATCAGACAGCTTTACTGCGGACAGTTAGACCTAAATCACTGTAAAACAACCCTAATCTGTAACTACAAAAGGGAGGTGGGTTTTGTTCTCTTTGACTGATTATCAGATGCAGGAGCTGTTTCTCTCAATTGTTCTGTGTGTCACAGTTGGCGGCTGCCACTGGCGATAGCAATGGAGCACCAGTAAACCTGTCACATTCCCAGTAACAAGTGTGGCCCTGCTTCAGTGTTTGGCAGGAAAAATAGAGAGGGACGTAGGCCGGGGCTTGACACATGGAGCACTAGTTGACATAGTGACAGCACTTCATGCGGTCAGTGAGAATGGAACTGTTTATCAAACGCAAACATCTTTCAGCTGAAAACTGCCCACTTCTCCTGGGACATTAAGGAGCAGATGACACCACAGAGAAAACTTTGGAAATAATAATATTAAGACACAATTCATCCTGCACATCATACATATGTTATATAATAGAAAGGAACATTGCAGATACTAGACAGAGTTGTCCAACAGCACAAAAAAACACAAAAAAAACACAGTTGGCAACAGCAGAAATCAAACAAACTGCATTCAAGCTATATATAGAATAATACATGGGGAAGTCTGTATAACGAGAATTTTGCTCGCACCTGAGGTGTGGGATGCTATATAAACCCACCCCAACAGCGAAGCTCAAGCGTTTATCAAAGCAACCCACACCTCCCCATGTTTTGTTTTATACAATGGCTGGATAGTGTTTTCTCACCTTGAAAGCACTACCCAGAAGTTATAGAAAACAGTAAGGCCAGTGGTTTTGGTAACACTAGCTCAATAGCGTGGTTGTGCTGAAGCACGGTTTAAATTTTTACTTTTTTTTTTTCTTTTTGCACACTTGCCCTAAAAGCAGACAGAAACCCAAACTGAACAACAAGTCTGTTGGCAGGTAAATAAGGTGTAAATCACAGAGTTTGTGAAATTTACCCTGTTTACTGTGAGTTCCAATAAGGTGCCAATCGAAGTGTGTTTGTGACAGAGGCAGTATGCACAATTATAACTGGGTTTCCCTATGAGAGAAAACTCTCCTCAATTATTATAAAAAAAAAATCATACATGGGTGGGTGTGTGTAACCAGAGAATAAAATAATACATGGGTGGGTGCAACTAGAGAATAATACATGAATAGGTGTGTATTACCTGAGAATAACACATGGGTGGGTGCTTGTAACCAGAGAATAATATGTGTGTGTGTGTGTGTGTGTGTGTGTGTGTGTGTGAAACCATGTGTGGGTGGGTGTAACCCGAGAATATTACATGGGATGGTTTTGTAACCACAAAATAATGTGTGTGTGTGTGTGTGTGTGTGTGTGTGTGTGTGTGTGTAACCAGAATTATACTGAAAAGATTACTCTCTGCCAATCAGAACATAGAACTACTGTCCAGTTATTCTGCAATAACTGGACAGTAGACTCCATAATGGGACTGTATGCTAATCACTGTGTTCTGATTGGCTGAGGGCAACGCTATAGTGCGTCTGTGAGAAACTGCCTAACATATCCTGGTTTCTCACAGATGTACTGTACTGTAGGGTTGATGTTGGCAGTTTTTCAAAACTTTTTTTCTTTCTCCAGTATAATAGCAATTATAGCTACTGTATAGTGCTCAGGGTTTCCTTGGTAATAACCAGACCAGTGGGTTAATGAACACCTTGACTTTTGGACTCAGTGTTTTTATTCGCTGATCTGCTTATCACTTCATAACTCCTGACCCCTATGCTGTTATTGCTATATTTTACATACACCTGAGGTGTGTGATGCTACATAAACCCCAAGAGTGAAGCTCAAGTGATTTATAAAACTATCATACACCAAGGATGTGTATACAATTCTGGATTGCATCCACTCACCATGTTTTATTTTATTGTTTTATATATATATATATATATATATATATATATAGAACTGCGGGTCCCACTGTCTGAATAAAGCTGTCACCTGTCACTTAGGGACTGTCAAGTCAGGGAGGCATGCATCGGTTGGAAGAAGGATGGAAAAGAGGCAGCGCATAACTGTGCACAGATGGGGGTGGGGTCTGCTGCTTCCTGCCTGCCCAGACAGAGCATGTGAGTGAGTGAGTGAGTGAGTGACACGTGTTGAGATCTGTGCATTTGATTGACAGCTCTGGATTACACATGGCCGGAGGTAACGAATAATTACAACACGGTTTTGTTTCTATTAATAAGTGATGACCAGTAATTATATTTGAGTTTTAAGGCATTCCATTCCTTATTAGTAAGGATGTCTGCAAGGAAACAGGAGCATTGTCCCTTACAGTTCACCTATAGCTAGGATTTATAGAGGTGCTGAAGTCATAATGACCTGCCTGTGGCATTCTGATAATTTCCACAGCAACAGATTGTGATGTCACAAACAGGGGATTATGACTTTAGCTCCAGACTGCCTCAGCTGTTAGTAAACTGTAAGGGACAAAATTCCTGTTGTTATGCAGCTGTCCTAAATAATAAATAATCAAGAACCAGGCAGGCCCAGTGTTGGGGCAGCGGTGTGTCACACTACCATGTGCAAATCTGAGGTTTGCGTTTGAGCCTCAGAATTCTAAGCCGCAGCCAGCTGGGGCTGAGCATCTAGTGGAGGTGAAAGGGCTCAGCTCCCAAGGAGGGAGGGAGCAGGCCACCCAGCATTTGCCAGTCTCGCCAATCACAGGTCAGTATTGACATTGGCTATGAAGACAGAAATGTACAGATGGAGTGACCCAAGCCATCGGGGTGGGGACGGTGTGGCCAATCGCAAGGATAAACAAAAATACAGGGATAAACAGAAATATGAAAAAATAATAATAAAGAACAGCATTGCTTGAAATCCAAATTTTGGGGGAATGTTTCCGATGCCATCAGTGATTTTTAGTGCTGGTGCCCAGACTACAGAAACATAGAAAATGCCAGCAGAAAAACAACACTGGTCCACCCAGTCTGCCCTGTTTTACCCTATCCTACCATGGGACCTAATGTCTAATCGGGGTTATTGCCCCCACCCCTCCTTGCCACCTGCCTCATGACTTCCCACTGTGTAATTATTAAGCCCTTGACTAAGTCCTCACCATGTTTCAAGCCAATAATGGTTACCGTACTCAACACCTTGGCTGGCAGGCTGTTCCACAGCTGAACCACTCCCCGTGAAATAAAACTTTCTCACATCCCTCCTAAATCCACCCTTACGCCCGCCAGCTACCACTTGTGTTGCCGTGTTCTTGATTCCTGCTTAATATTTCCCCACATTCTACCTTATTCATTCCTTTCAGGAACTTGCAATTTGAGGGGAACTGGATGGCTCAGTGGATTCGCCTTTAGGTCACAGTTCAAATCCAGCACAGGTCAGCAGTAGTCAAAAGCCATTATCATCTGAGGACTGTTCAGTGGCCTATGTCAAATGAGTTATGGTGGTCTCAGTCCAGTTCCCAGTGGGCAGATGTCCACATCACAAAACCACCAACACAACTGACACCTTTGTTGGCAGTCTCACCTGAGAGGCCAAGGACTGAATGGGTATGGAGTCATACCTATCCTCTCACCTGTATAGAGTCCTTCCATGGCAGGGTTGAGGCACATTGGTGGGGCAGTGTGGGGAAGCTTCCACTGTGATCGCCCATGCTGCACCTGTCATGTGGATAAATAGAGGACTTCCAGTTCCAGTGCTGTCAATCCAATACGTTTCATGAGCACTAACCTCGTAACACTGAAAAAATTGAACTTGCAAAGTAGAAGAAAAAGACATAGCACTAACCACCCAAAAAATAAAATAAAAAAAGTCAATTCACAGTATATAACTTGCGCAAAATCATTTTTATGAGGTGTCTTTATGCAGTAAAAAGTAAAAAGCCACCTGCTCTGCAATGCCTATTGCATTTTACACACTTCAGTGCTTTTTCAAAGGCACAGGTATGGTAGCACACAGCTCTTAGACACAAAATCACATATCCCCATAATGAAAGCACCATGGGATATATATGCAAATCACAATGAAAATGTAGGGTGGGACACATGTCTGTGTTTTCTGTTTTCGCCATTTGCAGATAGTATGAGAGATCCTTTGGCACCAGGCACTCTTACTTAAAGCAGAACCAGCCTAAATTTTCATAGTGATTTGCATATATATATCTCCCATGGTGGTTTGCATTATGAGAGTTATGTGTGATTTTGTATTCCTTTGAAGCCTGGCTTTGTTGCCAATCCTCTTTTTTGGGTAAGCCGTGCCTCAACACTTTTGTGCTGAGGTTCTTTTTCTTTTTAGCATTTAAAGAGACATACACTTATTACATAAGAATGTGCTACAGAGTCTGGCAACAAAGTACAAGTGCTAGTAATAGTAAGAATACATCAGATATTAAAAGCACTGTATACTGGCAGGCTTCATTCTATCATAATTTTTGCACGTTATGGAAATTACGTGATGTAAAGATGAATGCCTGTAATTACACGTCGATAGTGAATCAGCTTTCGAAAATATCTGGTTCTCCAGTGTTCAAGATGTGGCCTCTTTTCCTATGGATACATTGTAATTCAGAATTTCTCTTCAAGAGAGAACAAAAGAAAAGATTACAATTTCAAAACTGGAGCTAGGTTAAAATGATCATTTAGACTTGGCCTTTCCTTCCCCCAATGTAAATATCCAGTATGGCTTCCAGTTTTAGTACTAAGTTATCAAAATCGTCATATGCCTATCAATGGGGGTGAGTTTTAAATTGCTTTTTTTTCATGTTTTAGAGGTTCACTAGAGTCAAATCAAAGCCACCACTCAACCAGCAAGCTTCTTGTTAGTTGAGCAATTGGTTTAATTTTACTTCAGTAGACCTCTAAAATATAAAGTAAGAAAACAAGCAATTTAAAACTCACCCCACAATCCTGCTCACGCAGTATCACACCCACCTGCTTGCTCACTCGCTTCCCCTCCCAACACTCACAAAAGTAAACATTTTCAATAGAGGTAGGTCTCATGGAATCCTTGTCACTGCTGGAGTCCATGCTGGAGAACAACTCCTCACTCACCATTTCATCAGCATAGCAGACCAGAGCCTGTAATCGTGACCAGTATGTTGTTTTTTTAACCTGGAGACACACATTAAGCTGAAGCTTGTTTACAGGTGTGACCTGGGAGCACAAGGAAGTTAAGTGACTTGCTCAGGGTCACACAGTATGCAAGTGGGGGCTGTGGGATTCAAACCCAGGTCTCCAGGTTTGCAACTCGGAGCCTAAAACCACTGTGCTATACTTTCTTGAACTGGCAGCATGCTTCCATCTACTGGAGTGGCACTCAAAAACATACCTCCTGATGTGGCACTGCACGCATGTTTTGAACCAGCTGTCCTCTGGTTCCTACTCCTGCGTATCCTCCTTTTAAAATATGAAAACCTTGTACCAAAATAAAGTAACTCTCAGACCTGATATCAGCTTAGATGCCCTGACCTCACTGCTCCCTCCCTCCCTCCCTGCTCTGTGCTATACTGATTGATACCAACAAATAGGCATTGCTTCAAGCTCCCCAAAAAACCCAAACTTCACACAATAAAAAAAATACACAAGGGTCTTCTAAAAGATTGTTACCAGTCTACTGTGAAATAAATATTTCTTCACAGACAGGCAACAGAAACTATAGTGACCTCTTGTGGCCACAAAATGGCTGAGGAAATATATATATATTTTTTTTTTACATTTTAATATTTTTTTCATATTTGTTCCCCATAGTGCTTTGTCCTGGTCAAAATCCTTTTCATTTACTGAGTTGTGCGACTGAAAATCATTGTGGATCCATTTTCTCATTCATACTGGGGTCCTTTTGCCAACATCATCCCCTCCTGCCAGAGTGGGAAGGAGACGGTGTGTCCTAATATCGGAGTGGTTGACAGAGTGCCAGGGACGCACTTCTAATTGAACACCTTATGCGCATTGTCAAGTGATTGTTGCAGTCACCATTTTCCTTGGAGCTTAACAACTTCCAACTCTCCACACAGTGGCTGCGAATATCCCCATTATTTGTGGGTTCAGCTTCTCTGGTGCTGCCATTCAGGAGGATTTCTGGCTCTTGTTGGACTGGTCTTCCTTGTCTAACTGCGGCTTTGCTGGACTGGTCTTCTTACTGAACTATGAGTAGTTCTTCTGTAATTCATAAAGTATTTTCCAAGGGTGGTGAGAGAACCCTTGGACTCAGGACCTTATGCACAGCACCTGACATTTGCTGCAATCTTTTGGTTTCCTATGGTGAGAGCAGAGACTGGCATGCAAACATTATGGCTGGATGTTTTATACTATGCTGAGTACTAAACAGCTGGGGTTCTCCTAATTTTTAAGATTTCACTAAAATTGTCTTCATTTAGTTATTATTTAGGGGTCAGGTGGGTTTTGTTTTGCATGATAGTGGGGTTGTAAAAGTGGTTTACTTATTTATTTAGGGGTTGGGTGGGTCTGGGATTGTAATATGGTTTTGGAGGATACGGGGCTAGGGAAGGAGGAGGTTAAATTTGTTTATAATTTATTTGGGGCTTTTACAGATTTTTTAGGGATTTTTATATTATTTTATTGGTGTTTATTCAATAAATTTGTAATGTGTTGGGACGTTGGGCCCCCTAGGCATAGCAACTCCTCAGCCCAGATATTGGACCTGTGTCCTTTTGAAAATCCTCCCTTGCCAGCTGATACATATAGACATTGCAGGGTAGTGGGTATTGTCCGAAGGTGGATGACCGGGTGGAATGGCTTGAGGAGAGCTACCGGAGAGAATGGAATTGAGGTGGTGGGATTTAGGATGTGCTCTGGGGTGAAGTGGGTGCTAGAGAGGTAGGAAGGTAGGTAGGTAACATTTATTTATATGGCGCCCAATCCCAGAGACTCTGGGTGCCTTACATAAAAACAGACAGGGTAATACAGATAAAATACATTTCAAATATTATAAATACTTTCATAGATGCAGGTTAAAACAATAAATACAACCTTTAAAATATAAACATAACTCTGATCAATCTGAATAGGCCAACTTAAAGAGATGAGCCTTTAGACCCCTTTAAACGCCTCCACCGACGGGGCCTCCCCAACAAAAATGGGCAGTGAGTTCCAAAGGGCTGGTCCAGCAAATTCATACATTCAGTCACCAGATGTTTTTAACCTGGCCCTTGGAACTGCAAGGAGTCCCCAGGTGAAGGAGAGGAGGGAGTGGATTGAGGTGGCTAGTGTCAGAAGATCACTCAAGTAGCCAGGGCCCAGTCCATATAGAGGCCTTATAGGTGAGCAAGCCCATCTTGAAGATGATCCTCCACCTGACAGGCAGCCAGTGCAGAGCTTGCAGGACTGGGATCACATGACAGGCCTGTCAGCAGCCTGGCTGCCACATTCTGCACCAGCTGCAGCTGGCAGAGGATCCCTTAATTGACCCCAAAGTACAGAGCATTACAGTAGTCAAGCCTGGATGTGACAAAGGTATGTACCAGTGTTGGCAGGTCTTCAGGCAAAACTAGGGGTTTAATCCTGGTGACATTCCTTAAGTGGTAAAAATCACTTTGGACCACAACAGAAAGGGGTCCTTCCGGTCTGGTTCCTATACTTATCGTTCCCACTGGTTCAAATGGGCAGAGAGCAGCAAGGCCAACAGTCTCCACTTGTCCTACTTGGGTGATGCTTTGCAATGCCAGGTCAATAAGAAATAAGATCGCAATTATGGTATATCCAATTTCCTCAGTCGACCTGGCTTGCATCACAGAGACCTGGCCAGATGACGATGTCGGTCCATTTCTTTTTCCTTTTTTTTTACACTTTTTCTTTCTTCTCAGTCTGCAGGTCATCCAGCTGCCATTCTCTCATGCCCTCTCAGACTCCACCAGGCTTACAAGTGCTTCCCAGGGCCAGTGTACACTCAGTACATGTGAGGGGCCCCCTACCTCCACCACCGGGTCTGGATCTATGCTCCGGGAGCAGATCCTCTGGATCTGTGGTTGTGGAGGTATGGCCATCAAGCCACCATGACTGAGTGCCACCTTTTTCCATTTTCTGCTTTCCCTTTGCGCCAGAGCGTGCAATGATGCCAGCAGGGGTAGTGCACATGCTTCTGTGCATACTCTTCTAGGCGTCTGCTCCTTCCCCACCCCTATCTGCAGTATCAGCGTGCTGCCCCAGCCTCCGCTAGGGGTCAGGCATTGGCCAACTACTGATGTCCCCCTTCCCCGAAGAAGGAGAGCAGTCCTAGGGACACACGATCCATCTCTGCCCCTACCGACCCCCGGCGACCCGTGCTAATTTCTGAACATGGGTCACTGGTGTGGCACGAGGTGTGACTTCCAGCACCTCAACCCTCAGCACCACTGGGTCAGTTTTGCTGGTCCATTTCTATAGGTGGTGATCTCATCGCTGAGGTTTTTGTCATACACTACCCAAGGAAGGATTACAGGGGCAGTGGAGTCCGAGTGGCCATCTACTTTAGAACCAGCCAGAAGTTCTCCATGCTCCCAGTGGGATCTACCATGTCATTTGAGTGTGTGGCCATCCGAGGGTGCCCAGGTGCCAGGTATGTATCAGCCTCCAGGCTGCAAGAAGGAGTTCCTACAGGAAGTCATGGATTTCATGGCTGACCTGGTGTTGAAGTCTCCCAGATGGTTAATACTGAGTGATTTCAATGCCTGGGTCGATGATGAACTCTCGTCTTTTGGTCAAGACTTCCTCCAGTCCATGGAGTCAAAGGACCTGCCACAGGTAATTATCTCCAACCCACTTGCACGGTCACTCCCTGAATCTGGTGTTCACACTGGGTCTTGAGATTGAAAAGCTCGAGGTTGATCCGGTTGTTTGGTTGGATCACTGCATGGTGAAGTTCTTGTTTGGGCCCCACCCGGGAATCCCCCCCGTGTGGAGATGGCCCATTACTGCCTTTTAAGGGGTTTGACACCATTATGATTTCAGGTGGTATTGGACCGATCAGGTGTGCTGACTGCTTGCGAAGAAGGACCGGTGGAAGCAGTGATTGCTTATAACAGGGCCATTATCTCAGCCCTCGATTCTGTAACACCAGTCCATGTTTGACCCTTAGCCTCACACCTGCATTCCCCATAGTTTGATGGGGAGCTCAGGGAGCTGAAGACTAAGGGTCGGAGGTTGGAGCACTGCTGGCAGAGATCCTGGGCTGAGAAGGACAAATTGGTTTTGAAATCCTGATTCCCATTATAAGGATTATTAAAAGACAATCTCCTGTAAGAAGGCAGAGCTCCTGCCCAGGGAGATTACCACAGTGAAGAACAGACCAGCTCAACTCTTCTGGATGGTAGACAGGCTTCTTCACCCTACCTGTCTCCAGCCAGTGAGAGCCTTGTCATCTACTAAATGTGAAGAGTTTGCAATGTTTCTCGTTGACAAGGCGTGCTTTATCAGATTGGGTATCTCACCCAGGGCATCTCAGTTGACTTGTGATGTTGGGCCTGGGATTAACAGTGGCCCTCGTCAAGTCTGGAGCAAGTTTGATCCAGTGGAGGTTTAAGAGGTTAGTAGAACCATCTCAAAGCTGTGGCCAATGTACTGTGACCTGGATCCGGGTTCAGCATGCTTTTTAGTGGGCCGTGTTGAGTCCATCGGGCCGGTATTCACCGAGATAGTCTTGTGTTCCCTTTTGGAGGTGGGGGCTTCTGAGCTTTTCAAACAGGCTGTCGTGAAACCCCTCTTGATAAAGCCTTTTCTGGATCCATACTGTCTGGTGAATTACACACCCCTCTCAAATCTTCCCTTTTTGGTGAAGGTCATTGAGAAAGTGGTTGAGGCATGTCTTGCTACCTATGACATCTTTGAACTACTCCAGTTTGGATTTAGATCCAGGTACAGCATGGAGACTGCCCTTGTTAGGGTGCAAAATGATCTCCTTAGGGAGAGATAGGGGAGAACAATCTGTTCTTGTTCTCTTCGATCTCTCTACTGCATTTCACACCGTTGATCATAGGGTGCTACTGGATCACTTTTGGGAATGCTGTGGACTTACTGGTACAGTCATCAACTGGTTCAAGTCTTTTCTCACAGGATGCACGTAAAGAGGGGTGTTGGAATTTTTTCCTCCCAACTGATGCCCTTATCCTGTGGAGTTCCACAGGGCTTGATCCTGTCACCCATTCTATTCGCAGGGTATATGCTGCCTCCGGGAGACACTATTAGATGTTACAGCATGGGCTTTCATTGCTATGCAGATGACACCCAGCTGTACACGTCTTTTGCACCTGGACAACAGAGTGCAATATCTGTCTTCAATTCTTGCCTGGCCAAGGTCCAGGGCTGGATGTCCTCCTACTGGCTAAAGCTCAACCCAGATAAGACAGAGGTATTGGTGACTGAGCCTGGTCATCGGCGAAATGCTGAGTGGGATGGGGAGAACTCTAGCTTAATGTTTGGTGACTCCCAGCTGACCGTCTCAGCGAAGGTGAAAAATCTGGGTGTAATCCTTGACAACGATCTGACACTGAAGGTTCAGATGTCAGCCATTGTCCAAAGTGATTTTTACCACTTGAGGAATATTGTGCAGATTAAACCTTTTATCCTCCCCCATGACCTGCCCTCACTCATACATGCCCCGTGGGTCCCGCAGAGCTCAGTGCCGGGGCTGGTGTTGTTCAATGTCTTCATTAATGACATTGGAGATGACATTAAGCGCAAAATGTGCCTATTCGCATATGACACCAAGCTCTGTGGGAGAACAGATACAGCTGAAGGCATACAGGACCTACAGGAAGATCTGGAAAAGCTAGGGAGGTGGTACAGGATCTGGGAGCTTGGCTTCAATGCCAGGAAATGCAAAGTTATGCATATTGGAGCCAAGAGTCCTAGGACAGAGTACTACCTGGGTGGAGTCTGAGTATCTGCATCAGAGGAGGAGAAGGACCTAGGAGTCATAACTAGTGACCTGAAGCACACCACGCAGTGCAAGAAAGCAGCAGCAAAGGCAAATAAGATGCTGGGAGGCATATCTAGTGGGATCAGTAGTAGGAGAGAGGAGGTTATAAAGCCCTTGTACAGGTCACTGGTAAGACCATATCTAGAGTATGGAGTTCAGCACTGGTGCCCACATCTCAAAAAGGACATTAACCTGCTGGAGAAGGTCCAGAGGATGGCTACAAAGATGAAAGCTGGTCGGCAGGGTAAGGCATACGAGGAGAGGTTGAGGGCACAGAACATGTACTCCCTGGAAGACGAGAGAGAGAGCGAGGGGACATGATTGGGACCTTCAAGTACTTGAATGGGATAAATAAGGTTGATAAGGAGAGTCTTTTTAAGCTGAATGGCAACCATAACATAAGGGTGCATGGTCTTAAGCTGGAGGGTGGGAGGTTCAGGAGAGAGGTCAGGAAACACTTCTTCACAGAGAGGGTGGTGAACACTTAAAATGTACTGCCAGAAAAGGTAATCTCTTTGAAGACAGTAGGCAGCTGTAAAAGAGGCTGGGACAGGTATAGGGGAGGGTAAGGGTCATGGGCAAGGAGGATGGGAGGAGTGGGGAGAGGGGGCAGGGACAGTAGCTCAAGCTGTGGGCTCTGCAACATGAGCAGACTTGATAGACCAAATGGCCTTCTTCTTCTGGCTTCTTCATATGTTCGTATGTTCATATGCCTTTGTAACATCCAGGCTTGATTACTTCAATGCTCTGTACCTGGGGATAACTGGAGGTGCCCTGCGTTGCCTGCAGCTTGTGCCGAACACAGCGGCCAGGCTGTCGGTGGGCCTTCCTAGGTCCTACCATAAAACGCTGGTCTTATGTTGTCTTCACTGGCTGCCAGTGAGGTGGCAGGTTGCCTTCAAGGTTGGATTGCTGATCTATAAAGCCCTACATGACCTGGGGAGTTGCTACCTGCGGGATCTACTGTCTCTCTACCAGCCTCCCTGTCCTCTCCTTTCCTCTGAGGAGGGCTTCCTAGCTGTTCCCAGGGTCCAGTTGAAATCATCTGGTGAGTGCTCATTTTCTGTGACCGATTTGACCCTGTGAAACTCACTCCAAAGATCTTTGAGAGGGGCCCCCTCATTGGAAGCCTTTAAAAGGGATCTAAAGTCCCACCTATTTAAGGAAGCATTTTCCTTATATTAAAATTATTGAATATACTGTATTGCTATTAAGTTTTATTTAGTTTTAGTTGTGATAATAGTTCACTTGTTGCATTTTATATTTTGCTCTTTATATTTTAGATTATTGTATTTTGTTACAGTACACTTTCTTACTACTGTACAGCACCCAGAGCCTCCGGGGATGGGCATTTTATACATGAAGCTTTACTTGTATATATTTTTAAATGTTTTTCTTTTACTCTTTTTTATTTCAGCAAATACCCATTTTATATAAACAATATGGCATTCCAGGGCTAAGGTTGTGGCACTCTGCCGCGGCATCGTGCCACACAACACCCAAGTGTGTGAGGAAAGCCCAACACAACCCACATCCGTTGTGTCTTATTGCATAGATTACCTCTCCCCCCGCCTCCCCAACACCTTTGGAAGAAATAAAGGTGTAGGTGGCCTTAAGTTGGTTGGCTCTGAATCCCACCAAGACAGTGTTGCTTTTGGCGGGAAATGAGAAGCAGATATGAATCGATTGAGTTGGCCCGAATCTTCCTTCCCTTGGTGGTGGTGGTGGGGGGGGGATCATCATCAGGCAGCGGAAGAGGTCCACAGCCCGGGAGCTGTTTTTGACAGTCAGTTGATATTTGTTTGCCAGGTGTTCTGTGTAGTCAAGGGCTGCTTTTATCATCTGAAAAATATCAGCAGGCTGCAGCCCCTGCTTGATTCTGCTGATCTTGTCATTCTCGTCAGCGTCGTCATCTTTTCTCATTTTGACTACTGCTGTGCACTGTACAAAGACTTACCCAGGGGGCAATTGTATCACCTGCAACTGGTTCAGAATGTGGCAGCGAGGTTCCTGACCTCTGTCTGGGAGTCATAGCATATGACTCCCTTACTACAGGCTCTGAGCTGGCAGCCAGTTAGGTAGCAAATTGATTTCTGGGTGCTTTATTGACACATAAAGCCTTGAATGGTCTAGGCACCCCATACTTCAGTGAGCTCCTGACTCCCCTCACACTCTTAAGGGATCTTAGGTCCAGGGGCTGGGGATTGCTAAGGGTGCCACCATCTTGCTTAAAGTCTTCGGGTGACTGAGATTTTTCGGTGACTGCCCTAACCCTCTGGAACATGTTACCTGAGGGGTTTTGAACTGCCAGTTTGCTGCAGTCACTCAAAAATAAATTAAGGTCTTACCTGCTCCAGAAAGCATTCAATCAGTTGCAGATTTATGGTCTGCAATATATAATGTGACAGAATGTACTTTAATATTTATTGTTGTTTAAGTTTGTTGTGTAGGTTTTTAAGGATTTATTTTAGGTGTGAATGCTTTTATGTCTGTGTTGTTTATGGTTTTTGGTATTTAATGTTGATGATATACAGGTGCTCTGAACCTTGGAGGGGCGACTCTTATAAATCAAATAAAATCAACCAACCAACAAACCGATCTTTACTCTGTCCAGTCTCCTGAACAACCACATATTATAACTCTATTTATTTCAAAAGTTTCAGTAGGAACTCAGGTAGACTGTCTGGACCATTGGTCTTTTTCTGCTGTCATTGTCTATGTTTCTAGGTTTCACAAGGAAAGACATACTGCGCTGGTAACAGCTCATTTCCTGATGCGTCCTGAGGGGAAAGGGGTGGTGGGGGTGAAGGGGTAGACAATAACAAAGGTGCAGAATAAACAAAATATAAAATTCAGAATAGACAGTACAGTACAGTACGGTGCAAGAGCAATAAAAATGCAATACAGTAGAGCAGTAGCATTAAAATACAAAATACAGAATGCTGGAACAAAAACAAACAGGGTTGCTCCACTCTAAAGGAACTGTGCCTGGCTAACACTCAAACCTGAAGCATACAATCAAACTGGAACCAATTCTACTCTACAAAGAATCTCTTTTATTAAGTATAAAGTACAACAAAGTGGTGCTGTGCAGTTTAAATACACATCACAACAAGTATGGTAAAAAAGGACGGATACCTACAGACAAAGTCTGCAGGCGTCCAGCCTTTTTCCCATGCTTGGTGTGATGGATATGTAAACCGCACAGCAGCATTTTGTTGCACTTCCTATTTAATAAAAATAATTCTTTGTGTGGCGGAACTGGTACCAGTTTGTTTTTGCACTTTCAGAATACCAAAACAAGTACACAGTACTGTAAAGAGTAAGAGTAATCAAAATACAGTACAGTTGGGTAGTTGCAAATTTCAGGCAGATAAACCAGCATAATCAACATAAAAGGTGCAAGGTCAGTACAAGGAACAAGTGCAGATAGTAACCAGGTGAACTCACTGGATAAAGCTGAGTCAAAACCACCCAGCCTGAGTGAAGGTGCAAGATAGAGCAACACAAGTCCAATACAGTAAGGAAATTGTGCAAAACCATTCCAGACATGAGCGCAGGCAGGAGCAGATTAATGCCACACAGACTAGTGGCTTAGGGTGGTCAGAAGATATTGCTCTGTGCCATTTGAGGGGATGAAACCAACAAACAGGGACAGGGATGCGGGGTACTGTGACAGGGGTCAAGTGCAGTTGTAGGAAGGGGTAGTTAAGTCAGAAAGAAGGGACTTGAGGGAGGAGAGTGAAGCGGCAGAGCAGATAGACAGGGTGAAGAGAGTATCAGAGCTTGGGGAAAAGATACAAGAAGACAGCTTAACCTGCACTAGTTTTCCAGGAGGGGAGGGAGAAGGAATGGGATCTGATGTTCTGGAGAGGGGAAGGGGAGGAGGTTTCCATGTGCCTCTCCAAACCACAGACACACATACACTCGAAAGCCTCAAACCCACAGCAAGGCATCATGGGTATGCAAATCTTTGAATGGGGTAGGCTGACAAGGTATCACCACAGCTGAAGTTGTCTTCTAGGCAGGCTTTTGGATCTGACCCAGTATAGGTTGAAAATGTCAGACTACAGGCATGTTTCCTCAATGTAGTGCAGTTGTCCTCTTAGCCAAATACCAGGTCAGCCCCTTTAGTAGGGAAAGTACTGTTGCAGTAATCTGAAGACAGGAGTCTGATGTTCTGACCTTAGCTATATAACTCTTATTCAGTATTTTTGTCTACTATAGGCTTGCTTAGGTCTAGCCAGCAGGAATAAATGTTTTGTTTTCAAAGCTCTTAATTTCATCAAACTACACCCAGCCACGAAAAGCACACAAATTACCCTAGGCTATCAATGCTATAATTAGTAAAGACTAGCTGTTTTCTTACAGAGCATTCTCTCATTTAGACCTCAAGTGATTGCTAAGCTGTAAATGTAGCCTCCAGTGCCCAATGCATAAGGAAAGTGACTTAAAATTACAGCTGTTCTGCTGTTAAAGTGACTGTAAACCAGTACTTGCTAAATCTATGGTCCCAGACACATCACTGTCACATGGAACAGGAGGCACTGTAGGAAAAAGAAGAGCAATAAACATGGCAATATGGAGATCCCCAGAGGCTGTAAAACTCATAGAAAAGGCCGTAAAACTAGTAGGCAAATTGAGAAAAAATTCCTAATAGCAAACAAAGGGAAGGACACATCAGGACTAAACACGCAACTCAAAACATGCTACACAACCTATGTTTTTGCAAATGTTTTGTGTAGTACTAGAGTGAGTCTGTATACAAACGTCAATGTACGGTATTGCAAATTAGTAATGTCAAGTGTAAAATGCATTTTAAAATATACAAATGTAACCTATGTGTGGTTCTTCTACCTCCTACGCCTTCCCACCTACTGTATTACCCTGACACGGGATATAGCTGTCTTTATCCTCATAAGCTTATGTATTCTTTAACAGCAAGTAACATTCTTTCACTAGGTCTGCTATACTTTACTGTACCTGTACTCTTTTTTTTTAATTTACTGTACTCTCTCCTAGGACAAAGCTGAAATTAGGATGTTTCCTAATAAAATATTGTAAATAAATATAGGATATGGTGTGGGCCTAGTAAAAATGTGCCTGATATTCCAAGGGACAGCTCTTCTCTCTTGCGGACGGGGGTTTCGTGATCCCACTCCTAGGCTGCCAACTGGCAAAAGCCAGGTGGTAATGCAGCGGGATTGCTCAAGTAGCGGCAGTGCTGATGTGCATCACTGCACGCTACATCCCTGAGGAGAAAATGCCAGAGGAAAACCTTGACCAGCTAGGTGACTCCCTGGTCCACTGCATACCCCACACCACTGACTGGATAGGGCTCCGATATGCATTGTGCACTGGGAAAGGGAGTACAGCACTCCCTCTCCAGGCCACCACAGGGGAGGGGGGCATCCTGGAGGGGGGCTCAAGGAGCCAGATAAGTCCCAGAGAAAGTGTGTGATGGGGCTGGGTGAGTCATGGATGAAGGGCTAAGCCAATAAATTAACATAAATACATCAATTTAAAAAAAACAACCTCTCATTACTCCCTGCCTGTTCTACTGCTATTGTACTGACGCTGACAGCCACAGCTGTTGATTACGGTTGGGATTAGTCCCCTGCCCTCCACTCAGCCCAGGTAAACTGCACTAAAGTATTGATTCCTCACTCCTTCATTGGAAGACTTATACAGATCCAACCTCTTAAAATAATTAGTAGGGGTATAGAGATAATCCCACAACATCATGCTCCGATGAGGAGTTGAGTCCATCTGGTAGATCATGATATGCTGAAACCCTACAGAAATGTTCAGTGGTGGCACCTGACTAGGGTCGGATGGGGTCTGTGCCCTGGCAAAAATATGCAGTTACCTATATTATGCCCCTTCATCTCTGGTGCTATTATTACCACCAGGGTACTTTAATTCAATGTTTAACCTGTTTAATGCACTTATACCAACAAAGAGACCCAAAGTTGTTAAATTTTTATTCAGTAACAATATATAAAATTTGTATTTATTATTATTTATTGTTTTAATACAGTTTTTATTTGCTGCATTTGTGTTCTGGTAGGAGAGCTACATAAATAAAGTTGCCTTGCCATTAGTAAAAGGTCACGGTGTGCTAAAGAACAAAAAAACAAAGATAAAATAGGGAGAGTGGCATTGAGGTTTACAATGAATGAGTAGGGCCAACACTTTGGCTGATAAGCTTGAAGGTGTGTCTACACTCAAATTGCGTAGCATCACTGTGGCGTGGCAGGAGAGGCACACAAGATGATCATTTTCTGTTATGACAATTTCACGATATGACAGTGTTTTACTACATATCTGTAAAATATACAAATAATGTACATAAAAGGAGCCAAAATGCCAACAGACTGCATGATACTCAAAATTGAAAACAAAAAAAAAATCATATTTAAGAGCTATTTGAAAGACTTGTGGGACGCAATCTGATCACGTAGCAGTGCGCCCTTCTTATGGAGTCTGTGTACCCCTGCTGTCTTATCATTTCTGGAGCTCCTACAGGAAACACTTACACAAGGAGCTGAGGCAGGTGTGGGTGACTGCCGCAGCACCGTATGGAAGTCATACGTGTCTGAAAATGTTAGGATGTGATGAGCCCCACTGGTACAGTATAAAGGTCTGACATTGTCTGCAATTGCTGATGGTTCCTGTTTCTGTGTTTTGCAGTGTTGTCAATGCTCAGACGAAGAATGGTGCCACTCCCCTCTACCTGGCCTGTCAAGAAGGTCACCTGGAGATCGTACAGTATTTGGTACAGGACTGTGGGGCTGACCCCCACATACGAGCCAATGACGGAATGACGTCTCTACATGCCGCAGCACAGATGGGCCACAATACTGTCCTTGTGTGGCTGGTAGGTGCCAAGCTTTTGTCATGAGAGACAGGGATTTGAGATTTATTTGATTGTTTCAGGCTTTAGGGTGACTGGGAGGGAAGGGGTGCCTTGGAATCCAATCCCACTACTTTTTTCAGTTTTAGGATTTTCAGCCAACAGTTCTGAAAATTCTTATACCCAAACACGGGAACGAAATCTGAGAAATACATTTCTGATTCCGCAAATCTAAGCATCTGTAGTGGCGACTGGTGCATCAACATGATTCATGATTGGGGAGGCAGTGTAGCGCAGTGGTTTAAGGCTCTGAGCTGCAAATCTGGAGACTTGGGTTTGAATCCCACAGCCCTCCCTTGCATACTGTGTGATCCTGAGCAAGTTGCTTAATTTCCCTGTGCTCCCAGGTCGTACCTGTAAACAAGCTTTCAGCTTAGTGTGCTACTTCTGGTTAAACAATTGCAAAAAAAAAACAAAAAAACAACAAAACACCAAATTCTTCTTGCTAGCTTGTTGAGCATACCCTTTGCAGGAAGAATAGACTGTTCTCAGGATTAGAAACAGAATGAGAGAATGCTCTTGGCCACACTGAGTAAACAAACCAATCTTTGTTCAGCTGTACCACTCAGGTAAGGTGAGAAAAAAATTGCAAAAGGTGTGCCTGTTTGAGGCAAATTAAACTTTTTCTTAAAAAAAAAAAAAATAAAACTTAAAAACTGCCTGGATCAGAAAGGCGACACAGGGCTTTGGTCAAGCCCTGCATCAAACCCGTGTTTATTTGCTGCAACTGCACCAGATGTTAGTAGGTCAGGTGCAGTTGCAGTACGTTACCTGATTTATGGCAGTGTGTGCAAATATTTGACGCAAGCCCCATGGAAAGGATACCCAGGATTGCCACAATCTAGACCGGAAAAAGCTGGTCTAACTTGCGACAGTTGGCACATGGGATAGAAACTCCTGATTGCTGGCAGGGAGAATGGTGGAAGCCTTGCACATCATATATTTGGTGAACCCGGGGCTTGTGCCATTTGGGGGCATTTGAAAATCCAGCCCCTGAGTCTAAAATTAATGCCCAAAAAGAAATAAAAACGAGTCTTGTAGGTCAAAATGCAAATTATTTATGGACATGTCATTAACATGGAATTAATGTGCAAATCATACAACTTGCTAGGTTTGAAAAGAAGAGCCTTTTATTTCTTTGAGTTGCATTTTTCTCACTTTCTCTTACCTCCTTCCACTCCTACTCTTCAGGTCATAGGCAGCTGCCCTTCTTCGCACTGGCCATATGCCTTCTATGCTCCAACCAGACCACCAACCCAGTCAAAACCCCCAGTGTGAACTCTTACCCCGTAGCAGGTCCAAGGATGATCTGAAGACATCCAGGTGGCAGGTAGGCTCACGGGGGGCAGGGGAGCCAGTGTTGGTCCCTGTCCTTGTGCTATGATGTGGCTGTCTGGGATGGCCTTTATGGATAGCAGCTAGGGATTTGGTCCCCCTGAAAGTTTCTTCCACCTTCCCAATATGACATACTGTGTCCATCCTGCTGACGCTGACCTTGGGGGACAGGCTAGTGTCATGTGGTTGCCCATGTTGTAAAGGCCACTCCACTGTCCACAAGAAGTACCTGAACAGTGAAACAGTCTTCACCTTCCCTCTGGAATCTGAGAACAATGTCTCTGCTGCACTCCTGTGGTTCCACCGGCTCATGTTTAGAAGTCAGGCTTGCAGTGCTAACCTGGGTCTCCTTCATGGTACCATAATGTGCTGTCACCATCACCACTGGCCCAAGAAGTACCCTTTAGAACCTGTTTGGGTTCTTATTTTGAAATGTTTGTCCAGCGGAGGCACACTTAGCTGTGATAGCTCATTTCCAAGTGTGTCCTGGGGTCAGGTTACGTAAACTAGTTTTAGTGATAGTGAATATTGGCCAGAACACTGGGCAAAAGCCCCAACTCTTGAAGTAAGTGCCATGGGATCTTTAACTTCCACCTGGATAGCCACCAGAGACGTGCAGAAGGGACCTTGGTTTAATATCTCATCTGAAGGGTGGCACCTTAACTGCATAACACCCCCTCCGCAGTGCTGCACTGCAGTGTCAGTATTGGGTAGTAGTCCATGTTTGCAGTGTGCTACTAGAAAGAACCCATGGCCTTCCAACCTTCTGGCCCCAGTGGCAAGTGTACCATGTACTGCACCACCGACACTGAGATAGTAAGTAGGTAAGTATAATTTTATTTATGAAGCACTCTATCCCTGAGGCTCAGGGTGCTGTACAATGTGTAGACAGTGGCAGTAAATCAAAATAAATACATATTTGGTAAAACATACAACAGCTGCTTAAATCAAAGGTATGGCTGACACTAAGTCCTGTAGGATTTTAAACAGACTGTTTTTAAGTAGAGCCAGAAGACATTGGCCCATCCCCAAGCTGATATGCTGCTGAGTTGGTACACGTGCTAGTTAGGGTTTCCTCTGGCTAGATCTGACCAGGGCTGTTCAGTTTTGGGTTATTGCACCCTGAAGAAAAGCAAGGAAAATGGAGGATGTCTTGATCTGAGACCAGAAACAAAATTTGTTACTCTTTATATTGCCGCGTGTGTGCAGCCAACATCTTGCGACAGTGGGGATTTGGAGGCACGGTCGCTGTTGGGTGAATGCAGGGCATGCACCAGTAGGTGCGTCCCTCATTCCCCAGTCAGCAATGCCACACCATGCATACTAAGCTGGCGAGCACATCTAAGGAAAGGCCTGCTGTAATCCGAGCAAAGTTCGTCACACGTAGCGAGCCCTTCCTACATGCTCACCAGCTAGTAGCATGGCAGCACAGTGGCCACTACTTTGCCAACAGCGCCGACTTCAGGGTACCCAATCCCCAGTCAGCTTCCTGCCCTTGAAGTATGTATGAATGAGGTACTCCACGTCGGCAGAATGTACCTCCCAACCCGTTGTTTGCTCGACTGGGGTGCCCAATCCCCGTCGGCATCCGCCCCTTCCCGTTGTACTGTGCCAGATGGGGAGCCCACTCCAAGTCGGCATCATGTCTCCCTTTCTGTGCTGATGGGGTGCCCAATCCCCCATCAGCTACTGTACCTCCCAAACAGCCATGCACGGGGTGCCTAATCTCCGTCAGCATCCGCCCCCCTTCCTGTTGTACTGTGCCGACGGGGGAGCCCACTCCCCATTGGCATCATGTCCCTCCCTTCTTCTGTGCTGATGGGGGTGCCCAATCCCCCATCAGCTACTGTACTCCTCCAAACAAAATAAGCAACCTGTAAAAAAGAAAACCGTCCTTTTTTTTTTTTTCCCTTGGTCCCTGTAAACTGAAAATGGTCCCTCGTAGTCTCCCTACCTACCACTCGCACCCACCACTGTGCACCCTGCCTCCCACCCCCACCCCACCCCATACTTACCTCCAAAGTCCGGTGCGATGATTCGGACTGGGAACACGCTCTGCTTCTTCAAAGCTGACCGAACTGAGGAAATGCCGGTAAGCTGTATAATGGAATGAATAGGGTTTTTTCAACTTTGCTCCATATCTTGGGCATTTTTGGGAATTTTTGCACCAAATTTTCAACATGGGGTTTTTGGGACCCCTCCTCATGAATTCTGTCACAGTTTTGACGTTAATCGGTCCCAAATGGTGATTTCGCAGTCACCGCGTGAAATCACCTTTTGGGACCAGTTAACACAAGGACAGTGGCAGTGTTCATGAGGTGGGCTCTCAAAAAGCCTATGTTGCAAATTTGGTGGAAAAAAATCCAAAATATGGCTGTTTTATGAGCGTGTGTTTTGCAGTTGCTACGCAAGCTCGTAACTTCACGAATTCACAATATTTTCGTGCTAGATTTTCAACATCATCATTTTTCTACACTTCCTTGTGAACAGTACAGCTATCATTTTTCACATTCTGGCTGAAATGTGTTTCTGCACTTCCGGCACACAATACCGCAGTCACTACGGGAAATCAGTGTTTGGGCCAGATTGCAAAAATGACAGTGTCACTGTTCATGAGCAGAGGTCCTACAATGCTTATGTTGAAAATTTGGTGACAATACTCCATAAAATGATTGTGTTATGAGCGTACATTGCGCAGATTGCATGCACGCTCGTAACGTGCATTTGTAATATTTTCACTCTGGATTTTCACCATTGGCATTTTTCCACACCTCTTGATGAACAGTAAAGCTGTCATTTTACATATCCTGCCCGAAATGTGTTTTCGCACGTCCGGTGAAGAATAGCGTGGTCACTGTGAGAAATCACTTTTTGAGACAGCTTGAGGACATGACAGTGACACTGAACATGAGTAGAGATGCTAAAATGCCTATGTTGAAAATTTGGTGCCAAAACTCCATAAAATGCCTGTGTTAAAAGTGTGCGTTGCGCATTTCCCAAGTACCCTTGTAACTTCGCATATCGCATATTTGCAGTACTTATAAGCCACATTTTTACCACTTCATTTTTTTTACACCTCCTTATGAACAGTACAGCTGTTGTTTTTCACATCCTGCCAAACATGTGTTTCCACAATGCACTACCAAAGGCAATGCCAGCGCGACAACATTCGGCATTGACAAATGCCTTGTTTTTTTTTTTTCTTTTGGTGACCAGGTAAGACCCACTAGTCAAGAGTTTCTGTGTTCAGGGACAACTTTCAGTAGGGACATTCCCTGGTGTTTCTGCACCCCATGTCAGATGTTTAGTACGTGATGGTAACGGAAACATTTAAACTCCACAGAACAAATCATAGGTTGCCATGCTTGATTTTGAGAAACATGATGAGACTTAACGCCTCCTGCTGGAAAAAAGAATCAGTAAGGGGTCAGGTTTTTTTAATAGTTACAACATTATTGTTTTAGGCATCAGCATGAGCATAAATGAAAAAATGAAACAGACACATTTATTATGATTTTTGCGTTATTTTTTCCACCAGTGAAGAAATAAGTTGTACCTTACCAATACAGTGACACTGTCTTGAACCAACATCCCAGAAATGTGGGGAACTTTTCCATATGTTTATGGATAAAAACATAGAAATCCCATGTCATTTGCATAAAACCTTTCGGCTGGATGTAGACTACAGTTGTGAATATAGAAAAGTAAATAAATAAAAGGGTCACTGTGCTGCTTCTGGCTATATCTGCTTTCAGAGCGTTAGTTTCAGAGCTGGTCAACTCAGGACAAAAGTAACTACAAATCCCAATAAAAAAGTACAACTTGCCAGAAAGCCATTCAGACAGTACAAAAGTACATACATATTGGCATAGACCTTAATGTGAAAGAAACCAAGTAACACAAGAGAAACAGACATGAACTGTACATAGAGTTATCATGAAAGATGCCAGCAGCAATAACTGTGGGAGCTTATTTCCTCTCTGTTGTCCTTTCAGAGCATGAGCTGGACAATAACATAATCGGATAAATCATTAATCTAATAAGAGTCCCATACATATCTGAATGTACTTGTACCATTAAACAACCTTGAAAACTTTTCTGGGTGCTTCAGAGGAATACAAATCTGAAGCACCAGGGAACATCTTTAAAAAGAGGCAAAAAATTTAAACAGCTTAAATAAAATATGGTTGAGTGAGGCATTTTATGAAAGTTAAAGGAAAACTACACCCTCATATCTTCTAAATTTTGTTTCCGTGTCAACAGACAACTCTTTTCACGTAGCTGTTAGAGATGTGAGCATCTGCTTTAAAAACTAAAGTATGAAGCCTTTGGTTTTAACGGTGTTAAGAAACAACACCTCTGGAGTGGAGAAAATTATAAAAAAAAATGCGGTTTTGCTATAAAATGTCCTGATCTGGGCTTCTTGGATGGCTGGAACCCAAGTGCTGTTGGATCTTTGCCCACGATGACACAGAACTGTTGCAAAAGAACGTCTGTGCCTCAGGCACACCTTGGCCTGTGGGTGTGCTGCTGCACACTAGTGGCAGAAGAGTCATTAAAAAGACAAGGGAGCATAAGCGATTTAAAACAAAAATAAAATCACACAGCTTTTTAACATGTTAAAATCAATGATATCACTGTTCTGATTTGTCTGGTGATGCTTTAACCAGAACAGGGGAAACAAAAGACATGAGGAATCCAAAGCACTTCTGGCCTTCAAGGGAAAAGTAATTGGATGAGTTCACTCGTGGAAAAAGATCTCAGACTCACTGCCATCCCAATATTGCCATTTTTACTGGCAGGTATGGGGTTAAATGTGCTACTGTTAAAGAGCAGGGGACCGCTACACAGACACAGTTGCTGGCACAAAGGGGTTGCTGTGACCATTGTGCACCAGCAGAAACCTTGTGACCCTGTTATGCTATGCACAGTGCTGGTCACAGTCCATCCCATGCAGTGCAAAACACATTGCAACCATTGGGGGCAGTACATATCATATCATAATGACCCTGCAACCCAGATAGCAGAAGCTATTGCCTCCCACCTGTTAACTTTTCAACAGGCAGGCTGCAGGATGGTCTCAAAGCTACTGGCAGGAATGCTTTTGCAGTGAGAGTAGGGGGTTAAGGAGAGGAACATGGCCCACTGGACTGCTATGCTGAGGGATGTGGGTTAGGGAAGGGGATCCAGTAGATGTCAGGGAGTGTCTAAGTTGTGGAGAGTGGGTATGGTTGCCACTGGAGTACCAGGGATGTGGCCATAGGGCTACAGTCAAAAAGAACAATGCACACAAGAGTTGGAAATAAATGATTAAGGGTAATGTATGCAGCCACTGGATAGACACCAGCTCCCCCCTGCTTTGTGGCTCACTGAAACTTCCTCAGGGGTGCAGTGAGCCACGAAGTGTTGATGGGGAGCAATTGGCATTCATTTCTGGCTCTTGTGTGCTTTGCTGTTGTTTGATTCACTTGGCACCCTGTTTTGCGCCTCAACACTTTGCAACCAGGTGTTTCATTTTTTTTTTTTTGCACCTCCCTTGCTCACTGGTATCCCACTCCTTCAGGCCTCAGTGCTCCGCTGCCCACCAGACTCACCCCTTGCTGCCAACAGAGAAAAAACTTGACCTCCAGTATCTCCGACATCCTGCTAGGCAGTTTTGTCCCTGCCGGCAACCTCCCATGGGCCCGGGGGGGGGGTGCTGAGATACCTGGGACTTCAGTTGGAGGGGCCTTGATGGTGTGCTGGGGGGGTGTCTGTTGGCATGGGGGACTCAGAGCCATCATCCAGCATACCAGTATGTAATACAGCATTTGCTCTCCATCCACCACCCACTTTCCACACATGTAGCTGGCTATTGGAGTGCCTGACAGCACATGGTCATCCACTCTGTCAGTGGCACCTCCACCATGTGACCACCAGGAGGTACTATGATAGTGGTGCAGTGACCCCCTGGAGGAGGGCTGAGTCCCTTCGCTGGCCTCTGTTGCTGATAGCCAAGACTCAGTATGTGGACTCGGGTCTCCAGCGTGCCAGAGCAATCCCCCATCCCTCAGCGCCACGGATCTGGCTAAACCCATTATGTTTACAGTACTTGCATTTAACTTTAATATTAATATATTTTAAGTTTTTGACTTTGTCCAATGCGGAAGTGTTAGGAAGGAGCACTCAACTTCAGCAGTGGGGAACGGTATAAAAACATTTAAAAAAATTATTATAAATCACTTGAGCAAAATTCCAGTGATTTATAATAAGAATAGGGCCTCCAAGGAGTATCTCTTATAAGACTCCTCCTGTGATTTTTCAGCAGACAGAACTGCTCAGTTTCATTTTGCGCTCCTGTTATCTAAAACTCATGCTCAGAGTCTCTTATACCATAACAGACACCCGTTAGAGGTCCTATTAACTTATTTTAGGAAAAAGTAATTATTCATCTGTATGTTTCAAAACATAGGAATGCCTCCAACAGATCTCACAACTGCTGTTTGTGTCATTACGCCAGGACTCTGATGAATGGTGATTGTACACTTTTGGGCTGAGCCCCTCTCATCTGGCTTTCACCTTGCAGGTGAGCTTCACCAGTATCAGCCTCACTGACCAAGATGATGACGGTGCCACTGCCATGCACTTCGCTGCCAGCCGAGGTCACTCCAAGGTTCTGAGCTGGCTTCTGCTGCATGGGGGAGAGATAACCATGGACAACTGGGGAGGAACACCCCTCCACGATGCCGCAGAAAATGGAGAACTAGAGGTAATCTACCTTTGAGTACCTCCATGGTGGCATTCCTCACAACATTTCCTCACTTTTATTTCCTCACTTTTATGTGTGTTGCAGACCCTCAAAATGTAAAACTACAAAATGTGGGATATTGTATGAAATCGTGGAAACACAAGCTTAGAAAATTGTAGAACACAGGTGCAATGATGTACTCAGCATTTACAGTACTTTTAATGGACCATCTTAGATGAATATGAACTTCTGCTTTAAAAAGTCACCGTATTATGTGAGGCAGTTCATTATGTGTGGGGTCAGAGGGCTTCTGAGAAGTAAAATGAACAATGTCTCTCTTAGTGTGGGCCAGTGGAGAGGGATGAGATAGAGAGGCCTGCTTGTACAGAAATGTTCAATGTCGTATGCAAAAAGCTACAAACTTGCGGATGTTGAGCAGAGCAGCTGCTGTTAATCACAGAAACATAGCACTGTGATGACAGAAGGGACTTGGGGTCCATCCTGTTCATGCCTCCTGCTGCGCAACAGCAGGTATACCACACCTCAGCATGGAGTACGGACACACAGCCAAAGGTATCCGTTGGAATGCTAACCCTACCTCATGCTGTGTAACCTTCAATAGCATTCTCCCTCAGAATCTGTTTAGTCATGCTTTGAAAGCCTGAATAGTGTTAGCTTCCACAATCTCACTGGCCAGGCTGTTCTTCATTTCAACCACTCTGTGTGTGAAGTAATTCTTTATAAAGTTTCCCCTTATCCAGCCTCCCATTCCCAGTTTGAATGCATGTCTTCTAATCCTCGCCAGCACAGTCCTCTGTGCATGCTCCACCTCATCTCCTTTAATATTTGTAACACCATGATCATGTTTCCACTCAGTCTTCTTTTCTGTAAGCTAAATAATTTGAGTATGTCCACTCGCTCCTTGTAGTTATTGCCTTCTGTGCGTCAGCTTGCTGGTCCTATGTTGCACCCTCCTGATCCCTTCGATGTCCTTTTTGTACTGTGGTAAGTAGGGATGCTTGGAACTGCCAATTTTAGGATTTAGGATTTTAGTAGCTTCTGAATCCTAATCTCATTCCATTTCAAATCTTAAAAGGATCTAAAAATTGGATTTAGAATTTGTATTTGAAATCCTAAATCACAAATGACTATGTGAAACAAGTTTTAGGGTCCAATTCAGGATATTGGATTTTTGAACTGCAAAACCAAAAACCCGAAATCCGAAAATCAGATCAGAATCTGACAAATCCAGTTTCATTTGGAAAATCATGAGCAACGCTACAGACCTGGAGGCAGTACTCTAGATAGGTCCAACTGCGGCCTTGTACAGAGAAGGATCACCACCCGAGACCTGCTCCTTGTACTGCTCCTATATACCCCAATGTTGTATTTGCTCTTTTGACTGTGATAGCACATTGTTTTCCTACATACAGTTCATGATTACCCTGGATCCCTTTCTTCATGAGAAATAGGAACATCCATTGGACACTCTGAGGTCTTTCTGCTGGTCTGACTGTTGTCCTGGGCTTGAGATGGGAACCCAGGTTGACAGTGTGCCAAGCAGGCCCCTACAACATGGTGCCACAGAGCCAGCCACAATTTTTGAAAAAAGTTTTTTTTTTTTTATGTCAGGTTTTCTCCCTGCCTCATCCCCTTTTGTTGTTGACCATGTTACAGCTACCTTACCTGGCCATGAGGGGGAGCTGGTGAGCAGTAGCTATCTCAGAAATGAACTCCCACTCCTTTTCATGGGCCCTATCACCTTTTGACACATTCACACTCCACTGGCTGCCCAGCGGTTGCTCCTGAACCTCCCCACCCCACACGAAGGTCTAAAGAGCCAAGTTTGCACTGAAGGTTATATCTTCATATGAGCCTGCACTACTATTTTGTGAATTAAAACTGGTACAGTATTGTCAAGCATAGAAGACACATTATCATACAAGGTACAATCATGCAGGACAGCCATTATGATCAGCAGTAGCACAGCTGGGTTATATACTGTAAATGATCTCCCCTAGAATCAGACACATATTTCCCCTACCTGTACATACAGTACATGAATAGAAACCAGAAGGAAACATGTGCGAGAGTCAGGACCTACACTGCTTCAATATTTCTTTAAAGATCAATGGCCACATATGATGAAGTTTGTTATATTTTTATTGACAGCAAGACGTTTAGTTTAGTTTAGCTTAGACTAAGGAGGGAGTCAGTGCATTGGGGCAGAAGTTTAATGTCTTTTCAGAATATGTAAACTCGCAAATGGGGAGAGGGGTGCAGCACCTGATACATCGAATGGGAAGAACATCCCTCTCCCCTCAATTAGTGATTAAACAAGAGTTCAGCATGTTTATAGTTCATTTGCATCACCAGGTAAAGAAAAGGTCTGGCTCCCCATATGACTCGCAAGGGAAATGCTGGACCTTGCCCAACAAATAACACACCCAGATCTGGCCAATGGCAAATCATGTACACAAATGCCAGCAGTCTGGGAAACAAGTTCCCAGACTGCAGGCAACAATGACAGAGGCTAAACTGGACACAGTAGCCATTAGCGAAACATGGTTCACCAGTAACCACACTTGGGAGACTTCAGTACCCGGCTATGTACTGTTCAGAAGAGACTGAAGTGCAAAAAGGTGGGTGGAGTGGCCCTTTATGTCAATGAAGATATTAAAGCTACAGAAATTCAGAATACACATAAGGAGACAAAAGAACTGAGTCACCCTGGATACAGGAAATGGAACAGCCATATGAACTGGGGTTGTCTACAGGCCTCCAGACCGGGGAGGGGACATAGACACATTACTGTTAGAAGATATATAAAACATGACAGCTAAAGGGGAGGTTCTGATAACGGGAGACTTCAACATGCCAGATACAGATTGGTCAATACCAGCAGGAACATCCACCAGAACTAGACACATGGTGAATTCCCTGCAGGAGGAGGGCCTCAAACAACTGGTACAACAACCCACAAGAGACAGGGCTATCCTAGATCTAGTACTGACTAACGGGGAAAGGATCACAGATCTCCAGGTAGAAGGTCACCTGGGTGCCAGTGACCATCACATGGTATGGTTCAATTTGGTCACTAGAACTAAATCATCCCATTCCAAGGCAAACATATGGGACTTCAGAGGAGCTGACTTTGATAAGATGGCCAATGGAGTTAAGCTAGCCCTGGCGAGAAGACATACAGGTGAGGGGTACAGGCAAAGTGTGCAAGCATTAAGGATGCAATACTTGAAGCAACATCCTATTGTGTTAGAGAGAAAAGCAAGAGCAAAAGAAGGAGGAAACCACTTTGGCTCTCAAAAACAGTAGCACAAAAGCTCAGAGCCAAAAGGCGGGCCTTTAGGAATTATAAGGGAACGCAGTAAGGCAGGCAAAGGCCCAAGCCGAGGAAACACTAGCACAAACAGTAAAAGCAGGGGACAAGACTTTCTATAGATACATTACTGAAAGGAGAAAGTCCAGAGGGGGTGTTGCTAAGATCAAAGGGGATAAGGGGAAGTGTGTGGAGGAGGACCAAGGAAAAGCATCTATCCTAAATAGATGCTCCTGCTCAGTATTTACTGAGGAGAAGGTAGGGCAGGGCCCACAGCTCAGCACCATGGACACAGGGGGAGAGAGGTGTGCACTAGTCCCTTCAAAAAAGAAAGGGTCCTACAAGAGCTCGATAAGCTCAGGATGGACAAGGCAATGGGACTTGATGGCATACATCCTAGGGTACTAAAGAAGCTAAGGGTGGAACTAGCAGAGCCATTATCAGAACTGTTTAGTGAGTCTGAGCACAGGAGAGGTCTCAGAAGACTGGAGAAGTGCTCTTGTGATCCTGCTCCACAAGAGTGATAGCAGGGAGGAAGCAGGGAACTACAGACCAGTCAGTGTTACCTCAGTAGTGGGCAAGATTATGGAGGCATTCCTTAAGGAAAGGATAATGCAACACATGGAATCCATAGGAGCACAGGATCCAAGACAACATGGGTTTACAACAGGAAGGTCCTGTCAAACTAATCTTATAGATTTCTTTGATTGGGTAACCAGAGTGGTGGACCAAAGGGGTGCAGTTGATGTCACCTACCTTGGCTTCAGCAAAGCTTTCAGTACTGTTCCACATAGAAGATTGATTAATAAGCTGGGTAGGCTTGGGGTGGGTCAGAAGTTAGTCAACTGGGTGGCGTTGGTGGGCAGAAAACCGAGAGTGGTTGTAAACAGTATACAGACAGAAGAGATGCAAGTCACAAGTGGGGTACCTCAGGGATCAGTCCTGGGGCCAGTCCTCTTCAATATCTTCATCAGTGACAATGCAGATGGACTGGAGGGTAAGGTTTGTCTGTATACAGATGACACCAAGATCTGCAACAGAATAGATTATCCAGATGGGGTGTGCAGAATGAGAAGAGATCTGAATAAACCGGCAAAATGGTCGGAAGAGTGGCAACGGGGATTTAATGCAAAGAAGTGCAAAATCATGTACATAGGGAAGAGAAACCCTGAAGCCATCTCTAGGTTGGGAGGGGAGTTGCTGGCAATCATAAGGGAAGAAAGAGACTTGGACATCCTCATCACAGATGACCTGAAATCATCCAAGCATCCCACTAGAGCAGTAGGTAAGGCTAGAGGGATGTTGGGGTCTATTAGTAGGGGTATCACAAGTCGTAAGAGGGAGGTAATAATCCCTCTTTACAAGACACTGGTTAAGCCCCATCTGGAGTACTGCGTGCAGTACTGGAGACCACACCTGCACAAGGACATTAACAAAATGGAGGCAGTCCAGATAAGGACAACCAAAATGGTGCAGTTAATGCATCAGAAAACATGAGGACAGATTAATGGAGCTGAATGTGTATACCCTAGAACAAAGAGGGAGAGAGGTGATATGATCAAAACTTTCAAACATCTTAACGGCATTAACAAGTTGAAAGAGTCTAACATGTTTCGATATAAGAAAAGTAGCAGTACAAGAGGACGCAGCATGAGATTAGAGGGAGGCTGATTAAGGGGTAATGTGAGGAAGGTCTTTTTCACAGAAGGGGTGGTGGATGCATGGAACGGCCTACCTCAGGAAGTGGTGGATATGAATACAGTGCAGGGCTTCAAACAGGCATGGGATACGCATAAGGGAGCAATACAGATGAGTATGAATAGATAGGCCATTGACAGAGTAAAGGTCTATGGCACATTCATAAGGTAGAAAAACTGGGCAGACTGGATGGGCCTTGTGGTCCTTATTTGCCATCAACTTCTATGTTTCTGTGTAGTTTTTATACTGGATAGGCATGTGAGCAAAAATGCCCGTTTTCACAAGTGTTCAGTTAAGGACAAACCGTAGAGGTTACGGTAAATATATACATATATATATATATATATATATATGTACTACGACTACCTCATACCGTCGTTCCTTGTAATCTGGCACAGTAGACCTGTTTGGCTGTAATCACACCTACATGACATACCGTTATGCTGCTAAACCCTTTTATTCTACTGTTGTCAATTATACCATATTTTGCTCTGTATCACACTACCAATGTTGCTGTTACCATGTGCCATTAATGCGTGTCTGTTTATACTCATGCTGCTGCTCTGTATGTACTCTTCTTCTTGTATTACCTGTATTATCTGTTTTATTTGTATTTTCTGTATTTTCTACCATTGTTGATGAGGTACTTTGGAAATGAGCCCTTGGCTCAAAGGTTGTAAACTGATTGCTTTATAAATAAATAAATAAATAAATAAATAAATAAATAAATAAATATATATATATGAACGTGCATTACACAGGAAACAGCATAACAAGGAACAAAGTGCTTTCAATTGGTACATTATACAAACAAACTGTCAAGGGATATGGGTCAGGTCCACATAGCATCTGATTAGGAGGTACAGTTAGGTTAGATAAAACATTGTTGGGCCAGTTAAAGCTTGGGGCATTTACATGCCAGTGCACTAGAAGGTGATCCTTTAGGTTGTGCTTGAATGAGGCAGTTGAGTGACGTTGGATAAGCGAAGGGGGGAGATTATTGAAAAGTTTAGCACCCTTGTAAGAGAGGGTGTTTTGGCCTTGGGTGGTGCAACAGAATGGGATGGTAAAGGAGTGTCTGATGGGCCGTGAAAGGGTAGACTTGGGGAAGAGGGAGATGATGCTGGTGAGTAGATGTCCCAGTGCAAGTCTGTGGAAAAATGTAAGGATTTTGCAGTTAAGCCCGTCCTCAGTGGGAGGGCCAGTGGGCTGAATTGTAGAGGTCACAGTGGTGTGTTAGTCTGGGAAGGCCAGTGGCAAACTGTGTGACATTATGGTAGGTGCTATGCAGCCTGCTCAGTTTTTTGCTGGGAAGGGAGGGGTAGTAAATCAAAGCTCCATAGTCAAATAGGGGGAGAAGGAAACTGGTGATGAGTAGTGTCCTGGATTCAGGAAATAGGAAAGGTTGGACTTGGTATAACATGCTGAGCCTTTGGTGGGCTTTCTTAATAAGTTGTGTGATATGGCGACCATAGGCCAGGTGGCAGTCAAGGAGCAGGCCAAGGTATTTAAACTCCGTGACACTCTCAGTGAGGTTGCCATCATTGTCAAGGAGTGGGAAATCAAATGCTGCACGTTTTCTAGAACCAGAGAAGACCATGGATTTAGTTTTTTTTCGAGTTAAGGACAAGTCCTCTGGATGAGAACTAGGAGTGGAGCCTGTGAAATTCTAACTGGAGTTTGTCAAGAAGGGAGGTGGGGTCATTATCTTTGCAGTAGAGTGCAGCATCATCTTCACAGAATATTAAATCAGAGTGCTGGCAGATCTCTGGGAGGGAGCTGACCACGAAGGAGAAGAGGAGGAGTCCCAGGATAGAGCCCTAGGGAACTCCATATTTGATAGGGGAGAGGATGGAGTAGACACCTTCTATCACAGTTTTGTAGGATCTTTGACTGAGGTAGCTGGAGAACCAGTTAACAACATCTGAGACAGAGACAGAGAGAGTGAGAAAGCAGCCACAGCTTCCTTGAATCAAGGAGGTTATTTTCTAGACTACACTGAACTGAATTATTACTTTTTGAACCTGTGTAAGTAACTAGTATTGATTCTGTTTTTGGGGTGGACTTTTCTTAGTTTTAACTTTAATTTGCCAGGGAGGAACTGTAGCTGAGAGATATTTGCAGTCAGTTGTGACTAGACCTGTTACTTAGCCTTTGTGAAATAGGTGTCTGAAAGGAAGGAAGGCTCTCCGGGGAGGAGGGTAAGAGCTTAGGTGATTGTTTCTGGATGGCATAGGTTTACTCCCACCACCCTCCCCTCACCCCACTAGCCCCAAGCGCATAACTTCCTTTATAGCAGGGGCTCTGACATCACTTCCCCAAAACTGCTAACAACATACACCTGTTCATATCCTTAAAGGCACAGCACACTGAATAGGGGGTAGAGACACTCAAGCTTGCACACACTAAAACAAGAACAAAAAACAACAAAAAAGCATCTGTAACTGGAAGGGACACAGACATGTGGGGAGTGGTGCAATGCACTGGCTGAGGAGCAGCAGTCTTCCAGGAGACATTCTGGAGACTGCATTGCTGTCCTATTTGCAGGCAGCTCTCTGGTCTGAGGGAGGAGGTTGTTCGTCTCCATGCTGACCTGGCAAGGATTCAGGAAACCTGCTCCCCCACCCAGGGACCACCCAGGTCACCACCACTACCTCAGAGGTTACCAAGAAAGAGGAGTGGTTGGACCACGCTGGGCTCAGGGAGGGTGAGGGTGGTGGAACAGAGGCGCATCCCTCCAGCTGTGCATCTCCAAAATTCATTCACCACTCTAGCGGAGCATGGTTCCTCTATGGAGGCACCTGCAGTGGAGACCAAGGAGGATGCTGGGAACCTCCACAATGGAGACCCACAGGAGGGTGGCCCAGGACTCCACAGGGGAAGGAAACAGCTCCTGGTGGGGGACTTAATTGTTAGGGGGGTAGAACTGGGGAGGGAGGGGAAAGGGAGGTAAGGTGTCTGCCTGGTGCCAAGGCTTGGAGGGATAGGAAATGAATCCTCAGGATCGTGGGAGCAGCGGCAAGGGAGAGAGCTGGATGTCATTATCCACCTAGGGACGAATGACCTGGCTGAGAATGGGATCAGAGCAGTGCAACAGGAGTTTGTGGAGTTGGGGAGGTGCCTTAGACAAGTAGCACACATGGTAACTTTCTTGGAAGTGCTACCTGTCTATGGCATGGATGAGGCTAGGGTACTCCGCACCATGGGATTCAATGACTGGTTGAAAAGCTGGTGCAGAGCTCAGGGATTTGGCTTCATTGGGGACTGGGGCTCCACCTGGAGGGATGCAGGCCTATACAGGCATGATGGTCTGCATCTATCCAGGAGGGGAAACAGGATCCTAGGTGATAGGTTTAAATGCTTCAATGGCAAGCATTTAAACTAGCCAAGGGGGAGGCACTGAAGAAGAGAAGAGAAATCCTAGCCCCCAAAAAAGAATCAAGGTAATTAGTGAGGTAAACGCCAAGATAGAGTGGTCAACAAGGAGAAGGGCAGGGGTAAATGGAGAAAAAGACAAAGGCAGTAGGGACAGGGATGGGGCAAAAGAAATAAAGCCATAACAAAATGGAGGGTCATGAGTACCAATGCCCATAGTCTAGGTAAAAAGCTCCATGAAATGGTGGCCTTGATGGAAGAGGGATGCCTGGATATTGTGGCAGTCACAGAAACATGGTACACAGAGAACCATGACTGGGATGTCAACATACCAGGGTACACAATCTACAGGAGGGACAGGGAGGGAAGAAGAGGAGGAGTAGCTCTCTATTTAAGGGACAGGATCAAAGCAACAGAACTAAAGGGTAAACAGGGAGGAGAGGAGGCACTGTGGGTCACCCTGGAGACTAGAAATGGCTCCACAATCCGCACAAGGGTTGTATACAGACCCCCTATCTCAGGGGGAGGAAATGGACAGGGAAATGATAGAAGGCATCCTTGGGATGGCAGAGAAAGGGGAGATATTGCTGATGGGGAACCTGAATATGCCAGATGTTGACTGGAGCACCTTTGCTGCAGCCACATCCAAGAGCAGGGCCATTCTTGATGCCCTACAGGGGGCATGACTCAGACAGCTAGTTTTGGAACCCACTTGGGAGAGAGCAATCTTAGACCTGGTACTCTCAAATGGGGATGGAGAGAGGATCTCTGATCTTGAAGTGGGTAGCCATCTGGGAACAAGTGACCACCAAACAGTGTGGTTCATGATAAACTTAGCTGTAGAGTCAAGCCACACAAAAGTGAAGCTACTGGACTTCAGGAGGGCTGATTTTGTCAAAATGGGAGAGTGCCTCAGAAAAACACTAGTAAACAGGCAAGAAGGTGGGGTGGAGCAACAATGGGAAACATCAAAACCGCCATCTCAGATGCAACAAGCCTTTGTGTGAAGCAAATAAACAAATCAAAACGAAAGAAAAAACACTATGGTTCTCAAAAGAAGTGGTGGGAAGGTAAGGGAGAAAAAGATAGCATTCAGGAAGTATAAGGAAATACAGAAGGAGCAGGACAGAGAACTGTACCAGTTAAAGCAGAAGGAAGTGGGTGAGGCAGTCAGAATAGCAAAGGCCCAAACCGAGGAAAAGATAGCCAACTCAGTTAAGAAGGGGGATAAAACCTTTTATAGGTACATTAGGGAGCAAAGAAAGACTAAGGCAGGGATACTGAGGCTGAATAAAGAGGAAGGTGGTTGGGCAGAGATTGACAGTGAAAAAGCAGGGATACTGAATGAATACTTCTGCTCAGTATTCACAATGGAAAAGCAGGGGAAATACCTAATCAGGTCAATAGAAGCACTCTGGATAGGGAGGTTGATATTAGTCCTTTCACAGAAGAAAGGGTTCTGAAAGAACTCTTAAAACTGAAGGTGGATAAAGCAATGGGGCCTGATGGGATTCACCCCAGAATTCTAAAAGAACTAAGGGAAGAACTAGTAACACCACTGACTACCCTTTTTAATAAATCATGGGAGGATGGTGTGGTACCTGAGGACTGGAGGAGGAGGATGTGTTCCTGTTCACAAAAGTGGGAGCAAGACAGAGGCAGAAGCTACAGACCTGTCAGTTTGACCTCAGTGGTAGGGAAAATGATGGAATGACTTCGGAAGGAAAGAATTGTTGAGTACCTAGAGGCCAGTGGGGCACAGGACCCAAGGCAGCATGGATTCACAGCGGGAAGGTCATGTCAGAGAAATCTAATTGATTTCTTTGACTGGGTGACCAAAGCTGTAGACCAGAGAGGGACTGTGGACATGGTCTACCTAGACTTTAGCAAGGCATTTGACACAATCCCGCACAAAAGATTAATAAACAAATTAGCCAGCCTGGGAGTGGGTCCCAGGGTGGTAGCCTGGGTAAAACACTGGTTGGACAACAGGACACAGCGGGTAACAGTAAATGGAGTCCACAGTGAAGAAAGCAGGGTTACTAGTTGGGTACCGCAGGGTTCAGTACTGGGGCCGATCCTTTTTAATGTCTTTATAAGTAACATTGCAGAGGGACTGGAAGGGAAAGTATGTCTCTTTGCAGATGACACAAAGATCTGCAACAGGGTTGATACACAAGGTGGGGTGGAAAGCATGAAAAGGGACTTGACAAGGTTGGAGGAATGGTCAAATGTATGGCAGCTTAGATTCAATGCAAAGAAGTGCAAAGTAATGTACCTGGGAAACAAAAACCCTGGGGAAGAGTACACAATGGGGGGTGAGATACTAACAACAAAAATGGAAAGGGACCTGGGGGTAGTCATATCAGATGACCTAAAGGTGGGCCAGCAATGTGAGAAGGCAGTAGGGGGGGCTGGGGGATACTGGAATGCAGAAGGAGAGGCATCACCAGTAGAAAACAGGAAGTTCTGGCCCTCTGTACAGACAGTTGGTTAAGACCACATCTGGAGTATTGTGTACAGTTCTGGAGACCCCATCTCCTCAAAAACATAGACAGGGTGAAGGCTGTCCAGAGGAGGACAACCAAAATGATGCAGGGTCTGCATCAGAAGACATATGAAGAAAGACTAAAGGAACTAAAGATGTATAGCCTTGAGGAAAGGAGGGAGAGGGGGGACACGATAGAAACTTTCCAATACCTCAAGGGAATCAAAAAAGCCCATGAGGGTAGCATCTTCCAGAAAAAGAGATGTGCAAAAACAAGGGGGCACAATTTGAAGATGGGGGGATGGCTCAGAGGTAATGTGAGGAAGTATTTCTTCACAGAGAGGGTCATGGATACATGGAACAGCCTTCCTGAGGAGGTCGTAGAATCAAAAACAGTGGGGAATTCAAGAATGCATGGGACAGACATAAGGTAATTCTAGTGGGGGGTAGGAGGAAGTAGGCTGTTGGTTAACTAGGATCTGCAGCTAATCCGTTAGGTAGGGAAATGAGCAGACTAAGTGGGCCAAGCGGTCCTTATCTGCCGTCAAATTCTATGTTTCTATGTTTCTGAGGAGAAGTTGAGACTGGTGAGGGTGCAGAGGAGAACTTTGTGGTCCACAAGGTCGAAGGCTTTTGTGAGGTCCACAAACACTGAGCTAGTGTAGAGTCCTTCATCATTGGCTTTATCGACAAATTGAGTAAATTTGACCAGAGCTGTCTCAGTGTTGTGGCCTGCTCTGAACCCATACTGGGCTTCTGTTTGCAAGTTGTATTTCTCCAGCTATTTTATGGTTTGGTCAAGGATGATTTTTTTTCCATAATTTTAGACAGTGGTGCAAGGAGGGAAATGGGCCAGTAGTTAGTGACATCATTTTTGAGGCCTGGTTTGTGGAGGGGTTTGATGGCGGCACATTTCCAGTTAAGGGGGAAAGTACTCGAACAGAGGGAAAGGTTAAAGATGTTGGTTAGGGGGAGGCAATAGGCTCACAGACCAGCTTAAGGATGTGGTAGTCGATGTTGTCTGGACCTAGGCTGGGTCTGGGGTTTTTGGATTTAATGAGTCTGATTACCTCCTGGGGTGTGAGGTATCGGAAGTGGAAACTGGGGAGGTGGCTGGTGGTAGGAGGGGGTTGGGAGGGCCCAGAGTTGGGCGGAGGGTTGGGCTTGTACTTGTTGAGGTTGCTGAGGTAGGAGTTGAAATGGATAGCAACTCATAAAATGCAATTATTTTATTTCAAGTTCTTGCCTGGACAGCATATTGAGCATAAAAATAATTTCCAGGTGCAGGCTTGGTGGTGGGGGGAAGGAGATATACAGGGATGGAAGGATAGTGAAGAGGCTATTAACAGCAGAACTAAAAGCATATTTACAGGAAAGGGTGAAACAATGAGCATTAGGTACAATAACAAATACACTGCTTATATTTCAAAGGGTGGGAAATCTCCAGTAAGCAAACGGGGAGTGGAAGTACTTAATGCGCCAAAGGTAGAGGAACACCGGCAGCTCAGCAGAGAAAAAGGCAATATTCAGTGCCGCAAATGGACTCAAATGACCAGCAAGTGCAGAGCAGGGGTAGATGGCAGGAGAAAGCATGAGTAAGATGGTAAGCAAATAGGGAGAGAAAAAGCTTTTCTCAGAGCTTACCAACTACCTGGAAAAGATCAAGGAGAGTAAACACCATGTGGCATAAGTGGTGGACCCCAGGAGGACCATACTGGAGATAGAGGAACAAGTGAGGGGGCCACTTACAGTAGTTTGTTATGAGTCTATCCTTTCAAATTTAGTGCCAGATGGATGGAAAGTGGTGCATATAGTCCCCATTCTTTAATTTATTTATTTATTGCAAATGTTCTCTTCGGTTTGGTACCCACCTGCCCACCTACTCCCTTGGTCGTACCTTTGCTGTGTCTACCTCCTCCTCCTCTGCTCCTCTACTGCTGTTTCCCCCTTCCTTCCTGTCCCTCTCAACCCTGCATGGGGCTACTATGCACCCCTCCCTTCTCCTATGCCTCTGCACCTTATTTTGTGGGTGGGAGTATTTCCACTGTATTCTCCTTGATCCATCCTGTCAGTGACTCTCTCACTTATCAATTTACTAGTGAACCCAATGTATTTTGCACTTTAAGTGTCATTTTCGACACATATGTTATGGTCTCTGTGTTACTGTAACTAGTATTTTTGTCCAGCACTATAACCCGTGACTGTGTACTTGGATCTGTAAACTGGCCTAATATGTCACCTTGTTTTTCTATATTTCTCTGTATGTGTTCCTACAGTGTACTGTAAGCTGCAGCGCCTCATGTTGTGGCCTGTTCACTTATTGTATATTACCTGTATCTGTATTGCCTGTTTGTGCCATGTTGTGGCCCAGGTCTTGGCTGAAAACGGTCTCTTGGATCAGTTCACCTACCCAGTTACCAAAGACATAAATAAATAAATAAATAAAATGTTTTACCAGGCAAAATATACTGAGCAGGCAACAGCTCGTTTTGAGATGTATCCTAGGTGGAGCAGGGAGGGGAAAAAAGTAACAGTACAATAATGTGCAACAGGTAAAAATAAAACTAGCTAATTCTGCAAAAGATGACAATAAAATTCAGAGCAGGATCAATAGCTGTAACTGGAGAAGGGAGTGGGGAGACTACACTAGTGTGAGTGTGGAGCGTAGGGCGAGCAGTGAGTGGAGGGGCTTGAACCCACAGCTCATGAGGCAGGATCAGGAGCAGTTACCGGACTGAGTTGTGAAGTCACCGATGGGAGATTTGAGGGAGTACAGGGAAGAAGCAGAGTAGATGGTGAGTGGGAGAGAGGACTAGAGTTAAGGGAGGTAGGAGGGGAAAGCAGTTTGACCAGCAGTGGAGTTCACTGGAGTAAGGGATACTTTGACTGCTTAGCTGCATTCTTATCTATTCCTTGTGATTGCTGTATGGGCATCTACAAGGTATACATGTTGATTACTTCCCCTGCAGCCACACAGGGGTTTTGCTGTAATGTGTTTGGCTGCTCTTTGTATATTATGTATATAGCCTTGCATATAGAAGTCTTGTAAGTGTCTACATATATTCCTATACTTTCATCTGTTCCTGTCCCTCCCCAGGTTGCAGCTGGAAACAAGCCTCTGAGCTCTGTTTGCTTACCTGCTAAAATATATTCAACATAAATAACTAAACCACGCCGACGACCCTGGTTCAGGAATGACTTTGGGTTGCCAGGAGCCGGCTGAGGGAAGGGGGCTGGAGAGGAATTTCCCCTCAAGGGGTGGACACTCGCTCCTCCGTAGTCTTGCACCCATTGGGTGGTGGTCCGATGGGTGCGCAGATGGCAGGAGTGGCGACATAAGTCTGGGGTGGGGTGGAAGGGGTCACTAGATCCTGGCATGCGCACGTGCACACATGTGTATGTCAAGACCCCGGAAAGGGGAGAAAATGGTAAAAATAAGAAAAATTGGATATGAAAAATAAATAACTAAAAGGGTGCGAGAGTCAGTATTGAGAAGGGAGTATGAGGTGTTGGGGGATGACAGGAGTGAGGAAAGGTACGAGAGAAGGGAGTCAAGCCAGAATCTGAAGATCAAGGGAGCACAATGGGTGAGGCACCTTGCTTCAAGGGCAGGGAGAGAGAGGGTGGATTATAAAGAACAAGGTCAGATCTGGTCGAGTACAGGCTGGTCAGCCTACATCAGTGCCTTCTTAGTTGACTGGTGGCCTTGATTAAATTCACTATAGCCATTAATAAGCATAAAGAAGTAATTAAATATTACCCCCACCAACTTCAATGGGTTGCACCCTGCGCTGTTCCTAGGCACACGTCATTACGTGCCTGAGCATAGGGCAGATCGCAGCAATAGGGGAGTGGAAGGTATTGGCAGGCCAATTCATTAAGGGCAAAATACAATTCCTTCCCAACCTGTCGCAGCTTCACTAAATAGTATTAAACTTATACAGTGAGGCAGTCACCTGCCTACACTGTGTAAATACGAAAGTAGTACCAAATCTTGGTAAACCACTTTAAATACACGATTTGTATAATCCTGAGATAGAACTGATACACGAAAATGACTTGAAGAATATTTTTCCTTACTATCACACTTCTCAATAAAACATAATTCATTAAAAATATCTTTAAATAAAAAAGGATGATTAAGATTTACTGTATGGGGGTGTCAATGGGCTTTCAGGGTTACTTTTTTTTTATTTTCAATTTTTATTATATAAATATAAAAAACAGATGATACAGGTCATACAATTAAGAAAAATACTGAGATAAAATCCATAAATTATGTCAAATATCTATGAAGTATACATTATGTATGGGCAGCAAAACCTGTTCATCCTGACCCCCAGCCTAGGGACAGTTAAGGCATTAGGAGCCTCAAGACAAGGAAGACCTGAAGGGCTTTGCTTAAACAGTCTCTTTAATAACACAACAGTCCGGGGACTACAGCTCCAGCAGCCGTTTTAAAGCATCCCCACCTCCACTACGATAGGAGACAGCTCATCCAAAGGAGTTTTTCATGAGGCTTGGAGCCTAAGTCCTGGTTGCTTTTCACATGCCAAACGCATCATTGAAGTATCTCTTTTATACCTATACAACAATAATTTTAATAAAAGTTGATTCATAACCCATATGAGTCATTTTCAAATTATAAACATACAATGCTTATGAAAACTTAGAAACACCTTACAAAAAAAGGCTGAAAAGAGGGAGGTCACTGCTCCACTTGAAAAGAGGAGTTTGGGGGCTCCCAGACATAAAATAATGCCCCTCCAGCCATGCCCACCCCAGGACAGATCCCATTAGCCAAAATTCAGGTCAGGCCCAAAATGGCTACACATCTCCCTTTGCCTAAGGAACAAAATCAGTATAGTGCTCAACTTGGTACATGACCCATCTATGCCATCTGAGAACAAAGGCCTCCACCCGATTTAGAAGTCTGGCAGAAAGCATCTCCAGGGCATATATTTCCTTAGCAGGAGCACATTATGCCTCCCAGGTCGGAACTGTCTGTGTGTGCCATAACTGAGTGATAGTCTTTTTGGCAGCAAGTATAAGCAGGGTACTTTATCCACCCTGACCCTCTCAGGCAGTGTGGCCGTTAGTATATAAGTGAGTGTGAATAACTCTGAGCAAGCATAAATGGATATTCCTGAATAACCTCCCGCCAATAAGGAGCCAATGGTTCACATGCCCACAAGATATGTGCCTGGTCGGTCATCTCACACCTGCATGCTCTCCAGCATTTCCCAAAGTCTGTGCCGGAGAATTTCGCCACCACAACTGGGGTGCAAAAAAATCATGTTCAGAACTTCCACAGGCTTTTAGGTTTTCATTGTTTTCACCCTCCTGATTTCTCTGGTCTGTGCTATTTTGATGATGTCATTGTTGTCATTGGTGTCTCATTATTTCTATTCCCAGGCCATCATAAAAAAGTTATTTTTTTTAAAAGTGAAACATAAACTTATCATAACACAATTAAAAGCTTTTGATTTGCAGTGTTCTGGCAGGAGGGAAACTGCACTGACTTAAATAACATAGAAACATAGAATGTGATGGCAGGAGAAGACCGCTAGGTCCATCTAGTCTGCCCAAGGTTACTTGTTTGCCTACCCCCTACCTTATTTATCCTATCCCATGCCCTCTTGAACCCTCCTACCATCTTTGCCCCCAAGATTCCTGGTGGCAGGCTATCCCATGCATCCACCACAATCTTCATGAAGAAAAACTTCCTGACAGTGTTTGGAAATCTTCGATATTTCAACCTCAGTTCATGCCCCCTTGTTCTATTTCCTTCTTTGAGGTGGAAAAGTTCCTGCTTTTGCACCTAACTGATGCCTTTTATGTACATGAATGTTTTGATCATGTCCCCCTCTTCTTTCTCTGTTCTAGAGAGTACATGTTCAGTTCCCTCAATCTGTTCTCACATGACGGCTAATGCAATCCCTGTATCATTTTTGTCACCTTTCTCTGTACTGTCTCAATCCAGTCAATGTCCTTCCTGAGGTGAGGCCTCCAAAACTGGACACAGTATTCCAAGTACGGCCTGACCAGCGTTCTATACAGTGGTAGGACTACCTCCCTTTTCCTGCTCGTGATTCCTCTCCCAATGCATCCCAGCATGCCTCTGGCCTTTAGTGCCACCTTCTCACACTGTTTCCCTGCCTTCAAATTGTCTGATATTATGATGCCTAGATCATGCTCCTGGTTCATGGCAACTAGTCGTTCCCCACCTAGGTAATATTTCTTCTTGGGGTTACCTCTTCTCAGATGCATGACCTTGCACATTTTGGTGTTTAATCTCAGCTACCATGCTCTGGACCACTTCATTTTGCCAGCTCCCTCTGAGGACTCCACCCTATTGCATATTTTTGTGTCATCTGCGAACAGACACACTTTTTCCCTCAATTCCAGTGGTGATGTCAGCTATGTATATATTAAATAGTAACATCCCCAGCACCGAGCCATGGGACACCCCACTGGCTACCTCTCCCTCCTCTGATAATGTGCCATTTACCTGGACCCTTTGTGTTCTGTCTTGCAGCCAATTCTTTACCCAGTTTACCACCTCCTGTCCCACCCGTGCAGTCCAACTTCTTTACCAGCCTTCTGTCTGGAACCAAGTCAAAGGCTTTGCTAATGTCCAGGTAGACCACATCCACCCCCCCATCCACTGTCTTTGTAACCCAGTCGAATAATTTGACCAGGTTTGTTAGATGAGACCATCCCGCTGTGAAACCATGTTGTTTAGGGTCCTGCTGACCACTGGCTTCCAGGAATGCTAATATTCTCTGTCTTGAGTATAGATTCCATAATTTTGAACACTATGGATGTGAGACTTACCAGATGGTAATTTCCCACCTCTTCCTGGCTGCTGGATTTGTGACATGGGACCACCGTTGCTCTTCTCCAGTCCTCGGGGACCACACTACTCTCCAGTGATCTGGTGAACAGTTTTGCCAGTGGAGCTGCCAGTTCCATACTCAGTTCCTTCAAGATTTTAGGGTGTATTTCATCCTGTCCCATGGCCTTATTCTCTTTGAGCTTGTTTAGTTCCTCTAAGACCTGGTCCTCTGTGAAGGGGCTAGTATCGACTCTTGGCCCAGGGGTGCTGTTTTATGGTATCGCAGGACCGTTCCCCTCATCTTCTTCTGTAAACACCGAACAAAAGTATTAATTTAGGATTCTGTCTTCTCGTGGTCCCCTTCCACTGATTTTCCTTCCCCTGCCATAATCCTTACTATTCCCCCCTTTGCTTTCCTTTTCTCTTTAATATACCAAAAGAAAGTTTTGTCTCCTCTTTTGCCCTTTTTGCTATTCTCATTTCCGCCTGGGCTTTGGCCCTCCTTATTGTCCTGTTCGCCTCCCTCATTATTTCTTTGTACAAGACTCAATCTTCTTCCTTCTTAGTATCCTTGTATTCCCTCTTGGAGTAACCAGAGAGGATGTGTTTTCCTTTTTGCCTTGCTGACCCTCTTGGTGCATTGGTATGTGGCCATCTTGATTGCTCTCTTAAGTTCCTTCCACATGTCCTCCACCTCTCATCTCTTACGTCTTTTAGGTTCTTTCTCAGACTGGTTCTCATTTTTTGGAAGTCCACCCTCCTGAAATATAGCACTCCTGCACCCTGCAGAGCCAACAATATGTCTTTGCTTCTTGTTGTTGCCGCTGTTAGTGAGCTCCAGTTTACATCTGGGAGATTAAAGTCACCTACCAATATCACTTTGCATTGGTCTGTCATTTCGCATTTTGTCTCTGTTAGTTCCTTGTCCCTGTTTTCTCTCCCTGCATTGGGGGGCCTGTATATTATTCACAATCTGATGATAGCCCCCTTACCCAAGTCGACTGTTAGCCACAATGCCTTGGTCTTCCCGGAGTCCCCTGCATCTCCGTGGCTTTTATTCCCTCTCAGATGTATATGGCCACCCCACCCCCCCCCTTTTACCCTTCCTGTTCTTTCTGAACAGGTTGTACCCTGGGACTGCTCTGTCCCATCCATGGTTGTTTGGGAACCAGGTTTCAGTTATAGCCTCCCAGTTCAACCTCTCTACCGACATTGTAGCCATGAGGTCAGGAAGTTTATTTAATAGGCTCTTGGCATTTATAACTGTCGCTCTCCAGGAATGTGTCTCCCCCTTGGTTTGGGTTTCCACCCCTTTCCTTTCTGCTCTGATCTGCTGCCTCCTCCCAGTCTAGTATGTAAGTCTACAGTCTTTTGGGGAGTGGTGACTAGTGCATTGGTGGTTGAGGTGTGCACTGTCCTCAACTCCCCTATGATTAGTTTAAATTACTCACATAGACATTGAATTTCTGGCCAAGCACTCGCACCCGTTCTTTGGTTAGGTACAGTCCATCGTACCTAAAAAAAACTCTCTCCCATCAAACTACTGGTTCTAATCAAGATGTTGCAATACTAAAAACATGTGGTATAGATTGCAGCTGGCAATAGTGCTATGCACCGGTATATTTCAATATTACTTTTATTTAACAGAGATTACTTTGTACTCGTAGTCGTAAAATACGTTCATTGAAAGATATAGCCAATTAAAGCACTAGTTCATTTATACTGACTTCCATGAGAATACCTGCTTACGTAAAAAAGCTAATGAATATTACAGTATTGGCAAACAGTTCTAACAGGCGATAACATTACATATTAATGAACTTTACAATATTATATAGTTAACATCCATATAGATAAATTTGAACACGAGCAGCTGCTCAGACAATTAAAACAATAATTTTCTGAGACATTTAAAAAACATTGTTTTAAGAATTTCAACATAAAAAATCTAGGAACTTCAGAATCTGCTTTGTCATGTAGATGTAAGCAGCAACACCCAATCAGGTGTCTGGTCCTGCTGAGTGTGTTTCACCTTGGGCCTAAATCCACCCAAGAAGTATATTTCTGCATGATGAGACACATTGGTGCATGTTATTGCGCTTATGAAATAGTCCTAAAAGATTAAAAATAATGAATAATTAGCTGAAAGAGTTGTGTTGCTCAGTTATGCTAAAGTAACCAGACACAATATGGCACAGTTCTCAGCCAATCAGATAGCAGAATTTTTCCAACCAGTTTCATACATCTTAAATATGGCTTAATGGGGTACATCTTTGTGCAGCCTCAATGTGCGTGCACTAGTACACAGAAAAAAAAAAGTTCTTACTTTTTTTTTTTAAATAAAAGGGTTTTGTCTCTTCAGAGCAGATGAGTCAGCTATTCAGCCTTGTCCCTGGGCACTGTCAGCATTTCCTTGCCTCACTCCTAGTCCAGGAGGTAGGTTCCCCTGCAGATTTCCCCCACCGTAGAGGTGGGGGTAGGGCTACCCCCCCAGTGCTCTCATCCTGAAGTCCCCCCCCCCCAGCTGGAGCAGCAGGGCAGATCATGGTGTCACTTGTGAGGCATCACTAATCCCTGGTCCCTTTGTTTTCCACTGTGTTTTTCCTCTCATAGGCTGAAGCCATGATGGCACTGAAGGTGCATGCACATGGTGGCATGCATGCCTTCCAGAACCATGACTCCTTCCATCCTCTCCTGCCTGAAGTCTGCCTTCTGAATGTCAGTTCTACCACCAGGCCTCCACCTGGTGGCAGCCAAGAGCCAGGATGACACACCACCCCAGTCTGGGAGAGGATATGTGCCAGACGGCCACTTGATGCTCTCCCAACCCTCCCCCCACTGCCACCGACACCCAGCAACCTGGGATTGTTCCCAAACTCAGGTCACCAGTGTGGTGTGAGATGAGGCGCTCTCTGTTCCATCGGACTGGCTTGTTCTTATTTTTTTTTAAATGTTATCCAACTTTATTTAGTTGATCCTGCCAGCTTCGCTTCCTGACTTTCTGATAGTGGCCACTCATGGCATCCTTGGATCCCTGTGGTGGAAGTCATGGCTGGGGATCAGCCTCTGTAGGTTCAACTAAGGCAAATGCAATTATGAGCTTTTCAAAGTGGTCAGCAGCCCTCCTGTAATTCTGAAGTGAAGTGTGGGTCCTGTAGCCTGTATGTAGCCTCAGAATTATTGCGGGATCACCAACTGGGGAATTGGACCCTTTAAAAGCTCGTAATTACACCTGATTTAGTTGAATCTCTTGCAGCTTATCACCAATCATAATGACATCTGCAGGGGATTTCGGCATGCTGTCTGAGTGGTGACAATAGGAAATTGTCAGGGTAGGGAAGCTAGCAGAATCGACCAGTTAATGTAGGCTAAAATGTTAAAGTAAGAAACAAAGCCAGCTGGCTGGCTTGCACAGTGGTGGTGCCACCACTTGCTATGTAGGTGCCCTAGCTTTGGGCTCTGAGCCTGGAACATGTGGTGTAGATAGTTCCACCAAGCTGCATCGACAACAAAGTTGTTGACATGTGGCTTGGTGACATCCCCAGTGTCGACAGGTGAAATTTCACCTGTCAGACATTCTGTTTTTTGCAGGGGCTCGCCTGAACCCCTATTTCTATATAACAAACTCCAAGTCGAAGTTTGTTCGAAATGGGGAGAATCACTGGTGAAGCAATGAAATTTCGCCAGCTGTCCATCACAGTGACAATCTCAAAACCTGTCAAGATTGTCGCTATGACGGGTTTCGCCATCAAAATGTCACTGTTTCACCAGCATACTGGTGCAGTTCAGTTAGGCGGGGTTCTGGTATCCATTTTGGATGCCTTCTGCCTTGTGGAGGAAGGGAACCCCTATCTGCTGCATGACTGCCACCTGTTGGCCCATGGGAAGAGTTTCTTATGCCAGAAGAAATAAGTAGTTCCTCTGCAGCAGCCTTGGCATGCACCTTCTCACCTGGTGAATGACGTAGAGGCATTATCCCTCCCCCCCAATGGGGAGCCAGCAGAGAAGTTCTGAAGGTAGGACTCATCCACCCTTTCAATGATCCTGGTAGATGCACTTTGGGTCACTGCTCAAGACCGTGCCCCGGGGAAGGACAAGGGAGGGCTTAGTGGAAAAAATACCTCAAACTGCAAACATGTAGCTGCTCCACCACAATGGTGGTGCTACCTGGAGAAACCATAAAAATGCCAACATCAGGTCTGGTGCACCCCCCTCCCCCAAAAGCTAACATACACAATATACACTGTTTAGAAAAACAGCCTACTCACTCTAGAATTATTTTTAACAATTTTATTCCATATGAAAGTGAGATATATATGTATAGCTGATCATGACACTGATAAGGAGGCAGTATAGCGCAGTGGTTTAAGGCTCTTAGCTACAAATATGGAGACCTGGGTTTGAATCCCACAGCCCCCACTTGCATACCGTGTGACTCTGAGCAAGTCACTTAACTTTCCTGTGCTCCCAGGTCGCACCTGTAAACAAGCTTTCAGCTTAATGTGCTATCTCCTGGTTAAACAATTTGAAAAAAAAAAGTGATGAAGTGCAAGCCATGGTGTCCTGTTTACAAGGTGCAGTCCACATTGGAGCTGTGACAAAACAGGGCGAACAGGAACTGACGATTTGCCTTGATGACATAGGGCTTTCTCAGAGGATTTTCTAAGCAGTGCACATTTTGCATGTTAGCTTTTGAGGAAGGTGGGTGCACAAAAAAAGTAACCCAGCAGCCCCTGGCAAATGAAGCTGGCCTGCTCCATGCCACAGTAGGGCCCCACTGACCCCTTCCACTCCTCCACCATAGAGTGAAATAGCCTCCCTCCAGCTTGGGGAACCAGGGCATTCCACCTGCAGGGGACCTGTGAGTTATGGTTAGGATTCCAGAGAGGATGAAGAGCAGAGGCTGGTGGCAGGCCATAGAATGACTCCTACGATAGGCAGAAGGACTTAAGCAGGAGGAAGGAGGACCCTGCAGCTGGTAAGGAGAAATGGCAGCAAAAATAGTAAAAGAAGTAAGAAAACACCTTTCCTATGCATTAGAAGTGCAAATCGTGGGCTGCTCCACACCCTAGGTGTTGTGCAGAGACATAGACGTCCCCCTTTAAAAGTAAACAAAAGAATATAGGTTTTGGTAACTTGTTTTCAAGAATGTGTCTCTTTTATTATTGGTCAAAATATTTCAGATAATGCAGAACTTATTTAACTAGCTTTTCCAAAAATTGTTTGACTGTCTCCAACTTTCTCCACAATTGCTGTTTGTGACCTCGTAGCCTGTTGTTAGTTGAGGACAGTCTGAAGCTATTTATATGCTTTTTGGATAGTCTATCAAACTATGATATCAACCCTAACAAGCATTTGTCAATGCCGAATGTTTGCTTGCTGGCATTAGCAGTGGAAGTGCAGGAGTTAGACAGATGCAGTACAGGAATGGCATTGAGGTATTCAACTGATGCCAACTCCACCCTCACTCTGCAGAGATAGACAGGCATTGGGGTGTGCCTTTGGGTCGTCGCCCATGACGATCACGACATTTCACCTCACCCTACCCTTCAGCCACTGTCAAGTGTCGAGGTGTGCCTTGGGGTGTTTGGGCTTTACATTTACCTCATTCCATAAGGAAATATGCTGAAATGGGTGCAGTGTAGGAAACCGGGGTGAACTCTAGGGGCAAAGGGTCCAAGGCACACTCGATGCCTGTCACTGGCTGCAGGGTGGGGTTGGGGGTAGGGGTAGAATGGCATGAGCATTACTGTCGACAGTCCCAAGTCACAGCCCTGACGCCTGTCAGTCCCAACAGGGTAGTGTGTTATGATCAAAAACCCTAATGCCCTGTGCGTTTCTTGGTAGTTTTACTCCAAGTTTTCCACATGGGCTTTTTGTGACCCCACCACATGAACAGTGACACTCTCAGTTCATTAGGCGAAAGGTAACTTTGCACAGCGACTGTGCCATTTGGTGCCACAGGTGCAAAAACACATTTTGAACAGGATGTGAAAAGTGACAGGTGTACTGTTCAAGAGGAGGTGTAAAAAATGGCATTGTTGAAAATCTGGAGTGAAAATATACAAAAACTGGTGAAGTCACGAGCGTGCATAGAAACTGCACAACATACACCCATAATGTAATTAGTTTGGGAATTTTTTACAGCAGATTTTCAACATAGGCATTTTGGGACCTCTTCTCATGAACAGTGTCACTGTGAGTTTCGTAATCTGTCCTGAACACTAATTTCCCACAGCGACCATGCTATTCTGTGCCAGAAGTGCGAAAACACATTTTGGCCACAGTGTGAAAAATGACAGCTGTACTGCTCAAAACAAGGTGTGGAAAAATGCCAGTGTTGAAAATCTCGACTGAAAATATTACAAATTTGTGAACTTATGAGGGTGCATTGAAACTGCACGATGCACTCTCACAACACAGTCATTTTATGGACTTTTGTCACCAAATTTTCAACATAGCCATTTTAAGACCTCTGCTCATGAACAGTGTCACTGTGATTTTCTTAATCTGTTCTGAACATTGATTTCGCACACAGACTGCGCCATTGTGCACTACATGCACGAAAACACACTTTGGGCGAGATGTGAAAAATGACAGCTGCACTGCTCACAAGAAGGTGTGGTAAAATGGCAATGTTGAAAATCTGGAGTGAAAATATTAAAAATTCACAAAGTTACGAGCGTGTGTAGGAACTGCTCAACGCATGCTCGTAAAACAGTCATTTTTGGGAATTGTTTCACCAAATTTTCAACATAGGCTTTTGGGTGGCTACCTCATGAACTGTGACACTGTCATTTCATTACTCAGTCCCAAAAGGTGGTTCCAAGCAGTGACCACGAAATCACCTTTCAGGACCAAATAACAAAATGACAATGACTCAGTTCATGAGATAAGGCCCCAAGAACCCCATGTTGAAAATTTGGTGAAAAATTTCCAAAAAATGGCTGATATATGCACCAAAGTAAAAAATTAAAAAAATAAATATAAAATGTATGCCATTATACAGCTTACTGGCATTTCTTCAGTTCGCAGTCGGCTCTGAAGAGTGCAGACGTGTTCCTGGTCCAACGAAGATCGTTGCACTGGGCTCAAAGTAAGTATGGGGTCGGGGGTGTGGGAGGTGGGGCACAGGGGTGGGCGCGGTTGGGGAGGGGCAAGACAGTCAATGAGGACTGTATTTTATTACAGGTGTTTTTTCTTTTCAGGAAGACGACGGGACGCTTGCCATGCTGGGATGGGCTCCCAGTGTGGCAGCTGGAAGTTTGTTTTGGGGGTTCAGTGGAGCCGATGATGGATTGGGCACCCCCGTTGGCCATACGGACTTTTGCCATGCTGGGGTGGGCTCCTAGCGTGGCACCTAGAAGTCTGTTTTTTGAGGGGGGGTACAGTGGAGTCTATGGGAGATTGGACACCCCCGTCGGCCATACAGACTTTTGCCATGTAGGGTTGGCTCCCAGCATGGCAATTGGAAGTCTGTTTGGGGGAGCAATGGAGCCGATGGGGGATTGGGCACCCACGTCGGCCATACAGTTTGTGAGGGGAGCACATGAGCACGCTGGGGTGGGCTCCCAGCGTGCTACTTGGGTGTTTGTTGTGGGGAGGAGTAGAAAAAACTGAGCTTTTTAATGACAGCTGTTCACATGCAGTGCTGAATGTAGGCACTTTGCAAACTGCCAACGGCAGTATGTAAATTGCCTGCCGACGGCAGTATGCAAATTGCCTACCCATTACCACCGTTGATTGTAGCGGTCTTTGACTTTCAACTGTACGCCATTTCATCTGAACTGCTGTCATAGACAGCTCAGACATTTATTGGTGCGATGAGGCCGTGCCCCGCAAGAAGGAGCAGGGCATTGGAAGTGGGGTGGCACACCTACGAAAATTCGTATGGTGGCACTATGGTTCTTCACATGTGTGCAAGCAAACATAACCAAGTTTCTTGCACACGTGTGCAAGCAACCATAAAAAGGAGAACTGAAAAAAAGTATTCTCCAGTAAATTATAACAGCTGAAACATTATTTTCATGAAGATACGTACTGAAGTTCACACCTACTCTTTAATAGAGCCGCACTGTGTACTGTGTATCCTCTGCTTCGCCTTTGTGCTAATTTAAATAGCAGTTTCTCAGAAATCAGGGAAGTACCCAGGACTCACTCACCTGGAATTCCTCCATGGCATACCCCCCCCCCCCGTGGCAGGGCTGGGGGGCATCTCCCCCACCCCGGGGTCTGGATCCAGTTTCAGCAGTAGGGTACAGGGCTGATGGCAAGGGCCAAAGCAGAAGAATCAGACCACCCCTGATTTCTCTGGCTCCCTGGTTTTCTGTTTCCCTGTCCCTGAGATCAGTGCATGTGCACTGGCATGGGCATGCTGCATGAAGACACCACACATACTCGAACACTTGTACCCAACCCAGGGAGAAGCAGCCTCCTGCTGTGCTACCCAGCCTCTGACAGGTGGCCAATAAGCAACAGCACCCTCCTCTGAAAAGAGTAGAATCATCTGACACTCCCTCCACTGGTCCTCAAGTGACCCTGGTCCATTCCCAAACCCAGGGTGCCAGTGTGAATAGAGGTAAGGTGTCCAGTGCCTCGCCTTCCATGCCACTGGGCTGGCTTAAGTACTGTCGATTCTAAAGGATTTATTGCAGTACCACATGCACAGAATTTAGTAGACATATTAGAAACAGAGGCATGGAAGTGACAGCTCCTAGAATACAGAATATCTGGAGAACAGACAGTACACAGAGGCATTCTAACTGAGTATATACAGGCGCTTTTCAGTCTACCCTATTTTAACAAGTATGTGTCACTGGCAGAGCACAGCAGACTATTTACCAGAACATCTGCCACATCTTGCCTGGAGCCGCCGTGGAGTTCTTTAAAGCAATTGCACAAATTAATCCTCTATGCAGTCTCTGTCCTCTGCCGTGTCAAATTTTTACACAGTAAGTTGCTCCTGTGTCTGACACCTTCCCCCCATACCTCCGCTTGTCCAACATCCCTTCCCCCTCTTATCCCTCGACTCCCTTCCCACTGCGTTCCCTCCTACCTACCCATCACCCATCCCCAAGCAGCCTGAACAGCAGCATTAGCTAGTGCAATGAATGCTGGCATATTTTTATTTATTTATTTTTATTTAGCTTTTGTTGACCGGGTAAGTGCACTAGACAAATCCTGCCTATTTTCAGGCATGACCCGGGGGAGGGGGATACAGATGAATGCCAACTGACCGTGAACCAGATTAAGCTGTTGGTGGTATTTTTAGTGAATGAGGGAAATTTGGCCAGGACACCGTGGAAATTCCCCTACTCTTTTCGATTAAGTGCCATGGGATCTTTAACATCCACCTGAACTACCACCAATCCAGGCAGATGGGACCTCAGTTTAACGTCTCATCGGAAAGACAGCACCTCAGAAGTGCAGCACCCCTCTCATGCTGCACTACAGTGTCAGTACTGGGATATTAACCCAAGTGCCAGATGTGGGAACTGAACCCACAGCCCTCTGATCTCCCGGCCTCAGAGGCGAATGTGCTACCTATTGCGCCACTGACACTGCTGACATATGCCATCAATATCCGCACTTGCCCTCTGTTGCACTTACAAGCCTTGTTCTCACTGCCAAATGTGTTGTCTCCACAGTGGAATATGGCTGCTAAACACGGTATTGTTCTAACCAAATCCATGTTGTACCATCTTGTTAAAAGTAACCTTAATGTATGCAATCTAATTACTCTATGTTGGCAATTCCTTGGACAATGTAATCTATAATTCCATGTCACACTGCGTGTATCTGTTCTCCATCTGTAACCCCACCCTTCCGGTCGCACTGTGAGACAAGCATCTTGTTGCTCAGTGTGCCTTTCCTGGTGAAACATTGCAATAAATAAATAAATAGTTAATTTTTTTTATGAACAAGGTTGCACACCATTTTAGGTAAAGGGTGGAATTTATTTTGTTTGCACGCCTTCTATTATGCCAATGTTGTTTCCTGTTACTGAGGTCTGCAGTAGCTGGTGCATCCTTCCACAGATAAGGGTGCAATGATGGCCAGGAATCCTCAGTTTGTTTTCATGTGCACAAATGTAATCTTCTGTAGTACTTAACTGGAATCTGAGAACTTAAGAGAGTACAATGAAAGGAAATTTCTTAATTTCACAAAGCGTTTCAGCTTGACGTCTTCTTCTTCAGCTACTTTGGAAAACTTTACATTTTCTTTACTGTTCTCCTGAAGTTACTATCTGCGCTACCCCAAGCAAGTCACATAATGTCTGATCGCTTCAGCCCCTCTAAACTGTAACGATGGATAAAAGTAGCAGGACCCCACTAAAAATGAGATATTGTATCACAGCTGTGCAAACCGGGGGTAACATACAAATGCAGACACTGTTGGCAGAAGAACACTTGGTTCATCTAGTCTGCCTTATTTTACCCTACTCTACCTTGTAACCTGTTGTCTCTAGATAGGGTTTCTGCCCTCATCTTCTCTCCCCCCCCCCTTGCTGCCATCCCCCTGAGTAATTATTAAGCCCCTTACTCTGTCTCAGTCATGCTTAAACCCATTAATGGTTTTTGCACTCACTACCTCTGCTGGTAGGCTGTTCTACGGCTCAGTCACTCTCTCCATAATTCCTGGGTTGTACCTGAAAATACGCATACAGCTTGTCTAGTGTACCTACCTGGTCAACAAAAGCCAAATAAATAAATCAATAATGTAAAGTGTTCTCACATCCCTTCTGAATCCCCCCTTCACCAGTCTCCATTCCTGTTCCTTTGTTTCTGACTCACTATTCCTGCTTAATAGGTCTTAACAACAGAAACAAGATCCAGCACAGAACTAGGCTTTATTCTCAGTGACATCAGAGTGGTAACGCCACAAGGGAGGTCAATAGAGGTCAAACTCAGCAGATAACAATAAATTATATATTTTTAGCCAGCCCACAGCATGTCATTTATAAAACAATAGTGCTTCCCTGCAAAATTAGTTCTTTTAATATATGTTAATTCTTCCCCCGGAGCCACCCGTCACTGTATATGAGTGGTTTCACGTGCCTTCGGCTACAGTGAGAACAGCGAAGTGAGGTTGAGCTGTTCTGGCTCAAGTTGAAGACAAGTGAAACCACTCTAGTACAGCAACGAGTGGCGACAGGGAACGTATTAATATATTATTGATCGAGAGCGATCAATAATATATATATTTTTTTTAAAACTGTTCGCGGAACATGACCATTTCCAGGGCATCTGCGACTGAGACACTCTTCACAGAATAAGAGTGTCTCACGCACAAGGGAAAGGAGCACTCGGATTGGTCAGGAATACTCCCTCGATCTATAATGAAGATTTAACTGTTTCAGTTTAATTTCATTGCTGTGGTTTGAAATACTGTAGAGGCCACTGTGATGTCACCAGGCATTGTGTAAGCTGTTCTCCATTAGTTACAAGCTCCTTTGTGACCAACCTAAAGTGGGAAAAAAATAGACGATGACCCACTTAACATTGAACTAAATTGTTTATTTTGACTTTAGGTCTGTCAGACATGAAAACAAATATGTTTATTTACAAAATGGTATTTTCACAGTTATTGTATGAATTGAGAATATCTAATGAGGGCGATCAAAATATGACTATTTGGTGTGGAACTTTGATGCTATTGTTCTTTTACACGCGTGGCTGAGTGAAGTGAAGCCTGGAGAGCATGGGACCAACAACACTAACATTCCTCACCAGATAAGCATATTCTGAACTACCTTATGGGATATCCTATGTATACCATGGGATTTCGAGATTTTTTTTTTTTTTTTTATCTTTTTTGTTTTTTGGAGTCCTAGTTAGTGTCTGTTGGCGTTCTTGCGGTTCAATATGCATCTTACATGTGATAATTAATATCTGAGCATTCTCAGTGTGGCAAAAATGAGTGAACGAAAACTCTGAGCATGCTCAGTGACCAGCTTCATTTATCTCACTATGTCGGGTCAAGACAACACTTTTTTATTAGCAAACTATATTTGCACTCCCATGGTATACATCAACACACACACACAGTCATGCACGCACACACGCACACACACACACACACACACACACACACATACACACACACACTAGTGGCAAGGTATCGCCACTATTGTTAGGAGTAAGTAGACACTTCTACAGTATGTGAAAAATATGATTTTGGCTATTTATAACTTGTTTATTTTTTAACCTAGTGAGCTAAAAATTGGTGCGCCCACCTAGGATCTCCGAGCCTGATAAAGGGGGTAAAAATATGTTTAGCAGTTTTTGCTTTTTGGGGGGGGGATGTTCACCATAGCAAAAGCCAGGTTGTGAAGATGCTTGTTTGTCACCTCTAAAGCAGAGAATGGTAAAGGCTTAACTCTTGAAACATTCTGGCTTTTTGGATCTTGTCCCAAAGAAGTACCTATGAAGTGCTCAGAACCAAAATTGTAAAATAATAATAAAGTTATAACTGGAGCGGACAGGATTTGTGCACAATAGCAGTTCCACTTCTGAAATGTTTTTCATAATTTTTTTTTTAACTCCACAGAATTTTGAAAACCATTTTTTTAACTCTTTATTCAAAAAGACAAATTAGAAAATTGTACAATGCAGAGCAGACAAGGGAACAATTAGATCAAATATTACAAAAAGAACAATTAAGTGATAAGGGACAAAACTAAATTTGAAAATCTTTGACAGTGAAACAAACATCATCAAAGCAGGCTCATTGCCAGTAAGATACACGTAGAAATGAAAAAATAACATACCTCTCAAACACCAATCTTAATCAGGGACCTCATGAGAAACTATACCAGAAAGAGGGCTTACCAGAGTCACATACAGCCTCTCCCAAGTTTTTCATGTCCTTCCCCTCACCCAAACAAACCATTATTATGGGACAAAATCTGGCCTGCAGTCCCACATATAAAGAATCCATCTCCGCCATAATAATTCAAATTTATCCTGACTGTGTCAAGCGAGGGCAGTAAGTCTCTTCATATGATAGATCCCCACCATTATATCTTGCCAGTCCTTAGTTGGGGAGGTATCTCATAAGACACCTCTTGGCGATCGTCTTTTTGGCTGCTAGAAGTCATATTTGCAGTACAGTGCTAGAGAGACAGTCTCGGACAGCTTCCAGAAACGTCGTAAAGAAGAAAAAAGCAGGGTCCAAATGTAAAGTCACATTAAAAATCTCCAGCAATGCTGTCTGAAGATCAGCCAGAAATGGGCCCAGCATACTACAAGCCCAGAGATATGCCCATGAGTAGCAGGAGAGGAACCAAATCCCCTCCAACATGAGGATTTCCCCACTACAACATACTTTGCTTGAATCGCTGGTGTTCTAAAGAAATGCAGGGTGAGTTTCCAGGCAAATTCCTTCCATATATAAGAACTTGTAGGAGAGTACAGGTGTTTCACATGGAATTCCTATGTAGGAGCAGAAATCTGAATACCAAGATCCGCCTCCCAAGCACTCTTCTCCTTTTGAGCTGACCCCCATATGTTTTAAAGAGACAGAGCCCTCCAATGCAAGAATTAGAAGATTCATCAGTGGGGAGCCACAATCCTCTTCCAACAAATCCTGCGAATAAGTCTTAATAAAATCACAGGTTTGCAGATATCTATACCTATCTTGGGGCAATAGATTATACATATGCTGCAAATCCTCAAAGGTTCTAGGAACGCCCTCTTTCAGAAGATGAAATAAAGTAAAAATACCCAGGCATTCCCAGCGAAGCAATCCATGACCTAATTGGGCCGGTTAAAAAGACTGGTGATAGGAAAGGGAAAATAACAGCGGTCTGATCCTATTAAGCTTCCTAGAATTAAGAAGTTTCCACCAGCACCTCAAAGTACATATAGTATATGGATTATCAGTTATCTCCTGAATAGGAGAAGCTGGATAAGAAAGTAATATATGATGCAGATGTATTAAATCCTCCTCTTCTTCTCAAGCTCCTTCCATTTAGAAAGGTATTGCTTATGCAGCCATAAAAAGACCACCTTCAATTGAGCTGCCCAAAAGTAATAATGTAGGTTAGGTAATGCCAGCTCACCCTGATTCTTAGGTAACTGCAAGGTGAAAAAGAAATCCTTGGCCTTTTGGAATTCCAAATAAATTAGGAAATATGATTATTCAACTCCCAAAAAACTTATCTAGGGGCATAAGGAGCACAGTCTGGGCCAAGTATAACAGTTTTGGAAGTACAACCATGTGGATGGAATCAATACGTTGTAGAAATGATAAAGGAAGTATCGTCTAGCGCCCCAGTCCAGTCCCAACTACTGTAGTAAGGGCAAATATTCAACCTCATACATTTTTCTGAAAACCATTTCTATGTAAACCACAGAATGACTTTTTGCGTATCACGTGAACTGCGGAATAACTTTCTGTGTTTTACAAAAAAGAAATACACAATTTATATAAATTGTGGATTACTAATCTGCGAAAAAAACTTCCATTTTTGAAATTTCAGAATTCAGCTACAAATTGAATTCCACAGAATTAGGCAGAATTTTTCAGAATCCACAGAATATTGTTCGGTCAGAATTGAAAAATTCTGCACAACACTAGTTACAGTATAACTAACTTGAGGAGGCAGTGTAGCGCAGTGGTTTAGGGCCCTCAGCTGCAAACCTGGAGACCTGGGTTTGAATCCCACAGTCCACACTTGCATACTCTGTGACTCTGAGTAAGTAACTTAATTTCCTTGTGCTCCCAGGTCACACCTGGAAACAAGCTTTGGCTTAGTGTGCCTTGCCTGGTTAAACAATTTCCTGTTTCTCTTTCCCTGCCCTATAACTGTTTTAGGTGCCACCAGCCACACATGCAGCATTTTGTGTTTCCTGGAATTTGCTTCATGTATTTTTAGGTGCCTGTCATGCTCAAATGGTGCATGACCGCATTTGCAATGACGGTGTTGTCACGTTCATGCATCTGTAAATGAGCGCACCCTCAAAATGTTGTAATGTGACTACATTCCCATGTCTTGAAAGACAGCACCGAAGTTCGGATAAATGCTAACAATGCTTCAAGCAAGTGTGAACAACAAAATTGAGTGCTCACCACCTTACATGTAAAGATACAACTCCATATAAGTTTTCTGGTGCAAATATGCAAAAGTTTTGTTGGTGCCAAGAATGACCCACAAATAACCTGATGCTTTTTGGATTCAGATAACAGATCCTTTACTCTTGCTAAAGGACTGATTATTTGTATCTGGAATGTGTCAAGTTATTTATGGATCATTCTTGGAACCAGTGAAGCTTTTCCAGTTTTGTAGTAGAAAACTTAGATTGAGTGGAGTCTTTACGTTTGAAGTGGTGTGTCCAGTTTTGTTGTTTGCATTGACTGGATTTTATCGAGAGCACTATGGTCCCAGTGCGACTTTTTTGTACACAAATGCATCAAACAACCATTTCAACAGTGAAGGACACCACACAATCACGAAGATTCAGGGGACTTTTTACACTAGTGTTGCATTTCCCTGCTTATGTGACTTTGTACTTCAACCATAACTGATGCCTCACTGATGTACAGTTCTGGAGGCCACACCTCCGGAAGAGCATTGACAGGGTGGAAGCAGTCCAAGAATGGCAACCAGGATGGTGCAGGGGTTGCAGGGGAAGCCCTATGAGGAGAGGCTGAAGGGCTTCATCATGTAAACTCTTGAAGACAGACAGGAGAGCAAAGGGTGACATGATCAGACCTTCCAGTACCTGACAGGGATGCAAGGGGGGAACCTTTTCCATGTGAGCATGAGCACCAGGACTAGTGGGCATGCAATGACGTGAGAAGGGGGCAGGTTCAAGCAGGATGTGAGGAAATACTTTGTCACTGAGAGGGTTGTGGAAGCATGGAATTGACTGCCAGCTGGTGTAGTGGAGGCTAGAATGGGGGCGTGTTTCAGGCAGGCTTAGATAGACATATGGTCATAATAATACAAAAGCAGGGAGGGGAGGGGAGAGGGACCCTGGGGATCAGTTAGGGTTCATAGAGGTATAATAGGTAGGAAATCTTTTGGACAGACTGGGTGTGTCAAACGGTCCTTTTCTACCCACAGTTTCTATGTTTCTATATGCAGTTTTTTGCAGGTGAATACTTTATGTGGAATTACTCACACCCCCAGTGTTGGCCCATACTGTATAACTTGAGAGTTGAAGGTGAGTGAGCAGTGTGATCCAACATATTAGAAGTAACATGGCAAGGTGTGCAGTATACAAGAAATACCACATAATTCCTAGGCAAGTTCATGAATCAAACAAAATGCATCTACCTGGATTGTGCTATTTGACATATAATTTAGAAAAATAGGTGAAAATATGCAAAAACATAGAATAACATAGTCAAATCGTATTGTGATAAGAGAATGTACTCTGAGTCCATTTTGATTGTCCCTCTTGTTGCATGGTGACAATGCCAAATTTGAGTATGGACACACATCTGAGCTTATCCGCTGGAATGCTACCCCTACTCATGCTGTATAACCCCAAGGCCCCTCTCCTTCCAGAATCCACTGTCAATGCCTTGTTGTGTTGTGTCTCCAGCTATGCTTTTTTATGTTGTACAGTATTACCTGTTATGTTATGATTACGCTGTCTGTAACTCCTAATTGTGTTGCACCACCTGACATGCTGTGTAATGTTGTATAATCTGTTATTGTGTCACCTATGCTGTCTGTAACTTTCTAAGGTCGTGCCTGAAAATAGGTAATGCTTTTGTCTAGTGCACCTACCTGGTTAACAAAAACAAAATAAATAAATAGTCCTGCTTATGAAGCCTTAGTGTTGCTAGTTTCTACGATCTCACCTGGTAGGCTGTTCCACATGTTAACCTCTCTATTTGTGAAGTAGTTCTTTCTAATGTTTCCCATTATCCTACTGCCCCCCCACACACACACATGCACACACCATATTTGAGTGCATGTCTCATAGTTCTAGTTGCATTCGCCAGCTCAGACATCTGTGTATACTCCAGTCTGCCTACCCTGGACATCAACTTTAGTATTTGGCCCTCTTGTGTCCCCATTCAGCTTTGCCTTCTCTAAACTAATGACCTGTGCATGTCCAGTCTCTCCTCCTTGCTCTTGCCTCTTAAGCCATAAATTAGACAGGTGGCCCTGGGCTGAACACCCTCAATCTCTTCAATGTCCTATCTGTGCAGCAGTAACAAGACATTTGTAAATGGCCTGTGCAGTTATTCTGTAACAGCTGAGTAATGTGATTGGATTTTACCTATCACAGAGAAGGATGTTCTATTCCCATTGTATAATTTCAATTTAAACCCCTCACTGTACCAGTTTGTGAATCCACAATATCCTGGTCCTACATCAGCGCATGCTCTGAAGGTGGTGGTGAAGATGCTGTCCACCTGCGTTTTTGCAGACTGAACACTGTGGGTAGATCCTCCTGACCAGTCTGAGTACAGACTTACAGTTACTTGATCCTGTAATTAGCGTTTAAGTCAAATTGCTCCCAGATAAGGCGGATATTTTTCCTGCAACTTTGGAGGAGATTTTTCCTGTATTTGCCTGTAAATGACATGATAGCTTATGGAAACACTGTATAAGCAATGCAGATGTGTATGACAAAATGTACAGAGAGTGTATTGTATTAACCTAGGTAAAAAACAGCCGGACTAGGAGTGGCGGTGGTGCTCAGTGATGAAATCAGAACTGTAGCAACTGAAACCAGCACTTGCCCCACCCTTGGACCTGGCCTTTAAAAAGCACCTCTATGAGGGCATGAAACATTGGCCTTGGCGGGGTGTGGTTGCTCACCCACTAGCCACTGTTATCAGCCTGATTTCAATGAAAGCTTTTTGCATCACTGTCCTGGTTTTGTTGAATCTGTGTTACAGCAATCTGATGAGTGTGTCCAAGCAGTGGGTGGGGTAAGTGCTGGTTGCAATGGCTGCTGTTCTGTATAGTGCTAACCCCAAAGATCTACTAATGTTTCTCCCCCTCTCTCTCATCACAGTGCTGTCAGATTCTGGTGGTAAACGGGGTGGACTTGGGGATTCGCGACCATGATGGCTACACGGCTGCAGACCTCGCTGATTACAACGGACACACCCAGTGTGCCAAGTACCTCCGGACTGTGGAAAACATGGTAAGGTTCCCATATCTAAATGGGAAGGGGGCAAAATGTCACTTTTTCAGGCTTACACTTAACAGAATGGAAAAAAAACAAATCATCACTCCCTGTAAAGGCGATTCTTGTTGAAACTGTTTGCTGATTTCGTTCCTTGCATGGGCAGTTACAGTGTGCAATGAGGAATAAGAAGGCTTCACTCCATAAATGTCAAAACAAACAGTACAAAATGTTATTGTTAGTCCTCCATTAAAAAGTCCCAACACTTCACGGCTGCTTGCCACTTTGTCAGGGAACAGTGATAACAGCAAATTCTTCCACATTTTGAAATAAAACAAATAGATATGATTAAATGTTTGATAGCATCCACTTTCTCTGTGTTAGTACAAAAAGGTAAGACTAGGTAATTGTCAGAACTAAATGTGAAACACACCTCATTTGTGCAGTGGAAAGTGGCGAGCAGCATGACATGATGGTCTTTTTAAAGCTGGACTAACAGTAAGAGTTCAAACTGTATTTTGACATATATGGGGTGGTTCTGTCTCATTTCTCATTGCATCTATTTCATGGTGGCCAATGGTAGTTACTCCTCTGAATTACTAGGACTATTACACCCACATGGAGGGCTGTGGGCATCCTGGAATTTCCCCCAGTTTTCTGCCAGTTTGGTGGCCATAGGCCAGCTCCTTAATGTGCTCAATTTCCACTAAAGTCACAACTCATGCAAGTAGCAGCATCAACCACAGCTGGAGCGACAGACTGACTGCAGCAACAGTATCAGTAGTAGTAACATTTTGTTCATATTATAAAGCACTGTAACTGCCTCCTCCGATCACAGCACAGTATTACTGTACCTCTTACAGAGTGTACAGTTGTTGCCTCGCACTGTTCTACGCAGCTGATTGCCACCGGGTGATGGTGCCTTTTCTCACTCGTTCTCTCAGAATCACCATGGCAGCATCAGCTGTTAGACACACATCGCATATACTGAAAGCACAGGCATTGTAAAACATACCGGTAGCCTATCTGGCCATCTGAATTAAACATCTTGCAATGGGACAGATGGAACCATTACATTTTAGTTAATATACTTTGCAGTTGCAGAATACCACTGGATCCAGCCACACTTAATTCTGAGTCACCATTAAATGCTGTGTAAAAATGGCATCATTACATACTATGAGCTGCTTGATTGTACCATATGCCAAGTCACTGACAGGGGAGAAGCGCAACACAAAGACAAAGAGATATAATCAGCTGAGCTAAAATTCAGTTGTCTGAGTGTTTTTCTCACTGGAGACAGTTACACTGCTTCATAATATATTATGTGTACTTTCCAGTGTCTCTTGCAGAATAAAAACATTATCTTGTGCTGTTTTGGGCTGACAGAACAGCTCAGCTTCGCTTTGAGGTCCTCTCGCCCAAAACAGCACAAGATAACATCCTTATCCTGTAAGAGACACAGGAAAGTGTACAAATTAATATATATCAAATGAAGAGGGATCCAACGCTCAGTTGAGCCATGGCTTGTTTTCTTTGAGGTCATATAGTACCTTATAAAGTTACAGAACTAAGCTAAAAATGTTGACAGTTGATATATTCAACAAGATGTACAAATCCTAATTATACACAAAGAATTTGCATTATAAATATACCCCCACACTACATACAGTATGCACACACGCAAGTATTTGATTATTCCAGGCAGATAATACCTGTTGCATCAACATCCATTTCATTGCAAGTTGTAGCAATATAGCTTCTTGGTATTACTGTACGTTATGTTGAGACAAAAGTTAGATTTTACACGATGATTAAGTTGGTCCATTTGGTGAATAGTGTATACTGATTGTGTATACTTTACTTTGGCCTTTCTCTATTCCCACCCTTAACAGAGAAGCCAGTCAGTGATAGGGAATAGAAGACCCAGCACTAAGGGTGAGAAGAGTGCTGGAGGAGGAGACGGGGAGGATCGTGGGTGCTCAAGACACTCTGAACGTGGGTTGCTGGGAGATGCTGGCTTTTATTTGGATTGTGAGAGGAGTTTATTCCCCCCACATTGAATCTCAGACAAGGCCTCACATTCAGTGTTTGGTGAATAGTGTATACTGTTTGTGTAGACTTTTCTTTGGCCGTTCTCTATTCCCACCTCAGTAGAGGAGCCATGTGGTGATAGGAAATAGAATGCTTAAAAAGAAATTACTTCCTCCAACTCATGGACAGTGTGAACAGTAGCATACAGGAGAGGAGAACTTCCCAGTAGAGGAAATCTCTGAGGACCCATGGCTACTGAACTGCCCACCCTCAGGGCATGCTAAGAGGAGATGATGCTAAATGCTCGTCTGATGACTTATTCTTGATTAGAGATAATTAGTACTAGGCATGAGGCAATCTATCTTCCAAGAGTCTTGATATCAGCTGCTAGACCCAAAGGAATGACCCACGAAAGCATAAGAATTTAGTCTGAGCCATTGTGGGGGATTTTTCAGATGCTCCATGTACCATGTGGAAGATACGCCCCATGACTGAAGAAGCTGAGAAGACTCACAGCAATTGTGAAAGGCATGGGTTGATCAAAAGAGCTGGTGGCACAAGTTTTATGAATAGGGAATGTATAATTTGAACTCCTTTGTGAAGTCTGGTGGTCTTTGAAGTTGGTAGTAACAGGATGTAACGATCTGCTTTATTTATTTTAAAAGTTTCACTAGGAAAGACATACTGAGCTAAAAATAGTTTGTTTCCAGATGCGTCCTTGGAAGGGGGAAATAGGGATATAGGTACAGAATAGAATAACTGATTATACAATAACACAAAATGTCATATATAGATATAAAATTAGACAGTGTAAGCTATGTACATTAGGAATGTGAGTGATCTAGGCAAAAATATTACAAAGAATAATACATATCAAATAACAAGTAACATAAGTCCCGGTGCGAGGTACATCCCATAGGAAGTACAGAGGAACAGCTTACACCATCCCATGACTGCCTACCATGATTGTTTTTGTATAGCTATTTATTTGATTACACTTTGTATACCCTTAAAATTATATTTCTGTATTGTAGAATCCTGTATAACCTGTAATGTTCCTGTCTGTCTGTGTTTAACTGGGCGCTTGTGAAAATGGGCAATTACGCTCACATGCCTTTCCAGTATAAAAAATAAACTGAAACTGAACAGGAAAAGGGACCTTAAGTGGTGTGGGTAGGAGGGGATATGAAGTAAAAGGGATGAGCATTGAAGGGGAAGAGGAAGAAGGGAAATATAAACATACTGAGGAAGGGATAGGGGAGGGAGGGGAGAGAGGAGGGAAGGAGAGAGAAAGAAAAAGGTAGGAGTGCATTGAGGAATGGGAGAGGTAGGAGATGGAGGAGGAGGATGGGGAAGGAAAGGTGAAGGAGTGGGGAGGGAGAAGGAGTTAAAGAAAAATGTGGACGGGAAAAGGTGGATCAGGGAAGGGCTTTGACTAAGGGCATTCACAGGTGGAAGCAGTGTGAACATGGAGTAGAGAGGAGAGAGAGAGCATTTGGAAGAAGCAGGGTGAACGGTAAGGGGAAGAGAATTCCAGAGTTTAGGAAACTGGAAAGACAAGGCAACCTGACCAGCAAGGGATTTATGAGAGGGAAGCATGAGGGAACAATAGCCTGAGTTACGGAGGGTATATGAGGAGGGTGGTAGAGGGAAGAGGAGAGAGCTGAGGTAGGGGGAAGAGAAGCCAGACAGAATTTAGAGATAAAAGATGCACAGTGGCAGCAATTATCCAGGGAGAGGAGGGAGAGTGCAGAGTACAAAGAACAGTGGTGAGTGCGAGGTGGGAAGTCCAAGACAAAACAGCAGAATGAGTGAAAGAGTGGTATTATTAGGTTGGTGACTATGAGGATTTAGTAGAGAGGTTGATGTAATAGTTAACTCCTCAAGACACAGAAAGCTGCCAAATGGCTTGGAACAGAATGCCACAAGTCTTACGAGTGCTGAATACAAGTCCTTCAATAGGGAATAATTTAGAAGCTGTCATAAATGACGTTCTATAGAATAAAAGCAGGAGGAATTTTAAAGGAAGACAGAGATGCAGTTGACTAAGATAGGAGACTTCAGTTTGGATTAATATTGCTTATTGGTCCCATGTGATACTTTCACAGGTTGATGGCAGTAGCATGCAATTACATGATCAATATAAGTTGTACTCCTTAAGATTGATTAGATGGCATGAAACGAGAAAGACTGCTTCCAAATGGTGATATAAGTTGCTTAAGAGTGGCGCTAAGGTGAACCATGTGAGAGGTTCAGCTTGCTTGAGGTACTAGATGATGAATTCAAGTGTGTGATATGGGGGGTACTCGGATGTATTGCTTGGATGGCACAAATCAGGACAATTTCTTCATAGCAGTGATATCGGTTACATGGAGCAGGCAGTAAACCATCATCTTGCTGACAGTCTTAGGCTATGTCATGATGAGACTGGTGGCTTGAAGAGGAAAAGACATGACTGAGTCTGTAGATGCGACAAAGTTCTGGAATAGGTATCAAGATGAGAATCAGCTGTTTCATTCACAATGGCAGGAAATGAAAAGCATCAACAATGTGATCGAATAGATGATGAACTGTTGTTATTGATAATGTCCACTGTTGGTTGCTTGCTTGAAAAGGTGAGGCGGTCGCAGACTAGCGATGTCCCCATACAAAGGCAATGGCTTCCATAGGGAGGATTTTGTAGAGATGTTGGTAGAGGTCTCAAAGGATGAAGAAATCAGGAAGCCAGGGAGCAGTGTTTCAGGAATGCTTGAGATAGCAGGATATCCATGTGTTAGAAACACAGCAGTATATCCTGAGGTGTAAGAAAGAAGATGGTTCTGAAGACATAAAAGTTCTGTTTCAGAAGGTAGGACAATGAGATGAAGCGAATGGCATAGTTCAGTATGGAATGGTTTCAGACAAATGTGTTGCCATGACAACTGCAAATATGAAGAGGCCTGAGCTCAGGCAGCCTTCGACCTTCAAATTATGCAAATCTATTTACTTTGCATGTTCAATAAGTCTGCCTCATCTATGCAAGTCAGGAAGAATAAGGCATTAGGAAAACAATCATTCTGATCGAAGAGAAAATGCTCCAGCTGATCTAGCACTCTTAGTTGACCCAGTTCGGATTACATTAGGGAAGGTCATGCAGCTGCAGCTGTAGCTGTACCGAGGAGGACCGATGATTATCATTGAGTTGCGTCCCTCCATATTAAAGCCTAGATCAACTGAGATAAAAATATGAGTCCGTACATCACGATATAAGATGAAACGAGATCATCCATTGTGATTTTGGTGTATCATGGGACAAGATAAGAAGAGTTGGCAAGTTTTCTTCTTTTCCATAGATGTCCTTGCAGTGGTAATCTAGTATAAGTAGACTGGAACAAATACATTGAGGAGGAGTGGCTGAGGAGGAAGTACAACTTGAATTCTGTTAAGTTGGAAGCTCAGAATGGATGGGGTGTGTATGATTGGCAAAGCACTAGAACAGCATCATGGCTGGTGGATGGAAGGACAGCAGGTATTACAGAGGTGGAGGCTGGTGTAGGCTGTGAGGAAAGGCAGGCTTCAAGTGAAGCGATATGAGATTGAGGTTCTGCTATAAATGTCATGATCCAATTGATGAATCCTCAAATTTCAGGTAAGGCGGCAGGAACTGGATAGGAACAAGCAGGCTATACGCAGGATCTCTGGTGGGCTGAGATTTAGCAGCTGTGAAGCAATTGTACAGTTCCTGCTTCTGAGTGGAAGCTGAAGTCAGAATAAGGTGATTTTTCAAATCAGACACAAGACAAGGGACAGACCAGTCCTATATGGAGTAAGGATTTAATGATCTTTCTGTAAATAGATGTGCACTGGAAGAAATCTGAGGGGAACGGAGTAGGGGGACATGAATTTTATTTATTTATTTAAAGTTGTTGACTAGGAGAGGCCCGCTGAGTTGAGATTTGTTTCCAGGTGTGACCAGGGGGAAAGGGGAGTAGGGAAGTTACAATACATGTTCTTTTTTTTTAATATAGCTATTTGGTCCCCGTTGCCTCCTCCGCCAACTGGCAATGGGGACACATAGGTAATTTTACAGGTTTTCTCCCCTTGCCCCCCTGAGGCCCTGGCTCACGGCCATGTGAGCGTGTGGAGGCATGCACTGACCCCTGAGGCACCAGCTCAGCCCCTTCCACCCCCCATAACTGTTTGTCACCTCCCTCTCCTCCCACGCTACCCACCGGACCTCCACCTGGTGGGAGTGGAACTACGGGGGGTGCCAACCCACCTCTCACCACCCTCAGGAGAGGAGAACTGCCCATCAGCATGCTCGATCCTGCTCCACCTCCCCCCCAGCCGGCACCCCGACAACCCGAGGTAGGTTCCCAAACCGGGGTCACCAGCGATAGTGTGAGGAAAGGCGTCCAGCACCTCAACGCTCTGCACCACTGGGCCAGCCCCAATACATGTACATTTTACAATACAGTAAGTTGGACTAGTATACAGGGAAATAAACTGAGTCAATAATATGAGTAGATTATAAAGGATATACAATGATGCAGATAGCAAAAACATGGTAAATATAGAGGTACAGAATTGAGAAGACTGGACAAGGAGTACATAAAAGCATTAACCATGAAATTTCCTGGGGGACGAGAGAGGGAGAAGGAGGAGGGAAAAGAGTAAGTGCTAAGAGGGAGAAAGTGAATGTCTCCATTACCTTACCTGCCACTGGGGTCAAGCTGACTGGTCGGTAATTACCTGCCTCTTCCCTACTACAACTCTTGTGGAGAGGTACCACATCCACCCTCCTGCAGATTGGTCTGGTGTTACATAACAAAGGCTACAAAGGGTCAGGAAGTGGACACTACTCTGTTCACAAAGTGTCCTTAAAGAACTGTCCAGGTTAAGGGTGGACAAGGCAGTGGGTCCAGAAGCAGTTCACCCTTGGGTGCTAAGGGAGCTCAGGGAAGTACTGGCTGCACTACTGGCATCACTGTTCAGCCTGTCATTAAACATGGGAGAGGTTCCAGTGGACTGAAGGAGGGTGGATGTGGTACCTCTCCACAAGAGTGGTAATAGGGAAGAGGCAGGTAATTACCGACTGGTCAGCATGACCTCGGTGGCAGGTAAGGTAATGGAGACACTTATTAAAGGGAGAATTGGTGAGTACCTTACAGCCAGCGGTCTCCAGGGCCAAAGGCAACATGGATTCATAGAGGGGAGGTCCTGCCAGATGAACCTAATCAAGTTTTTCAACTAGGTGGCAAGGGTGGCGGACCAGGGAGGGGCGGTGGACATGGCCTATCTGGACTTCAGCAAGGCTTTTGACACCATCCCACATAGAAGGCTGGTGAACAAACTGAGCAGTCTAGGGATGGGTCCTAAAATAGTAAAATGGGTGGAAAGCTGGCTCAGTGACAGAAGCCAGAGAAAGGTAGTAAATGGGGTTCACTCGGGGGAGGGCAGAGTGGCAAGTGGGGTGCCACAGGGGTCAGTATTGGGCCTGGTTCTCTTTAATATTTACGTTGGGGACATAACAGTAGGAGTGAAAGGGAAGGTGTGTGTATTTGCAGATGACACAAAAATCTGCAATAGGATAGATGCACCGGGGGGTCTGCAATAGGGTAGATGCCCGGGGGTGGAAAGGATGAAGGAGGACCTGGGAAAATTGGAGGAGTGGTCTAGAATTTGGCAATTGAGATTCATCATCAAGAAGTGTAGAATCATGCACTTAGGACATAAAAACCTGCAGGCTATGTATGAAATGGCTGGGGAGGGAGCAATCACAGTAACAGGGCAGGAGAGGGACCTGGAGGTTATAATATCAGATGACCTGAAGGTGGCAAAACAATGTGATAAGGCAGTGGTAAAGGCAAATTGTATACGGGGCTGTATAGGGAGGGGTTTAATCAGTAGGTGGAGGGAGGATACAGCCCCTGAATAAATCACTGAGACCCCACCTCGAGTACGGGGTACAGTTCTGGAGGCCCCACATCTGTAAGGGTATAGACAGGATGGAGACGGTACAAAGGAGGGTAACCAAAATGGTGCAGGGCCTGCATCAGAAGCCCTATGAGGAAAGGCTAAGTAATCTAGATCTGTACTCCCTGGAGATCAGGAGAAAGAGGGGAGACATGATTGAAACATTCAAATATGTAAAAAAAATAAGCAAGGTACAGAAAGAAAGCATCTTTCAAAGAAAAAGATGGCCAACGACTAGAGGTCACAATATGAAGTTGGAGGGGGAAAGGATCAGAGGGAACAGGATCCTGTACTTCTTCATTGAAAGGGAGGGAGGGTAGACCCCTGGAACAGTCTCCCAGTGCAAGTGGTGGGGGCTAAAATGGTTACTGGATTTAAGAACGCATGGGATAGACACATGGGTATCACAACAAGCATTTTTCAATGCCGAATGTTGTTTCACTGGCATTGGCATTGGTAGTGCAGGAGTTAGAGATGCACAATAGGAATGGCAGTGAAGTATTGAACTGATGCCAACCCCACCCCCACCCTGCAGAGACTGACAGGCACTGGGGTGTGCCTTTGGGTCTTCAGCTACAACGCTCATGCCATTTTACCTCACCCTACCCTGTAGACACTGACAAGTGTCGTGGTGTGCTTTGGGTTCTTTGGGCCTTATACTTAGCCCATTTCATAAGGAAATATGCTGAGGTGGGTGCAGTATAGGAGAATGGGGTGAACTTTGGGGTCGAGCATTCCAAGGCACACCTCGATGCCTGTCACTGGCTGCAGGGTGGGGGTGGGGTGGAATGGCGTGAGCATTACAGCTAATGATACCAAGTCACACACCCCTTACTCCTTTCAGTCTCTACAGGTGTTAAGCTGAATCCTAACGCCGTAGTGTTTTTCTTGTATTTTCACCCAAATTATCAACATGGGCTTTTGTAACCCCACCTCATGAAGAGCAGCACTATCAGTTTGTTAGCCGAAAGGTGGTTTTGTACAGCGACTGTGCCATTTGGCACCACAGGCACGAAAACACATTTTGGGCAGGATGTAAAAAATGACAATTGTATTGTTCATGAGGAAGTGTTAAAAAATGGCAACGCTGAAAATCTGGAGTGAAAATATGAAAAATTGGTGAAGTCATGAGCATGCATAGAAACTACATAACACACGTCCGTAACCCAATTATTTTGGGAATTTTTTTAACCGCATTTTCAACATAGGCATTTTGGGACCTCCCCCTCATGCACAGTGCCACTGTGATTTTGTTAATCTGTCCCAAAAGTTGATTTCCCACAGCGACCACGCCATTGTGTGCCACAGGTGCGAAAACACATTTCAGGCAGGATGTGAAAAATTACAGCTGTACTGTTCATAAGGAGGTGTGAAAAAATGCTACTGTTGAAAATCTGGCGTGAAAATATTACAAATTTGCGAAGTTAAAAGGTGTGTGGAAACTGCGCAACACATGCTTGTAACACAGTCATTTTATGGACTTTCATCACCAAATTTTCAACATAGGCATTTTAGGACTTGTGCTCATGAACAGTGTCACTGTCATTTTCTTAATCTGTCCCTAAAATGGATTTCCTACAGCAACCGTACTATTCTGCAGCGGAAGTGCGAAAACACATTTTGGCCAGGATATGTAAAATGACAGCTGTACTGTTGATAAGGAGGTGTGGAAAAATGTCAAAGTTGAAAATCTGGACTGAAAATATTACAAATTCACGAACTTACGAGCGTGCATGGAAACTGCGCAACGCACTCGTAAAACAGTCATTTTTTGGATAATTTTCACCAAATTTGCAACATAGGCTTTTTGAGAGCCCACCTCATGAACAGTGGCACTGTCATTACATTAATCAGTCCCGAAAGGTGATTCTGTGCAGTGACTGAGATATCACCTTTTGGGACCGAATAACGCCATGACAGTGACTGAATTCATGAGGAGGGGTCCCAATAACCCCATGTTGAAAATTTGATGCCAGAATGCCTGAGATATGCACCAAAGTTGAAAAAACCCTATTTATGCAATTATACAGCTTACCGGCATTTCTTCAGTTCGCGGTCGGCTTTGAAGAGTGCAGACGTGTTCCCGGTCCACTGAAGATCATCGCTCTGGGCTCTGGAGGTAAGTATGGGGTGAGGGGGGGTGTGAGGGCAGGGCACACAGAGGGTGCACTCAGGTGGGGAGGGCAGGAGAGACTGCGGGACCATTTTCTTGTTTACAGGAAAACAAAAAAAGACAACGAAGGTGGGTTTTCTTTTTTGCAGGTAGACTTAATGATGGCTCCTGGTACCACCTGCATTATGGGGAAGGGACTGTAGCCGATGGGGATTTGGGCCACTGTTGGCACAGAAAGGGGGGCGATGATGCTGAGGGATTAGGCCCCCTGGCACACAGCACAAATTGGGAGGGTGGGGACATTATGCTGATGAGGAGTGGGCTCCCCGTTGGCAAATTGAACTGGGCAGGGGGGACTGAAGCTGATGGGGATTGGGCCCCCATCGGCAAAGAAAGACTGTTGGGAGGGCGCACGATGCCAAAGAGGATTGGGCATCCCCTTGGCACACAATTGGAATGGGAGGTGGACATTATGCAGATGGGGAGTGGGCTCCCCTGTCGTCAAATGAAGTGGGTCGGGGTATGCCAACGGGGGATTGGGCACCCCTGAAGTTGGCATTGTGTGCGGTGGCACTCAGTGCCACCATGTTTACTGGAAAACTTCTCCAGTAAAGGCACGTCGGGAGGCATGTTATTGTGCCACTGCATGACAAGCTTACCTCTCATTGCAGCAGCACTTTTGTTAGATGTGGTGGCCACTTTATGTATTACTGGTATCAGTGCCTGCATGCTGGCTTATTGGGGAATGAGGGACGCACCTACTGATGCATGCCCTGCATTCACCCACAGTGACCGCACCTCCAAATCTGCTATTACCACAAGATGTTGGCTGGCACGTATGCATGAGCCAACATAAAAACCTGGTAGGGAATGAGACTTGGAGTCTGAACAGGGTCTGGTGGCACCATTGGTAGGTGAAGGGGAGGGAGGGCAGAGGCTGGAAACCATGTAGGGTCTGTAGTTTTAAACTGGGCAGGGACACTAAATGTGCTGTAGGGTACTGCCTACTGAGCTGGTTGTAAAGACCAGTGAGACAGAAAACAGATATAAGAAAAAAATAATACATACACAGAAAGAGATCAGGGGAAGCATATGTGACTTGGGAAATGTTCAATGTTTTCCTTCTCCTTTAAACCAGGTCTATAACTTCTATATGTATTTTATCCCGCTTTATGAATTTTGTTTTTATCCCTTGCAGCTAGTTAGGAAATCAAGGGCAATCTATGACTTCTGAACCGATAGAGGCATTGGGTCCGCACATCACAAGAGTAACAGTCACTTGGTTTCCACATTGGCTGCTAACAGCCAGCCGAGGTGAATGGAGACAGTAGGCTGTAAACTTGATGCATCTCCCAGTAGGAACAGTGAGCAGGTGAGAGGGAAAGGGAACAGTAGCATTCATGGGTGGCACCAGGGCAGGGCCAGATAGGGTACATGCCCCATTAAAAATCTGCAGTGCCCAAGCAGTGCCTCAGCAGTGATACATAGCTGGAAACAAAATCTAGATTTAAATTCTCTTGCATGCCCAGATACAAGCCCTCTATACCCTGCCTTTGTCCTGGTCATCACAGAATCACAGAAGGTGATGGCAGAAAAGGACCCTACTGCCCATCTAGTATACCCCTTGCCCCCGTAGTCCACCCTGCCATATCTTGAGACATCCCCCCTTCCCCTTAGCCCCATGTGTCTGTCCCAAGTGGACTTAAATCCCTCTACAGTCTCTGAATTCACCACCTCCTCCGGAAGCCCATTCCAGTTCTCCACCACCCCCTCTGAAAAATTTACCTCTCACATTGCTCTTGAAGTGCACCCTCCTGGAGTCTCAGTCCATTCCCCCCTGTTATGTTTCCTTCCTTCATGTGGAACAACTTCCCTGGGCCTCCCTTGTTCATCCCTTTGGTATATTTAAAGGTCTTAATCATGTTCCCCTTCTCCCTCCTGGTCTCCAATGTATATAGCCCCAACTCCTTGCACCTCTGTTCGTATGGCTTGCCCTCCATCCCCTGCACCATCTTGGTCACCCTCCGCTGGACCCATTCAATCAAACCTACAGTATATCTTTGCACAGATAAGGCCTCCAGAACTGAACACTGTACTCTAGGTGTGGCCTCACCAGGGCTCAATACAGGGGTACCAGGACCTCTCTATGCCTGCTGGTGATCCCCCTGCTGATACCTGCCAGCATCCCATATGCCTTCCCCACCACCCTCGAGCATTGCTTCCCTACCTTGAGGGTAATCCTTAATTCATGTAGCTGCCATGTCTAGCATTTCCTGACATGCATCCACACTGCACCAGCAAGCATGAACTGCGTTGCATGACCAAAAGATGTGCATGAAGAACACCTCCCCTTTTCACTACTTGATGTCCAGTGTTTCCCCATTCACTAACATGGGGCAGCAGGCCAACACGTTCACTGCAGCACCAATGACTGCAATAAAAATGGACAGAGTGGCTCACTTCTGGATTGTGGACAGGAGTGATGTCAACACCATGCCTGCAGTGCATTTTGGGACTGTTTGCCATCTTTTACAACCATAAGATTTTTGTTACAGTGCAGTCACTGATGTCATAGCAAAAAATGGGACTAAGAGGCTCAGTCCACCTTTCCTGGATAAACACAATTATTGTACATGATCATATTCAAGTGATCACACAAGGCAGACCCAGCTGGCATTCGGGAAGCAGTGACCCAAATGCAATGCCAGGCCTGGATCAGATTTCTGATTAGCCGCATCATTGCCCTGTTAGCATCTCTTCTCGCAGGACTTGGCATGCTGCAGAGGTTAGTTTGCTGGCAGTATGAAACTGATGCAGATCGGAGCAGGCTGATGCTCCTCCTCTGCATGGCAGTTTATCAGTGTGAGGAGGATAGACTGCTCATTTAAATTTTTTTTTAAAGGTGAAAATCAAAAGGGCTTTATTGAAAGTTAACCATGAAAAAATAAAGTTTTGTGAAAGGAATGGCTGCTGACAATACTGGAACTGTAACATTCAGATTCCTCTAGCAATAATGAATCTATGCATTATATTATACCCCCTCAATTTATGGACTCTGCACATATATAAGTGTGTGTGTGTGTGTGTGTGTGTGTGTGTGTGTGTGTGTGTGTGTGTGTGTGTGTGTGTGTGTGTGTGTGTGTGTGTGTGTGTGTGTGTGTGTGTGTGTGTATATATATATATATATGTGTGTGTGTCAGTGGCTTGGCAGTAACACACTCACCTCTGAGGCTGGGAGATCAGAAGGTTGTGGGTTCTATCCCCACACCAGGCACTTGGGTTAATATCCCAATACTGACACTGTAGTGCAGCATGAGGGGGGTGCTGCACTCCTGAGGTGCCGTCTTTTAGATGAGACATTAAACCGAGGTCCCATCTGCCTGTTCTGGTGGTAGTTCAGGTGGATGTTAAAGATCCCATGGCACTTCTCGCAAAGAGTAGGGGAAAGTTTATTTAGAAACAAAAAATCAGTAAAAACCATAATCATACAGTAATACACATAAAATGAGAACAACAAAAGAAAAAGACAAATGTGTGATGCAATAAAAAAAAATCCAGGGTAAACAAGCAAATGGTGAGTCCAACAGACCAATTCAAGTTACCGTAGAATCAGAAGTAGTAATCCACGGTAGATGTCGCCACAATTCCAGAAGCTCCCTTCTGGACAAAAGGACAATCTCAGAGTTATAATTCTGAGTCATATCCTTAACTACCTTATTTGACATTTCAATATACATACTGATCTTTTGTTGAAGAGCAAAGAGACATCTAGCCATCCAAATATTCCACTTAATAACTACTAACAAAAGACATAAAGTATTCTCATTCCATTTAGACCAGGAAGGCAAAATATGACCATAAATTAGCACTGGGTAGTTAACTGCCTGCTCAAGCCATGCAGATAGCAGTCACCTCCTCCATCCTCTCCCTAATCGACTACGGGATTGTTATTTACGGCACCACTGACAACTCCACCCTAAGCAGCATAATCACTGCACTTAATAAAGCCTGCCACCTAGTAACTGGTTGTGACAGACTCACCCATACTTGCAATCTGTACACACTGACTGGTTGGCTTAACTTCCAACAAAGACTCAAATACCACACCTGCATTCTAGCAAAAAAGATTCACCTCCAGCTCGCACCCACCGGTCTACTCCCCATCATCAGTCCAGCCCCCATCAGGCGTAATACAAGACTCTCTGCTACTTCATCCTTCATGGTTCCCCCATGTTGAACATCCCTTGGGCAGAGATCCTTCTGCTACCGTGCCCCCCAATGGCTCAACACACTTCCCCCTACCCTCTTCCAGTCCCATAGCATCACTCTCTTCAAATCAGGTCTTAAAATCCAACTCATGGAAATTGCTAAATGTGAATGCAATTAGACCTGCCCACCCTCCTCTCACACCTCCTCTCCTGACACAGGGGCTCCCTAGACCCTACGAAATGGCATCCCTCAAAGCTCTGTCTAGGGATCGCAGGAATGCCTCCTAATTTTCTAACCCAATAAATAAGCTTCTCTATTACCATGTCAGTACTGTAATCTGTAAATAATGCATGTCAAAATTTGTCATATACTGTCTTGTTTCCCTCCATCCCCTGTAACCAACATGGAGCCGTTGTATAAAAGATCGTCTGTACTGAAATCTGTATATAATTACTTGTTCCGTCTGTCATCTTTGTACGTTATTTTCCCTCCACCCCCTGTAACCTGACGTGGAGCCTTTGCGAAAGAGTCTGTGACTCAAAGGATTGTAATTCTGATTATACAATAAATAAATAAATAAATTGTTGGAAACAAAGGCTTATTCCAAAGATGGCCTAGAAATATCCAAAAATCCTTAATGAAGGAGCAGGCAAAAAATAAGTGAGGGATAGTTTCCAGTGTATTTGTACAACAGGGATGGCTACAAATTCTGTTCTGTAGCTGTTTATGTTTCTGATTTATCTTAACTTTCAATTTTTCGTGGCATAAAAGCCAATGCATGTCCCACATATGGGCTGGGATCCTAGTATTTCGCAAAAGGTTATGCAGAGAGGGCAGATAAAAATCTGGATACTTATCAAAAGGGTCCTGTACTACACAGAGCACAGGCGGAAGAGTATTATACAAGGTTTTGTGTGATGAACTAATCACCATTTGTGTAGTAACTCTCTACTGTTTAAGTCGAAGAAAAATGCCTTTAACATAAGGAGGTATGCTCGGTGTAATCCATAGAGTGTGTGGGGTATTGGTGTCCCATGTATGAAACCAGTGATGACACACATTATAAAACCAGGGTTCCAAACCAATTTGTTGATTGAGCAATAAAGGTTTGAAATTGTCTATAATAAAAATACTGCTAAAAAACAATAGGGGGTTAATCATGTTAAGACCCCCCCCCTCATTAATGGGACGGTAAGTAACATTATGCTTGACTGGATTTAAATGGCTCCCCCACAGAGCCTGAAAGAACACACTAAATAATGAAGTTTCCATTTGTTTTGGTACAGAGAAAATGGAACTAATATATAAAAAGACCTGAATCAAGAAGGTCTTGATTAAAAAAACTCTTTTCTTTTTCCCAAATTTCCAACGGTTCCATACTGCCACCTTCTGGCATCCAATGGCCAGCTTATCCTCCCAGTTCATCACTGCCATATCAAAAAATCCACTGAACCCCTAGAATGTTGATCGAGTCTGATCGAATCTGAATTTGTCCAACATTAGAGGTAGTCCATTGGGCCTGCCCCAATGGAAACCCCATACATTTATCATAGCTAAGGGCTGCTCCGGAAACAAGTCCAAAATCCAAAATTAAGCTCAAGGAGTCTCGGACACACTCTTCATCAGCTACTAGAATACTCATATTATCTGCATAAGCAATAACCGAATGGGGTACCACCAGGTGCTCGCATATAATGGGAGAGATGGAGTGTAAGTTGTTTATTTTCCGTAAAAGTGGGTCCAGAAAAAAGACATACAGCAAGGGGCTGAGGGGGCAGCCTTGCCTCACACCTCATTTAATGGGAATCAGGGGGCCGTTCCAACCATTAACCAATGGAAATACCATGGCCGTCCTATAGAGCATTCGTATCCAGTGGATCAAGCGCTGAGGGACATTATAGTGGTGAAGGGTTGCCCAAAGAAAATCATGACAAACAGAATCAAAAGCCATCTTTTGATCTAGGGAAACAATAAAGCCTGAAACGTCTCTGATTGTCCCAGTTCCATAATTTCCCATAATAAAAGAAGATGGTCAGTAATCTTTTGATTCGGAACAGAGCAGGACTGTGCCAGAGAAATCACTAGATCTGCCACAAGTAGTAACCGTTTCATTAGAATCTAAGCCATAAGCTTAAAGTCGGTGTTCAGCATGCAGAGTGGTCTCCAGTTCTGCAAGGATGTCCTGTCACCCTTTTTATAAAGATAGGTCAATGTTCCCTTATTAAAATGTAATGGAATATCACCTGTCATACACAAAGCATTATAAATTTGTGCCAATTCTGTAGACAATTGTTCCCCCAAAAGTTTAAAAATTTCAATTAAAAGGCCATCAGGCCATCATGTAATATTAGTTTTAAAAGAGTGTAAGGCGTCCAGTACTTCCCAGTCCTTGATGTGTGCTTTTAACTTATTAGTCAGGTCCAAAGGATCCTCAGGAACTGTAACACCTTAAAAATAATCTAGAAAGGTAGACTGATCTGTATGAAGTTCTGTAAATAATTGTAAAGAGTAGTTTGTAACCCCATAAGGATATCTGCCTGGGAGGTAAGTTTACGGCCAGACTGATCTACAATATTAGACATTTCTTTTCTACCTACCCTATGAAAGTTGTGCTCAAAGGGGCATACAGCCTCCATGTTACCTTGTGTCCCAAATTTAAGCTGGTGGTACAACTGTTTAGATTTATGGTCATGAAATGCCCTCATCTCTTTCTGTAGCAGTTGTATTTGTTGACTGACATCCTGATTTGTAGTGCTAGCCAAGGACATTAGAGTCTGTAAATGGTGCCTCTGCTGCAGATAGAGCAAGCAGGCTTTATTAGTCCTCCTTACACTACACTGCTTTAAAAAGTATTGAAAATCACATTTAGTGTCCTCACACCATAAGACAATGTCAGTGTAACAAATCACCATGGATTTTCTGGCTACAATAAAGTGACCCAGTTGCTCCAGAAAATCTTGCTCTTTTAGTAGGGATGAATTAAATTTCTAGACATCCAGACCTTTAAGGGGGGGGTGGGGGGTCATCCCTATCATAAGGGACACCATGTGATGGTCCGAAAATTCTAGGGGTAGAGTACTAGCATGATACACAGGGATAGTCTGAGAGAGAAAGATAAAATCAATCCTAGTTGCCAAATGCCCTTTGTAAAAAGTGGCAGTAAGTTGGCGCATTGTATCTAAATAACCATCCTTCAACCGAGCAGTACGAATAAGTTGCTGCAAAACATGTGAATCACAAAACAGTTTATGTGTAGTAATGTGACAACTTTTATCTTGGAGGCTCAACCCACAGTTAAAATCCTCTGAAAACACAACATACATTGAAGTATGTGAATATGGACAGATCAAGTGTTAGAGGTCAATCCGGCTCGTCTTCGTTTGTGGGGCATAAATGTTTATCAGTCTAAAGGATCTGCTTTGAACAAGAGCATCCAAAATAAGATTCCTGCCAGGAACCAGATCATATAATTTAAGCAATTTAAAGTCTGGCAAGTGTATCAAAATCCCAACTCCACAACAGGCTTCTTGTCCCAATGACCAATAAGACGGGCCTGCCGACCAATCTCTTTGAGCCTGGCGAATTTATAAGTGATATGAAATCTGACATCTTGAAGAAAGCAGTTACCTAAGCCCAGGTCTCGCAAGAATGAGACAGCAAGATGTCGTTTCGCAGTCTGCTTAATACTGTTTACATTCAATGTAGAACAAGTAAAAACTGCACTCATCAGGACAGAGAAGGAAAGCAAAAACAGTTTTAACAGTAAAACTCTACAGGTCATGATTTCTTCCCAGAAGTACCCTTTGTCACAAACCCACTCAGCAGGTCAGGCCCTCTACTCCCAAAGTGCCAACCTATGAGCGCAGTCTTGTGAACAGTGTAACAGACAAGGTAACCCTCTTGTCTGTTTTGTGAGTTCGGATCAACCTTTGGGCTCAAGTTCTGGAGGGATTCAAACTGTTAACCTCTTGTTAGTGTAATCCCCTTGTTAACCGGGGTTACTAGAATCCCAGTAAGACCTAGTGGTAGGCAAGGAAGGCAGCTTGTGAAACTCCAGTTAAATGGGTTTCATACTGTCTCACTCTGTTCTCAGTCTCAGCTGAGACTGAGGGATGACATCACCAATAGAACTTTCGCAGCTGCATAAGCCACATTGGAATCTGCAGCAAAGGGAGTTAGATAGAATGTTGGGAGCTTTGAGTGAGAGTCTGCAGTTTGACTTGAAGGAGTGAAGTTTGTACTCAAGTGGTGGAGACCGCTGTTCGGGTCTCAGTGCCCCCCTCCCTCTGGGGGGGGGATGTAAAGATTCCCAGCAGATTCTTGGGGCAATCCCCTTAATTCTGCTAAGTGGATGAAAAGCTGCCTGTTTTAGTCCAGGATTTATTTTGGAAGATGGAAGATTTGTGAGTCGCCTGTGGGCACCTGCAACTTAAGGGTGAGTGTCTGCTCTGGCTAAAGGGTATGTTTTCTTCACCCTGGGACTTGTGCGAAAATCTAGGGATTGAACTACATATTGGGAAACCTAGAAATGGGCCAAGCAAGTAAAAGTAGTGTCAAATCCCAGAGTTTTGTGAGATGCTAATAATATGTAGAGGGAGATGTGACAGATGTCTACCCTTAATCTACATTTAGACGTTCAGCAAAGGAATTGCTCAGTTTTTCCAGAGGAAATGGCCGGGTATGGGCTGTGGGAGCTGGAGGTGGGTGGCCCCCCATCTTTAGAGACCAGATCCACCTCTACGGATTTTTCTGTGGTTTTCTACTTTGCCTCAGGCACTTGGCCAGTGATGGGGGAAGTACCCAGACGTGGGATTGTAAGGAACATTCTCTCTAGGAGTCGCAGACTCTAGTGTGGTGTGGGGAGCCACGAAAGGATAATTGGTTCATTCTTCCAATGGACTGCGGATGGGATAATTGGTTCATTCTTCCAATGGACCGTGAATGGGATAATTGGTTCATTCTTCCAATGGACCGCAGATCAAGTGGCCGGCGGGGGAGCCGGGCCAGTGGGGAAAACCCAAGTGTGTACAAGTCGGGCTGTGTATCCAAAGCTGCGTGCAAGTCCGGGCTATGTGCCTGGTGGGTTCAGAGCCTGAGGGCTGGAAATGATGATAAAGTGTTCTGTAGTCTCTAATCTGCATTACCAGGAAATGTAGCCCCGTGGGGGTCCATCTATGCTTTGTTTGTTCAGCTAGTATGTGAATAAAAGCCACACTGAAGAATCCCATTCCTGGTTCTGGACATTACAGTTATTGCTTCCTGTGTTCGGATTTACTTGGGTACCCCTGTGCAGAGTAGCCAAACCTAGGTCCCCTGTGCCGAGTAACCTCATCCTCCCCGAACCCAGTCCTCACCAGGTACTGCTATCAGCTTCAACAGCATGCCACCTGTCGTTTTGGCAAAAAGGCAGGGGTGAGGGGTTACATTAGCATACCCAATGCACAGGCATAGAGATATCTGTCTCCGGGGGGCCAGATATGTTTTCCTATGGGCACCTAAACAGGTGTACAGAGATGAACCCATAAAACTTTAATAAAGACCTCAGATTATAACACTTCTCTTTCCAGTTTGGTATCACCATTCAAGCTTATGTCTATTGTCTGCTATAACCATGTACTTTTCTTACAAATAAAAAAAGAAGTCAAAGACAGACCAAGTAATTTCTAAAAATAATTTTATTATAATAGATAAGAACATGTAAAACACAACAATACAGAACTATTATATCACAAGACATACAAATCTTTTAAAAGAACAAGGTTTAAAACAGTGAAATTCCTACTACAGTACTTAACCTCTAAATACTTGCTTAAAAGTGCTCCCAAGATGTTTCGTGGTCAGAGTCTAGGTAAAAAATGTGTCTCTGTGAAGTAAAACAGACTAAATTAAATGCTGGCTTTTACCTCACCTCTTTTCAGGAGGTCACCTAGCTCCTCCCTGTCAGGATATATGAAAATATATATCTTAAACAAAATATTGCATTCTGCAACTTCAGCATAATTCATGTCCTTCAAATGACACTTCGTTTGATCTCATGCTGTATCCTCCCTCACACAAGCTTCACAGGGACATTTACAACCTTCCACCCCTGTGTAACAACCTAGGTTCCTCTTCAACATCATAAACCTTCTTTATGATTTCTCTCTTAACAAAATTAACTTAAAACAAGTCTGTAATTAACTCAGAGAAACAGGATCCTTGATTAAAGTCTTCCATGTAACACATTGTCTCGAAAAACTGAGTGTGTGAACTCACATGCTGTCAGCATTTCTTTTTTCTTGGCTTGCATCTTTCAGCTGAAATCTAGGGTGGTGAATGAGGTCATTCTAAGAGCATCAGATTTTCAACACAGACAGTCAGTAATACATTTTACATTAATAAAAATGATACAGCACTCAGAACTGGCTGTCTACGTCCCACCCTTTCCTTTCAACTTTGTCCTCAATTTTAGTTTCTGTTGAATGGGACACCCTAGTTGCATTTCAGAGTCAGAAGTCCCCTCTATTTGGGAAGAGGCTATCGAAGAGGAGTCTGTATCCCCTCCCAAGTCACCAGACAGGTCACCTAAAATGTCATACCTATTGGAGGTCAGGAGATCCGATGTCTTTGGTGCCTTGGAAGATGGAGGGATACAAGTTTGTTGAGATCTAGCAGACCATCTCAGGGTACTGTGCAAGGGTCTGGGGGGGAGGCATGTCAGGGGTCAAAATAGGTGAGGGGCCAGGCAGAGATACAGAAGAAGTAGAAGGAATCTGATGTAGGTGTTCCTGTGGGGAGGGGCACAGTATCAGAAATATCAGGGGTGCAAAGGGGAGTCAGGCCTAGGGTCACCCTGTGGGGGTAAGGGATCCGGGGGAAGAGGTGTAGTCTTAACCTTGGCCTTTTGAGCATTAGTAATCAACAACAACTGATCAGCCCCATCGTGCTCATCAGTGTTATGAGCAGCTTTAGCACAATTCTGAAAAGTGTGCCCAGTTTCCTCGCAGAAGCTACGTTTACTTTCATTCAGACAATTTAAAGCAGTGTGCTCCAATTCACCACAAACTGTGCATTTGAGTTTATCACAGACATTACTCAGATGAGTTGGATCCCCACATCTATAGCAGGCCTTCAGCTGGCCCAAGCAAAACAAAACGCCCCTGTCCCTACCCAAAAAAAAGGAATTAGGAAGGTGTTCTATTCCAGCATCAGTCATCTTTAACATCACCTTGACCCTCCATCCCCCAGTCCAAATGTTCTCAGGGTCCAAAATGGCTTCTGGGTCCTCAAGTACAGTACAACATAGTTTCAGCCAAAAGACCATGTTGGCTTTATTAACCCCTTCATTCCGAAAAATAATCGTTATAAATTTATAAGTAGGCTTAGACAGAGGAATAGCCAAAAATGGAGACCAGAGGGCAGTGTTTTTTAAAAGAGTTATATTTAGTCCAAAACCTTTCCAGTCCTCGGGTTGTCTTGATGCTAATATAAAAAACAGTTTCCCCTGAAACATGGATCAAGGCATATATTTCATGGGACAAGAACTTCATGGAATCTTTTAGTAAGGTCCGTGCTACAAACAAACGGTCGGGAGGGTCCAGCATACCACTGATGTAAGAAACCCTCGCTGCATTGTGGCATTTTGCAGGAAGAATCAGGGTTTTAAAAAAGGATGCTTATGGCCGTTTCGGAGCAGAAGCCCTGGAGTTTAAAGGGGCATCAGGCCACTCAGGTAGGGCTGACTTCTTAGGGTGTTGAGCAGGTGATAGAACTGTGGGGAGGTTCAAGACAGGGTCCTGAGTTAGGGGTAAAGCTTCAGGAATAGATAAAGGATCCACAATGTCAGTGAGAACTATAGCCCCATGCTTTGCATAGAAAAATCAACATTTGTTGCATTCTGATGGAGAGGATCCAGAGACCCATTGTTTGGTTGATGGACTCTGTTCCCAGCCTGCGCTCCAGAGCCTGAGCTACTGACCAGGCAGGAGTAAGAGGAAGTGGCTCTCCCTCTGGTCTAACAGCTTGCTTGTGACCAGAGTCAAGTGCAGCAGACAAAGGCACAGCACTCACAGCTCCCCAGAAGCAGCTGCTGCATCCAACTGTGAAGCCTGTACGGTCGTGTTCCTGTTCTTGGAAGCTTCAGGTGGTGGAGTAGAAGACCTGACAGCAGCAGGTAGCGAGGGAGAAATTACCTTCCCGGTCACGCTGTCAGACCGAAGCTCTCAGAGACGCTTAAGCGGGGTTATTTTCTTAAAAAGAAATTTACGTTCTTCAGCATCCAAAAGTTGCTGCAATTGTCTGGTCTCCTCTGTGTCTTGGTCTGGCAAGGTGAGCAATGGGCCACAATACTTCAAGAAGTCTCGGTCACTGTCAGTATGATTAGAAGCCATACTTGCAGAACACTGAAAATTCGGCTGTTGATGTGAGTGCAAATGTTGTTTACCCAGTAAGAGCTCTTGTCCTTCAGTGTCCATGTCGGTAACAGCATCCAGTACTACACTGGATACAGTGTCAGCCTCTTGCAGGAGCAGGACAGGGGAGGAGGCTAGCTCCCCTGCCCGCATGTCAGTACCTTCTTCTCCAACCTCCGCCGAAGTGGCCATCCTGGATAACGGCCAGCAATTCCCCAGTGGCGAGTAGGGGAACTTCCCCGGTGACCTGGCCAAAATTTTCCCCATTCACAAAAATGCCAACAGCTTAATCTGGTTCAAGGTCAGTTGGCATTCATCTGTATCCCTGTCCCCTGGGCCATGCCTGAAAATAGGCAGAATTTGTCTAGTGCACTTACCCGGTCAACAAAAGCTAAAATATAAAAAAAATATGTCTGGTTAGCTCTTCCATAGGTTCATTATCCCTCAAGAGAAGACGTTCATCCTAACGTTACCCCAGAATTTACCACCTCTGAGCTTCTTGACGTGTTCCCACATTCTGCTGGAGGACATCAGAGTAACCATCTGACACTCTTGCTGATACTCTTAAGTCTGCGGAAGACTGCAATCATCTTGACTGTTTCCTCAAGTGAACATGTTAAGGGCCACCAGCCCACCAGCTTCTCCTCATAGCTTTTGTCTTCCATACCCCTGATCACTTTGGTCAGGTGGTTTGGTGGTTAACATGTTCGAAAATAACTTTCACATTTCCATATGATTTCCAAACTCAGTAATGTGGGGCTTGGCTCCTTTGTCTGAGTTTGCTGCTATCATCTGTGATACTCAGTTAAAGAAAATTACAGCATCAACCATAGACTTTCCATGACTGTGGAACTGGTGGCATAACTGGGTCCCTTCTCAGAACTTGTGTAACACCACAGAAATCACCATTTTGTGTTGATTTTCATTTAAAAATACCAGTTTTATGCAATTTCAGGCTCATTTACCCATTTCATTTGTCCTGAAGCCCCTCTCCTATGCTCTCTATATGATGTCATCAATGGCATCATTTGATTTGTTAGCCAATGGCAGAACAGAAAGCTGCCACAGAAGTTTAGAAGCCCTGCCTCAGAAGTCAGGGATGAACTGTAACACAGAGCTGAGGGCCTTGGCCAGAACTGCTGCAAACAAGAAAGAGGCCTCTTTTTATAAGTCCAGCTTGGAACTGTATCACACACTCTCACTCTCACTCTCTCTCTCTCTCTCTCTCTCTCTCTTTCTCTCTCTGTCTTTCTCTCTCGGGGAAACTTCTGACCCAGAAAAAAAAATCACTTAATAAAGTCTAATTATAAACGCACATAATTGTCTACCAGTTGGTAACAGCTTGACGTTAACCTACAGAGGAGAGTATGGCATGATATTCGTGTTAACCCACAGGAGAATTGACACTTTCTGCTGTCTTGGAGGGAGAAGGAGAAGTGGGAGGCGGATGCGCTCTTGTTATGTTCGTTTTTCTAATCCTTTTGGAAGGATCCTTAAGTTTTTCTGCAGCCTTCCTTGTTGCAAAGCAAGGAAGAGAGGAGCCTTCGAAGACCCCCGCACAAGTCATCAGTGGTTGGAGTACCATGGGTAACGTAAGCAATGCTGCCAAGCTTTTTTTTTTGTTTGTTGTGTTTGTGCCTTCAGTCTCAGCTCTGGGATTTAAACAGCTACAGTTGAAGAGCTTGTCTTTTAATCAGGTCTTTAAGAACCGTGTGAGAGAGAGCAGGAGAAACAGAAACAGACAGGAAAGAAGTAAAGATAGCTTTACAATTAAAAGTTATTGCCTGCGAATGGGCAATGTCTATTCATGAAGTCAGTAAAAACAGTATGTAGGCAGGAGGGGCTTGTATTTGCATAAGTGGCATAACATTAACGATGCTGCTCAGTACGGTTGCTTAAAAAGGGGGTAGAGGATGAGGATGGCGACTGCACTTTCATCTACCCACCGTGTTTATTAGTTATTTATTCAGTTAGATTTTGTTAACCAAGAAATTTATATCTAGTAACAAACCTGTTCGATACATCCTTGTCAGTATCTGATGATACATGCATAACTGTAGAAAATGAAATGTGCACACAAGTCCTTGGAAAGGATTTGTTTTAGCACTGAAGAACTCTGTAATGTTTTTGTTGAAAATAAAAGGTAAATACTAGTATAAATAAGTAACCCCTTTTAGTGTACGTCACTGAAAGTGTGGCCAATCCTACAACAGTAGCACTCAAAATACTGAGTAGGGCTATAGAACATCAACACTAGCACAAATACGTAGAAGTACTGCACTGCATAGTTTACTAATACAGATGTGCTGTTTGATATTTGTGTTTCGTGTAAGGCCAAATGAAGCATTACTGGGCTTTGGTGAGGTTGGTGTGACATACAAGAGAATACAAGCAATGGCACACAACACAAATGTGTATTTTATTGAGAGCTCCCAGACCCTTGGTCTTGTGGCACCATGAACAGCAGAAACAAATCTGAACTATATTCAACATAGAATTTGTTGGCAGAGAAGGACTGCTTGGCTCACCTAGTCTGCACATTTTTCCCTGCCTACGGTATCTCTGTAGAACTTACCTGATCTCTGGCTCTTTCTCCCTCCCTCCCTCTCCCCATGCCTTTCCACTAATGCACTAATGTAGAGCCCCCCCCGCCCCATTTTATGTCTAGGGATGCTGTTGGTAATATGGGGGGAGGCACAAAATCAGATACCTTCCAGGCATAAGGCCTACTGCTCAATCAAATACAAGGCCTTACCTTGCCTGCAGATCTCAAGCAGCGTAGAGCACAGTGTCTCTCACCCAGCGGGCTATAGCTTACCAAACAGCTGCAATTTCAGGCTGGGCCTGGGGGACAAAGGCTGGATCTTCTTCTTTGGAGGATGAATACAGTTAGTTCATTCAAATAATCCCAGCACACACAAGGTAAAAGAAAAATAAAGACATTTAATTTGATTGCATTTTTAAAATTAATAAATAAATTACTTGAGTGCACAGCTCCATTGAGCTGGGAGACAAAAACAGGCCGCAGGGCTTATTTGGCAGGTACAAACAGTTCCAGGCTGATACAGGTGCTTTAAACAGGCCTACAATAATAGACCAGGCACACACTCCATGCACATAACCAGAGCTGGAATAAAGTTCAGATCTTAGAGGGGTACAATGCATGACCTAATCCAGTACTTGGAGAGTGTCTTACTCCCCACCCTGATGTGGAACTATGACAGTCGGTCGTCAGTTTTGTTGTCGACCGACGTTACAGCAACTCCATTATGTCGACCGCATTTGCGGTTGGCATAAAGGGAGTCGCATCAAACAGTTTTTTCTTTGGGTGCTCTGCCATATGCACCCCCCTGTCGCTACTTAAATAATCAACTCCATGTCGGAGTTGTTTCAGGGAGGGGGTGCAATACCCCCAGAAAGCAGTGCTAGGTCCCGCACTGACACTACAGCGACTTGGCGCTGTTGTGGCTGTAGTGTCGGTCGCAGTAAAATTGTCGAGGAAGTGTCAGTATAACACTAATGTAACCTACACCAGGGATGCAGCCTTAATCACACACTACGGCCACCCTGAAAACCCTACCGAAACCCAGCCAGTTTGTAACCTTCTTTCACCAGAAACAGGATGCTGTTTAACTATAGCATGTGTGACTCAGCTCCTTCCTTGCAGTTACAGCTTTCTCTGCAATTCTTTAATGGGCCTGACGTGGGACCTGGCCCAGACACGGGCACAGCAGGCCGGATAAAATGAGATCCCAAAAATGCAATCCACCCACCTCACCTTGGCAGTGTGCCACATCAGGAAAATGACCTCCTCAGATCTACCACCTCCAAGAAGCCCTGCCGTGGTCTTCCCACTGCCACGACAGCCCCACTGCTATACCTTTCACAAGGGCATCAGGGCCCCAAACCCAGAAATCTATGGGCTTACCTCCTGGCTGCTGTCCACCCAGCCACTGATCTGACCTGGATCCCAGTTCACAACAGTCACCATACTCCTAAACACCCTCACTATCAGAGTTAAACCACATAGCCATTGATGCTAGAACATACGATACCTCCCGATCTAGGGGTTTGAAACCCCAGCCTGACTTGCCCTACATGCAGCCTGCGAACTCCCCTCTTCTCTGGAAATCCTCCCCTTTTAAACCCTGGACAAGAGTGATGCTCCCCTGGGGAGGGATCACCTAACCAACAAGGGAGAATGAAGTCTACTACGCCAGCCCCAAGAGGGGTGACTTACACTAAGATTCCCCTATGCCTATCCCATGCATTCTTGAACCTCACCACAGTGTAAACACAACTGTAACCCCCTCCCCCCCATTACCCAGGGTTACTAGAACCCTAGTAAAACCTAGTGGCAGGCAGGGACAGGCAACTAGTAAAACTCCAGTTAAATGGATTTCCCTATGTCTTGCTCTGTTTTCAGTCTCTGCTGAACTGGAGCTATGACATCATTTAGAACTGTTGAAGCTGCATAAGCCACACTGGAATGTTGCAGTTGGAGGTTAGAGTAGAATGTTGGGGAATTTGAAGTCAGTCTGTTGCAGTCTATAGTAGAGGAAGGAGGTGCTCTGCTGTAAGCAGGCCCTCAGAGTCCTAAGCTCTGTCATAGAGCTATTTTTTTTTAGAGGTGTGTGTTCTCACCTGGAGAAGAACACAAGAAGAGCCAAGTGACGTGTTAGAGACCGCTTTCAGTGGTTCAGGGCCCCATCCCTGCAGGGATGGGGGGAAGGAATCAGCCTGTTTCCAGGGGCAACCCCCCTGGTCTGGCTAGGAAACAAGAAGCTGCCTGAGTTTAAGTTCATGCTGAGGCACCAGAAGTTCTGGACGAGATTTCTTTGGAAGAGACAATGCCTGTGGGGCACCTGCAACCAAGGGGTGAGTTTGCTCTGCTAAAGGGCCTGAGACAAGATGAAACTAAAGTGACTGTTACTGTGTGGTCAGGAAAAGACAGCCAAGTACAGTATGGAACATGTGGGGATTGGACTGCTTAACTCTGTGGGGGGTCTAGAGTAATGGACACAGACACTTTTTAAGTGTGTTCAAGTTCAGCACAAATGGGATGGAAAAACAGTAGATTGGACGTGGCATACATTTAATGAGACTCTGCATAGCAAAGTGTTTGAAGGATGAGGTGTTACAGTCCAGAGAAATGGCCGGGTATGAATTATGGGAGCGAGCGGTGGGAGACCCCTCCATCAGTAGTAACCAAATTCACCTCTACGGGTTTGCTTTGGGACACCTGTTGCTTTCTCTCAGGTACTTGGCCAGTGCCTGAGGAAAGTACCCAGACATGGGATTGATGAGGAAGATTCCCTGATGGAGCCAGAAGTGCTCATAGGTGGTTTAGGGAGTCACCAGTAAATGTTCCATTCTATATGGAAAGTGTCCAAAGGGCTGGCAATGGAGCCAAGCCAGGGAAACCAAAAAAGAGTTGAGTTAGAGCAGAGTGCCCAGAGTGTTTCGAGACCTGAGGGTTTCAGTGTAAAGCGGATGTGTTCTGATCTCCATAAATCTGCATCACCAGGAGTGTAGCCCCATGGGGGTCCATCTATGCTTTGTTATTCTGTTGGATGTGAATAAAAGCCACACTTCAGAATCCCAACTTCTGGTATTGGATATTTCAGTTATTGCTTCCTGTGTCCGGAGTTACTTGGGTGCCCCTGACTAGAAGTCAAACCTAGCCAAAATACTGAGCGGCAGTTTTCTCCCCGAGCCCAGGTCCCAGGTAGGAGGTTACATATGGAGGCATCGCACAGCGCTAATAACACAAAAATACCACCAACCCGATCCCTGGGGTAACCCACCGGTCACACAACCATACAAACAAACACAGGTACACAAACACCAAAAACCAGCCCCATGCATAGCTATACATATATATTTTCTTATTCTTTGGTAACCAGGTAAGGCCCATGAGGCACAATGCCTGTTTTCAGGAGTGACCCAGAAGCACTGGGGAGGTTAAGTGACTCACTCAGAATCACACAGTATGCAAGTGGAGGTTGTGGGAATCAAACCCAGTCTGCTGAATGTACTTAGCTCATTCACAGCTCGTTACTCTAACTTCTAGGCTATACTGCCTGATATGACCAACACCACAGAAGTCTTTCACTAACAGAGAAAGGGAGCAGTAAAGATAATTATTTTCTAGAGGTTGTCCTTTTCTGTGGGTCTGGAATGTATTATGTACTGAAGCACTAAGAACTACCACTGCACATTTTCACTATCGACTTTAAATGGCTTATTGGCCTTCACATTGCTTGCACAGTAACTGTATACAATGGGGTCTAGAGCTTTTTTTGGTTGCCATGGCAACATGATGCAACCATGCTGCAACTTACAAAGAAAACAACTAATTGTGTTCGGCCGGAACTCTCTAGGAAGCATTGGCTGCTGAGCTGTGTGCTCTGACTGAGGAAACACGTAAAGCAAAGAGATAAGGTTAGATTAGCTCTAACGGTTGCATGAAGAGCACTCCCCTTGTATTGTGAGGTAACCAGAGAAATCTTATAGAGGGACAACAGTAGATAGTGGGAACACAGTGTGGTCTAGTGGTTAAAGTTAACTCTCAGTTCCCCTGCATTAATGCCTAGATTAAGAAAAACTGCTATTTTATACCCACTAACTTTTTAGAAACTGTAATGTTTATCTAGTTGATCCTTCATCTCTCTGCCTGCCATGCTGCCAAAATAAAAACACAGAGTCCCCTGTGGCCAGCCCTCTGATGAGGTGAATGACAGGCTAAGCCATGGGGGTTGTCTGTGTGGCAGTACAGCAGTATGTAAGTAAACACTGTCAAACAGTGCATTTTTGCACTTAGTCAACCAGTACCAATCACACTGATTCAGTGGTGACACTAGACATCCCAAGTCTGAATCCTACCACTGTCACTGACTTGATGTGTGACACACTAAGCATGTCCCTTGACCTCCCAGTGCTTCCGTGCTTCCCATTTGTAAAATAAGGTACTAGCAGGATCCCACTGGAAACAAGATCATGCATCTCATCTTGGGCCAGTCTCAGGAATTAAATAGCAACTTTTCTGCTTGTGCATTGTGACACCAAAGTAGTTTGCAAAAAGACAGATCTCTAGAGGCATGCCATCAATCAAAACAACCAGTTGCACAATTATTCTGCCAAACAGTGGGTGTGGTCACCTGATGTCACCTGAAGTGACAACACACTTGTGGAAGACTTTACTGTGAAGTACAGATCAAGTCTGTCTGGTGTTCCGCAGTATTAGCTGCTGCATAGTGTACTGTGACAACCAGGGAGTAGGCTATTTTCTGAGAAGTAATGACTGGATGGGAGGGCTAATCCAAGGGGCAGCTGAGGACTACCTCCCACCAGCCAGTCATTAATCCCAGGAAATGACCAGCTCAGAGGCTGCTATTGTAATTATAATTCTAATCACAGTAACATCCCTTTTTGTTTTTCAAGCAGTGCAGCATCAGGACATTTTACATTCTGTGCTGTGGAACATGTTTAGGCAGGTGGATTGTCATTTCTTAGACATTGGTGACCTATCCAGTAGCCCATGAGAATTCTGAAAGAACTCATGAATATTTTTGTTTGTTTGTTTGCTTTTTAGTCTTTGGTAACCAGGTAAGGTCCACTAGGCACAAGTGGAGGTCATGAGAATCAAACCCAGGTCTGGGTTGCTGAATGTACCAAGCTTGGTCACAGCTCATTACTCTAACCTCTAGGCTATACTGCCTTATAATATTGTGTATAAGCCACTTCAAATGCGCTCCGCATTTGCACCTGTGAACAGGGCCTGTGGGTGGCCCAGTCTTCTGTAGAACTGTTGCTCCTCTGTATAATGGACCCCAAGGCCCATGGATGCTTGTCAGCAGGGTGTGGAGGATGTGCCTACTACAGGCAAGACTAAAAACTTCCCCCCACTCCTATCACTTTGTCATATCCATTTTTTTAAATGTGTTGCACGAGCCGCCTGATGTCCCAATGACTAGTGCTTCACATCCTCACACTGATGACCTGAGTAAACTGGGGAGATGGCTGGCTGGTCCAGGGATACTGGGGAGGTGCAGCCATGCAGAAGTGCTTCCAACCAGGAGGGGATAGTGCCAGATTCTGATGTACTAGCGCCCCCTGCAATAGGCCTGGAGACTGTCTCCTCCCTATGCACAGACTATGTGCTGGTATGGCCTGGCCGGGCACTGTCTGACACCATGAGGTGATGGGTGGGGTCAGAGGAAAAAGCTGGAAAAACCTGTGTCAGCTGGCTGTCATGCAGAACTGAGTAACATGGAGACTGAGGGTTTTAAGGTACAGTGTGGACAGCAATGCATTGGCTAGTCTTATTTGTCCTATTAAACCCACATTTATATTTAGGAAAACTGCTACTAAAGAGATTCTTAAAGCACTAAATAAACTGAAAGCGTATAAAGCCCAAGGATCAGACAGAATTCAAACAATTTTTTTTTAAATTGGGCACAGATATTATAGCACCAACATTGACTTACTTCTTTAATTGGAGGTGGAGCTATTCTATTTTTCCTGATTTTTTGGAAGACAATAAAATTATTCAATTTTTTAAAGAGGAGATGCATTCCCACCGTCAAATTATCGGCCCATTGCTTTGCTGCCCATATTGTCCAAGGTGTTGGAGAAACTTGTACGTAGGCAGTTGTACCAGCATCTTGAAAAATATGCATTGATGACTCTAGTATCAACGTGGTTTTCAGGCAGAGAAGTCCACAGACACAGCCCTAGTGGATTTTAACAATCTGGTATCCAAATCTTTGGATGCCAGACTGCACGTAGGGGCAATGTTCGTGGACCTCAGTAAGGCATTCGGCTTAGTGAACCACCCTGTTCTGTTGAACAGGATGCAAAATCTGTGGGTGAATGAAGATCCCCTAAGGTGGTTTCAGTCTTAATCTGTCGAGCTGACAGCAGTGTGTTGCCCAGGGAAATGTAACATCTATACCAAAGGATGTAAGAGGAGGGGGTCCCACAAGACTCAGTTCTGGATCCACTGCTTTTTATGTTTGCTTGCACGCATGTGCAAGAAACATAGTGCCATCATCCGAAATTTCGGAGGTGTGTCACCCCTTCTTCCAATTCAGTCAGTGTGTTGGCAGGCGCGGCCCCTGTCCGCCAATGCATGGGCTGTCTATGACAAGCTCCAAAATGCAGTGGCGTACAGTTGAAAGGGGGAGCTACGCTTCAGTGAGCCGCGATAAGATATTGCCTGCTCATGCGCAGCTCCCCCTACATACACACACACACACACACACACACAGAAACGCACGCATACTGCGTGCTGTCCCCCCCCACACACATATAGCCAACGGGTGCCCAACTTCCTGTCTGCTCCACTGTCCCACCCCGAGTACTGGGTGCCACGCTGGGAGCCCACCCCAGCGTGGCAACTGATCATATGGCTGACGGGGGTGCCCAATCCCCCGTCGGCTCCACGGCCCCCCCCAGCCATCCTTGTGCCATGCTGGGAGCCCACCCCAGCGTGGCAAACGTCCCACGTCGTTTTTTTTTTACCTGCAAAATAAAATGGTCCCACGGCGCTTCTCCCAGCCCCCTCCCACAACCCACACCCACCCACTGTGCACCCTGCCTCCCCACCCCTCACCCCATACTTACCTCCAGAGCTCGCACGATGATCTTTGCTGGACCGGGAACACGCCTGCACTCTACAAAGCTGACCGCTGAACTGAGGAAATGCCGTAAGCTGTATAATGGGCTAGATAGGGTTTTTCAACTTTGTTGTGATATTTTCGAGGCATTTTTGATTTTTTCTCACAACATGGATTTTGGGACCCTCTTCACGAGTGATGTCACTGTCATGGCGCTATTCAAACCCGGCGTGTTACGGCAGTCACTGCATGAAATCACCTTTCAGGGCCCGAATGCCATGACAGTGACATCATTCTGAGAAGTAATCCAAAACTCCCATGTTGAAAATTTGGTGAAAAAATTCCTAAAAATGACTGTTTTACGAGCGTGCATTGTGCAGTTCCTACGCACGCTCGTAAGTTCGCGAATTTTCAATATTTTCACTCCAGATTTTCAACATTGCCATTTTACCACACCTCCTTATGAGCAGTACAGCTGTCATTTTTCACATCTTGCCCAAAATGTGTTTCCGCCCATGTAGCGCACAATGGCACAGTCAATGTGCAAAATCAATGTATGGGACACATTAAGAAAATCACAGTGACACTGTTCATGAGCAGAGGTCTTAAAATGGCTATGTTGAAAATTTGGTGAAAAAATTCCTAAAAATGACTGTTTTACGAGCGTGCGTTGCGCAGTTCCTATGCATGCTCGTAAGTTTTCAATTTAATATTTTCACTCCAGATTTTCAACATTGCCATTTTATTACACTTCCTTATGAACAGTACAGCTGCCATTTTCATATGTCACCCAAAATGTTTTTTCGCACATGTAGCGCACAATGGTGCTGTTGGTGTGTAAAAGCAATGTTTAGGACAGATTAAGAAAATCACAGTTACACTGTGCATGAGCAGAGGTCTTAAAATGGCTATGTTGAAAATTTGTTGACAAAAGTCCATAAAATGACTGTGTTACGAGTGAGCATTGAGCAGTTTCCACGCACCCTCATAAGTTCATGACTTTGTAATATTTTCAGTCCAGATTTTCACCAGTGGCATTTTTCCACACTTCCTTATGAACAGTACAGCTGTCATTTTTCACAACGTGGCTGAAGTGTGTTTTCACACTTTCAGCGCAGAGATGCGTGGTCGCTGTGGGAAATCATTGTTCGGCACAGATAAAGAAAATCACAGTGACACTGTTCATGATCGGAGGCACCAAAATGCCTGAGTTGACAATCTGCTGTAAAAAATCCCCAACCTAATTATATTATGGGTGTGCGTTGCACAGTTTCTATGTACGCTCGTGACTTCACCATTTTTTAAATATTTTTACTGCAGATTTGCAACATTGCCATTTTTACACCTCCATGAACAGTGCAGCTGTCATTTTACATCCTGTTCGAATGTTTTTGCACCTGTGGTGCTAAATGCCGTAGTCGCTGAGCATAAGCAGCTCGCTAACAAACTGATATTCCCCTGTTCATGAGGTGGGATCACAAAAAACATGTTGAAAATTTGGAGCAAAAATACCAACGAATGCCTGAGGTATTAGGGTTTCCAACCATAACACCTAACCCTGTAGAGAATGACAGGCATCAGGGGTGTGACTTGGGATTCTTGCCTGTAATGCTCATACCATTCCACACCCTGCAGCCAATGAGCGGCATCGAGGTATGCCTTGGACTCTTCGCCCCAAAGTTCACCCCATTTCTCTATATCGCACCCATCTCACTGTATTTCCTAATGAAATGGGTGCGATAAGGGCCAAAACCCCAAGGAACACCGTGACACTTGTCAGCCTGCAGGGTGGGTGTGGTGAAATGGCGTGGCAGTTATGCCTGATGACCCAAACACACACCCCAATGCCTGTCACTCTCTGCAGGGTGGTGGTGGGGGTTGGCTTCAGTTCAATACCACTGCCATTCCTATTACGCAGCTCTGTAACTTCTACACTACCACTGCCAATGCCAGCAAGCAAACATTCGGCATTGATAAATGCTTGTTAATATTTATGTAAAAGATCTTTCGAATGTACTTCTTAACAGTGAGGTCTGCCTGTACGCAGATGACACAGTGTTGGTGGCTTCTGCATGCAGCTGGACTGGGCTGGAACATAAACTTCAGTCTGTTCTTCAAACAACGGAGAGGTGATTTACAAGATTGGACATCTTGTTAAATGAAAAGAAACCTCAATGTATGTATTTCTTTCCAGGGACAAATAAACACAAAAATTGGGCTCAATATTGGTGTTTTATAATGGTCAAAAGGTAACCAACACACACAGTTATAAATATTTAGATGTCCCAATTGATGAAAAACTGTCATTATACATCAACATATTGGTAAAAAAAAAAAAAACTTGGACTCTCCATAGAGTGACCCTTGTCTGTCCAAGGAATCAAGAGCTAAAACTGTCAGACAACTGCTAACCCCTGTTCTGGAGTATGATTATGCATACTATGTATTGTATATGCCTTTTATGACAACTGACTATGCTTAATTGTATTTTATGAAACTAATAAAATATAAGCTAAAAAGGCATTGTGAAGTTTCCAAAGTAGGACAGGCCATGTAGTTCATGTGGTACTAAACACATCTTGCAATGATCCTATAAAGACCCAAGGTCGATTCGTAGACAGTCTGCCAGGTAACTGTAACTAGAGGAATTGATGTTTTGTGACTGCCTCTTTATCAGGGTGGTTTAGCTCATGAAGTCCTTAGAGGTAGTATGGAATAATGGTTAGAGGGCTGAATTACAAACCAGGAGATTCCAGGTTTGAATACCTTCAAACCCCCTGGCTCACTATGCCTGCTTAATGGGAACATAAATCCTACTCCACACATTTTATAATGTAATTGCAAATTTGGGCACATGTGCACATGTAAAGTTCATTTAATTACCCAAAAGTATTGTGCGTGTTGTTTTTGACATAGTCTGATTTCTTCCTTATTCAGGGTACCTTTTTACTGCAAATTTTTTCCCACTCAATATTCATTTTTTATTTAATTAGTTAGCAGTTCCACAACACAGTGACATCAGCTGAGCAGAGGCTCTGCATGGAAAACTTCACTGTAGGCTACAGGTCAATAGATGTCACTGGGTTCAGAACTGCTAACTAAATAAACTAGAATATGCCTGTTGATTGCTATATATTTAGCCTGGCTAGTTCACAGAAGAAATGGCATCTTATTTTCAGTGGGGCTCTACAGCTACACAATATTATGCTGCATTGTGTAAAATTAGAATGCACTAAAACAATATTTTACATCTGGGGATATATTACGTGCCGGATTGATGCATGAGCAGAAAGATGTGTTGCACAAAGAGGGTGCACTGGTTGGCACTGATGCAATATTCAAGAGAGTGCACCACTGGTACAGGGTGTGCATACAGTGAAGCCCACCAGGATGAAGTGCAGCACTGCAGAATTCTGCAGTAGAGTTACTGCAGCAAGGAATGCAGTTTCAAAGGGAGTTAATCCCTTTTGTCATGCAGTAAAACTGTGACACTGCGCTTTGTCCTGGCGGGTTTCATTGTGCCTGTTGAAAATGTGACCCTGGATGGGCTTCGCAGTGCAGGCGGCCACCAAGCCAGATGCATCCAGGGTGACCCCAACTGAATACCTTCCAGGGAATGTGTGGCACATACCGGTATATGCCGCAGCCTCCATGGGAGGTATTCAGCCCAGGAATGCAAATGAACTAACTGAGCATGCAGGGTGCAACGGGGCCTTATGCATGCTCATTACCAGCCCATTTGCATGTTGGAATGGGGATGAATGCACCGGAGCAGCTCTCACCCTCAGGCCCCGACCCCAAGTGCTCTCATGTGGGACAGACCCTGAAGTCGCTGGTGGTATAGTGGCCCCCATTCATTCCATCAGTCTCGATCGTACTGGAGTCCAGGCTCTATCGGTTCCATATTGTAGGGACCTCAGTGCCATCCCTAATTGCACCTGAATACACCTACAGAGTAGTGGCCTCTGCTCCCCCTCAACAGTGCACAGACATCCCTCTCCCTGCCCCCCCAGCCCATCCCATTGTGACAACTGACTCTGTAATGGGATCATACCACTTTACTGGTGGGTGGCGGAGCACTCACAGAAGGATGCTGGAATGTGTTATACATAGGAATGAGCTTTGTGAGGGTGACAACACCCAGTGGCCATACACCTCAGGCACCCACATGCGGAGCTATCATCCCGGTGTTATTACACTGCTCAGTGTGAGTGACAGACGATGATGTACCCATTCACACAGGGCCCAAAACAGGCATGTTTTTGCCGACCTCCCATTCGTTTGTACAATTGGGGAACTGTGGATGAACTATCCATAGCCTGAAGTGTACATTGCAAATGGCATTGCAGGATACCACACCTCATGGCACCCGGGATACCTCAGCAGTCTGGAGGGTGGCATGTTACACAGGGGAACAGGGGAGAGTGTGGACTTGAAGCGGTGTATGACAGCAGGAAGATACAGCATCGGCAAGGCATACATTGGAGGTATGTAAATTCCCTCTTCAGTTTGCCAGGGACGTACACACAGCTGCATACATTGGTGGATCCACAGCTGGCATGGTGCTCCAATGCACGGTACAGCCAGTTGGGTCATTCCATGTGCAGGTCCCCAGTCTGGATTCAGTGCAGTCAATGGCTGACCATGGCAGGGTGTGGAGGGCAGTGCTAGTCTTTGCAACAGGTCGGGTATGGTAGGACTGAGGGTGTCTGTGTACAGGGGCAGTGGATGGGAGTCCTCTAGACTACGGATATGGACCATGGTTTCCTCTGGTGTGATCGGGTCGGGGGGGCCCTACACTATGGAGCTCTTCAGGGATAGAGTTGGCTAGACTGAGGATGGAAAAGGGGTACCTCTAGTCCACCAGGGCTGCCAGGCTGCTGTGCACCTGGGAGCACATCCGCAGCCTGCCTGTGGGTGGCTGGCCGGGTTAGACCAGCTATTTGGGGCCTAATTGTGGGCTATGGTGCTCTGGACTGTGAGGAGCACATTCCCACTGTATATGCTGCAGCATGGCATATGCATGGGATTGCCCCCTCAACTTGAATGGCATACCATTTGTGTGTTCCCTGGCCCATTCCCTTGTGGCCCACGCATCCTGCATGTTTGAATATCATGCTGCTGTGCATTGTTGGGGTTGTGTGGCACATCTCCCTTTTCCACCAGGATGCACTGCATATCTCCTTTGAATACGAGGGCCCTGGACTAGATACCCTTAATAAATACATTACAAAAATGGTAAAATCATGACCCCACTGAAAACAAGATATTGCATCTAATCTGGGACAGCCTGAGTAAATAGAGTTCAAAAATGTGTAAATGAACATCCCTGTGACAATGAGATGTAGCATCTCCCTTGCTGTATCCAGGATACAAAATATAGGATAAGAAATATTCAGTGGTCCCAGATCCAAATAACCATTACCCTATAAGAAGCCCTCATTTTTCCTGTGTTTTCCTACAGTGGCAGAATCAAATCCCTGCATTAATCCCTGTAGATTTTTCCATAAACCACTGGTTCCTTTTTATGACTTTGTTCTTTATTTAATATATCAGCAGCCTTTTATTAGGAAAAGAGCTCTGATTTGCTGCTCAGCATTAATATTATATGTCAAGATGACCTTGGAATGATTTGGATTTACATGCTATGCATAAGGCATAATGGTGGACTATATGAAATAACAAATATCACGCTCATTATTTCATGAACTATACTCAAAATTAGTAATCACAAGTCAGACAATCTTTCAAAAGATACTAGTAATGCCTGTAAATAAAATTTATTGTAAATAAATTAGACATTTCAATATATGATATATATATATATATATATATATATATATATATATATATATATATATATATTTATACACACACATACTGTTTTTGCACCTTATAGTTGTTAGTTTTCAGACAAATTCTCATAGACTTTTTTCTGTCCACCTGATGGAATCTTGAATGAGTTAAGTAAATGTTGTTATTTTCTTCAAAGCCTTGATCCAGCAACTCAGTAAATACACACTTAGTATATCATATTATAAAATGACAAAAAACAGTCTTCTGTTTCCACTTGTTTGATCAGGAATTTTATAAATGGTATAACTTATTTTTGTCACATCTATGTTGGTCTGTATCACTCATGGTTTGTCAGCAGTTAACTCATTAGATGAGGTCTCCCGTGCCAGGAATTTGACTGTTTCTCCACCTCTCCCCCAAATACACACACACACACACACACACACACACACACACACACACGCTTACTCTTACTATAATAGATCTCAGTAACTCTTATCTGTTATGTTTGGGAAGCAGCCACAGCCCTTTCTGTCAAAAAGAAATGTATATATTTAGTCTGGGTAGTTCACTAAAGACCTGGCATTTTATCAGATAAGGCTTGAGAGGTTAAAAAAACAGTGTAAATCTTTACAAAACTTGCTTGGAAAGGGTAACATTTATGAGGTATGAATCTTTCTTGAAATATATTCATCCCCAACTGAAGTTAGTAACAAAAAATGTGTAAATGCTAGGCATTTAAATGTGCAAGCTGTTGCATTTCGAAGGGGGTAAACAAATCTCCAGTTTAATAGGCAACCCATATTTAACAAGCTGTTTCAGTATCCTAATGGCCATCTGATAAGCAGCTTGGAGTTATGTCTCTAACATTCTAAACAGAAAGAAGGGATTATTTTATTTTCGTTGTCATAGTGATTTGTAGATGTGGAAGAATACATTTAAAAGCCAAAAAAATGTGTTCCACGATACTTCATTTTTAAGCTACAGATAGCAAGATGGTAAGATGGCCCACAGCCATAAAAATTAATATTGAGTGGGGAAAAAAAGCAACATTAACAAGGGACCGTAAGTAAGCAAAAAAGCAAAAAAAGGACTATATTGAAACAAACACTCAAAGGATACACTGGGGTTATTTCGGTAGTTTCTTTACAAACTGACCTTGGGTCACTCCTGCATCATTTCAAGTTAAGTAAGAGGTAGTGCTCAGCCACACCAGTCACTGTAGTTTTATGTAAAGCTAGAGCTTATGGAGGCTGAAAAGCTGCCTTGATGAACTCATTTTGAAGTTTCTGCCATTTCACGGTGCCTAGATTTAGGTCACAGATTAGAAGTGCAGGAGAGAAAGTGAAAGATGCTTATATGTCTGTCAGATATAAGACATTGGGCCCGATGTTAAAATGCCCTGCGGATGCTGCAAGTCCCTGGTGTGCCAAACATATGGCCCAGGGGGCTTGCGTCATTCTACAGGTGCCGATTGTGATTCTAAGACAGGTGTGCTAAATGCTGCAAGCTAGACCAGCTCCTGGTTTAACTTACACCATTTGGGGACCTTTTTTATGGGGCTTGCACCAAAGCTTTGGTGTAAGCTGCCATAAATTGTGGAAAATGTCGCAACTGTGCCAATTGTACCAAAGTCTGGTGAAGTTGCGTCATAGGAGTTTGACATAGTTCTGTCACACATTAGAGTTGATGCAGGACTTGATGCAAGCCCTACATCAACCTTTGAAAATCATGCCCAGTTATGTTTCTTGTTTAACAAACATCTACTTCAAAATAGCCCAAAAGGGAAACTGTGTAAAAAACATTTGTTTTTATTGATGTTACTCGGACAGTGTCCAGCAAACTGGGTATCGTTTGATACCATGTATTTTCCCTGATGTCCTCAGAAACTGTTAGGATTTCACCACTGGAGTCTGTCATCTCGGATCCAGTCAGATCCCAATTTTCAGAGTTGACTATCCATGGGATACAAAGCAGATATTTGATCTCTGATTCCAAAATCTGACCTCCGATCCCAAAATCCAATCTCAGATCCAAAATCCAAATGGGGTCAGATGGGGTATCAGATCTGGAGATGGACAGATGGACTGGCTGTCGAATGTAACTCATATAGCCAAAAGCACTATTAGAGAAATACAATTTTTGTACACAATTCTGCTTGTGCGCCATATATTTTGTGACAGGGAGATCCTGCCACTCTTGAGGATCAACCTATTCTTAAATCTGTTGCAACAGTTCTTCTGTTTCGTAGCCTGATCTGTCCTATGAAATTTCTAGTCCATAAGGTTGGCCACCTATGGGCACCCCTTCCCCTTTCTTGACTATGCTAAAGTGTCCCCTTTAATTTTCCTTTTCCCTCTCAGGTCCTCGAACAGGGAGGTTATTGAGGTGACCTCCGAGCTGATGTAAAACAACAGTCTGTGTTCCTCATTGCTGGATTTAGAATGCAAAACGTTATATCATAAAATACCTTGATGTATATGCCTTATGTGTATGAAACCTGTAAATGTTGAACATACCACAGCACTAGGTGTTTTTATAAAGGTTAAAAGTTACTTAGGTGACTGTATTATAGAATTAAGTTACTGAGGTAGAGATATCAGAAAACCCCCATTGTGTTATTTAAAATGCATGTAAATTACAAATTGTTTGAGAGGCCCTTTGGCACCATGCATTCCTGCTTTAAGCTGAAGCAGCCTATAATTTCATGGTAATCTGCATATACATCCCATGATGCTTTTCATTATGGGGGTATGTGTGATGTTGTTTCCTTGAAACTTGGCTTTATTGCCAATGCCCTTTGGGGTAACCCTTGCTTCATTGCTTCTGCACTGAGGTTCTTTGTCTTTGGTTTGTTTTGGGGTTTTTCTTTACTGAGCTCCCGATCACCCAAATGCACAAGACAAACATAGGGGAAAATTAATTTTCACTAAAGAGATTGATCAGTGGGTCAGTAGGTGCTGACTAAGTGCAGAGGAAGGACATGCATAGTCTGTTACTGCAAACTGATGTATTGAAGAAGGGATATGCCATTGCTTAAGGTTATCCCTTGTGTTTTAAATAAACATCACACAGAGATTGTGTGTTGAACCTGAAGTTCTGTGTCTGGTCCATCTACTATCCCATAACCCCTCCACAATTTTCTCTCTTCTTTCTTTATAACAGTCATCCGGCTGCTTGTCTACACCCATATCACAGTCCTGTACTTGAGACATCATAATAGTTTCCATAATAACTGATTGTGGTGTCTGGTGAGGACATGCAGTGCGTGCACATGTACAGTACACCGGTAACTGAAACGTTACCTAGTTTTTGAGTTAGTTACCGGTGTATGTAAACAAGTATGAAAGCTGTTAACTGAAAGAAAACAGCAACAGACTTATCTGGTAAGAAAGACTACATAATAGTCTACTTGCTGTACCTGCTTTCTCCACTCAAGATGTGCCCCACTGGTTGCCCTTCCCTATAATGCTGCCTTCATGTAAATGCGGTGCAGCCAATAGCCATGTTCTCCTTCAGTTTCCAGATAACTAGTTATCGAGTAAATTGATCCATCATGTAAACACAGTGACAATGGTCTTATTATCGTGTTATTGCCCATAGTTCAATATGTGACTGCCAGTTGTGTGCTTGTGCAACATTGCTTTGAGTGTTCTCCCTCAGACCAGAGCATCGGAGGGCCTAGCTGATTGATTGCTTTCATGTGTCCCTGCTAGGTGTTGGCAGCAGACAAAAAGTGGGGCACAAAGGATTGCTTTAAATTTTTCTTGATTGTTTCTAGGTTCCAGGAGCAGGGAGCACATGGTAGCAGAGAGCACACAAGACACCGCTAATGGCAGGGCACCACTGATTTTGAGCACAGCAGGCAGAACAAAGGGCTGAGGGGACCAATCCCAAGGAGCAAGTCAAAAAGGCGCCAAGCCAGATAATTTAAAATCAGTCTATTGTCTCAGCCGCTTAGTTCTCCCTCTGACTGCAATGCCAGAGCGCAGAGCTGATTGATTGTTTTAATTTGTTCTGGCTAGGTGTTGACAGCAGACAGAAAAGTGGGGCACAAAGGATTACTTAAATGTTTGTTGATTGTTTCTAGGTTCCAGAAGTGGGGAGCACATGGGAGTGGAGAGCACACAGAACACCACTTACAGTAGGGCACAGTTGATTTTGAGCACAGTGGGCAGAACAAAAGGCCAAGGGGACCAGTCCTGAGGAGTGGGGCAAAAAGGTGCCAAGCCAGAGAATTTAAAAGCAGTCCATTGTCTCAGTAGCTTAGTTCTCCCTCAGACAGCACAGTGTAGGAGGGCAGATCTGATCGATTGTTTTCATTTATTCCTGCTAAGTGTCGGCAGTGGACAAAAAGTGGGGCACACAGGATTACTTTAAATTTGTCTTGATTGTTTCTAGGTTCTGGGAGTGGGGAGCATATGGGAGCGGAAAGCACACAGGACACCCCAACAGCAGGACACAGTTGATTTTTTGGCCCTCCTGCCCCCTCCCAACCACACAATAACTATTAAGGCTGCAAATCCACAAATTGACCAACATTGCAGGCAGTAGGCAAGATGTAGCTCTAAGGGTGTGTGTGAAAACAGCACACCAGGGAGTTGTTAGATGGTGGTCTAGGGGATTTAATATTGCATAGGAGGTTTGATAAATTGAGTTGGTGAAAAAAGATTAGAAAGTATCCACAGGTAGTGAGAAAGAAGAGAAGAGAAGAGAAGAGAAGAGAAGAGAAGAGAAGAGAAGAGAAGAGAAGAGGGGAGGTGTGTATGCAAATAGTGCATCTGGGAGTTGTGAGACTGCAGGTGAGGGCTAAATTATTGTATTGGGAAATTTCAGGGGGTAGCAGGTAAGGTCAAGAAATAGGGACTAGCTATGATGGGAGTGGCACAGTACAGTGGCTGCGGGGGGGGTCTTCAGGGAGACCTTCTGGAGACTGTAGTGCTGCTCCATCTGCAGGCACCTTTCTGAGCTGAGAGAGGAGGTTGCCAGACTCAAGACAGAGATGGCTTGGGTAAGAAAGACCTATTCACCCACTCAGAGACCAACAAGTCCACCTCTGCTACCTCAAAGGGTGCTGGGAAAGAGGAGCAGCTGGACAATGGTGGGCTCGGACAAGTTTAGGGTGGTGGAGCGTAGGCACATCCCAAATCCCATACCACTACAGAACTCCTACACCACACTGGCACAGCAGGACTGTCCCACGGAGGCACCCAAAGTAGTGGCTGGGGCTAATGTGGAGGTCCTCCATGTTGGAAACCCCAAGGAGGGGTAGCAGAGAACCCAAGAGGAGGAGGAAGCAAATCCTGGTGAGGGACTTGATGGTAAGGGGGATACAATTGGAGACAGGTAAGGATGAGGAGTGGGTGATAGGGTGCCTTCCTGGTGCCACGGCTCATAGAGATGGAAGGAGGATCCTGAGGATCACTGGGAAGGCAGGGAGGGAGGGCTGGATGCCATTATCCACTTGGGGACAAATGACCTGGCTGGGGAATGGCCAGAATCAGTTCAGGAGGAGTTCAGGAAATTGAGAAGAGGTCTAAGGCAAGTGGCATAATCTGTTACTTTCTCGGAGGTGATACCTGTCTATGGCAAAGGGGATGACAGGAGGCTCTGCACCAGGGACTTCAACTTATGGTTGAGGAAATGGTGCGGGGAAGAGGGATTTGGATTCATTGGAGATTGGGGCTCCACCTGGAGGGATGAGGGCCTGTACAGGGGCAACAGCCCGCATGCCTCTAGGAGGGGAACTGAGTTCCTCAGTAAACAGTTTAAATGCTACATCAGCAAGCATTTAAACTTGCCGAAGGGGGAGGCAGAATAAGGCAGGTTGGCATACAGTAGTCTGTCCCCCTCACACTCTTATAGGGTCAGCAGTGGGAATCCCGAGGCTGAGAGGTCCCAAAAGGAACCAGCACAAACAGGGAACCAAGTGGAAGAGGGGGAGGAAGAGGAAAGGAAAAAGTGGAGGAAAAGGGAGAAGGTAAAAGGGCATGAGTAGGGGAGGTGGCAGTAAAAAAGTGGAAAGTCATGTGTGCAAATGCTTGAAGTCTGGGCAACAAGATGGCAGACCTAGAGGCCACCATGTCAGCAAGAGACCTGGACATAGTAGCAATTATAGAGACCTGGTGCAATAAAAACCAGGACTGGAAGGTAGCTATACCAGGGTATGCTCTATTCAGGAGGGACAGGATAGGTAGGAAGGGAGGAGTAGTGTCTCTTTACGTAAGGGAGACCATAAAGGCCACAGAAATACAGGGAGGTCAGGCAACAGCATAGGTACTGTGGGTCACCCTGGAGATAGGGAGGGGAGCCACTATTCAAATAGGGGTGATCTACAGACCTCTGGCACAGGGGGAGGAGGAGGATAAGGATATGATAGAAGAAATCCAATGCATAGCTAACAAGGGCGATGTATTGCTAGTGGGGAACTTCAATCTACCAGATGTGGATTGGAGCCTCCCTGCTGCAGCAATAGTTAGAAGTAGAGAAATCCTTGACTCGCTGCAGGGGGTGTTCTTCAGGCAACTTGTTAAAGAACCCACTCGTGAGGGGGCAACGCTGGACCTGGTACTGTCAAACAGGGACAATCGCTGACGTCACACTGGGAAGCCACATGGGGACCAGTGATCAACGTATGGTGTGGTTCAACATAAAGACAGGGCCAGAATCTAATCACACTAAAACGAGGGTCCTGGACTTCAGGAGGGCCGATTTCAAGAAATGGGAGAGTGCATCAAGGAAGCTCTAGCAGGAACAGGGAAAATGGGTGGAGTAGAGGAAAAGTGGGGAGTAACAAGGAAGGGAATTGAGAAGGCAACTAACCTGTTGGTCAGGGCTTAGAAACAGCAAGAGAAAAAAGAGATTACTATGGTACTCCAAGGAAGCAGCAGAGAACATAAAAGACAAGAAGCAGGCATTCAAAAGGTACAAGTCAACACAGAAGGAAGGGGATAGGGAGAGTTATCAGGAGAAACAAAGGAGACAGGAAAGGCAGTTAGGAGGGCAAAAGCACAAAGGAGGAAAACATTGCGAGTCAGCAAAAAAGGGGGATAAAACATTCTTCAGGTACATAAGCGAAAGGAAGAAAAGCAAGGGGATAGCAAGGTTAAAAGGGGAAGGGGAAGTGTGGAAGAGGACCAGAAGGAAGTGGACATAATGAACAAGTGCTTCTGTTCAGTATTCGCAAAGGAAGGGGTAGGTGATGATGGGCCACAGATAGGGAAAACAGGCATTAAGGGAAGGGAGGTGGACATTAGCCCTTTTACAGAGGAGAGAGTCCTTAGGGAACTAGCAAGGCTAAAAGCAGACAAGGCGATGGGGCCGGACAGGGTTCACCCCAGAATATTGAAGGAACTAAAGGAGGAACTACCTGCCCTTGTAATGGCCTTGTTCAATCTATCACTGGATATGGGGGAAATTTCCGGGGACTGAAGGAGGGCGGAAGTAGTCCCGCTACACAAAAGTGGGAATAGGGAGGAGGCAGGAAACTACCGACTTGTAAGCCTGACTTCGATAGTGGTCAAGGTCATGGAAACACTACTAAAAGAAAAGATTGGGGAATACCTAAAAAACAGTGGATTGCAGGATCTGAGGCAGCATCAGGGAGATCCTGCCAAACAAACCTGATGGAGTTCTTTGGGTTACCAGGGAGGTGGATTGCGGGGGGTGTATGTGGCCTGCCTGGATTTCAGTAAGGCCTTTGACACTGTTCCACATAGAGGACTAGTAAACAAACTGGGCAGCCTGGGAGTAGGTCAAAAGACAGTAAAATGGGCACAAAATTGACAGTAGCAGAACTCAGAGGGTGGTGGTAAATGGAGTTCACTCGGAAGAAGGTTAGGTAACCAGCGAGGTGCCTCAGGGGTCAGTATTGGGACCAGTCCTCTTCAATGTCTTCATTAGCAACATTGTAGAGGGGCTGGAAGGAAAGGAATGCATGTTCCTGGATGACACAAAAATCTGCAACAGAGTAGACACACGGGAGGGGGGGATGAAGGAAGATCTGAAACAGCTAGAAGACTGGTCAAGGGTTTGGTAACTGAGCTTCAGTGCCAAAAAGTCCAAAATTATGCACATGGGGCACAAAAACCCAAGATCAACATATCATTTAGAGTGGGAGGTGTTAAACACCACTAAACAGGAAAGGGATCTGGGAGTCATCATATCTGATTACCTGAAGGTAGCAAAGCAGTGTGATTAGGCAGTGAGAAAGGCTAATAGAATGCTAGGGTGCATAGGGAGGGGTATCACTATCACAAAGTGGGAGGTAGTGTTATGGCTGTACAGATCAATAGTGAGGCCCCACCTGAAGAAATGTGTCCAATTCTGGAGGCCCTATCTCAGGAAAGACATAAAATGGTGGAGGCAGTACAGAGAAAGGCAACCAAAGTGGTGCATGGCCTGCATCAAAAGCCCTATGAAGAAAGACTCAGAGAATTAAATATGTATTCTCTGGCAGAAAGAAGCGAAAGGGGAGACATGATAGAAACATTCAAAAATACCTGAAAGGTATCAAGAAAGTAAAGGAGGATAGCATTTTGCACAGAAAGGGATACTCAAGGACAAGGGGGCATGCTATGAAGCTGAAAGGGGGGAGACTTAGAAACATAGAAATTATCAGCAGATAAGGACCACTGTGCCCATCCAGTCTGCCTGTAGGCCCTATACATTGTATGTGGCCACTGACCCTATGTGATCAATGGCTTTTCATCACTCCCTCCCTCTCAGGCTTCCCTTGTGCCTGTCCCAGGCATACTTAAACCCCTCCACTGTGCTTCCCCCACTACCTCCTGTGGCAGGCTATTCCATGTATCAACTACCCTTTCTGTGTAGAAAAACTTCCTCACATTGCCTCTTAATCTACCCCTTAATCTACCTTAGAGGGGATATGAGGAATTACTTATTTACGAAAAGGGTGGTGGACATCTGGAACAGCCTCTCAGCAGAGGTGGTGGATACTGAAATAGTAGCTGGTTTCAAATATGCATGGGATAGACACAAGGGGACTTTAGTAACAGGGCAAGGGGTAAAGCTGAAGATCAGTTAGGGTCTGCGGTAGCACAGTAGGCAGGGACTTAGGGCAGACTAGGTGGGCAAAGAGGTCCTTTTCTGCCGGCATCTTCTGTATTTCTGTGTGTTACTTTGGCTTGCCGCTTTCCTCTGGATTTCCACCTTCAGTAAAAGTGTCAAGAGAAGTTACTCAAGGCTAAAGGAAATTGGTAGCTAAAGAGCCACACAAGAGGTAGAGCACCGGAGAAGGAAGGAGGGGCAGGAAGTGGACATGAAAAACACTAGGCTGGGGAGGTTTGGCTTACTTAGGGCAAGGGGTAGAGTCTGACAGCCAGTCTTTAAACCACAGGTGAAACCTTTCAGTTATATGACTAAGGAGGAGCTAAATACAGAAAACAATTTAAATATGAATGGAAATATTGTTTCCCCCCCCAGTGGTTCCTTGAGATGTCAGCGGTTCTTCAAAGCAAACATAAACCCTGTTTACATTTTTCTCTTATAATCAGAAATTGTGGCATGTGTGAAGTCTGGGTTTAGCACCCCCAGTGTATTATTTCACCCAGACAAATCCAGTTCTGCAATAGTTCTTTGTGTTCCCATCTAGGGCCCCTTGTTATTGTTGCCTTTTTCCCACCCAGTATTAATTGTTTTAATTAATGAGGAGTTCCAGGACCCAGTGACATCAGGCGCAAGGAAGCCAGGAATGAAACTTTCAATGTAGGGCTTCCATTCAGCAGAAAACACTTTCAGAATTGGCCTTCATTTACCCAGGCAGCAGATGGCAGGCCCCATAGTGCTGGTCTACAAAGAAAGTTCTGATTAGTAGCAAAACAGTTCATATAACTCCAAGAAACACTTTGCAGATTGCAACGAACACAGGGATCCCTTTTAATAAATTGATAAACATTTAAACAAATTACTCGATGGAACAGTTAACAGATCACAGTGGGGGATACACTTATTTTGTTCGGGACAGCGTTGGTCGCATCAGAACATTACAGGCTCTGGACCAGGATGGTCATATTGACTTCATTTTCAGGGAGTCCATAAATGGGGCATGATCTAAATGACCCCAAATAACTTTGCAGGCAATTCAGTCAATTTTTAGAGCTCAAACAGGCAGCACACAATTATATTCCTTAAAAAAAAGTAACCCCCAAAGACTTCCTTGCCCTGACTGCTCAAAATGGGGCCACATCTATACTGTCACTTGTGTTTTTTACCCTATGCAGACCGATCCAGCATTCCACATAAAGCAGGGCTGGCTACTCCCTTTTAACTCTTATCTCCCAAACTCTTAACACAGCTGTTCACCTCAGAGCCAGATGCCACATACTGGCTGCCAAACTGTCCTCTCTTCCTCTGGGGGGCCAATAAACTCACCATGGCCACCTTCAAGAAGCTCTTGTGGCACCCTCATCGTCCAACACAGGTGCCTGTACACACTGGGACCCATCCTCCTCCCCACTGACATGTTGCTCTCCGATACCCTGCACCGAGCACATCACCTCAGGGCAGAACAGATCCAGATTCAACTCCTGGGATCACCCCTGGCAGCTCCCCTACCAATGACTGCTGCCATGTCAACAGTGGGTCATGGCTGCTACTTTTTTTTATTGAGGAGCACCGCTTACGCGGGCAGTCACCCCCACTCAATCTCAGTCTTTCCACTCCACCTCCACCTTTTCCCGCACAGCCTCTTATATCTGCCCATGGGATGCCCGCCCCCAGCCATTGTGATAGGCAGCCAGCCCCAAGGTGGCAAAACTATTAATCCCTGCCTAACACAGGATACAAAGTGTCAAAACACACACATGCTGTACTAAGTTGCACAAATTAGTGCACGTTGCAACCCCTAAGCCCCACGGAGGGTGGGGGGGGCTACACATATTTACAGTATAGGCTAGCTATACAAAAAATCTTTACTAGCATAGTTCAGCAGATAGATATTACCCTGTCTAGACACATATATTCCTGTCAAGTAACAGCTTCAGTATTTCAGTAAACAATTTTTAAGAAATCACCCTGGGGCATTGGCAAAAACTACTGTATATGGGGAAATGATCTAGGTGAATATACCTCGATGAATTATGTGCGTAGGCAGATTAGTGGAGACATCAGGTGAATCGTAGATTAGTCTTATTAATGGCTTGGTGATCATATCAGAGCAACATAATGGGATGACACTTCTTTCTCAGACTTCAGGTTCATGGCTCATGTCTCCTTGACCAGCAAACAAGAATTGTTGGTAAAAGTGGGCTCCACAACTTGCTCTAGCTCTGGTTGCTCTCCATCCTCTTTCAGGGTGCTGTTATTCTCCTAAACTGTCCTTGTACTGTATCTGAGGGCACGAAAGATTCTGCCATTTGGTCAAACTGAGATTTATGATTTTTGGTCTCCAGAAGACGTATTGCTTCTGGGGGCAAACTGGGATATCTAACGTGGAGTAATAGCATACCATTTCAGTTTCCACATTAGGCATGTTGCTGTTCATTATGTCCCGAGAGATTATATACCAGTTTTAACTGCCATTTTCCTTCTGCGAGCAGCAGCTCTAGTCTCAGGTCATTGAGGCAATCCAGTTTCTGTAATGACTGTACTGGGCTCCATGTGCACAGTGGGTGACAAATAACTATGTGGAACAGTAAGAGTTCCACTGTGTCCTCTTCAGAGGGTATCTTATTATAACCCCTAGGTGGCACTATCCCAAGGGCTACTACCCCTGCCTGCTTGGCTAGGAGCAGGTTAAGGGGCCTGAGTTCTGAAATGGGTGCCTAGGCCAGGGTTGGTAATGGTCAAGCTAACCTGGGCACAGCCCTCCGTGACACTGTAACCCCCCTCTTTCCTTACTAGTGGCCATAACAATACACAATAATCACTTTCACATTACCTCTGATACACCACACAAGCACCCATACTGTTTGCACTTATCACCAGGGCTTTCCTCTGGCTCGACCCTGGGAACCCCCTGCAAGACAAGGTTATACACGGCAAATAACAGCAGTACAGTACTCTTGCACAAACTGGAACCACAGTCAGGGTAAATGCAAAAAGAGTTAGATCTGATTTATTTAAGGGACTTGAACAAGGGAGAGGCGTAATCAGGTTAATTTGCTTAAAGGCTGTATCAATCAAACAGTTATGCATGCACTTCAGGGTCCATAAACAGTCACACACTCTGGGTACCCAGGTGAAGAAGAGGTGGGCTAGCCAGGATCGTTGCCGGGGCTAGGCCAGCATCGCAGCTGGTTGGGGCCCTGTGATGGAAGAAAACAACATGCACCACACACACTAATTGTAATCCAGAGCCGGAGGTCTCAGTTCATGAAAAAAAAGAAACAACAAGACAATCAGATGACACACTTAGATTAAGCTGTTGTTGCAGGGAACTACCCTGATGGTTACTCACGATACCCAAGACTGTACACAGGCTGGACGAAAATTTAGACTGAGGTGGTTGATCTGGAGTGCCAGAAGAAGCAGGGCCCACACGATTCACCGAGGTGTCATTACTGTTCAGGCGTGGAGCAGGGGACTGATCCCCAGGCAGGTTTCTCGTCGATGGCTTTCTCTGTGCAGTGGGGTAGTCTGACAGGGCCCGTGTGGCAAGGCCCATACCGTATGGAGATGAACGCGGATTCAGTCCGGTCGAGCTGGATATAGCTTCCAGCAAGCAGAACACAATTCACACAGTGGGGAACCAAATCACAACCCACTATAAACACACAGCACATTTACATGTAAGGGAATCTACTATATCAGGCAAACCACTCTCCAGTCACAATCGCAAAGTCTCTGCACACACCGGGAGTTTAGAGGTAGCTGGAAATCCTGACAGGCCGATGCATTCAGCAAATCTTCAGTCTTCTTCAGGTTGATCCTGGTCATAACTCAGTGGCTTACTTCGTTCTCACAAACTCGGATTTAGTCCGAACTGATTCTCTTCTCCTTCTCAGGGGCAGCAGGCCAAAACTCAAGCCTTTCCACAGAGACTGTCTTGAGCTGTTGCTTCTTCAGCTCCCAATTTAGATCTGACTCAACTGCCAGCAAGCCTGGGAATTTCCCCAAGATCCAAAAGGTTTGGTTGGTTGATTCATCTGTTAGTCACAACAGGAGCTCCCCCTTCAGGTGCAAAAAGGCACCAAAAGCCCAAAACTACAATTCCTACAGATTCTGACTCCAGACAGTTCCTGTAGTCCAGCTCCATTTTAGGTCCCACCAGTACTGATTGGTCAAATTCGGCAGTCCCGGGCCAAAGTGGTGGGGATAAACAAAACAGTTCTTACTGTAAAGAAGGCAGGTTAGACAAACTACATTATCATTATCACTCTAAATGATTTTCAGCAAATAGTTACATCTTTCAACAGAGCTCCCTCTCAAATTACTTATGATTGCAATCCATGCAGTTCTTAAAGAGAAAGTGTACAGAGGCTATACAGGCACTCTCTAGCAATCACATTTAAACTGCTAAAACACAGGACACCAGCCTGGCAGTGAGCATTTAGACAAGCTCAAAGAAGACTTTTCGGGAACACCCATTTGTAGGGAGGTTACACCCTTCCCTGCCCAGAGAAAACTTGGTGTCCGCATCAAGTCTGTACCATCACAATATTGCAAATGCAAACTATATGAGACATTTATACCATTAGCATGTTATGCAAGTGACATCTGATGCATCAGTCAACATAAACTTATACCTTTACTATACATATTCTGTACACTTCACAATACTATATCCATTCTGACAATACATCATGCATATTTCACACAGGTAATTTACACATTACTGTGTGGAATCATGTAATAACTTCTTGTACATTGAACAATGTAAGAGGGGGCCCTTCCCTATCAGCTAACTTGGGGCTAGATGAGGCAGGGGCCCATACCTGGAAGGCAGAACAATCAACCTAGAATTGGCACTTAGGCTCAGTTTAGGCAGTGAGCTCTGAGAAACATAAACCCCTTTGTGGACCACATTGAGAGGCAAATCCACTGGCTTTCTGAAACGTACTATTGGCTTGACAGCTCAGCCAGTATTTCTGAGGGGGACAACTACAGTCTCTGTACTCTCAGCACTGGTCTGGGACTTTCATCACTTGTGAGGGGTGCCTCTGCCTGGACGGGAACATCCAAACTTGGGGCACTGTCAGCTCCTTGCTCTGCAGGCTCTGTTTGTACAACACTTGACTCATTTTGCCAAGGCTCAGGCACAGTCAAACTTTGAGGCACAGAAGGGAGGTGGTCAGCACTCTCAAAGTGTTCTTCAAGTTCTGGTATGTCACCAGAAAGACTCAAACCCTCAGCTCCTTCTTCAGGCAAATCATACAGTTCCACAATACACAGAGACTCAACATCTTCAGACGTGATACTTTGCACTTCACTTTCTGGGAGCATTGGCTCCAAGGATGAAGCTGGGAGGTAAGGCAGTCCAGAAGGCCCAGCTTCATCCCCACAATTAGTCATAGGGTGACCTCGAAAAAGCTGACTCAGCTCATAGGAGGGGTAATAGGCATTGTCACATTCACTTTCATTGGAGGTGGACTGACAGTCACTATCATTCTGAACCTGCTGCGAGGGAAACCTTGAACTTGTAACCACTGGGGTACATTGACTCTGCTTCTTTCTTGCAGCAGCATGAGTCACCAGCCCAGGGGAATCAATCTCTGAGGGTTCAGCCTCAATTATGACTTGGCCAATAGGCAGCAAGTGCTTACGGTGCATGGTCTTGACAGCTTTGAAGTTATTCTCTGGGCGCACCTTGTACATGGGTAATTCATCCAACTTTCCAACTACTACATGGGGGAGATGGTGCCACCGATCAGCAATTTTGTGTTTCCCATGCATTCCCAATTTGCGTATCAACACACGGTCTCCAGATCGAAGCTCCTGAACCTTTACTTTTTTATCATGCTTCTCTTTGTTAGCTAGATTTCTCTTGGCAGCCATTGTCTGGGCCAGTTGATAGGCATGGTTCAATTGAGCTTTCAGTTTTTGTACATATTGCAGGAAGTTTTCAGCTCGGACCCCATCTGGAGAGACCCCAAGCAGACATCAACTGGTTGCCGGGCCTCTCTCCTGAACATGAGGCGGTAGGGGGAGAACCCGGTGGCATCATTTTTTGTGCAATTGTATGCGTGTACCAAGGTGCTAATCTACTGGCTCCATTTATGCTTGTCTTTTGGGTGGAGGGTGCCCAGCATGTCTAGCAGGGTGCGATTAAATCATTCTGGTTGGGGATCTCCCTGCGGGTGATAGGGGGTGGTTCTTGACTTCCACACCCCCCATAGAGAGAGCATTTCTTTGATTCGTTGACTCTCAAAGTCTCTGCCCTGGTCACAGTGGATCTGCTGGGGGGCACCATAGTGGACAAAGAAATTTTCCACTAGCACCTTGGACACGGTAGATGCCTTTTGATCTTTGGTGGGAAAAGCTTGTGCATATCATGTGAAATGATCCGTAACCACTAACACATTGCCAACGTTCCACTGATCAGGTTCTAAACACAAGAAGTCTATGCAGACTAGTTCCATGGGAGTGCTGGTAGTAGTATTAACAAGGGGGGCAGCCCTCTGAGGCAGGGCTTTTCTTTGCAGGCAGCGACTGCAAGTCTTTACATGGTGCTCAACATCGGCCCCCGTTTTGGGCCAGTAGAAGTGAGATCATACCAGGTCAAGGGTTCTGTCAATACCAAGGTGCCCCATGTGATTTTGGAGGGACCTCAGTACCAAATCTTTAAAGGCCATGGGCAGGACCAATTGTTGCTTGTCTACTCTTCCACTATGATCTACTGTCTCTCTATACAACAACTGATTGAGCAACTTCAATCTGGGGCCTTCTATAAACAATAAAGCAGTTCACAAGTCAGTGGAATATAACTTAGACCCATCTTTCCCCGCACGCAGGGCATCAAGGTGCTGGCTGAATCATAGGATCTTGGGATTGAGCCCACTGAATGCTGTCATTGTCAAACTGAAGTAGTGCACTAATATCTAGAGCAGAGAAGTGGCAATAAGCAGCTGGTATGCAGGTGTCAGAAGGGCCCAAGCAATCTACTAAACAGTCCACTCTGTCTGCAGACATTGGTTCATCTCTATCAAACTTTTGGCACAATGCTCGGATGTCAGGTTAGGACAGCCTGACCCAATCACTCTTAAAAGTGGGCAGGACCTTGGAGGCTGTCACTCAACCTCTTTCATTTCTCTGCTTCTGAGCATTGCCATTCAAGTACTAGAGGGGCAACATAGTCTATCCAGCTCTCCCAGTCATCCTCCCCTTGGGGGGTGGGGAGGGTGCCCGAGAAGATTCTCAGCCTTCGGTAGGAGTCGTGACTAATGGTAGGTACAGATATGGGACCAGCATTGGCACAGGCACAGAAGATGGGGCAGTAACAGGTGCTTAAGTGGGAGGGGGTATTGGGGAAGGAACACCCCCAGGTGGCAGGAATAGTTTCTTAAAGACCTCTACGGTTTTCCCTTCCTCCTAAAATGTTAGAAGGAATCATAAAGGAACACCTATGTAACAACATTGAACCTGATCCCACCCAGCATGGTTTTTAAGGCCAGATCATACCAGACTAACCTGTTGAGTTTCTATAATGGAGTAAGTGGGGCATTGGACAGGGGTGAGGCAGTGGTTGTCATATTTCTGGATTTTCCAAGGCATTTGATAAGGTTCCTCATGGTCAGCTTATAGAGGGCATGATTAGTCTTGGAATAGGGGGAAATATATCGCTTTGGGTGGAATCATGGCTCAAGGGTGTGCATAAAGGGCTTCTTCTCAGATTGGGATATTGTGACCAGTGGGGTCCCACAGGGCTCTGTCTTGGGTCCGTGTCTGTTTAACTTATATATTGCGTCATTAAAAACCTTGACGAATGTTTGTTTAGCAAAATTTGCTGACAACACACGTTTAGGATACCCAATCAAAAATACTGGTGATATAAATACCCTCCAGTATGCCCTAAATGAGATGCAGAAGTGGGCTACCCTGAAGCAGTTGTCCTTTAATATGGATAAATGTGTTGTAATGCACTTCAGTAAAAACACTTAGGCTAAATACATTTTTGGTGGAAAAACTTTAAAATCAGTGGATGATGAGCGTAATCTTGGTATCAGAATATCTAATGATCTCAGTTCCAAACTTCATTGCCACACTGTTATTAAGAAGGCAGCCGGTGTGCTACATTGCATAAACAAACACATCAGCAGTAAAAGTAGAGATGTGTTGCTCCCATTGTACTCATCGCTGGCAAGGCCCCATTTGGAGTATTGTGCCCAATTTTGGGCTCCAGGGGATAAAGGCTCCATAAAATCAATAGAAAAAATCCAACAGAGAGCTACTAAAAAAATTCAAGAAGTCAGTAACTTGGATTATAATGCTAGACTTCAAAATTTAGGGCTGTACTCATTGGAGTATCGCAGAATGAGGGGTGACTTATGTCTGGTATTTAAGGCATTACATGATGATCACCTTTGGGAAGTATTAGGTCCCGAATTGAGGGGTACAATTCACATAACTAGGGCACATCCACTACAATTGAAAGTTGAACAGTGCAAAACCAAAAAAAGAAGTAGCTGGTTCACTGTAAGAGTCTATAAAATTTGGAATAGTCTTCCTATGGAAATAGTATTGTGTGAAAAAATGATTACTTTTAAAAAAACCTTGGATACCTATTTGCAACACAAATGCATAGTGGGATATAATTAATACTTGCCAGCATCATGGACCATGGTCTACTAGCTCTGTATAACCTATGATACCTATGATAGCTATGATAAATTCAGATGGTTGAGCAAAGGCAACTCCATGGGGGAATTGCACCCATATCTGCTTCTGCTGCTGCGCAAGTGACCGAGAGTAATCAGCCAAGTGAGGCTCAGGGGCAAAAGTCGACACTTAACCAGCACTCTGAGAATGCAAAGGACTTCCCACCCTGGGCCCAGCATTGGAAAGATGAGCTACTAAAGGAAGTCTGAGAGTTGAAGACGGGTGCCTCTGCAAGCGTTTCCCCCATGGAACAAGATTCTGGTCCCTTTCAGGACGTGACTGGCATGGGGGTGGGGTGCACCCTCAGGCATACGTTACTAAGGGTGGCTCCAGGGCTGAGATCACCAGATTGACGGCCACTCTAAAGAAACTGTTAAGACATGTTGCACCACTCTCACCTCTGCAAGCAGATATTAGACCCCAATTTCTTAACTACTCCTTCAGTTCCTCATACGATGTTCTCTCCCAGTATGACCCAGGAGTCTGTTTGCTGATGATACCAAGGTAGGCGCAGTGGTGGATGACCTAGGAGGATGGCAGGGGTTGCAGGATGATCTGGCAAAGCTTGAAACCTGGTCAGACACCTGGCAACTGGGCTTTAATGCCAAAAAGTGCAAGATGTTGCATTTTGGGATGAAGAACCCAAGGAGGAGTTACCAGCTAGGGGGAGTGCTTATTAGTTTGTAACTGTTTTAATAAGATGGTGATTAAATTAGTGATGTCAGTGTTAGTTAATTGGTTGGAGTATTTAAGGGAATTTTCACATGAGGGGTTTTACCTTTGAGAAAGGATGTAACAGACATCCGAAACGCGTCAGGTGATATGGCTTTTTGTGATACTTCTGAATAAAGTTTTTTAACAGACCTGTGCCCTTGTATCTAGAGGTGTGTGTGCTCTACTTTTTAAAGTTTTTTGTGATTTCCATATCAGTATAGAGGCACCACATCCTAGTGCTCACTCCGTTTTGGTTTTTTGACTGTGAATAGTATTCATACTCGGGCTGTGCTTGACAGTAGGTCACAAGTGACCATTGTATTCCAGGACTGGTATGACAAACACTTATCTGATGTGCCTTTGCAATCCCTGGAAGGCCTACATGTGTGGGGCCTGAGCGACAAGTCTTATCCCTACCTAGGGTATGTCCACCTCTGGTTGTCTTTTCCTGCAACTGTAACTGGTGTAAAGGAGCGAGTAGAGACATTGGCCCTAGTGTGTCCCCCCAAGAACTGTATGATGGGGTCCCCCTGTTAATTGGGACAAACGCCCATATGTTTGGGAGACTGGCGCAATGCTGTCATGAGAAACAAGGGTGATGGACTGGGAGGGCCCTGAGAGTCCTCCTGTCCACTGAGTCAGACGTGGCAGAGAAATCGATGAATAAAACATGCAGATTCATTTTTCTAAACTGAACATATTTCTCCAGCAAATGAGCCAAAATGAACACGTTATCAATATTTGAGAACCCTTTTCAAAATCCAGCTTGAAAGTTGGAAAGGGAACTTTTGGTTCCACCCAGTGTTGTAGTTTGGTTAGTATAATACTTGCAAAAATGCTACCTACAATGTCCAAAAGACTTATTGGTCGATAATTGCTTGGTAAGTAATATGACCCTTTTTTATGAATGGGGATAATTATGTTTTTTTTTTCCAAGAGGTAGGAATAAATCTTTCTCTTAAACAGACATTAAACAGTTTTACTAAGAAAGGTATCCAAAAGTTTTGATTTTCTTTATAAACTTCTCCTGGAATCTTGTCCAGCCCAGGGGCTTTATTATTTACTAGTTTAGAAATAGCCAATGCTACATCACGAATTGTGATAACCAGAGGAGTGTACATTGATGAATAAATCCCGGCAGGTGTAGTCCTTCCCAAAGTGTTGATAGACTCATTATTAAACAAATTTGAGTAATAAATTACCCAGGTTTCCTTAGGAATATAGGTTGTCAGGGTAGTTTGATAAGATTTAACTCCCCTTGCAACCATGCTCCAAAAGGCTTTGGCATCATTTGTTGTTATAATTTGGTGCATGGATGCCCATCTTTTTTGAGTAAACTCACATTTTTTAAGGTTCAGGAATTTTTTATATGCTCTACGGCCTGAGTTAGGTTTACATTACCTGAACTAGAGGGATTTTTAATATTCTCTCTAATTAATTTCCCCAACTTCTGTTTTCTTTCAAGCATTGAGAGTCAAACCAGGTCAATAGAGACATTTTTTGAACAGTGTTAACATAGATTTCGGATGTAATAATGGAAAGTAACTCCTCAAATTTTCTTATAATTACCTGATTGGAGGTGTTTAAGTATGGAGAGTTAGCTAATAAGGTTGAGTCAAAGGAATAAAGAATATGTTCAACCTTCTTCATTTTCTTATCATTTATACAAAGTCGATCTTTCCTTGTCAGGACTAAAGGAACAGGATAATTTTCACCTGTTGTTACTATTTTTTTTATCTTTTAAGCTATCAAAACTAACCATCAACATAGCATGATCACTTTCAGGTCTTACTGTTATCTGAAAGTTCTTTACATATTCGTAACTTTCTGGTGAAATTAAAACAAAATCAATAACACTGTTCCCTTTTGGGGAGTAGTATGTATGTGCCCCGTCTGGGTCTCCCAATTCTCCTCCATTCATGATCAGCAAATTATTGTTAGTGATAAAGTCTTTTAGCTTGAACCCAGCCTTATTTAAGCATTTGTCTGCATATTTTCTTAGTTTTAAATCACCCGTGTACATCAGAGATTGGAGAGATTGAAGGTTATCAAAATTTGAGATTCGGGCATTAAAGTCTCCACCAACTAAAATAATATCAATATTATGATTTAAATATATGGAGTCGATAATCTGCGTTAGCTCAGCCCATTGATTTTCCAAAACATTTACTGGGAGGCCCGGGAGGGCATACACATTCACAACCAAGAAAGTGAATAGATCCCATTTAATTACATTTAGCAGGGAAATATTTCTGAAAACAACTTGGTGGAGGACTTGGATACCATTTCTAATTTTAATAAAGGTAGTTAGACCTCCCTTTAATCTGCCATATTGTTTTTCCCTTAATGCTGGTAAACTGAATGCCTCATAACCATTGAGGAATACTTCTGCAGATGTCCATGTTTCTTGAAATAACATTATTTCAAATTGCATAACAAATTCCTTCCAAAGGCTATCTTTCAGTTTTGTCCCTAATCCAGCTATGTTCCATGTCAGGAGACTAACAAAATCTGTTGAGGGTAAGTCTTTATAGACTATACTCTCTCTCCTGTAATGCATGGGTGAAGGGGGGTATTGTAAGGGAAATCATCACAAGACTTCATCCTTCTCCAAATTAGACTTATTAGTAATTGCCAGAGAGTAGGGATCAATCAAGTGTATGTGTACTCTGTCCAATATATGAGCCTTGGACAGTAAGTCCCTGAATAGAAGCGGAGATTTTATTTATATATCTATTTGAGTGTATGTAACTTCTGTATGAACTCTCCTAATAATCCCTAGCTCCAAAGGGGAAATTTCTATGTCTGTGCAAACTTTAAGAAGAGACCTACTAAAAGGAGAAAGTGAATGATTATCTTCCCCTTCAAATCTTTTGATACCAAACAAAGAGATATAGTTTGTTTGAATCCTTCTGTCAAAATTCCAGTTTAATGTTGATAAGGTTGAGCTTATAAGTTCCAGTGTAAGAGATAGAGGAGATAAGTTATCAATCCCATACATGTTTCCAAATGGTCGACCAATTGACAGGAGAAGAAATCAGTATATCTAATCTATTTAAGAGGCATTGTTTAGCCCAGATTTTTTTTAGCTGATCCATATTTGTTAAAAGTACATACACTGGGAAGTTAGACACTGTTTTGTCTCAATAAACACACCTGATATTGTTTACTGCCTCTGGAAGTTCTAGCTCTGATTGGAACAAGTAAGCCATTAAAGAAAAAAGCGTATCATTTGTTTCATAGGATTTTAAGCATATGTTTTCAGATTTGAAAATCACCTTGTTTCCTGTAAAAATAAACTGATTAGGATTAGAGAAAATAGGTGTAAGTAGGTGCTTAATGGAATCTTGTTGTAGAAGTGGGTTCGAGTCTGGTCCTGAGTTTAAGTTTTCCTTTTTGCTTACTGCCTCTTGACCATTGCAATTGCTCAAGTTGATTTGTTCTTTTGATAAAGGAGTTGTTGGTAAATCACCAAGATCAATCCCAATCAGTATGCCCCCCTAAGATCTTATCATCTGAGTTTAAGTTAGTCTTAAAAGATTTTCCAGTTGTTTTTCCAGTTAAATTTTCCTTTTTATTTTGTTTAGAGAGCTTCTTTTTGAGCTTGTTAGATTTTCCATCTTTATTGGCTATTGGTACCTTTTATTCTTATTGACTCTCTTTTTTATTTTGGTGAAGAGGGAATTAAGATAGAGGAGAAAGAGGGTCTTTGCGTTGACTTATTAAGGTTTTTTTCCCCAAACTTTCTAATTTTTCATTCAATTCTGATGTGAAGTTAATTATAAAATCAGATAATCTTTCAATATGATGTTTCAGGCCATTATAGGCCTCTAGAAGGACTATGTTGCCCATTATTGGGTGTGTTAGTGCTTTGATTGTGTATTTTGAAATCATATCAGGACATTAATTCTGGATTGATTTCTATAGCTTCAACTTCCTTATCTAGCTTAGTAAATACTCTTTCTGGAGATCCAGCCAGTGTAAGTGAATCTATTGAGTGATTCAAGTATTTATCTATACTACTATCGGTTTTCCCTGGACTAAAAAATTCAATCTGTGTTGGACACAGTGAGATTTCTGGCTCTTGAATAAGAGAATAAGTTACACGATCATTTGTGAGTTGCATAGAAGTCAGACAGTTTTGTGGAGAATCCAACACTTTTTTCTTAAGGTTATGCGAAAAGAAATTAGTTATTTTCTCTTGTTGAGTTTGTTTAGTTATTGGGCGTATTGGTTTTATAGCTTTTCTCTCCCCTTTAATTTTAGTTCCAATATTAGAAGTAACTGAATATATATCTATATATATATATATATATATATATATATATATATCGTTATTCTTCACATTTAGATCAGATTTCAGGGTTTCATTCAGAGCCAGTGAATCTGAGGTATCCAGAGTTATCGTCCTCATGCTCAAATGTTCCCTGTGTTCCACTCATAATTCACTGCGTTCCATGTTGGGATATGGATTTTCTAGATTGGGATTATACACCAGTTCCTCCCTAAGCTGATATGGGGAAGTTGGGAAGGAGGTAGATTCCGAATGGTCTTTGGGAGTAGAAGCTGAGATGCTGTAACTAAGTCCTGAGTAAATACACAGCCATTTTTCTTTTCCTTCTGTAAACCATTATAATTTTGCAGTCCCTTGTTGCCATTGGCACTATTACCATCCTTATTTTCAGTATGGGTAATAAACATTCTTCCCCTTTCCCTTCCCCTCCCCTTAATATCTTTATCTACTATCTTTCCACTACGAGTATACATGTTTGAATGTTGATATGATTTGTACCCCCAGATAAGGTTTAGGACTTAACAGTAAAACAATTTTAAAAGTCAAAAAAGAGTAATAACACACCAGTCAAATAACAAAACTGTCCCAAAAATTTCCAAAACTGGTCAAAAAGTCACGTTAAACTCATTTCTTTTGTTCATTTGCTAGGTAATCCTTCTCAAGAAAAATCATCAAAGTCCTTAAGATCAATCACAGCAGTCCCACCTTGGTGCAGTCAGTACATATAGCAATCACTGTTTTTACTATTTGACTGGAGCTGTCTCTAGATGTGTCCGCTGAAAGCTGAAGGTTCACAAAAAAAATAAAGTTCTTTCAAAGAAACGACCATCAAAAGCAGCTTGTTCATAAGACCAAGTTCTGCTTTCATCTGTATTTTAATACAGCTAGCCCTTTATTGAATCTGAATGACCATGCCTCTCCTTGAATCTTTTGGCTGTTTTGGTTCTGTGGGTCTCCATGAAGAAGTCACTATATTTATAAATATAAAAGTCGTACAGTAATGAAAGAAATAAAAAAGGACTCCTATAAGTACAGAACAAAGATGCAAATTAAAAAGATAAATGAAGACCTAGAGTCTTGATATTTAAGTAAAAATACATCAAAATTTGTAAAGCTATTGGACCAAGTAAGTGTAACTATGACTATCGTGCAGTTTGTAGTTCAAATAAATATAGTGCTTAAAAAAAAAAGTAAAAATCAGCGGAGCTCAAAAAGTTACTTTTTCGATGTTAAACTATACAGCTCTCGACCTGGCACCGATATAGTTTATCTTTCCATCCCCTAATTGTAAGCTTTAAGTAAATTAAGGGAAAAGTTTGTTAATAGGCAGGGCACTAAAAATCTGGCCAAGTTTTAGCTTTGCCGTTAGGAGAGCCTTCTTCTTCACAATGGCAAACCAGATGTCTGCTTGTCAGCTTAGGCAATGTTAAATATTACAGGAAAGGCGAATGCAAACGAAATACAAACATGATACTTGGCGATCTAAAATAAAATCCAAACAGAAGCAAACTGCTAGGTAGAAACAGCAGACCACAAGCCGTAAGATGCCCAGCTGAAGTGCAGGTCGAATACAACTAACATAACAGGTTATGTATATGGACACAGGTAAAGGTGTGCTTTTGTACAATATGCTCATGTGACAGAAATTAACATATGGCGCGGAAACTTAAAAGTTTTATAAAAACACAGAAATATATTTAAATAAGTACTATCTGATGAAAAATAAATCTAAAAAAACAACTAAAATATATCACCCAGGTTTTAGAAACATAGAAACATAGAATTTGATGGCAGATAAGGACCACTTGGCCCACCCAGTCTGCCCATTTCCTTACCTAGTGGATAAGCTGCAGATCCTAGTTAACCAGCAGCCTACTTTTTCCTACCCCAACCCCCTAGAATTGCCTTATGACTGCGTCATGCATGCTTGAATTCCACCACTGTTTTTGACTCCACAACCTCTTCCGGAAGGCCGCTCCATGCATCCACAACCCTGCCTAGAAAATACTTCCTTAAATTACCTCTGAGCCGCCCCAATCTTCAAATTGTGCCTCTTGTTCTTGCACACCTCTTTTTTGAAAGATGCTACCTCTTGGACTTTGTTGATTCCCTTGAGGTACTTGAAGTTCTATCATGTCCCCTCTCCCTCCTTTCCTCGAGGCTATACATATTAAGCTCCTTAAGTCTCTCTTCATATGTCTTCGGTGCAGACCCTGCACCATTTTAGTTACCTCCTCTGGACAGCTTCCATCCTGTCTGTGTCTTTTGGAGATTGATCTCCAGAACTGCACGCAGTACTCCAGATGGGATCTCACCAGCTGTCTGTACAGAGGATAATAACTTCCTGTTTTCACTGGTGATGCCTCCCATGCATCCCAGTACCCCCAGCCTCCTTGCTGCCCTCTCACATTGCTTGCCCACCTTTAGGTCATCTGATATGACTACCCCCAGGTCCCTTTCCATTTTTGTTGTTGTTAGTATCTCACCCCCATTGTGTACTCTTCCTGGGTTTTTGTTTCCCAGGTGCTACCTGCACTTCTTAGCACTGAATCTAAGCTGCCATACATTTGACCATTCCTCTAACCTTGCCAAGTCCCTTCTCATCCTTTCCACCCCACCTTCAGCATCAACTCTGTTGCAGATCTTTGTGTCATCTGCAAAGAGACATACTTTTCCTTCCAGTCCCTCTGCAATGTCACTTATAAAGACATTGAAGAGGACCGGTCCTAATACTGAACCCTGCGGTACCCCACTAGTAACCCCCCTTTCTTCAGAGTGGACTCCATTCACTATTACTCTCTGTGTCCTATTCTCCAGGCAATTCTTTACCCAGGCTGTCATCTTGGGACCCACACCCAGGCTGGCTCACTTGTATATTAATCTTTTATGTGGGACTGTGTCAAATGCCTTGCTAAAGTCTAGGTAGGCCATGTCCACAGCCCCTCCCTGATCTACTTTGGTCACCCAGTCAAAGAAATCTATCAGATTTGTCTGGCATGACCTTCCTGCTGTGAATCCATGCTGCCTTGGTACCTGTGCCCCTCTGGCCTCTAGATACTCGACAATTCTTTCCTTCAGAAGTGATTCCATCATTTCCCCTACCACTGAGGTTAAACTAACAGGTCTGTAGTTTCCTGCTTCTGCCTTGCTCCCACTTTTCAGAAGGGAATCACATCTGCCCTCCTCCAGTCCTCGGGTACCACCCCATCCTCCCATGATTTGTTAAAGAGGGTAGTCAGTGGTGTCACTAGTTCTACCCTTAGTTCTTTTAGAATTCTGGGATGAATCCCATCAGGCCCCATTGCTTTGTCCACCTTCAGTTTTAAGAGTTCTTTCAGAACTCTTTCTTCTATAAATGGGCTGGTATTAACTTCTGTATCCAGAGTGTTTCTACTGTTTGTTTTAGATACCTCCCCCTCTTCCTTTGTAAATACTGAACAAAAATATTTGTTTGGTATCTCTGTCTTTTCACAGTCACCTCTGCCCACCCTCCCTCCCTTTATTAAGCCTCACTATCCCTCCCTTGGTCTTTCTTGGCTCCTTGATGTACCTATAAAAGGTTTTATTCCCTTCTTAACTGAGTTGGCTATCTTTTCCTTGGTTTGGGCCTTTGCTGTTCTGACTGCCTTCCCAGCTTCCTTTGCTTTAACTGATACAGTTCTCTGTCCTGCTCCTTCTGTGATTCCTTGTACTTCCTGAATGCTTTTTTTCTCTTGAACCTTCACTGCCACTTCCTTTGAGAACCATAGTGGTTTCTTACATCGTTTCATTTTGGTTATTTGCTTCACATAAAGGCTTGTTACCTCTGTGATGGTAGTTTTTATTATTCCCTATTGTTCTTCCATCCCTCCTTCCTGCCCATTTGCTAGTGCATTCCTTAGGCACTCACCCATTTTGGCAAAGTCAGCCCTCCTAAAGTCCAGCACTTTTGCCTTTTTTATGGCTTGACTCTATTGCTGTGTTTATTGTGAACCATACTGTTCGATGGTCGCTAGTTCCCAGATGGCTACCCACTTCTACATCTGTGATCCCTACTTTATCTCCATTTGAGAGAACCAGGTCTAAGATTGCCTCCCCGAGTGGGCTCCAATACTAGTTGTCTAAGGCATGCCCCTGTAGGGCATCTAGAATAACCCCACTCTTGAAATGGCTGCTGCAACTGCACTCCAGTTAACATCTGGCATATTCAGATCACCCATCAGCAATATCTCCCTTTTCTGCCATTCTAAGTATACTTTCTATCATTTCCTTGTCCATTTCCTCCCCTGAAGAAGGGGTCTGTATAACCCTGTGCAGATTGTGGTGCCATTGCCGGTCTCCAAATCTACCCACAGTGCTTCTTCTCCTCCATTTTCCTTTTGTTCTGTTGCTTTGATTCCTTCCCTTATGTAAAGAGCTCCTCCTCCTCCTTTACCCTCCCTGTCCCTCCTGTAGATAGTGTATCCTGGTATGTTTACGTCCCAGTCATGGTTTTTGTGTACCATGTTTCTGTGGACTGCCATGATATCCAGATGTTCCTCCTCCATCAAAACCACTAATTCAGGAAGCTGTTACTCAGACTACGGGCATTGGTACTCATTGCTCTCCATTTTTTATGGCTCTACCTTCTTTGCAGCATCCCCACTGACCTTTCTACCTCAGTCTTTTTCTCATTTAGTACCTCTGTTTTGTAGGAGAGGCTGGGATTTTCCTGCAGCTTATCAGTGCCTCCCCTTGACTAGTTTAAAAGCTTGCCAATGAAGCATTTAAACCGATTGCTCAAAAGACTTGTTCCTTCCTGGACAGATGCAGACCATCCTGACAGTATAGGCTGGTGTCCCTCCAGGTGAACCCCAGTCCCCATGAAGCCAAACCTCTGTGCTCCACACCATTTTTTCAACCATTCATTAAACTGCATGGTGCAAGTACTCGCCTCACACATGCCATTGACAGGCAGCACCTCAGAGAAGGATACTGTGTGTGCTTCTTGTCTTAGGCCCCTCCCCAGTTCTACAAAGTCCTTCTGCACTGCTCTAATCTCATGATGAGCCTAGTCATTTGTCCCTAGGTGGACAATTACATCCAGCTCAGACTCCCATGCAGCTGTTCTCGTGATCCTGATGATGCGCTTCCTGTCCCTCCAAGCCATGGCACAGGAAGGCACCTTACTTCAGTTTTCCCTGCTCCCCCCAGTTCTATCCCCCTAATAATTGAGTCCCCCACCAGGAGCTGCTTCCTTTCCTTGTGGTGTCCTCTGCCTCCTTCCTGTGGGCCTCCCTTGTGACAGTTGTCCTCAGCCTCCTTAGTCTCCTCTTGTGGTGCATCCATAGGGGAGCTATACTCCCCAGAATGGTGTATGGATTGTGGAGTGGAACAACTGACTGGGTGTGCTCTATTCCACCATCCTCATCCTCCCTGAGCCCACTGTGGTCCAACTGCTAGTGCTTTCTTCAGCAACCCTCTGAGGTAGTAGTGGCGGTGGTTCTGGTACTCCCTGGATGGGGGAGGTTCCCTTCCTACCATCCAGTGTGGCCTGGGGGAAGGTTCCCTTACTACTGTCCAGTGTGGTCTGAAGACAGGCAACTTCCTCCCTGAGGGCAGAAAGTTGTCTGCAAATAGGGCAGCATCTCAGCCCCCAGAAAGACTCCCAGAAGACTGCTGCCCCACAGCCATTACATTGCAGTACTCCCCACGTTTATCTACTTCTTTTTGTGTGTGTTTGTGTGTGTGTGTGATTGGTTTGTTATATAGAAATATATATATATTATACAATGTGTATGCTGATATTGTCAGTGCAGTGTACTAGAGAGGATATGACAGTGGTACACACCTTGCACTCTTGAGGAAATGATGTCAGAACCCCAGGTATAAAGGAACTATTTCCAGGGATGGGTGGGTGAGGGGGGGAAGGTTGGGCCTAAACTGTGCCCTTCACAAAACAATCAGCTAAAAGCTCTGGCCCACCACGGCGATGGGTGCCTTCCTGTCAGCAAGATGCCCTACACAACAATTTGACAGAGAAAATATCCTGCTAATCAAACAGAGAAAAATCCAGACATCCAAGTCAGACACAGGTAAACCTCCCCAGCCCCAAAACAGCCTGGTGGTTTGTGCTCTGAAAGCAGTCAGGCCCAAAATAAGTCAGCTGTGCTGTAAACTCTTCTTGCACTTAAAATCTTAAGAATTGTAACAAATGTAAAGCTAGATCCACCTCCCTCTGTTGCTTGAAAGACTGTCTTTTCCTGACAATTCTAAGTTCCTTATTTCACCTTTCAGTTAGAAGTAGCCTCCACCTGCAGAATATCTGCTACAAACCAAAGACAATTGTAAGGTTCACCTCCCTCTGTTGTGAGCACAAAGTGCAATATAGAATTTCTCACACAGCTCACAGCTGAATAAAGAAGTAGTGTCCTTCCAGGTCAAGAAGATGTGCTTTAGGTTCAGAGAAGAAGACTTTGTGAAGATAAAAAAGAAGGTAAAACAAAACAATCATCCCTTGTAATTTTCTTTGTAGTACAGTTTATGTTTTCTCTCAAAAAGTTTTGTTAGACAGCACAGACTGGACTCTGGCGGGATACTTCACTTCGTAATTGGTGCGTTGTCTCCCACTCCTGCAGCCATTCTGAAAGCTTTCTCCTTTTCCGCTCACACTCCAGCTCTGTGTCTGGAGGTCCTGACCCCTGGTCCACCCTCATGGGTCTTCCTCCTGTGGGCAGAAAGAGAACAGGGAGGGAACAGCACATGACTGGAGCCAACAATAAGATCGTCTGGAAAGGAGACTAACTAGTAAAGTAACGGTGGCATACCTTTTGTAAATATTTGTCAGACAAAGTCTCCCTGCTTCCCTATTCTTCTCCTCAAAATAGGGAGCGTGTAGTTGAATGTCTGTCTCTCTCATTGCCAAGAACCTCCCAACCTGATAGTTTTCTTTGACTGGATGATGAGGGTACTGGATTTACTCTGCTTCAACTTCAGCAAGGCTTTGGACTTGGCACCTCACAGAAGATTACTGAAGAAGGTGAAGGATCTGTGTGCAGCAAGGAACATAGTAAGATGGATAAGAAACTGGTTGAAGCAGAGGCAGCAGACGGTTGTAATTAATGGTTTCAAATCAGAAGAGAGGGAGGTCATGAGTGGGGTGCCACAGGGATCCATCCTGGGTCCTGTCCTCTTCAATATGTTCATCTGCAACATAGGAGAAGAAATCTGGGACACGCTGTGTCCCTTCACAGATTACTGTAAGCTCTGTGGAAGGTTGACAGTGATAATTGAATTACGGAGATGCAGAGTGACCTGCAAAACCTAGAGAGGTGGTGTAAGGTTTGGTAACCAAAATTCAATGCCAAAAAGTGTAAGGTAATGCCCTAGGGAACAAGAACCCCAGGACAGAGTACAGAGGTGACAGAGGCAAAGTTAAGCACTGCTATTGAGGAAAGAGACCAAGGAGTCATCATTAGTGATTCCCCTAAACAATCAAGTCAGTACTACAAAGCCTATAATAAAGCAAATAGGATGCTGGGATGTATTGGAAGGGGTATTGACAGTAGACGAAAAGAGGTAGTATTACCTCTTTATAGATTACTGGTGAGGCTGCACTTGGAGCACTGTGCCTAGTTCTGGAGTCCTCAGCTCAGGAACAATAAGGACAGGCTACAAGTGGTGCAATGAAGGTTGATCAGAATGATTCAGGGACAGCAGAGCAGATCTTACAAGGATCGTCTCAAGGCACTGAACATGAACTCGCTGGAGACCAGACAAGAGAGGGGTGATATGACAGAGTTTTCAAGTTACTGAAAGGAATAAACAAGGTGAACTGCGTGGAACTATTTAGCATGAGTAACAGTTCAAGGACATGGGGGCACAAGTGAAAACCTATGGGAGGAAGGTTCAAGATGGATATAAGAAAGTTTTATTTTGCAGAAATGGTGGTGGAATTATGATAGTCTGCCAGCTGAGGTGGTGGGTGCCAAAACCATAAATGGTTTCAGGCACAGCTGGGACAGAGTGGTGTATAGTGGTTACTCAAGGCAATAGTAGTAGGAAGGGGAACAGAGGTGTAAATAGTGAGGGCTAGTACCCTGCATGGACATTAGGTCCTAAGGTTTGATATGGAATGATTGGCAGATTAGATGGATCATTGGTCTTTTTCTGCCATCATTGTCTATGTTTTTATGAGTCCTGGTCACTTTTACATTCTCTTTATTGTTGCCCTTGCTTCTCAGACATGTAGCAAATAAGTTTTTCTAGCCTGCCTTGAGCTCTGGGCATCACCTGAATATGTTCTGATTCACACCTCCCCAAGGGGAGAAGTCCACCTAGGTCTGTAAGGTGGCTGCATTCACTGACTTTGCCTCAGGCTGGGGGCTTCACATGACCAGTAGGGACAATTTTTCAATTTGCATCAACAATTTATTGTTGCTGGGCCTGTTCTGGACTGAAATGGATGTACTTCTGGTCTCTATACCAGTTGCCATCCTGGCAGAAGTTTGATGGGCCCAAATAGAATGCAGTCTCTTCTCCCATTCCCTGACTTCACCCCTTAAGTCTCCATAAAATGCCAGCTGATTCACCCTAACCATAGTCTGTGTGACAGGGCTGACTAAGGCCCTGCCCTATTTGTTATGCAGAAAGAGGTTAATGCAAGGATCTGTTCTATTCTCTCCTTTTCAGTCTCTTCTCTGTCTGGTTGCACAATCAAATTTTCTTACATAGAAATATAGAATTTGACAGCAGATAAGGACCGCTTGGCCCACCCAGTCTGCCCATTTCCCTACCTAATGGATAAGCTGCAGATCCTAGTTAACCAGCAGCCTACTTCTTCCTACCCCCAGCCCCTAAAATTGCCTTATGACTGTCCCATGCATGCTTGAATTCCACCACTGTTTTCGACTCCACAACCTCCTCTGGAAGGCCGTTCCATACATCCACAACCCTCTCTGTGAAAAAATACTTCCTTAAATTACCTCTGAGCCACCCCCCCATCTTCAAATTGTGCCCCCTTGTTCTTGCACACCTCTTTTTTTGAAAGATGCTACCCTCTTGGACTTTGTTGATTCCCTTGAGGTACTTGAAAGTTTCTATCATGTCCCCCCTCTCCCTCCTTTCCTCGAGGCTATACATATTAAGCTGCTCAAGTCTCTCTTCATATGTCTTCCGGTGCAGACCCTGCACCATTTAGTTTCTTGCGAGACGTAGGAGCTGTTCACGCCAATGGTTTCGCAGTTCTCTACCTCTTGCTATCTCTCTGCCTTCTCTTTCTATTTCTGTCTTTTCTTCCTCCTTGCATATCTGCAGTTATAAAAAAATATATGTGAATCTTCATGTGGAAATGTCTGATACTGGAATCCCTTTGTTTAAAACTGTATATAGTTATACTGTTGAAATGATTGTAAAAAGTTATTTGGAACTTTAGGGGTTAACCTGAGATGCAGTTTTTAAGCTTTTTGCAGAGCTGTAAACAAGAGGTCAGTTCTGGGTCTCTATGTTCTTTTTGCCGCATCTGCATCAAAACTGGCAAGAACATTCTGTAAACTTACAAGAACATTCTGTTAGAAGCAATCTCTTGACGAGTTCCCAAAGACTTATAAAAAGAGAAGCAATGCTTTTGCCAGAGAGACAAGGAAAGAGAGAGACTGAGATTTGAAACTGAGAAGAAGAACTCAGAAGGACTGTTTTCTCTGTAATGCCTTTGTAAATAGTTATACTGAACAAATTTTTTATTTTGCTGTTATTGAGAAAAAGAAAACTCTATTTACAAATTTTGAAACTGTTCCTGGTTTTCCTATGCTTCCTGACCTGTTCCTCGGTGACCAGTCTGAGATTTCTCAAACTCTGGTCCAAGTCGAGGTCAGCCTGGTGGCATAGTTATAGTATACCACCTACCACGCCAGTGACCCAGATTAGGGAGCGAGTTTGAGTCACTTGGGGTCAGCTGCGGGGGGGGGGGAGGATTGAGCATTCTGAGGACTGCCTTCCTCTCCCAGGGCGGGTGGGTTGCACTTCCCACAGTGCACCTGTAACATCCCTTTGACTCACCTAGGCTGCTCCGGGGCCCTCTGTTTTTACCTGGAACACACCTATGAATGGTTCTGCAACTGAACAATCTGTTGGCACAGCGCCTCCACCTGGGGCAATGGCAGGGAATACCTGTGGAAAACTTGCAGGTTACTACCCCCTCGAAATAACAGTATTTGCCCCCTACTACACTTCCCCACACAATAACAGTCCCCCACACACAGTAACTGGAGCTCATAAATTTACAACCACAAATATTGAGACACAAACAGAATAACAATTTATTTGGGGAAAGGGAAAAAGGGATGTAAATGACAACACAACCTTTTTTAAACACTTCCCACATGGTTACCCTCAGTCTCTGGGCTTCCAACCCCAGGATGCACCCTTAATGTCCTTGCTGAAGAGGCTACCACACTGGATAAAGATACAGGCCTGAGAACTTTTGTCAGGGCCCAATAACTTATTTAACACTTTCAACACTTTAAACCTTGTTTTGCCTAAACTTTGGTTTTTACTGTCAACACTTCAAACCTTGCAGTATCATAACTTGTATATTTGCTTGAAACACTTTCACCCTTGCAGTGTCCCAACTCTCAATGTCACTTGTGACACCTTAAAACTTGCTTTGGCACTGCTTTTTATTTGTTTCCCAACAGTCCTGATGGGGGGGGGGCTTGCCCCAGGCTCTAACTAACTAGCTAGCTAGACACAAGAAACTCCCCAAAGCTTGGGGTACTCACAGTTTTGATGTCCACACAGACACACTGCAGCTGGCTGCAGGGCAGTCGCATTAATAGTTGCATGGTACCGTGAAGGTCCCTGATGATGCAGATGCCAGGCAGAAGCACTGCAGAGTGGACAGCAGTTGATTTTCACCTATCCAGCCTTGACAGCTTCACCTGATGGCCTTTATTGACTGATTTTTCTTAAGAAAGGGGTTTCGTTGTCCAATGCTGCAGGTCTCCCCTCGCTCTCCGATCTAGGGGGTGCTAAACTTGGTCCCCTGGATTCTATCAATCACACATGAACCAGACAAATAACTTCAGATTGTACTTCACCCAGTCTCTCAACCCAGCTCTAGGCTCTTTCCGTTCCTCTCTTAGGCAGGCTGGCCCATCCAAAGTCTCGACACCAGCACTCTCAGTTCCTCCTCTTGCTGAAATACTTCTCTGGGAAGGGGAAGGTTGATCCTGAAACCAGGGTTTCAACTAGAAACTTAAATTTCATTGACTACTTCTCTGAGTTCTGTGTTCAACAGCTTTTACCCAGTCCTTAGGTCCACACTTAAACAGCTTTCAGCTCACTAGTCACTCAATCTCAAACTTAAACAGCTTTCAACTCACTTTTTTTCTTCAGCAAAACTCCGGCACCGCTGTGTCTGCAGTCATCTCCAGACTGGTTCTGCCTCTTATAGCAAACTCTGTACTTTCTCTGCACTTCAGCTTTCCAAATCTTATTGCAAACTCTAGGATTACTTTGTACTCCTGCTTTCACTATATTTTGATCCTTTAGGCTTTGGGGCCTGAGTGCAGCTATTGGATGGTGAAGACCTCTCCAGCTGTACTGCACTCTCCCTCTAGGAGATCTCTTTTTTTGGCAGGCTGCCAGTTCTATTTAAAGTCTTTCTCCCACCCTTCATTGATTGGCTGTTGTGGTCCTGGGCAAATTCAGTGCCCTACCACCTTTACCCAGCAGCCCGCTCTGTGTTTTGTAGTCCTATGGGGCCGCCATCTTAGAGTACATTAATCTTAAAGCAATACAGTCCTGAAATATATGCAAAAAAGTTTCCAGTACACTCTAATCTCATAAGTGGGATGCAATGAAAACTGCTGTCAATTGCAAATAATATCCATTTATTGAGCTTCCAAGAACCACATCTCACCTGCCATGTTTCGGATACACTCCTTTATCAAAGGGCTGAAATATAAACACACGAGCCCTTAAAGATGTTGAAAGAAGTTTTACCTTGGAAGAACGTAAACAGTTTCCTAAATACCCGGAGGTGCAAAAATACTGTGTGGGCATCAGTCCCCCCCTGTTCACACAGAGGGACGAGACATAGAGTCAGATGCTTACCTCCACAGAGCAATTAAGGGAACACTGGGTCCAGAGCCCACCCAGAGCCATTGCTGAGGCACTGGCAAGGGAGCAAGGGGCCACAGCCCTACAAGATAAGCCCATTTGGGGGCTTACACTCTCCCCTTGCTGAAATGATTTGCACTTGACAAGCCAATACCCCAACATTTAGTAAAACATGGTAACACATGACCAACTATACACCTTATTCCTATCTAGCATAGTGGATAATCAACAGTCAGACATTCAGAATAGAATAAGCATAGCACTGGCTAACTAGACATCAAGTACTATCTATTAACTAGACACCCTGGTAATAAAACCCCTCATTTCCCAACATCAAACCCTAACTCAGAACAGTACCTGGGGATAAGGGGAAAAGCCTGTACTCAAGGGTTAATATATTTATGAGCAACATACAGGAGGGCAACAGAAGTAACACATTAGGTATCATAAATCAGTTTAAATACTGGCTTAGGTTGCCTTTCAGACCTACAGGGTAGTGAAACTGGGGAAACAACATCAGCTACAGGGACAGGGTCAGGAGGGACAGGCTCATCAACTACAGACTCATCGACTACTAGGGTACTGAGTGCCAGGTCATTCTCATCGTCCATTTCAATGTCCAGTATTGGTTCTGGCACCAGACTACTGGTCCTCCCTGACAGGGGTAAATGGCACTGCATTAGGATTTAAAACAGGTGCACTGTTACTATGGGTAGCACTGGTAGAGGGCTTCTGTGAGTTACAGCCCCATTTCCATAGCGTCATGGCAGGATTTGGTTCTGCCACAAAATATTCAGTTATAGACTCTTCAAAGTTGCTCTCTGCTGCAGAACTGTTCTGGGGCTCCTCAAAGGTTCAGGTGGACCAGGATGCAAGTCTGCAGTGGCCCTTTCAAGAGGCTTAGATGGGACAGTTCTCCTTCTTGCATGCCGCTCGGAAGGCTCAGTTGGACCAGTATTCAGATTCAAAGTGGTCCTTTCAAGAGGCATAGAGGTAACAACACTTGAGTTTGGCTTCTCAGCTGTTTGACTTCTGGTCTGAAGCCTCCTGGCTACTGAAGTCTCACTTTCAAGGTGAAGTTTTGGCCCAAACTTTTTGATGGGGAGCAAGTGATTGCGATGCATTGTCTTCTCGATTCCCCTCCCATGCTTTTGCCAGATTTGGTAGACAGGTGACTCAGGCAGCTTCTCAACCACTACATATACATCAGAGGCCCACCAGTCTTGGATTTTATGTTTCCATTGGAGGCCCAGGTTGTGGATAGGGACTCGCTCTCCCTCTTGAAATACTTGGTGGCGCACTCTTTGGTCATATCTTTGTTACTGCTGCTTGACGTAGCTGCTGCTTCAGCTGCTTGATGATAGGCAGCTTGCAATTGGTCTCTCAGCTTCTTAGCGTACTCTAGGTATGAGTCCTCTGATGTGCCTTTGGGCGAGATGCCAAAACACAGATCCACAGGCAGTCTGCCCTTGTGCCTGAACATCAAATAAAAAGGAGACCATTGGGTGGCATTGTTTTTGGTACAGTTATATGCATGGACAAGATAATTGACTTTCTGACTGCAGTTCTGCTTGTCCCTTGGGTCCAGGGTACCCAACATGTTGAGCAGGGTACAGTTAAACCATTCTGGTTGTGGATCCCCTTGAGGGTGGTATGGCATTGTCCATGATTTCTTTATTCCATGTGTTGAAAGGAATTCCTTTTACAAATGGCCTTCAAAATCTCTGCCTTGATCTGAATGTATTCTTTGGGGAATGCCATAATGGGTGGCAAATTGTTGCAGGATCTTAACAGCTGTGCTGGCCTTTTGGTCTCATGATCAGTAAGAACCAGAGTGCTTGATTTATCGGACCAATCAGATTCTAGTGACAAAAATTCCATTCACACGAGCTCCAAAGGACAGCTGGCTTGAATATTGACTAGAGGAGCTGCTCTCTGGGGAAGGGTCTTCCGTCTCATGCACTATAAGCATGTCTTGCAGTGGGTTTATACATCTAATTTCAGATGTGGCCAATAGAACCAAGCTCGGGCAAGATCAACTGTTCATTCACACTTGAGATGGCTCATCTCATCATGCAGAGAGACCAACACAGCTTTTCAATATTTCCATGGCATAACTAGCTGGGTGCGAACACTGGAGTCACCATTGTCTTGCACTTTTCTGACCAACAACCCCTCCTTTATGGCCTGCTTACTTCTCTCTTACAGCATGATTTCAGCATCAAGATGGAAAACTGATACTTGATCTAGATTAAGTTCCTTCTCTAGGGCTTTGATAATATCCTTGAGGCCCAGGTTCTCCCACTGGGCCTGTTGCAGTTCCCACCTACTGAGGTGAGGGAGGGAGGACAACTTCAGCCCAATGAAGTTCATATAGGCTGCTGGAAGGACCTTGGGGGATGCACCCAGTTAATCAATATGAACATATGAACATATGAAAATGGCAGCAGAAACAGGCCTTATGGTCTAACGAGTCTGCTTGAGTGCGCAGCTAGCACCTTATAATGCTGCTGCCCCTCTCTTCCCCCCATCATATTACCTTTTCCCCTTCCCCTAGCCCAACCCCTCTTGAAGCTGTCTACTGACTTGCAGGCCACTACCTCACCTGGCAAGGAGTTCCACTTGTCCACCACTATTTCTGTGAAAAAATGTCTCCTCATCTCTCTCCTGAATCTACCCCCCCAGTCTCAGTTGGTGTCCTCTCATGTCCCTCCCCTTTCTCCTCTGGAAATCCTCTCTGCATTCATCTTGTTTATTCCCTTTAGGTACTTAAAGGTCCCAATCATATCTCTCCTGTCCCTTCTCTCTTCCAGAGAGTACATATTCAGCTCCCCAGCCTTTCCTCATATGGCTTGCCCTCCAATCCCTGGATCATCTTTGTAGCTCAACACTGTACTCCCTCCAACAAATTGATGTCATTCTTCAGGAACGGGCATCAGTACTGCATGCAGTACTCCAGGTGGGGCCTGAGCAGCGACCTATACAGGGGCAGGATAACCTCCCTACTTCTGGAGAAGATCCCTCTAGCTATACACCCCAGCATTTTGTTGGCTTTTATCGAGGCCCTTCTGCACCGAACAGAGTTATTCAAGCTCCCTGTTATGGTCACCCCTAGGTCCTTCTCTTCTGTGGGTAACCCAACTGAACCCCATTTAAGTGATAATCCCTCCCCTGGTTCTGGACTCCGAAGTGCAGAACCTTGCACTTCTTGGCGTTGAACCCCAGCTGCCATTTATCTGTCCATTTCTGCAGCTTATTCAGGTCCTCTTGCAACTCCTTCCCCCCTCCATGTCATCTACCACAGCTCCCAGCTTGGTATCGTCTGTGAACAGGCTGATTTTGCTCCAGGTCCCATCTGAGATATCTGCAATGAAAATCCTGAACAGTACTGGTCCCAGCACAGATTCCTGATATACCCTGCTCATCGCCGCTCTCAGTGATGAGAGCCCCCCTCCACCATCCTTTGCTGTCTCCCCCTCATCCAGTTCCTGATCCAGGTCACCATTTTTGGTCCTGCCCCCACATACTCCAGCCCCCCCAATCTTCCATGTGGCACTAAATCAAAGGTCTTACTGAAGTCCAAGTGAAGGATGTCCACAGCATGGCCCTTGTCCAGTTCCTGTGTCACTCAGTCATAGAACTCTACCAGGTTTGTCTGGCATGATCTGCCTGTGACAAACCGTGTTGCTGAGTTGTCCTGGATACTGTTTGTCTCCAAGAAGCTTACAAACCTCTCCTTTATGACAGTCTCCATGAGCTTGCCCATGATCGAGGTGAGGCTCACTGGCCTGTAGTTCCCTGGTTCATCCTTTGGCCCACTTTTATGGATGGGCACCACATGGGCCATCCTCCAGTCCTGTGGCACACATCATGTGTCCAGGGAGGTATTGAACAAGTCTGCCAGTGATCCCACAAGGACCTCTGCCAGCTCTCTCAATACTATAGGGTGAATGTCATCCGGCCCAGGTGCTTTGTCCACTCTCAATGTCCTCAACCCCTCCAGCACCCTGCCCTCTGTAATCCCTACATCTATTGTCTTCTCCCCAGTTACCTACTCCCCCACTTGCCTGAGGTATTTGCCCCCTCCTCCTGCGTGAACACAGAGCAGAAGTACTCATTCAGTGCCTCTGCCTGCTCCGCCCCCTTCTCCACTCGCCCCTCATCTTTCTTGATCCTCACAAGCTGGTCTTTGCTTCTCCTTTTCTCACCTATGTAATGGAAGAAGCTCTTTTCTCTTCTTTTGATCCCCTGCACCAGTGTCAGCTCTCTAGTGCTTTGGCCCCTCGACCAGTCTGGTGACCTCCCTAGACTTTTCCCTGTATACATCTTTATCTTCGCCACTCCCCATTTTCCTATTCTTCTGAAATGCCACCCTCTTGGTTTTCACCCCTTCCCTGACCTCCGGTGACAGTCAATTGGGTTTCTTTGCCCTGCACGTCTTGGTTTTGTTTCCTAGTACTGGTCTCTGTTACCTTTGCCAGCTCTCTCCTTATTATATTCCACTTCTGATCTGCATCCGTGTGTTGTTGGATGTCTGCCAGGTGCTTGCTCATAATTTCCCCCATCATCCTAAAGTCTGCCACCCTAAGCTCAACCATCCATGTACCCATGCCCCATTTGCCCCTCCCCATGTTTAGCATGAATCACACCGAGTAGTGGTCACTCCCAGCAAGCAGTTCCCCCACTTCTAGGTTCCTTACAGCTTCCCCATTATCCAGTACAATGTCCAAAGTCCTTTCCAGCTGTGTCAGTCCCTGTACCAGCTGTATCAAGAAACTGTCCTGAAAAGCTTCCAACAGGACCCCCTCTTTTGCACTCATGGTGGCAGGTGTGCTCCAATCCACCCTTGGTAGGTTGAAATCCCCCCCACTACCACCGTGCTTCCCTTCCTGCTTACCTTTTGAATTTGATCTGCCAGTTCCCAGTTCAGGTCATAACCCTGTGATGGTGGCCTGTACACTACCCCCATCCTCAGTGTCCTATTCCTCACATCCTGGAAGTGCATCCACAGAGCTTCTGTCCTCCCCTCCTTCCTTATGCACTTAATCCCCTCCCTCACATAGATTGCCACCCCTCCCCCATTCCTCTTGGCCCTATCCTTTCTGAATAGCCTGCACCCTGGGATCATCATATTCCAGTCCTGTTACTGGGTGGCCCATGTTTCTGTGATGGCTGCTATGTCCACCAATTCCACCACCAAGAGAGCCTGTAACTCCGCAGTTCTGTACCTTAGGCTTCTTGCATTCAGTGAGACCACCTTCCAACCTGTAGCCTCCCCAACCTTACCATTCCTCTTCCCCTTTCCCTGATTGCTCTATCAGGGTTGCTCAAGAGGATCTCAATCTCTACCACAAATTCTGAACACAAGACTTTGACAACTTCACTGGAGAGGTGCATCCTTCTGGCAGCTGTATTGTCATTGGGGCTCTGGGACAAAGCATCAGCATCTAATTTGGCCCTGCCACTTCAATATTCCAGTGTGACATCATACAGGGACAGAGCAGACAGCTACTAATGATCAGCAGCATCTAGCTTAGCAATAGTAATGATGAATGTCAGGGGGTTGTTATCCATCCGCACCGTGGAGGGGATCCCATACAGGTAATCATGAAACTTGTCTGTGACTGCTCACTTCAATGCCAGAAACTCAAACTTGTGAACAGGATAATGCTTCTCAGAGTCAGTCAAGCTACAGCTTGCAAAGGCCACCGGCCAGAGCCCTTCTGGATATTCCTGGTAAAGCACGGCCCCCAATCCATTTAAGCTGGCATCAGTGTGAAGGATGTATGGCTAATGGGGGTCAGCAGATGCAAGTACAGGCATCTCAAACAGTCTCTGAATAATCTAAATGTATACCCTTGAGGAAAGGAGGGAGAGGGGGGACATGATAGAAAGTTTCAAGTACCTCAAGGGAATCAACAAAGTCCAAGATGGGAGCATCTTTCAGAAAAAGAGATGTACAAGAACAAGTCACAATTTGAAGATAGAGGTGGGACGGCTCGGGGGGAATGTGAGGAAGTATTTTTTCATGGGGAGGGTGGTGGACGCATGGAACCACCTTCCTGAGGAGGTCCAGGGGTCAAAAACAGTGGTGGAATTCAAGAATGCATGGGAGAGACATAAGGCAATTATAGTGAAAATAGGCTGTTGGTTAAGTAGGATCTGCAGCTTATCCAGTAGGTAGGGAAATGGTCAGACTAGGTGGGCCAAGTGGTCCTTATCTGTCATCAAATTCTATGTTTCTATGTTTCTATCTCATGGAAGGTGGCCTCACACACTGGGGTCCAACGGCTTCCGAACGGCTCAGATGCTTTGAGATACTCTTGGTGAGCAGGTTCCTCGGGTATGGGGTTTCTTCTTTTGGTTGGTGGTTGGATAGCCCTGCATTAGTTAATTTAGTGGCCACACCACCATCGAATAGTATTTTACTGAACCTCTGATAGTACCCGCAAAACTCAAGAAAGGACTGGAGAGTTTTGAGGTTATGAGGGCATGGCCAAGTGGCAAGAGTCTCTACCTTAGCTGTATTGGTTTGTACCACATCTGCCGATGCAATGTGGCCCACATAGTTCACTGAAGGCTGACAGAACTGGCATTTATCAATGGATACCTTTGGTCAAAATTCCTCTAGCCAATCTAACACCTTCATGAGCCGGCATTCATACTCTTCTAGGGTACTGCTAAAAACAATAAGATCATCCAAGTACACAGTTATCTCAAGCAAATTCATGTCCCCCACTGCCTTCGCCATTAGCCTCTGAAATGTGGCCAGGGCCCTGAATATCCCCCGAGGCATTCGCTCAAATTGATAAAACCCAAGAGGGCAGATGAAAGCTGCCTTCTCTTTGTCACACTCAGCCATGGGGATTTGGTAATACCCACTCCTTAAATCAAGCACGGAGAACCACTTACTCCCTCACAGACTGGCTAAGGTGTCCTCGACCTGGGGTACTGTGTATTGATCTGGGATGGTCTTTTTATTCAGGGTGCAATAGTCTATGCACATTTGAACTGCACCACTCTTTTTTTCTGGCCACCATGATAGGGGAGGCATATGGACTCCTAGACTCTTTGATAATATCAGCCTTCAGGAGCTCCTGCAGGTGCTTCCATACATCCTCTAGATCTATAGGCACCTTTCCCGGAAAGGCCATTCATCGCTTAGCCGAATGTGGTGTTCCTCCTCTGACGCTCCCAAGTCCCATTCATGTAGTGAGAAGGTGTGCTGCCTCTGAGCCAGCTTCCAACTTAAGCTCCAGCGGTAGCTCTCAGGGAGGAGGGAATCCCCAAAGTCAAACACCTCCGGGTCTGTCTGTTCTTTAGGTTCTTCCACTGGGTGCCCTCCAGGCACACCATCCACTTTGTAGATTTAAGCTAGCACCTAGTTCTTCCAGATAATCACCGGCTTAATAGACTCATTCTTTACTTTAATGGCCACTCTCCAGGCATTGGTAATCCCCGGGGGAGACAGGACCCCTCGTTGCACCAGTAATCCTTCAGGTAGCTGTCCCTCTACAGGGGCATAAATAATGAAGGCAGGCTCCTCCGGCAGCCGGATGAAAGCAGCGATCCCCACAATTCTGCATTTGAACTTTGGCGGTAGATAAATCTCTTGGGTATCTACTCTCTGAATTTTACCCACAGACTCATCCAAGGATTCAGTCAGCCAGCTCGGCGCAGGTCTATTGACTACGTGATCTTTTTCACAGCAGCTTGAATAGCAGGGCATAGTAAGTGATCCACACTGCCCCTTTCTTGACATAGGATTGCCAGCCTTCCAAACATTTTGGCATTGGTTCCAGTTAAAACAGGTGTGTCATCCTGCTCCCCTGCCCTGGACATATTAGGGCCATGGTGTCTATAGCAGGTGGATCATCCACCCCCTTCATGACTAAAGCAATTTGGATAGTGCAGTACCCTTCATATGAGCAGTTCTGGGCTCCGATTCCCCATATGGACAAACCGGACAGTGTCTTGAGCAGCAGGTGCTTAAGGCTCTGATCATAGGAGAATCTGTTGATAATTGTCACTTGCAACCCACTGTCCAGCAGGGCGGAACACAAGACTCCTTCAATGAGAACTTTTACATCAGTGTGGGGTCCCACCAACCCCAGGGGTATTTTGCTGCCAAGGGGGCTCTTTGGCTCAGTCCATTTGGTGGAACATTGCAATATTGGGAGCCCAGATTCAGTGCGTAGGTCAATGCTCTAACCACTATGCTATACTGTCTGCATCTCAGATTGCCCCTTTACTGGTCCCCATTGGCATTTCCCTGGTCCTCCTGCTTCTGTTTCTCTGCAACGAGCTGGAGATTTGTGACGCTGAGGCACCCCTCACCTCATATGACCATCTTGCTCACATCTGAAAAAGAACCAACCTTCTCGGGGCCTGGGGGGGGATTCAGGCCTAGGCCTGGGGGCAGCATAGGAGCTGACTGCCACCTAGGCTCAGGCAAAACAACACTCTGCAATGGCTGAGACTGCAAAGCCAGCTGCAGCGCCTTCATTCTTTACTTTAATGGCCACTCTCCAGGCATTTGGAATCTCCGGGGGAAGCAGGACCCCTCGTTGCACCAGTAATCCTTCAGGCAGCTGTCCCTCTACAGGGGCATAAATAATGAAGGCAGGCTCCTCCGGCAGCTGGATGAAAGCAGCGATCCCCACAATTCTGCATTTGAACTTTGGTGGTAGATAAATCTCTTGAGTATCTACTCTCTGAATTTCACCCACAGGCTCATCCAAGGATTCAGTCAGCCAGCTTGGCAGGTCTATTGACAACGTGATCTTTTTCACAGCAGCTTGAACAGCAAGGCATGGTAAGTGATCCACACTGCCCCTTTCTTGACATAGGATTGCCAGCCTTCCAAACATATTGGCATTGGTTCCAGTTAAAACAGGTGTGTCATCCTGCTCCCCTGCCCTGGACATATTAGGGCCATGGTGTCTATGGCAGGTGGATCATCCACCCCCTTCATGACTAAAGCAATTTGGATAGTGCAGTACCCTTCATATGAGCAGTTCTGGGCTCCGATTTCCCATATGGACAAACCGGACAGTGGCTTGAGCAGCAGGTGCTTAAGGCTCTAATCATAGAAGAATCTGTTGATAATTGTCACTTGCAACCCACTGTCCAGCAGGGCGGAATACAAGACTCCTTCACTGAGAACTTTTACATCAGCGTGGGGTCCCACCAACCCCAGGGGTATTTTGCTGCCAAGGGGACTCTTTGGCTCAGTCCATTTGGTGAAGCATTGCAATGTTGGGAGCCCAGATTCAGTTCGTAGGTCAATGCTCTAACCACTACGCTATACTGTCTGCATCTCAGATTGCCCCTTTACTGGTCCCCATTGGCATTTCTCTGGTCCTCCTGCTTCTGTTTCTCTGCAACGAGCTGGAGATTTGTGACGCTGAGGCACCCCTCACCTCATATGACCATCTTGCTCACATCTGAAAAAGAACCAACCTTCTCGGAGCCCGGGGTATCTAGGGCCTAGGCCTGGGGGCAGCATATGGAGCTGACTGCCAGCTAGGCTCAGGCAAAACAACACTCTGCAATGGCTGAGACTGCAAAGTCAGCTGCAGCGCCTTCACACAGTCTTTTATATCTTGAAACTCTGCCGTAGTAGGAAGAGGGGTGTTTCTTTCACTTCCTTAAAGTTCTGCATGCACTCTTTCAGCTCTTTTAGCATATTTCCCAATTCCAAGGAAGGGAACGGTTCAGCAGGGATGGTTGTGAGGGGTCACAGAGTGGCGATGGTGACTGCAGGCATCTGCAAAACATTGCCAACCTCTTCCTGGGCCTCTTCCTCCTTGACTTCATCCAACAACTGCTTAAAGGATGGGGGCATTCTGTCCCGCAGCCTAAGGGAGATTAAAGTCAATTGGGAGTGCACAGTTCCTCGAAGGACTTGACTGGCCTCATTTTGTCAACTTGCTCTAGGGTATCCCCACCAGTCTCAGCAATCTTGCTCATCACTGCCTCCATTCTTGTACTGTACTGTGACAGTTTCTTTCCATGCTCCTGCATGGTGCCCTACAATTGAAACAGGATGGCCTCCCTTTTCTCAACAGCCCCAAAAGTGCTTTTCAGAATTACCAAGTGGTCAGTTGCTGTGCAGTGAGGCTGGCTGGCCTGCAGAGAATGAATGACATTCAGAGTCCTTCCCCTTAAGCTTTTAACAACCCTCCTGCATTTCTCCTCATCGGGGCACCTCCAGACTTGGGCCATTTGGGTGGCCTGACTTATCCAGGATTCAAAATCATCCTCCCCTATAGGCGTGGGGGTGGCCCCCAAGAAGGTGTGCAGCCACTTGTACTATTCATATAGCGCCACCACATAGGGGCTCACCCCACTGGGTAGTACTATAGGAGCAGGCCCCCCTCCCGGGAACATAGTCTGAAGGTCTTTCATGGACTTCCTTTCACTAGTGAGCAAGAACTCTAGTTTAGCCTCAAAATTCCCTCCATCACTGGGCCGGGGGTTCTCTGGCAAGTGGAGTAATGGGGTGGGGACTGGCCAGGCTCCCTTTCTTTAGTACCACCCAGATCTCTTGGTACCAGTTTAATGTCACAGTAGGGTGCACCTCCACAGGCTCCAAGTCCTTGTCAGCCTCTACGAACAAATCCCTCAACCCAGTGCCAGGGTCTTCTGTCACCCTTGGAATTTTCATGTTCCCACATTTCTTCAGGGCCCCATCTAACACTCCAAAAATGAGTCCCTTCATCTGTCCCTCAGTGACATTTTTTATCAGGAGCACTTTCTGGGACTCCAGTCCCTCAAACGCACATCAGTCCTCTACCTCTTCAAATGCCATAATTTCTTATTTAAACCATCGGGGCCAAATTTCAAAATGGTAATTTCAGAGGGTGGCCACTATGGGGCAGCAAATCCCGGCAGTGCCTCCAGCTGTAACAACCCTTTGACTCACCTAGTCTGCTCCAGGGCCCTCAGTCTTTACCTTGAACACACCTATGAGGGGCCCTGCAACTGGACAATCTGTTGGCGTGGTGCCTCCACTATGGGCAGTGGCAAGGACTATCTGTGGAAACCTTGCAGGTTACCACCTCCAAGAAATAACAGTATTTGCCCCCAGTACACTTTCCCATGCAATAACAGTCCCTACACACACACAGTAACTGCAGCACATAAATTTACAACCACAAGTATAAACATGCAAACAGAATAATTTATTTGTGGAAAGGGGAAAAGAGATGTAAATGACAACACAACCTTTTTTAAACACTTCCCACATGGTTACCCTCAGTCTCTGGGCTTCCTACACCAGGGTGCACCCTTAATGTCCTTGCTGAGGTGGGTACCACATGGGATAAAGATGCAGGCTTGAGAATTTTCATTGGGGGCAATAACTTGTATAATGCATTCAACACTTTAAACCTTATTTTGTCCAAACTTTTGTTTTCACTGCCAACACTTTAAACCTTGCTGTATCCTAACTTATATATTTACTAGAAACACTGTCATCCTTGCAGTGTCCCAGCTCTCAATGTCACTTGTAACACATTAAAACTTGCTTTGGCACTCCTTTTATATGTGTTTCCCAACAGTCCTGATAGGGGGTTGCCCCAGGCTCTAACTAGCTAGCTAGCCAAAGAACTCCCCAAAGCCACAGCTTGGGGTACTCCCAGATTTGATGTCCACACAGGAACATTGTAGCCAGCTGCAGGGCAGTCACATTAATAGTTGTATGGTACTGTGAAGGTCCCCATGATGCAGATGCCAGGCAGAAGCCCTGTAGAACAGACAGCAGTTGATCTTCACCTACCCAGCCTTGTCAGTTTCACCTGATGGCCTTTATTGACTGACTTCGCTCAGGCAGACCTTTTGTAACCCAACGCTGCAGGTTTCCCCTTGCTTTTCAATCCAGGGTATGCTTAACTTGGTCCCCTGGATCCTATCAATCACACATGAACCAAACAAATAACTTCAGATTGTACATAGAAACATGGAAACATAGATTTTGATGGCAGATAAGGACTGCTTGGCCCACTCAATCTGCCCATTTCCCTACCTAATGGATAAGCTGCAGATCCTAGTTAACCAGCAGCCTACTTCTTCCTACCCTCACCCCCTAGAATTGCCTTATGACTGTCCCATGCATGCTTGAATTCCACCACTGTTTTTGACTCCACAACCTCTCCTCCGAGGCCGTTCCATGCATCCACAACCCTCTCTGTGAAGAAATACTTCCTTAAATTACTCCTAGACACCCCGCTCTATCTTCAAATTGTGCCCTTGTTCTTACAGCACCTCTTTTTGAAATAACTCTACCCTCTTGGACTTTGTTGATTCCTTGAGGTACTTGAAAGTTTCTATCATGTCCCTCCTCTCCCTCCTTTCCTCGAGGCTATACATATTAAGCTCCTTAAGTCTCTCTTCATATGTCTTCCGGTGCAGACCCTGCATCATTTTAGTTGCCCTCCTCTGGACAGCTTCCATCCTCTCTATGTCTTTGTGGAGATTGGGTCTCCAGAACTGCACGCAGAACTCCAGATTGGGTCTCACCAACTGTCTGTACAGAGGGATAATAACTTCCTGTTTTCTACTGGTGATGCCTCTCCCTATGCATCCCACTATCCCCCCAGCCCTCCTTGCTGCCCTCTCACATTTCTTGCCCACCTTTAGGTCATCTGATATGACTACCCCCAGGTCCCTTTCCATTTTTGTTGTTGTTAGTATCTCACCCCCCATTGTGTACTCTTCCCCTGGGTTTTTGTTTCTCAGGTGCATTACCTTGCACTTCTTAGCATTGAGTCTAATCTGCCATACATTTGACCATTCCTCTAACCTTGCCAAGTCCCTTCTCATCCTTTCCACTCCACCTTGTGCATCAACTCTGTTGCAGATCTTTGTGTCATCTGCAAAGAGACATACTTTTCCTTCCAGTCCCTCTGCAATGTCACTTATTGGAGGCAGTATAGCGCAGTGGTTTAAGGCTCTGAGCTACAAATCTGGTGACATCCAGCAGACCAGACCTGGGTTTGAATCCCACAGCTTCCACTTGCATACTGTGTGACTCTGAGCAAGTCACTTAACTTCCCCGTGCTCCCAGGTCGCTCCTGTAAAAAAGCTTTCAGCTTAGTGTGCTACTCCTGGTTAAACAACTAAAGACATTGAAGAGGACCAGTCCTAATACTGAACCCTGCGGTACCCCACTAGTAACCCCTCTTTCTTCAGAGTGGACTCCATTTACTATTACTCTCTGTGTCCTATTCTCCAGCCAATTCTTTACCCAGGCTGTCATCTTGGGACCCACTCCCAGGCTGGCTAACTTGTATATTAATCTTTTGTGTGGGACTGTGTCAAATGCCTTGCTAAAGTCTAGGTAGGCCATGTCCACAGCCCCTCCCTGATCAACTACTTTGGTCACCCAGTCAAAGAAATCTATCAGATTTGTCTGGCATGACCTTACCGCAGTGAATCCATGCTGCCTTGGGTCCTGTGCCCCTCTATCCTCTAGATACTCAATAATTCTTTCCTTCAGAAGTGATTCCATCATTTTCCCTACCACTGAGGTTAAACTAACAGGTCTGTAGTTTTCTGCTTCTGCCTTGCTCCCACTTTTGTGAAGGGGAATCACATCTGCCCTCCTCCAGTCCTCGTGTACTACCCCATCCTCCCATGATTTGTTAAAGAGGGTAGTCAGTGGTGTCACTAGTTCTACCCTTAGTTCTTTTAGAATTCTGGGAAGAATCCCATCAGGCCCCATTGCTTTGTCCACCTTCAGTTTTAAGAGTTCTTTCAGAACCCTTTCTTCTGTAAATGGGCTGGTATCAACTTCTGTATCCAGAGTGTTTCTACTGTTTGTTTTAGGTACGTCCCCTCTTCCTTTGTAAATACTGAGCAAAAATATTTGTTTAGTAACTCTGCCTTTTCACAGTCACCCTCTGCCCACCCTCCCTCCCCTTTATTAAGCCTCACTAACCCTCCCTTGGTCTTCCTTCGCTCCCTGATGTACCTATAAAAGGTTTTATCTCCCTTCTTAACTGAGTTGGCTATCTTTTCCTCGGTTTGGGCCTTTGCTGTTCTGACTGCCTTCTCAGCGTCCTTTTGCTTTAACTAATACAGTTCTGTGTCCTGCTCCTTCTGTGATTCCTTGTACTTCCTGAATGCTTTCTTTTTCTCTTGAACCTTCACTGCCACTTCCTTTGAGAACCATAGTGGTTTCTTACATCGTTTCATTTTGTTTATTTGCTTCACACAAAGGCTTGTTACCTCTGTGATGGCAGTTTTATTATTCCCATTGTTCTTCCACCCTCCTTCCTGCCCATTTACTAGTGCATTCCTTAGGCACTCACCCATTTAGCAAAGTCAGCCCTCCTAAAGTCCAGTACTTTTGCCTTTGTATGGCTTGACTCTATTGCTGTGTTTATTGTGAACCATACTGTTCGATGGTCGCTAGTTCCCAGATGGCTACCCACTTCTACATCTGTGATCCTCTCTTCGTCTCCATTTGAGAGAACCAGGTCTAAGATTGCTCCCTCTCGAGTGGGCTCCAATACTAGTTGTCTAAGGCATGCCCCCTGTAGGGCATCTAGAATAACCCCACTCTTCGAAGTGTCTGCTGCAACTGCACTCCAGTTAACATCTGGCATATTCAGATCACCCATCAGCAATATCTCCCCTTTTTCTGCCATTCTAAGTATTCTTTCTATCATTTCCCCAGTCTCTCGACCCAGCTCTAGGCTCTTTTTGTTCCTCTTTTGGGCAGGCTGTCTCATCCAAAGTCCCTTGACACCAGCACTCTCAGTTCCTCCCCTTGCTGAAAAACTTCTCCAGGGAGGGGAAGGTTGATCCTGAAACAAGGGTTACAACTGGAAACTTAAATTTCAGTGACTACTTCTCTGAGCTTTGTGTTCAACAGCCTCTACCCAGTCCTTGGGTCCACACTTAAACAGCTTTCAGCTCACTAGTCACTCAGTCTCAAACTTAAACAGCTTTCAACTCACTTTTTTTGTTCAGCAAAACTCTGGCACCGCTGTGTTTGCAGTCACCTCCAGACTAGTTCTGCCTCTTATAGCAAACCCTGTACTTTCTCTGCACTTCAGCTTTCCAAATCTTATTGCAAACTCTAGGATTACTCTGTACTCCTGCTTTCATTATATTTTGATCCTTTAGGCTTTAGGGCCTGAGTGCAGCTATGGGGCAGTGAAGCCCTCTCTGATTGTACTGTACTCCCCCTCTGTGAGATCTTTTTTGGGCAGCTGTCAGTCCTCCTTATAGTCTTTCTCCAGCCCTTCACTAATTGGCTGTTGCAGTCCCAGGTAAATTCAATTCCCTACCACCTTTACCCAGCAGTCCCCTCTGTGTTTTGTAGACCTGTTAGGGCTGCCATCTTAGAGTACATTAATCTTAAAGCAATACAGTCCTGAAATATAAACACATGAGCCCTTAAAGACGTTGAAAACAATTTTCCCTTGGAAGAACATAAACAGTTTCCTAAGCACCTGGAGGTACAAATAAACTGTTTGGGCATCAGCCCCCCATCCACACAGGGGTTGAGACATAGAGTCAGGTGCTTACCTCCAAAGAGGCAATTCCCACCCAGAGCCACTGATGAGACCCTGCCAAGGGAGCAAGGGGCTGCAGCCCTACAAGGTAAGCCCATTTAGGGGACTTACACACCTTTCATCCAGCACTGACTAGGTGTCAGGGCAATCAGGAAGTCCAGTGGGAGGGATGTTGGCAAGACACAGAGCATCATTGCATGCCAATGGGGAGGGATAAAAATTGGATGAAACTCACTCTGTTCATGCAGAACAAAACCATCCCACCCAGAGGCCCAGCACCACTGACCAGGCATCCACACCACATCCTGCTTCGTCAGGCAGGAGGCATGGGCAAGTCCCTTTGTCCCCACCATGAAGGCTTAGTCATGGCAGCACAAGGGGGTAAGAACCGGAGAGGGTGGGGGACCGTGCTGGTGAGGGTCACCAAGATGGAGGCTGGCAAGAGAGCAAGGATGCTAAATCAAAAGGAAACAAAAATCCATTCCAAGTACACAACTCCTTCCAGTACTTGCTATATGCTATCATCCTCTTCCTGCCCCAGGAGATTTTCTTGGTCACCCCAAGATTACGCCTTAAGCAATCAGGAGAAAGGGGAATTCTCACTTTCAGCCCCTTTAATCAGGAACTCCTTACCTTATTATCATAGGAGTTCCTCCTTGGCAGCAGAGGCACTCAGAAAGGGGTTGAATTGCCACTTTTATATGTCAGCTTTTGGCATTAGGAACTGCCTTTACAAACCATATCTCAGTGTTTTATGACTACTGCATGCAGTTAGTTACTGTATTTATTGTATTTCTGAATAATTTACTGTTTTCTATATTTCTGCAAAGTGCCCTGAGCCCTAAGGATAGAGCACTGTATAAATACAAGTGACTTGCCTAGTCATTTTCTCTATGCAGACCAGGAATTCCCAGGAGTTTCTCTCCTTTTCTCTGTTTCAAGAGTAATATCTTCCTGAGAATTTGTCCAGGTTTCTCCATGCTTCAAATATTCACTGCAAATTGGATAAGTAGTACAAAGAGATGGCAGCCAGTTGAGTAACCTTCAGTGCCTGGATGCCATCCAAAGCAAGTCCTCTCAGACATGCTCCCATGCAAGCTTTCTTTTCTGCATCCATACATTTCAGGTCCTGCACCATCAAGGTGGCTTGGTCGGTCCAAGTGTCAAAATCTTCCTGTCTGGATAAGGGATACATGAGGCTCCAACCCTTCTCTGGACTCAAACCTACCCCCTGTGTGTTTGAGTCAAGAAAAAGGTTGAAGCCTCCAGTTCCCCTTGTAACCTCATTGTGCCTTCCACACCTTGCCCATCAACTGTTCTACAACATGGTCATCTAGAATGGCCTTACTGGGTGCCACTTCCTGTCCTATAGGAGTCAATAGTTTCTTTTAAGTCCTGTTTAGGTTTCCCTTCCTAAGCGAGCCAACCTTTCAATAGTTCCATACATTTCTGGAGTGTAATTGTACTGGGGTCACTGCAAGGGGCATTCCCCCTTCTAAGTAATTTCCATACTTCCTTTGTTCCCTCTGGGATGTCAGTGACAGGCGGTTCAACCGATTCCAGGATCTTGCCACTCTCCACAGTGACACTGACCATCCTGCCATCACTATCCAACACTTGACTACGGGAGTGCACTGTCTGTGTATTTTAAAAAAAAGTATCAACATATTTTAAATAATATTTGTTGTTTTGCTCTAAAAGCACCATACAGAACACACCACTGTAGTTTATGTTCAGGGAAGGGAATATCGCCCTTTAAGTTAAAGATAGATTATAATGCAGCAGTTTTTGTCTTTCATGTTTACAAAAATTGTGGACCTGGTATTCTGATTTCTTCCTTTTATCTGAATTCTAATAGTCACAATACAAGTAGTAACTCGTCTATGCTTTTTTCAGTTAAACCAAGCAAGACAACACTGGGTTAAAAATCCTTTTCATGGTTTGATCCTAGTATCCTGAACTATTTGTCTGAACTGGTTACATCTGCTCGAAATGTTATGCACTTTAAACAAGTTTTGAAGAAGGGGTATTATGAAAATGTTAAATATTCATGTCAATATTTGTCATTTAATTGTCCTAAATGTTGTATTTATTTATTCTTTATGTTATTGCTATTAATTGCTTATGTCAAGTGTGATTGAAAAGGGTTGTACCCAGTTCACTTCCTAGTTAAAAATAGAAAATAAAAAAAAGAAAGAAAATGAAGTCACAAACTAGGCAATGTGCCTTCTACTTTACAGTCCCTTCTAAGACTTCAAGCAAACCCCCCACTATAGCTGTTCTGCTGTTTACTTCTGGGATATTCCTGGCAGGAAACACTTTTTTGGGTCCAAGCCATCACTGTGTCACCATCGCTTGACTTTCTGAAAAGCCATTGCAATTTTTCAGTTTCCAGAATATTCAGGGGGATACCAAACTGTTATTGACCGCAATAGGAGGGGTCCATGTGGCTAGAGATGTGAATTTGTAATTCGATGATGATGTTGGTGCAACATGGGGTAGCATTGCACTTCGCAAAGCTATGTAAAGTTCCTCTACCTTGCACCAACTTTGTCAGTTTTTTTTTAATATCAAAAAATAATAAAAAACAAGCTCAGGGTAAACACCCACTCCCTTCTACCATACCATTTTTTTTAACAATGTCCCCCCAGCCATCCTCCCATTAGGCCCACTTCCCTTCTTCCGTGTACCCTCAAAAGTTTTAAAAGCTTCATTAATTCTGCATTTGATTTCATTCCCTCCACCTGCAAAAAAAAGATCCCCCCACTTCCCCCACCCCAGTTCCTGTTACACAGTCCCAGAACCCCTTGCTCTTCCCCACCCTCTTGCAAATAAATGCCCTCTCATCCCCCTCAAAGCCCCTAAACCCCAGTTTTCCTGGTCTAAAATCCAGTAATGAAAAACCATCCCGCGGCCGAGTGAGCATCTTCGCTCTTTAGTGTTTGAATCAGAATGAATGATGAGTCCCATTCAAACTGCGTGAAATGGGTAAGCTCCCTTTGGACCTTTGCTCTAGATGTAATAAAGAACCTGGCATGTTACTGCATATTCTTTGGACTTGAGAGAAAGTAACTCCCTTCTGGGAAAATATACAGTTACAACTAGATCCTATATTAGGTTTGAAGGAGGTGTTTCTCCCCTAAATATGCTTTTTTTTAATTGTTTAACCAGGAGAGGCACACTAAGCTGAAAGCTTTTTTACAGGTGCATTCTAGGAGCACAGGGAAGTTAAGTGACTTGCTCAGGGTCACACAGTATGCAAGTGGGGGGCTGTGGGATTCAAACGCAGTTCTCTAGGTTTGCAGCTCAGAGTCTTAAACCATTGCACTATACTGCCTCCTGCTTGTTAGGAGTATTTGATGATAATCTAATTGGGAACCAAAGGCCTCATATGGCTTTGATATAAGCCTGTGTCAGAAAAGTAATTCTTTGGCATTGGTGTGATCAAATCACTCCTCAACTCATAGAATTGTACAGAGAAACTTTATTTGCACTACAAGCGGAGCGGATTATTGCTAATTTGGCAGACCGTTTTGATAGATGTAAGAAAATATGTGAACCGTTATATGTTCTGCTAAACCCTTTGAGTTACTTTAGGGCTCCCACATCTGCATTTTATGAAGGCCTTAGCTAAGAAAAACAGTTACATCTGTTTTATTCTTATGAGCACCCAAATCTATAATATATGTTTTTTGCCACTTACTTTTACTGATCGACCCATGAGATCATTTCACCTTTTTGTTGTATATGTTTATTATTCTCTTCTGGAAGTAGGGTTGGATGGGTGAGATTGTGGGTAGGGTAGGGTAGGGTATGGGGTGGGGGCGGGACAGTTTTATAAATTCATTGTTAGATAAATCTTACTGTTTGTTCACTTTCATGTTATACTTGGCACTCGGTTTATTGTATGTTAATATTTGGATCATTTCTGTGCCTTTCTTATCTTCACCTCAATAAAGTTTATTTAATTTGAAAAAAAATAACGGTGAGTGACATCTATCTAAGTAGTAATACTTGATTGGCAGGTTATTATAAAGCTCCCATCTTTAAACAGTATTGTATGCCTCAGACATGTCCTGCACTACTCCGTCAGCAGCAGTGAAGCCTTTTATGCCCAAACTATGTGGCGCCTTAAAGCTAAGCCCCAGCTGGTGTGGTTACAGGAATATTGGACAGGAGAAAGGCAGCATCAACAAGAGATCAGCCCCACATAAAGAAAAAATAGGGCTATTTCAAAATAAAACTCCTGGAACAATACTCTGGGGGTATTAAACAGACTTCAGGCATGCCAACATTTTAAATTAAGAATTAATTTACACTACATGTCCAACTTGTGTTTAGCAGGTTTCATAAAACGTAAAAGTATATATTCTGATTATTGAGGAAGGGGGACAATCAGGACAGGACAGGCAAGAGGGTGGCACATATTTCAGCTATTTTACTGTGCTAAATTAATTGAAGCTTTTTTCCCTTTAATATACTTTATTGATTTTTAGTAAGCAAACAGTTGACAACAGAGACATCGAAACAAAACAGAATATGAGAGACATTTACAATAAGAGGAGCAAACTACATCTATATGTTGCTTACTTAATCTCCCTCCCCCCATCCAGCCCCCACCCTAATCCCCCTTCCAGGTCTGCCACCAATCCCCCTTAATCGGGGTTGTGATTGCTTTCATATTGTCCAAATCGGACAGAAAAAAAAACAGTAGAAAGGTTACTGAGTAAAGCAACAACATCAACTAAAATGAATTTACCTGTGGGCCAGAAAAATTAATTAAAGAATCTAAGACTAGCTGATTGTAAGAAGAGTATAAAGGGGTTCCTATCTTTTTTGTATATGTTCATATTCTTTGACAACTTTGCTATTGTAAATTCAGCCTGCAAAGCAAACAACATTTCATTAAACCATTCCAGATAACTTGGAGAAGATAAGTCTAACCAATGTCTTAGTATGACTTTTTTGGCACATACTGAAATCAATGCCATATGAGCTCTCTGGTTGCCCCCTGGTATTGATGTGTAGTCACCAATAAGACAGATTTCCATATTAAAACTTCCTGACAGAGCTAGTAACAGATTCAACCTTTCTTCAATGTTACGCCAGAAGGGAGCAATCTTTTTGCAGGACCATAACATATGAGTTAAATCTGCAACTGCTTGATGACATTTAGAACATTGGCTAGTAGATAGGAAACCTATTCGGTGTAATTTGGAGGGGGTATAATATAGATTATGTATTATACAAAACTGCATGTATCTATATTTGTCCCACTTGATATATTTGTATAGATGTCCCCAAATTAAAGACCAGTCTCTAAAATTAGAGAGTGTCTGTGTAACCGTATCCCATTGATAAAATCTTTGGTTGTCTGGAAGGGTCATTGTCATAAGAATAAAGTTGTAAGAATAAGATATTAAATGGGAAGACAGTATGGCCTCCAAATATGGATGTAGTACACTGAGAAGAGGACTAAACCAATTTTCTGTCCCAAAATACTGCATCAACATATGAGATAATTGAAGGTATTAAAAAATTGAAGATTTCTCCCAACTAAAGAGGGAGCAGCCTTCCTTGAAAGAAATCATTTTTTGATCCCTCACTAATTGATCCACCCTTTCTATACCTATTTATGGCCAGAAAAGCTGAGACGTAATTGACTTGCCAGCAATTAACAAATTAGGATTTCAAAACAGAGGTTGTGCTATATCCTGCTGCTATCTATTTTGAAAAGAACACTTAGTTGTTGTTGTACCTGAATTAAAGAGTTTAAAGGAGTAGTATATAGGGGTTTTGGGAGCTTTTTTAGTGAGATAAAAGGTAAGGCCTTTGGGTCTAAGCCATGCTCTTCGCATAGATCTTGCTCAATCCTAACCCAAGGAGGTAAATAACCAGCACATTGTTTAGACTGCAACCAATAACGAATTCTGGTCAAGTGGATTGCTAAATAATATATATAGAAGTTTGGAGCTTGGAGTCCTCTGTCAGGTTTACATCTGGTTAGTTTTAAGTAACTTCTTCTAACTTTTTTACCCTGCCATATAAAATTACTGAGAATGCCATGGACTCGGGATAACCATGAATACGGGAGAGCCTGGTTAAGCATTTGTAATGGGTATAGCAGATGTGGTAATACATTCATTTTAATGATGCTCATACACCCCCATGAAGTTAGAGGTAACTTTGACCAACACTTAAGATCTTCTGTTAAAGTATTAATGAGATCCTCTAAGTTAAGTTGCTTCATAATTCTCAATGAAGGGTGGAGATAAATCCCAAGATACTTCGATCTCTTGGGATTCCATTGCAACCCCACATGTGCAACATCGGTTTTCATAGTATATTTATTAAAGGGAAGAAATTCTGTTTTTGTCAAATTTAATTTATAATTTGAAAAAGTTTCAAATTGAGCTATGATTTGGAATACCATTGGGAGGGATTGAGCAGGATTAGCAATATGTAACAATAAATCATCTGCATATGCAGATATCTTATATTCCTGTTGCCCTATTTGTATGCCCCTTACAAGTGGGGAAAGGTTAATGTTCCTAATAAGGGGTTCTAAATAAAGATTGAACAGATAAGGCAAAAGAGGACACCACTGACGTGTGCCCTGTGACAGGGTGAAAGGAGTGGACAAAACACCATTGCATTGAATTTGGGCAGACGGTGCGGTATATAATATTTTGATCCATTGTATAAATTCCTGGGGTATATGATATTTAGAAAGTAACAAAAAAAGATATTCCCACGACACTCTATCAAAAGCTTTTTCTGCATCCAGGGACACCAAAGCAGCAGGTATATCTGAGTCCCCGGATGCAGAAAAAAGATAGGCTAATTTCCTGAGATGGTCCTAGGAATGTCTGTTTTTGATAAATCCAACTTGTTCTGTACTAATAAGATGCTCCCATACTTGATTAAGTCTGGAATTAGGTAACGTTTGGTTTGGTATTTTAGAGACTGTTTAATTGTGTCATATGTATGTACTTATTCATTTATATCATTAATATGTGGTATTTTAGTAAGTACAACTTATTTAAAAAAAAACAATATATGATTTGGAAAAATAAATGTAAAAAAAAACAAGATTTATGTCCCTTTTAAAGAGATTAGTAACAAGTATCAGTGCAGGGGGGATACAGGAGCTGTTGTACTCCATTTATAAATGCTCTCAATTCCCAGCTCATGGCATCAGTTTATTGCCATAGAGGAGCTCCTAGTGAATACAAATCAACTCACTCTGCAGTAGTTTGAAACAGTTTGTAGTTGTTTGAACCTAGCCTAGTACAGCCAGCACAGCTCTTCTTGCTCTCAGTAAGTTTTGTTTCTGTGAAAGAATCTAGTGCTCAGCTTATCAAGTCAATCCTGCTGCCTCTTATTTCCAGGTAGCCTGGCATATCACTTGTTCTTTTTTCTTCTCTCCTCTCTGCCACAGAGCGTGGAACACAGAGTCCTGTCCCGGGACCCCTCCGCGGACATGGAATTCAAACAGCCAGACTCTGGTATGTCCTCACCCAACACCACCATGTCATCTGCGCAGCAGGCCCACTTTGACATTGGCTCTCCATCCAGCACGCTGTCCAACTATGACTCCTGCAACTCTAGCCAATCAAGCACGGGTGAGAAGAGGAGTAGCCAGCAGGGTGGCCGAGGAGCAGGTCAGTATTTCTCTATGCTTACCAGGTGGCCTGGTTGAGCCTGTCTGTACCAGTCATGCCTTGACCAAATTTATTCCTTGTGTACCCCATTTCAAAATGTTTTTTTTTGTTGTGTTTATTTCTCATTTTTGTCAAGAATAGGCCCACTGAATTGTAACAGTTCATTTCCATGTGTGTACTGGTAGTGGGTTACGTGGACCTGATTTATCGACAAGGGGAATGTTGACCCAGACACAGACACGAGAAAAATCTACATCTCTTATGACAAGTGCAAAGGGACCTTCAACATCTGTATAGACACCAGATGCGGGCAGAAGGGACCTCGGTTTTCTTCCATTATCTGTTTCTGCTCCTCCATCCCCTGGTCCCTGCGACAACCCCCTCAGCCCCATCACCGACCTGCTCATGGACTTACCAGATATCCATCTCTTGTTCAGGATGACACACATGGTGGTGGGTGGCTCATTAGTTTAGTCATATGGTACCCGGGGGCGGGGGTGCCAGATAGGGCCGGGGTATTTCCCTCCAGTTGTTATCCCAGAGTGCCAGCATGAAATGGTGCATGCATTGGGGTGCATGCTTGCCATTGTCTGTTGGCAGCCTGTCCCCTTCTGGTACACTTGCACGTACTACCATCTCGCCATGCTCTGTGGCAGTCTTTCAGCAAGACACAGAGTCCCTTACTCTGAGGGAAGAGAGCCATTCCTGGGACGCTCAGTCCTCCTTCCCCTGTCCCCTGATGACCCATTCCAAAACTTGGGTCACCAGCATTACAAGTGGTAGCCCCACCGCTGCACTGACAGGCCAGCCTCAGAAATGATCTCAGTTAAACACCTCATTTAATGTACAGCACCCCACAACAGCACAGCAACCCCTCTTGCGCTTCACTGCAGTGTCAGTATTAGGTTGTTGCTCTTGTTCCTGGTGTGAGACTAGATTCTGTGACCTTGTGATCTTCCTTGCAGCCCCAGAGGTGAACTTGCAACCTACTGAGCCACTGACACTGCTTTTAGTTGCATCAGAGGCCCAAGAGAGAGATATCAGGTTGTAAGGGACTGAAAGCTCAGTCATGGTGGGTAGTGATGAGAATGAGAAGGATTCGTGGTCTGCTGAGCTACAGCACAAATGCCATGCTTTTTAAATGTACCTAAGAACCATTCCTTCAAGTTAAGACCTGGTAATTAGCCTGGAAATTAATCAGATCTTCTTACATCTCAGATCTCTTCATGCTCTACTGTCTTACTCTTCAGGTACACAGGGTGGTGCTCCCATGTATGCTGCTATTGGGATTAAAGCCTGTAAGAGTTTGGGTGGGAGTTTTGGCCATCTCTGGCTTCTCAGTCAGTACCATAGGAAGGCATTTTGGTGCCCTGGGCAAGAGACAAATTTTGCGCCCCCCCCAAAAAAAAAGCTGGAGGTCTGGGGGTCGCAAGACCCTCAAAAGCTCTGAGGGGTTTATATTGCTTTGTATGAGTTTGGGGGCTTTTCTTGAAGAAAAACATACTTTTGTTACATGTTCCCTACCCTGATTTCAGGAATATTTTGCTCCCATAGAATATGAGATGTGGGAGACTCTGGCTGGCTGACATCAGACTGTGCAACATAATTGTTGGACAAGTGGTTGACCAACAATGCCATCAACCACCAACCCTATATGCATTTTTGAAATATACTGGGAAAGATTGCTACATAAAGCATGGGGGCCTGCCCTGCTCAACGCATGCAAGTGGGGCCATAATGACATGCAAATGACTCCATTTGCACCTTGCCTACATTATGGCTCCATTTGCATACTGCTAGTTGGATGTCAGGAATTTGCACACAGCATAACTCTGTTTCACAGGCGCAGTTCCTTTCCTAGTATTCAGCCTTGTCTGGGGGGATGTTCCAGCGCATTATAGTTGCACACTGCACATTACCTGATATATTCAGAGGAGATGTGCCATTACTCATCTCCTTTGAATATATCCCTGGGTTTCACCGGTGCACCACAGTTGTGCTGCGCCAACACATGCGCCATTGCCAGGTGCAGTCTGATATTGGGCTATATATATATATATATATATTATATGCTGCGTGCTTATTAATTGACCCGGAGTCAGTGGAGTGATTGCAGTATACCTAAGTCCTGCCTACTACCCATACCCAGTGCCTGGCTGTCTGGCCATCTGGCTGCTAGCAGTGGCCAGGCTAGTGAGACTGGCCTTCATTAGTGGCCTGCTGTATTTGCAGATTCATTTAAGTTAATTAAGTTATCTGACTGTTTACCATCAGCCTAGTAGGGTAGCAGCACCTGGCAGTGGTAGTAGTGGTACTGGTACACAGTACTTCTCTGCTCAGGTGGATCCCTCCAGTTTTGTTTGGGAGGAAGTTAGTCAGCAACTGGACTCCAGTTATTGACTCCCTTCCTCCCAAACTAAACTGCGAGGGACCCACCTGTATACTGCTGGGCTGGCACTCCTGCCCTCTAGGCTGATGATAAACAGTCAGAAAACTTAATTACTGGAGTCAGGTGATACTGTCACCACATTAGACTGAAGTGACTACTGGACTGGCTGGCTCTCTCTGGGACGGACGGCTGGTCTGCCAGATGATGATAACCAATTGTGTACAGTTACAGTACTATTCTGCTGTCTGCTCAGCTTCCAGAGAAGCCTACTGTACCTATTTCTTAAAGAGACAAGACAATGTTCTTTAATAAACCTGCCACCCTGTACAGTAAAATTACATACTACTTCATCATAACGTGTTCCTCATTTTCCGGGCCATGACCCCATGAGAACTGTCTGCAAATTATACTGCATGACTGATGACTGCATGCCATCCTTCTCAGCTGACTGGGCCCCCCAGTCAGCTGGGAAGGATGCAGTCATGCATGCAGTATAATTTGCACACGGTGCTCCCCCTGGTAAGGGTACCATATCATGACATAAGGCACATAATATCATAAATAATATCATTAATCTGTGAACGAATAAATTCCTTATGACAGGACAGAGGACTAGAACAGGCTTGATTGATACAGACACTGTAATTTGTTGAGGTAATAAAAATGCTGCTTCCCATTGTAGACATACATTGAAATCCTTGTAATGTATATCTATGCATTTAAACAAGAGACTTGAGGGAAAGGCATTTTTATTGCCTCAAAAAAGTTGTGTTCTACTGTTCTGTGCTTGTGCCATGGGCCATAACCGTCCATAATAACATTTATTTATTTGCTAATCTTGTGTGCCCTTACTGCCCTAGCTAACCTAGCCCCTAGCCCTGGCTAATAGCCTAATTAAATCACAGATATCCTGATTCCATCCTGGGCTCCCACGTTAAAATGAGGATTAAAGGGGTTGCTGCCTGCCTGCCTTAGTGCCTTGCATTGCTCTTGAGTTAGACAACCCAAAAAGCTGAAGTGATTCAGCAGGCCAGCCACCCGCCTGGACTTTAGGAAAGCAGCGCGGTTTGGTGGCCCAGCCCAGGAGGGAGCTTGTGCCTGCAGGACTGGGATGGGAGAAATCCGAGCAAATTGGCAAGAAAAGAAGAAAGACAGAAATTTAGTAGTTGAGGGGGGGATAGGAGCCCCAGTTTGTCTAAGCAGCGCATTGCAAATTGCAACTGAGTCATTGAACAGAACGGACTAACGGTCTAACAGAGACCAAGAGAAAACACACAGGACAAGGGAGTACTGTCTGAGTCACAGACAGTAAGTAGCAATGCAAGTGTATTCTTCTCCAACCCTGGCAAATCTGATTATGATCACTGTAAACCAGCAGCAGGGAGGGAACAGGCACTAGTGACTGCAGCCAGGTGGGTGGCCCAGACCCCCAGACAGGAAAGTAATTCTTCAGAATCAGCTTTATCTGCCTGAAACTTAAGCCTGCCTGCTGCAGCCAACACCAGACAAGACATGTTTTTGTTTTTCAATCGGGAGGATGGATGGACAGACGGAGGATCCTTGCCCAGAGCAGTCAGGCAGTTTTAATGCATTGAAAGCTTAGCTGCCCCCCCACCGACAGACTAGTCGAGTGATAAATGATGATGCTTGCTTGCTTTCATTTGCTTTATTGCTTACACAAATTATTAATAAAATCCTCCAACAAAGACTCTGAGTCTTCCTGACGTTTTCAGTCACTCACTCGGATGTGGGATCTATCCTCCTCCTCCTCCTCTGCGCCACGCTAAACCTCTCTAATCTACCGCTTTGCTGTTTTTGGTTTTTTTTCTCTCATCTTTCTCTCTAACTACTGCCTCGCTTGCTCTCTCTAACAACTATACACTCCGCAAGTCCACCCATCCCTTTTATAAGACCACTGCAGTGCCAGTGACACTGCATCACATGATTTTTTTGCTTGCAGACAGTGAGAACCATGTGCCCCCCACTTGCCTTGCTGGTCCTCTGTGGATGCACCCCTGCTGTCAGCATTAGCTATTACACATTTTTTTAAAAATTAAAGCTACAGCACACAGCTGTAGCATGTGCAAGTGAATCAGTCAGGTTTGAAAACTGCGCCCCACAGAGGCATGCGCCTGGGGTGGGTGCACCACCCGCCCCACCCTTCCTATGGTACTGTTCTCAGTGGTGGCTCCTTATCATCAGAACACCCTCCCTGCTAAAATCAGGTGGGCTCCCTTTGCTGACTGATTTAAAAGGGAAATGGAAGTCCTTTTCAGTTTTATAAATCTTACATAATTGTCTAATCTTATACACTGGCTAATTTGCATTTTATACTCTGACTGTTCGATATTAGTGGCAATATGAAGCTCAAAGTTTCTGATGGCACAGTCAAATATTTTTTTTAGTCTTTTTGGTAACCGGGTAAGGCCCACTAGGCACAAGTGCCTGTTTTCAGGGGCGACCTGGGAGCACTGGTTGTTTAAGTGACTTACTCAGAGTCACACAGTATGCAAGTGGAGGTTGTGAGAATCAAACTCAGGTCTGGTCTGCTGGATGTATCAAGCTCATTCACACCTCATTCCTCTAACCTCTAGGCTGTACTGCCAACCCAAAATGTAATTTGGTTTTTCGGTATAAAGCACCTTGTATACACACTGTATCTCACAGTGCTTTGCATATGAACCAGTGCGTTACATTCTGGCAGTGAAGCAGGTTCCATATATATATATTGCAGACAAACATGGCTGTTATACACCAGTCAGTGTCAGTGGCTCATTAGGTAGCACATTCGCCTCTGAGGCTGGGAGATCAGAGGGTTATGGGTTCAGTTCCCACATCTGGCACTTGGGTTAATATCCCAGTACTGACACTGTAGTGCAGCATGAGAGGGGTGCTGCACTTCTGAGGTGCCATCTTCCGGATGAGACGTTAAACCGAGGTCCCATCTGCCTGGATTGGTGGTAGTTCAGGTGGATGTTAAAAATCCGATGGCACTTATCGAAAAAAGAGTGGAGGAATTTCCCCGGTGTCCTGTCCAAATTTCCCTCATTCACTAAAAATACCACCAACAGCTTAATCTGGTTTAAGGTCAGTTGGCATTCATCTGTATTCCCCTCACCGAGGTCGTGCCTGAAAATAGGCAGGATTTGTTTAGTGCACTTACCTGGTCAACAAAAACTAAATGAATAAAATAAATCAGATTGCAATGGCAGTACAGAGAGTGAGACTATATATAAACATGACCATCATTATACACCAGTGTTAGTTATGCTAGTAGAAAGACTCTACAGTTAAACACAGACATGTAGTCATTATACACTAATGAGTTAGGTACTGGTAATACAGGGACAGTATACAGGCAAACCTGACAGGTATTATACAGCAGTGAGTTAGGCAATGTAGTGCAGAGAATGTAGGCAGACAAACAGGACAGTCATCCCACTCCAATGAGTTTTATACTGGTAGTTCTGCGACGGAATACAGACAAACGGGACAGTCATCCCACACCAATGAGTTAGATACTGTTAATGCAGGGACTGTATGCAGACAACAGGCAAGCATGGTGGTCATTATAACACCAATGAGTTAGATACATAGAATGCAAGGGGACTGAGGAATGTCCCTTTGTCCCTATAATGTCCTTATAGTGGGGGACTCCATAATTAAAGGAATCAAATGGGGGTTGGGAGGGGAGGATGAAACTATTAGGACTGAGTGCATGTCAGGTATAATGGCGCTCAAGGCTGCACGCTTAATACACACCTTGGCTAGGAAGCATGAGGGGGTTCACCCACATAGTGGTGCATCTGGGCACTAAAGATCTGGCAGACAACAGTGTAAAGGAAGTGCAGTCTAGATTCTGGGAGCTGGCAAGGATCTGCCAGGTGGAGGGCAAAACAGTCTCATTCTTCGAAGTCCTGCCAGTGCCAAAAGCCAGTATGGATAGGAAGGGGAGAATTGAAGAATTCAATTTGTGACTGAAGGGGTGGTGTAAGGGAATAGGATTTGTACTAGTGGGGGAATGGGGTGGGACATGGGTTAATGTAGAACTTTATGCTCCTACAGGTTATACTTAAACAGGAGGGACACAAGGGTTCTGAGGGAAAAATTAGTTAGCTACATAAAAGAGGGCATACATTGAAACTGTGCAAGGGGAAGCAGCAGGAAGTAGCCTAGCTAGGACTCCCCTGCAAAATGAGGCAGGTAGGGCAGCAAGGGTCAGCAAGGATGATGGAGTTTATAGTGGAAAGGCCTGTCAGCAAATGCCAGGAGTTTAGGGAACAAAATGGTGGACCTGGAGACCATTATGGTGGATGAGGAACTAGACATTGTGGCTGTAATTGAGACCTGGTGGTCAGAGTACCACTCTTGGGAAGTAGGGATCCCAGGATACAGGCTTTTCAGAAGGGACAGGGCTGTCAGAAAGGGGGAGGGCTGCATTGTATGTCAAAAAGGACATTAGGGTGATGGAAAGGCAGGAGGTGCAGGGGGAGGTGGAGGTCCTGTGGGTCACTGTGGAAAAAACATCTGGGGCTTCAATAAGATTGGGTGTGATATACAGGCCTCCTATACAGGGGGAGGACAAACAGATGGTACAGGCAATACAACAAATGGCACTCAGAGGGGAGATCATACTACTGGGGGACCTTAACCTCCATGATGTGGACTGGGAAATCTCTACGGCAACATCTGCCATGAGCAGAGAGGTACTTGGAGCAATCCAGGGAGCTTTCCTGCAACAGCTGGTTAGGAAGCCCAGTAAGGGAGAGAACATACTGGACGTAGTCCTCACAAAGAGGGATAGTGTAGAGGAAGTCATGGTGGGAGAATGCTTGGGTAAAATGACCACAACACAGTGAGTTTCAGGATAAAGACGGGGAAGGAAGCAAATCAAACCAACACAACAGTTCTGGACTTCAGGCGCGTGGACTTCGCAAGAATGAGGGGGATTTTCAGGGAGGAAATGGAGGGTAATGAGCAATTGGGGGCATTGAGAAATTATGGAAATGCATTAAGGATGGGTTACTGAAAGCCACAGAGCTCTGCATCAAGAGGGTAGGGAAAAAAGAAGGAGACCATTGTGGTTTACCAAGGAAGGTGGTGGGGGCAATTAGGGAAAGAAAGAGAGCATTAAGAACATACAAAGAGACCCAGAGTGGAGAGAACAGGAAGATTTATAGAGAGAAGCTGAGGTTGGCAGGGCAAAAGATTAGGAGGGAAAAGGCAGATACAGAAGAGAGAATTGCTAGGCAGCCCAAAAGGGGAGATAAAACCTTTTTATGTTTGCTTGCACACATGCGCAATAAACGTGTTGCGGCAGCTTGCTGCAGAGGCAGGTTGTGGAGGTGGGCACTGCTGTGGCCAGTGGCCCCAGTGCCTTTTGAGACTTGGCCTGCTTTCCCCAATGTGGTGGCACGCTGCTGCTGACACTGGTTCAGCCAGCATGCCACCACCATGAAAGGTTTTTGCCACTGTAATCAGGGGTCACCTCTTCATTGCAGCGTCAGCCATTCCACTGCAATGAGGGAGCGACTCGTCATTGCAGGGTGTACCTTGCCATCCCTATGCCGCCCCGACCCAGTAAGTTGCCGACAGGGAAGCCCACTCCCCATTGGCACACTGTAACCCCCCTTCATTTGTTGTTTACCGAGGGGATGCCCAATCCCCCTTGGCTTCATGCATCCCCCACACCAAGTCTTTATTTGCCGACTGGGGGTCCCAATCCCCATCGGCTTCAGTCTCTCCCCCGTTAAATTTGGCAACGGGGGAGCCCACACCCCATCGGCATAATGTCCCCCCCACCAATTTGTTGCATGCTGGGGGTGCCCAATCCCCCTCGGCTCTTCCCCCACCCCTGTATGTGCCAACGGGGGTGCCCAATCCCCCACCAGCTACAGTCCCCCAAACCACTCAGGTGGCACGCTGAGAGCCAGCCCCAGCCTGCCAAATGTCCCTGAAGGAAAAAACAGTCCGCGATGTTTTTAACCCTGTAAACAAGAAAACAGTTCTCGTTGAGTTCTGGCTCCTGCCCCCAACCCGCACTCCACCCCTCTATGCACCCTGCCTCCTCACACACCCCCTCACCCCATACTTACCTCCGGAGCCCAGCGTGACGATCTTTGGTGGACTGGGAACACGTTTGAACTCTTCAAAGTTGACCGTGAACTGGAGAAATGCTGGTAAGCTGTATAATGGCATATATAGGGGTTTTTCAACTTTGGTGCATATCTCAGGCATTTTTGGCACCAAATTTTCAACATGGGGTTATTGGGACCCCTCCTCATGAATTCAGCCACTCTCATGGCATTATTCGGTCCCGAAAGGTGATTTTGTGGTTACTGCATGGAATCACCTTTCGGGACTGATTAATGAAATGACAGTGCCAGTGTTCATGAGGTGGGCTCTCAAAAAGCCTGTGTTGCAAATTTGGTGGAAAAAATCCCAAAAATGACTGTTTTACGAGTGTGTGTTGCGCAGTTGCTATGCACGATCGTAACTTCGTGAATTTGCAATATTTTCACTCCAGATTTTCAGCACTGGCATTTTCCTGCACCTCCTTATGAACAGTACAGCTGTCATTTTTCACATCCTGGCTGAACGTGTTTTCGCCCTTCCAGTGCAGAATAGCGCAGTTGCTGTAGGAAATCAGTGTTCGGGATACATTAAGAAAATCACAGTGACACTGTTCATGAGCAGACATCCTAAAATACCTATGATGAAAATTTTGTGATGAAAGTCCTTAAAATGACTGTGTTACGAGTGTACGTTGTGCAGTTTCCACGCATCTTGTAACTTAGCAAATTAGTAATATTTTCACGCCAGATTTTCAACACTGGCATTTTTTTACACCTCCTTATGAACAGTACAGATGTCATTTTTCACATCCTGGCTGAAATGTGTTTTCACCTTTCCGGTGCAGAATAGCGCAGTCGCTTTGGGAAATCAGTGTTTGGAACAGATTAAAACCGAGCGAGTGAGAGAGGGGGAGTGACCAAGCTCAACTGAGCTCTGTTGGGACTGCTGCAGATTTCTTTGTGGGCAGAAAAAGGCACCAACACAGGCAGGAGCCCAGTACAAAAGGGCACCCTGCAGCGCCGGGAGAAATAGAACGAGCGAGTGAGGGAGGGGGAGTGAGCAAGCTCAATGGAGCTCTGTTGGGACTGCTGCAGATTTCTTTGTGGGCAGAAAAAGGCATCAATGCAGGCAGGGGCCCAGTACAAAAGGGCAGCCTGCAGCGCTGGGAGAAACAGAACGAGTGAGTGAGAGAGGGGGAGTGAGCGACCTCAGCGGAGCTCTCTCAGTACAGTTGTGAACTTCTTTGTGAGCAGAAAAAGGCACCAATGCAGGCAGGATCCCAGTACAAATGGGCAGTCTGCAGCGCTGGGAGAAATAGAATGAGCGAGTGAGAGAGGGGGAGTGAGCAAGCTCAATGGAGCTCTGCTGGGACTTTAAAGCTGCCCACCTCCCACCCAGCATCCTGTGGTCCTATATTACAGCAGGGTCTCTGGAGTGGAGACAAAGCAATGATTGGATACTTTTAGGATTGCTGTAATAATACAGATCTAGTTGTTCTGTTTATTTCTCTAACTGAGCTAAATACCGAGCTATCTTGTATGAGTGCTATAATAATACATATTTACTTGTTCTGTTTATTTCTCTAACTGAGCCGAGTAATACTTGGACTGCAATAGGATTTCTAACTGGGCTAAGTGAAACTATATGAGAGCCGAGAACAAAAAGTATGGTAGCTGAGGGGTGAAAAATGGACAAGGAGGTTTTAGGATTGCTACAGTAATACAGTATCTAATGGATGAGATTTGAGACTGAATTAACCCGGTCGGCAAGGGGGCAGTAGGGGGACTAGTGTGTGTGTGGGGAGGGAAACAGGAATTTGAGTAAATAGGGGCCTAACAGTTGTAGTAGGGTACAGAACCTGGGAGTAAGAGTCCTTAACATAAAATGGGGGCCAAAATGGGGCAGGTGCCACATGTCAATAGGGCGGGCATCTTTGGAAGGGTGGTGGGGTGTACAGGGTGTGGGTCCGCCATGATCCTGGACTGGGCTTGGAGGAAGGGGGGCTGTATGGTCTGTAGATGACTGGCTATGTTTGAGGGAGGAACTGTGGAGGTTAGGGAGGAGTCTAAGTGGCAGGGCAGATGAGTATGGTAGGCATCCTGGCTGGGGGGGGGGAATAGGGGATGGCAAAGTGGGACGGAGGAAGAACAACTAGGGAGTGAACCTGACCCCAGCATCAGTGGCACTAACAGAAAATAAAGGAGAAGGGAGGAGTGCCCGAGGCAAGGGGGGGGGCCCTCCTGATGGGGAAGGAAGAGACCACGAGGAGTACCAGGGGAGAGAGCAGATGGCTGCAGGTAGAGAGGGACTAGGGGTGGAACCAGGGGTGACACAGAGGGGAACAAGTAGGAGGGGGGAACCGATAGGGGGAAGAGATATAGGAGGGGTATCAACTAGGAATAGAGTTGAACCTCTGCTATGGGAGAAAAGGGGGAGCAGGAACATACTGAAGGGGGAGGACAAGTGGGGCACAAGAGGGATGGCAACAGATAGGGGAAAAGATAGCGAGGATGAAAGGGTAGAAGGGGGGCTAGTAAGGAAAGAGGGGATGGTGACTGGAGGCAAGAAGGCTACGGGAAGAGGGAAGGATGGGGAAGGATGGGAGGGGCATCACTGTCGGGGTAGAAGGGAATGGGGGCTCTAAATCGACAACAGCAGGGATAGGAGAGGGGTTGGAAATCAGCAGGGAAGGAGGGGAAGTCGACATGGGAAGCCCAGTAGGAAGTAGTCAGGCTGGGAAGGGGTTCAAGTGGGATGGGAGGAGTAAGACAGAGAAAAGGGGTGAGGCAGAAGTAGGGGGTACAGATACAGAAGTCACAGAGGGAGCAGCTGGCGGGGGTAAGGGGCAGGGAAGAATGAATACTGGGGTGGAGGAAGGGGCATTAGAAGGGAAAGGGGGTAAGGGACAGGGGGTACTCATCCTGGGGGATTCTATACTGAAAGGGGTGAGATGAGGCGGCAGGGGGGAAGGCACAGCCGTATTTGGGCTGGAAGCTATCCCTTGAGGCTGACTGCAGAGGGGCAGGGGCAGGCACTGCCTCAAGTGTGCGAGGGGAGGAAGAAACCCCATTTAGTGTTGCATGTGGGTACAAACGACCTGGCTGGGGGACTGTGGAAGCAGTGAAGGGACGCCCAGTAGTGGGCAGGCAGTGTGAGGGGGTGGGGAAGTGCCGGCAAGAGGTACTGCCGGGTACCATGCAAGCATGGGGAGGAAGGGCAGGGCTTGAGGAGTTCAACGAGTGGCTGAGGGACTGGTGCCACACCAAAAATTATGGGTTAGTGACTAATCATGCGTAGGGTCTGGGGAATAGTGACCTGTACACGGGAACAGGGCACACTTGAGCAGGAAGGGAGGGAGTAGTTAATGGCAAGATTAGAGGGGCATATCTCTACTAAGGTGGATTTAAACTAGTGGGGGCAAGCAAAATAAACTGAGGTTGGTAGAAAGGTCCAGACAGGGAGCCTAATGAGTCCACCCTACAGACATATAGGTAAAGCAAGGAGGCGAGTAACCCTGGGAGGGGCGGCAGAGTGGTCTGAGTATAATACAGAAGGCACCACCACCCGATAAGAATAAGGAGGAGAAAGGGTGCAGACTACCGGGAGGAGGGACACAGGCCAAGTAGGAGAAGAGTGAGGAGAAGGAGGGGTATGGGTGGATGGTGGTCTGACTAAATGGATAGAGAACTGGTTACAGGGGAGAGTGCAGAGGGTGGTGGTGGTGGGGTAGCTCTCGGCACCAAGAGCAGTGACAAGCGGGGTCCCGCAGGGGTCAGTGCTGGGCCCAGTGCTATTTCGGCTCTTTATCTCCGATATAGCAGACAGACTGGGGACCAGGGTTAGTCTGTTCGTACATTGTACCAAATTGGTGGTGGTAGTGGATGAAGAGGATGGATGGGAAAAACTGCAGGGGGACTTAACAAACTACAGACATTTTCGGTGGAGTGACAGCTAGGATTCAGTGCAGAGAAGTGTAAGGTGATGCACTTCAGGGCTAAGAAACAGAAGGACTATTGGTTGGGGATCACAGAGAAGGAGAAGTACCTAGGGGTGCTGGTAACTGGGAGCATGAACAATTCGACCCAGTGCGGGAAAGCAGCAGCGAAGGCAAACAGGATGCTGGGAAGCATCCAAGGGGGTTCTCATCCAGACACAGGGATGTGATCCTAACTCTCTACAGATCATTGGTCTGAGAGTACTGTGTGCAATTCTGGAGGCTATACCTGAGGAGAGATATAGAGTTACTAGAGGGGGTGCAAAGGAGGGCAACAAAAATGTTAAAGGGGATGGAAGGAAAGGAATATGAAGTTAGACCAATGGAGCTGAACATGTACACACTGGAGGACAGCAGGGATGGGGGGATATGATTGAAGCATTTAACTACCTGAGGGGGTAAATAAACCTAGCACCAAGGGGGTGTTTAAACTGAGGAGTGGAAGAGAGCCAAGGGGGCATGGACTAAGGTTGGAAGGAGGATGTTTCAAGAGGGAAATGAGGAGGCACTACTTCTCTGAGAGGGAGGTATCTAGTTGGAATGCACTGCCAGAGTGGGTGGTAACATGTAGGACAGTCAATAGCTTTAAGGAGGAGTGGGATAAAGCAAGAGAAAGAGTCGGGGGGCAGGGGCTGAGAAAAGTGGGGAGGAACTGAGGGGGGAGGAGGGCAGCACTGCAACTAGGGTGCTCACTGCATACTTGGGCAGACTCCTACACAGACCAACTATGTTTCTGCCAGCAGATCTGTATGTCCATATGTTTGTATGTAAAATCACAGTGACACTGTTCATGAGCAGAGGTCCTAAAATGCCTATGTTGAAAATTTGGTGACAAATGTCAATAAAATGACTGTGTTACAAGCGTGCATTGTGCAGTTTCCATGCACCCTCGTAACTTCACAAATTAGTAGTATTTTCACTCCAGATTTCCTTATGAACAGTACAGCTGTCATTTTTCACATCCTGCCCGAAATATGCGTTTACACATCTGGCTCGGAATACTGCGGTTGCTGTGAGAAATCAATGTTCGGGACAGATTAAGAACATCATATTGACAGTGTTCATGAGCAGAGGTCACAAAATGCCTATGTTGAAAATTTGGTGAAATAATTCCACTAAATGACTGTGTTACGTGCATGCATTGCGCAGTTTCCATGTACACTCAGAAGTTTGAGCATTTTTAATATTTTCACTGCAGATTTTCAACATTGCCTTCTCTTCACACCTCCCTATGAATGGTACAGCTGTCATTCTTCACATCCTGCCTTTTGTGCATCTGGCACACAATGGCACGGTCGCTGTGGAAACTCAAATTTCGGGACACATTGACAAAATCACAGTGCCACTGTTCATGAGAAGAGGTCCAAATGCTTTCATGAGTTGGGGGCCACAAAATGGCCATGTTGAACATCTGTACTGCAAATATCAACAAATTCCCAGGGTGTTATCGTTTCTAACCATAACATCCCACCCTTTACAGACTGACAGACATCAGGGGTGTACCTGTGGATTGCTGACTGTAATGCTCATGCCATTTTCAACCCCCACCCCCCCACCCCAAACCACTGACAGGCACTGAGCTGTGCCTTCAGCTCTTCGGCCCCACAGTTCACCCCATTCTATATTGCCCTAGTTTCAGCATATGTCCTTATAGAGTGGGGTGACTGTACAGCCGAATACCCCAAGGCACATCTCAACACTTGTCAGTGTCTGCAGGATAGGATGAGGTGAAATGGCATGAATGTTATGGGCAACAACACAAACGCATACCCCAATGCCTGTCTGTCTCTGCAGGATGGAGGTGGGGTTGGCGTGAATTTCAATACTTCATTGCCATTCCTACTCTGCATCTGTTCAACTCCTGCATTTCCAATGCTAATACCGCAAGCAAACATTTGGCATTGACAAATGCTTGTTTAGCGTGAGGGAAAGAGAGAAGGCAAGGCAGGGATAGTGAGGATGAGGGGAGGGGCGAATGGGTGGAGGGAGACTATGAATAAGGCAGAGGTGTTAAATAGCTACTTTTCCTCAGTCTTTATGGTAGGAGGGGAGCAGACCTGAGTTAAAGAGGTGCAGAGGGGATGACAAAAGAGTGGATCCTAGCCCGTTCAGAGAGGACAGGGTAAAAGAAGAAGTAGGATGGTTGAAAGTAGACGAGGCAATGGGGCCGGATGGCTTGCATCCTAGGGTACTCCACGAACTAAAAGTAGAGCTGGTGGCAGTACTGGCAAGGCTGTTCAGCTTGTCCCTGGATACTGGAAGGGTGCCAAGTGACTGAAGTATGGTGGATGTGGTGCCACTACATAAGGGGGCAGCAGGGATGAGATGGGAAATTATCGCCCGGTCAGCCTCACCTCATTGGTGGGGAAGGTGATGTAGGTACTAATAAAGGAAAGAGTGGCAAACTACCTGGTAGACAGCGGGCTACTAGATGACAGGCAACATGGCTTCATGAGTGGGAGATTGTGCCAGACAAACCTGATCAATTGTTTTGATTGGGTAACGAAGGTTATTGATCAGGGGTTGGGGGTGGATGTGGCCTATCTAAACTTCAGTAAGGCCTCTGACTCTGTCTCTCACCACAGAGTGGTTAATAAGTTGGAGAGCTTAGGGGTGGGGCAGAAGATAAGTAGATGAGTTGAAAACTGGTTGAAGGACAGAAACCAGAGGGTGGTGGTAAATGGGGTGCACTCCAGGGAAAAGAGGGTGATGAGCAGGGTGCCCCAGCGGTCAGTTCTAGGACCGATCCCTTTTAACACCTATATCAGCGATATAGTAAAGGGACTTGAGGGGAAGGTGTGTCTTTTTGCAGATGATATGAAGATATGCAATAGGGTGGATACCCCGGGGTGGGGTAGAGACCATGAGGAGGGACCTGCAGATTCTGGAAGGGTAGTAGGAAACATGGCAGATGAAATTCAATGCCAAAAAATGTATAGTAATCCACATGGAGGAGAAAAACTCACAAGCCGAATACACTTGGGGGGATTAAGCAATCAAAGCAGGAGAGTGCTCTGGGGATCATCATTTCAGACAATCTGAAGGTGGGTGACCAATGCAGTAAGGTGGTGGGCAAGGCAAATAGAATGCTGGCGTGCATAGGCAGTGGCATAACAAGCAGAAGGAGGAAGGTGCTGATGTCTTTGTAAAAAAACATGGTCAGACGTCACCTGGAATATGGGGTCCAGTTCTGGAGCCTCATCTGCGCAAGGACATAGATGGCATAGAAAGGGTTCAAAGGAAGGCAACAAAGATGGTACAGGATATGCAAAAGAAGCCCTTTGAGACGAGTTGGAGAGAACTGGATCTGTACCAGCTAGAGATTACAAGGGGGGGGGGACATGGTAGAAACTTTTAAATACATGAAGGGTATAAATAAGGTGAAGGAAGGGGAGCTTATTCAAGAGGCAGATGGGGGCAATAATTAGAGGGCATAGTCTAAGACTGGAGGGAGGTAGATACAAGATCAATGTCAGGGGGTGTTACTTAACAGAGAGGGTGGTTGAGCCCTGGAACAAACTACCTGAGGAGGTGGTGGAGGCTGAAATGATGAAGGGATTCAAGAGGGCATGAGACAGACATAAAGGACTGAGCAGTGGGAGGAGGGGGTGATCACCTGACAAAGGGGACAAGTAAGGGGGGAGGGGCAGACTAGATGTGCCAGAGTGGTCCTTTTTCTGCCACCAGATTTCTATGTTTCTTTGATACTGGTAGTGCAGGGACTGCATACAGACAACAGGCAAGCATGGTAGTCATTATACTGTACATCAATGAGTTACCAACATAGTAATATGTCTACTGTATGTATGTTATCTTATAAGTCTTATGTGTCCTTACCATTGCAAATGTAAAGTTTTTACAGGAGCACCTCGGAAATGGGATTAATATCCTAATGGTGTAATTGAACTACCTTTCCTGTATAAAAATAAAGAGTTTTTACCTCTACTACTATTTACAGGGCACTGAGGGTCAGCTATGACAGGGAGCAACATCTGGTTGCCATTTTTAAATGATGCCACCCTTGGAGCTGTGGATGCACTTAGGTATCCGGGGGTCCCTATGGACTCCAAGCTGACCTTGGAGAACCAGGCGTTGGTGGCAGTCTGTAGTTTTTCCATCTTGGAAACATCACTTGGATCAAACTGTTTCTAGAACCCAATCACCTAGTGACAACAGTCAATGCCTTTGTCATATCCAGGCTTGATTTCTGTAATGCCCTTTACCTAGGGTTATCCAGGAGTCTGATGCGCTGCCTGCAGCTGGTCCAGAATACAGCAGCAAATTTGATCTTTGGGACATCCCGTAAAGATCATATGTAAGCAATAAGGCACAAAGGGGTGTCTGTAAACCATATTTTACAGCACGGCCAAAGAATAATAGAGGCACAAGGTCAACGGCCGAGAGACTTCGGCTGCTGGCCATGCTGTAAAATATGGTCTACACACACCCAAGTGTCTTATTGTGCTTATAAAATGGACTCCTTTTTTTTTTTTACTTTTGACTATTGGGAAAAGCATGTTTATATGTAGAAAAATATATTTACTTTGTGCATCTGTGATCAAATAATCCTTCCGACCACTGCAAGTGATGTCACTGATGATGTCATTGTATTATTGCCTACTTTCTTCTTCCTGTTTTTTTTTTCTCTGTTGTTCCCCACATTCAAGATATGGAATGTTTACCACAGAATATATGGATTCAAAATTCTGCTCAGTTACACTGGCAGAATGTTTCTCTCCCAACACACTATACACAGAGACAACAAAGGCCTTTGTTACAGCTAGAGACTCAGTTATCTCAGGCCTTGTTTGCACTACAGCACGGTAATTTAAAATGTTTTTTAATACGGATTAATTACTGTGCTGTAGGATCCGTGTTGTTGCGTTTGCACTGGCAGTAGCGTGTTGTAAACTGCTGTTACAAATGGTTTACAGCATCTGCACTACTGTCTTGGGACTGGATTAACCATCAACCGGTTCCCATTGGGGACATCTGGGGTCAAGAAAGGGAAACCATGCCAGAGCGTTCACACTGCAGGTTAGTCTGATTTAACTCCCGGAACATTTTTAAAACCATGTTTAAGCCTAGGTCTTATCAGGGTTTAAACACGGTTTTAAAAAATGGATTAGCAAGTGCGTGTAGTGCGAACGCAAACCATGCTAGGGCTCTTTAAAATGGTATAAGTTTGTTAAACAATTTTAAATACCCTAGTGTGAACAAGGCATCACTGTCAGGGCAAGAAGAAGAGAGTTCCCTGATAAGTAATTTAAGATAGAAGGAATTTTTGACTGTCAGCAAAGAAACAGTTGTAGTGAAAACTATAAACAATATTTATTGTTTATAATTTGCTTATGTATGTAAGGAGAATGTGATAATCAGGGAAACAGCATTTAATTCATTTGTTTTATTTTTTATTTAAAGTAGTTTTATTTTTAGGGCCCAGTTGAAGTCTTGTTTACAGTGTAAAGGTGGCAGCCATGCTTGTGGTGGAAGAGCAGCTCTGGCAGTAGAGGGCTAACTGAAATGCCTGTGTTCCAAATGCCCATTGATCTGTGTTGCAGACTCTTCACTGCTGAGCAGTCCTTTTTTTTTACCCATGTGTAAACCGTATTTTACACATAAATAAGGGCCAATCAGATTCCACAATTTTACCCTGTCATTTTATAAGACTCCATGCTGCGTGAGCTGCATTGACTACCTATCCAGTGTCATGTCTGCTTCAAGATTGGCTTTTTTTTTAAACTTAGTCAATTTTATTGGTTTTATGACAGATAAACAACTTATGGACAGGCCACTCCCCCATCAACATTCAGGAGGTGGTGTCGGTGGGGGGCACAATCAGAGGTCAGTCAATAGATAAGTCAATATGCATGTAATTAGACAGTTGGGAATATAAAACATTTGTAAAAATATAGAAATAAAAAACGTTCTAATCGATTGTCAGGTGTCAAGCAATAGTAATGTGTACAGCTTACCCCATCACTTTCTGTAACTCCTTATGGCATTTCGCATACTGACCATAGTCTTTTTCCCTATGGAAATCCTCCAGAATACACTGGTGCCATTCTCTACATGAGAGAACTATATAATCTAGCCAGTGTTGCAACTGCAGTCTTGTGGCTGAAGCTGCTATCAAAGCCATGTAAAATTGCTGTGCTCCAGTTAATTTAACTAGACACAGACCTATTGAGTATATTGTGGGGGATGAAGGCTTCCCGTTCGCCCAGAAGAGGGTCACTCCTGCCTTTTTATTGCTTCCCTTAGAGGGTGAGCTCGGTTACAGTCCACTAAAATATATCTGAGTGCCCCTCAGTGTTCATTATATCTATAATAATAATAATAATAAATTTTATTTCACATAGGTGCCTTTTGGGCCATCAAGGCGCTTTTCAAAAGGATAAAAAGCAGTTACAATTATATAAAACAATAAACATCAAAATAAATGACTAAGATACAAAAATAAACAGTGGATCAAACTTATATGGAGCTGTCATAGGCAAGATTGCATAAAAAGGTTTTTAAAGCCTGTTTGAACCCCTCCACAGTTGTGCACTCCTGAAGCTGGTGGGGTAGATAATTCCAGAGGGTTGGGGCCGCGTGCATAAATGCATGGGCCCCAGAAGATTTCAAAGACACCCTTGGAATCTCTAGCAACCCCTCGTCAGTCGAATGCAGCTGTCGCACCGGATGGTAAGGCACAAGGAGCTCTTTCAAGTAGTCGGGGCCCAGTCCGTGTCCGTGTGGGGCTTTATAAGTCAGTAAACCAACTTTAAAGGTGATCCGCCACCTAATCAGCAGCTAGTGCAGATTGCACAGCACAGGAGTAATATGGGATGCTAGAGAAGCTCCAGTTAACAATCATGCTGCTGCGTTCTGCATGAGCTGCAGGCGGTGGATTTCAATCCCAGAAAGCCCTAAGTACAGGGAGTTACAATAATCAAAGCGCGAAGTCACAAAGGCATGGACTAATGTAGGCAAGTCCCCGGATGGAACCAGGTGCTTAATCCTGGAGATATTCCTAAAATGATAAAAGGAAGACTTGACGACAGCCGACGCCGGAGATCGTAATGTCAGCCCGTCGTCAAGCACTACCCCCAGGTTTCGCACTTGTTCAGAGGAAAGGATCTGAGAGCCCCTGAGAAAAAGTCCAGAGGGCTGATCAGCCCTAAACCCCTCTATCCAGCAACCCGGGTCCACTACCATCACCTCTCTTTCCGGCGTTCAACTTTAACCCGCTCGAGTTCATCCAGTCCTGGATTTCAGCGAGGCAGGTATTAAGTAATGAGATAGCTCTGTCCTGGTCGGGGGCAAAAGACAGGTAGAGCTGGGTATCATCAGCATAACAGTGAAACCTCAGCCCATACCATCTTACAATGTCTCCGAGGGGCAGCATATACACTGCAAACAACATGGGGGGCAGCACTGAACCCTGAGGGACCCCACATGGCAGGGAGAAAGGGTCAGAGGAAAAAATCCCAGACACCACTCTCTGACTCCTGCCAGTGAGGAAAGATGTAAACCACCCTAGGACCGTACCTGACAATCTGCAGATGGACCTCAGACAGCCAAGCAGTCCCCCATGGTCTACAGTGTCAAAAGCTGAAAGAGATCAAGGAGCACCAAGATAGAACAGTTCCTCTGATCCCTCTCCATCAGAAGATCACTGAGCACCCGAACTGTCTCGGTACTATGCCTCTTACGAAAACTGGACTTGAGAGGTTCGTAGATGTTATGGATGGTCAAGTGGTCGTCCAGCTGTAACGCCACTACTTTCTCAATCACCTTCTCTATAAAGGGAATGTTTGAGATCGGTCTGTAGTTAGCCGGAGAGTCCGAGTCCAAAGAAGCTTTCTTCAGGAGGGGAATTACCATCACCTCCTTCGGGGAGCTTGGAAACTTATCGGATTCTAGAGAGCACTGGACTATCCGAGCTAGGACTGGGCCGATCATATCCCAACAACCCATAATCAAGGAAGCTGGGCCTGGATCCAAACTACTGCATGTAGGGCGCATACCCTGGACAATCCGCATGACTTCCACAAGCTCGGGCAAGGTAAAGGTACTGCAGGAAGCTCAAGGTGAGGTGACCAAGCACCGATCATCAGCAACCCCCATACAGTGAGTTGAGCGAACCTCCGACCTGATGTCGGCTACCTTATCTGCGAAGAACCGAGCAAGCTCATCGCACTCTACTTGCGAAAAAGATCTTTGGAGCTATAGACAGGTTGGGTTGCACAACCTGTTGACAGTTCGGAAGAGCTGAGCTGGTCGATTCTGAGTGGCAGCAATCTCCCTGGACAGGAATTCTGCCATCTTATGGGAGATCATTGATTGGTAAATCTTATAATGTTCAACCAATCTAAGGTGGTTGGCAACTAGGGTGGACTTCTGCCAATGCCGTTCTAACTTACATCTTGCTCGCCACAACTCCCTCAAAGGCCCATCAAACCAAGGGGCCTGAGGGCGAAGGGGGAGAGGATGAACATGGATGGGAGCAATCAAGTCCAGAGCTGAGGAGATGGCCTTATTATAGGCCACCACCACCAAAGTCTCTGGACTTGAGCTGGCCCCAGGAAACTCCGAGAGGTCAATCACCACTGCTAGGCCTTTGGGACTTACTTCTCATAAAGGGCGGTAACTGACCATCTCCACAGGGACAGACCTTCGAAGGGGTGCACAAAAGTTGAACCTCACGGTGTAGTGATCAGGCCAACTAACTGGTTCCACCTCCAAGTCAGAGGCCTCGATCCCCAGGAGGAAAACCAGATCAAGAGAGTGACCATGTTTATGGGTGGCAGAGATAACAACCTGTGTGAGGCCCAGAGATCGTCGTCGACCCGGCATTGAAGTCTCCGAATACCATCAACCTGGGAGACTTCAATGCCATGTCGGCGACGAAATCCGCTACTTCCTGCAGGAATCACGTCTCGTCCCCGGGTGGACAGTAGATGAGAGCTAGCCTGCAACCTACACCAGCCACCATGGTACACTCAAATGATTCGGCTTCCTCAACTGGTACATTCGTGAGGCCCAACTCAGTCTTAAAACAGACTGCTACCCCCACGATCCAATCTCAAGTGGTGTATCACTGAGTACCGGCTGGAATTGCAGCATCAAAAAGGGCCAGCATTTTCATCCAGCCAGGTCTTGGTGATACAAGCCAGATCAGTTGTTTCAATAAGAACTGCAATAATTGCAGTCTTATTTTTAATAGATCTGGCATTGCATAACACTACTCAAGTTGGATGGGCTTCAAGGTACCTGCTGCTTGCCTGCCATGAGACAGTGCCCTTGGGTATGGGGATTAGATAAGGCGCACCCGTTCCAGACTCCATTTTGCCCCAGGGCATCTTCTGAACCTAACCAAACCCTATATGAGGAAGGTGCGTTCCCTGTCTAATGTCCACCCCTTACAAGCAATACCCAGTGCCACGACAGCGTTGGTAAGTTGACAACGGGGAAGGGCAGAGGCACAGAGAGTGGAGGGACGAGTAGCGCCACGACTGGAGGAACCTACACATTTCACAATAAGAATTAATACCAATGTAAACAGTATTCAGGCACCCAAACTAAAAAAGACCCCCCAAAAAACAACAATAAAATTAAACAACAATACCCACCCACTAAGATATACATAAAATATCACCCTACTCCCCACTATTTGGATGATTTCAATCCCAGAAACTATTTCAATCCCCTCTCACAGGATGCAAAAAACACAAACACAAATATAAATTCGGCCCTTCCGCCAGCCCTCTCACAGCCAAGGACAAGGGGAGTTCCAGACACTCTCACTACACATAATAAAATAAATCAATCAAATACAAATAAAATAGACATAAACATAACATTCAGTAAAGTAAATAAATAAAACAACTAAAATGTGGACGCCCAGGTCCTCTCACCACCGGGAGACCACAAAAACAGCTGAGATGTTGATATAAAAGAAAATAATCCAGGAGAGAAATCATCCAAGGTGAGGTTAATCCAATAAATAAATCCAGTCCGAGGTAAATCCAGTCGATAGAATCAAATAATCCAAAATGTGCAATAAATCCCGCCAATGAATCAAAGCCAGGAAGGGTCCAGCCGAGAAAAATCCAGCAGATGATAGACTGCAATACAGGCCTATCAACTCCGCACCTAGAGGACCCCAACCAGAAATATTCCACTACACCTAGTACAGAGGTCAGTGTCTAGTTTCCCCATTCTGAATAATGCCACAGGAGCGTAATATATATTGATTAAAATCTTAAACTGCGTCAGCTTCAGAGCATCAAACTTTAGGTATTTGTGTGCAGTGAGCCATACCCTTTCTGTGCTATGTTCTTCTAGTAATCTTGTAATTTCATTTTGCTAATAGTCAAACCTGAACTGGAGACTGGACATTGCCACCTCCAGGACATTCTTTTATAATAAGGAGATGTTATGGCTTGGGTTAGCTAGGACAGTGAGGTCATGCTGTACTTAGAATTTGGCTATGTCCTGGTGGGTACTGGATTAGGGTTTTGGCTACCATATGTTACAGGTGTAGGAAAGGGACAATACTTTTATTGCTCAATTTGTTGTGGCTTGAAAGGGTTGCAAGGTGACAAGAGAGTTACTAGAGAACAATAAAGATGGGCTGCTTAGGTTCACTGTGTGAATGAAGGAGCTTTGTATCATTCTCCCAACTATTTTAAAGTTGTGGTTATAGTTTCTTATAGACGAAGAGGGAGTCATGCATTGGTTTGGTGCCTGGGAAAATGTATAGCTGTTTGCAGGCCTTGACTGAGGTCCCTAGTGTGGGTGGTTGTAGTTGGGTAGGGAACAGTTTTAAGCTGCAGCTGATTAGTGCCCTGGGTGCTGTATTGTACTATTAATAACGGTCAAATATAAGGTGCTTCTATTGTGGGATATATCCCTCAGTGTCCCCTGTGGGAGTGCCTTGCCTTCAGCAGAGCAGGATACGTGCATGTATGGCTGAACAGTATATTCTGAAGTCAGGTAATTGGAGACCCCTAGGTGCTTATGTGGTGTTAGCTTATTGAAAACTCACCTGGGGGCTTAACCATTCCACAGGAAGGAGTTCAGTAACCATTTTTAAAAATTGGAACCAGGTGACAACTAGGAAGGAACTAGGAAGGAACCAGGACGTATCTGGAATCGAGCAACCCTGCTCAGTATGCCCTCCTGGTTAAACTCTCAAATAAATAAATAAATAGGAACAGATCATGCTCACGGGATAAAGGATCCCTGGCAAAACAAAAGACTGACACTGACACCATTTAACATGATCAGTATTATACAGCCACTGGCATAAACGAGGAGACACCAGAAACAGGCTTCAAAGGCTCCAATCAGTTTTGAGCATGCACTCTTTCTCAGAGAGGCCGTGCTCACACCAATGTCCATCTTTTACAGTATTTCACTTGTTAAAGTGACAGTGTGCTCCAAAAAAGACAATAATACATACTGTCCAAAAAAGTAAGTGACATGTTTTAAAAACATAAATTGTTGTACTATTTTGATTCAGCAAAGTTGATTTCCATATGAACATTTGATGCTGCAGCTAGTATACGTATAATCGCACTTGTCGATGTGTCGCTGTAATGACAACCCTAACTGATGCATTAACGGAGTTTTTTTCAATGAATTTCCCTTCTTTTTGAGAAGATGTAATGTTACTCATATCCATACTGTATGTGGGAGCATAGGCCCTCTGGGGCCTGTGCATCCACTTACCCATAAGCATAGAGACATATCACAGGAGGGCCCTGTGCTGCCAGTTTTGCAAAATGGTATCCATAGGTGGGAGTGTGGGACCTCTGGGCCCAGCGCTCCCACCTACACATAAGCCTAGAGACATGGCACAGTAGTGCCCTGTGCTCCAAGTTTTGCAAAATGGTATCCATATGTGGGAGCGCGGGCACTCTGGGCACCTGACTGTCCAGTTATCAGAGCACACCCAGACAGTTCAGAACTAAATGACTATACTTCAAAAATCAATTTAGAGTCTATTTTATAAGAGGAATAACACCCTTTGAGGTGTTCTGGCATGCTGATATATGGACTTCTTCGGTGGTTGAAGGCACTTGGCATACGCCTCATGCTCCGCAATGCACCGGAGGCATTCATATATCAGAGCATGCCCAGATACCTCAGCACGTTATTCCTTACGTAGTGCAGGGACTGCAGACAAACATGACCTTCATTTTATACCAGTAAGTGTGACACTGGAACGGAGACTGTATACACGCAAATGTGACAGTTATTCTACATCAGTCAGTTAGATACTGATAGTGCTGAGACCGTATACAGGCACATTTATTTATTTTTATTTATTTATTGAAATGTTTCACCAGCAAATATGGCAGTCATTCTACACCACTGAGTTAGATATTGGTGGTGCTGAGATTGTATACAGACAAATATGGCAATCATTCTACACCACTGAGTCAGATACTGGTAGTGCAGGGACTGTATGCTTTGCCACTCATGAGTTATGGGTCTTACCACTCACTAGTGGAGATAAATGTGTTATTCCACTGCAACCAGTTACAGTTTATGCAAGTATCATTGGTCTGTCTGTCTCTGTCTCTGTCTCTGTCTCTCTCTCTCTGTCTTAAAAGATTGAATTCCATAATTATGGACTATGACATCCTCGGTGGCCAGGGAACAGCGGTTGTTGGATGTCTTTCAAGACACATTCCTAACTCAGCAGGTGGGGGAACTGACCAGGGGGCGCGGGTACTGGATGTGGTCCTGGCAGACAGTGACCAGATTGGGGGCCTGGAGGTAAGGGACCCATTGGCGGGGAGTAACCATGCCACGGTCTGGTTCTGCCTGGACCTAGGAGGGGTAGAAGGCTGCACAAAGACGGAGGTAACTGACTTCAGGAGGGTGGATTTTAAGGAAATGGGAAGGATCCTTAAGGAGCATTTGGATGGGATTGGGTCAGACATGGATGCTGATAGTAGGTGGGAAATCATCAGGAGAGGGATGCAGGATGCTACCAGCAGCTGTGCAAGAGTAAAACAAAAATGCGGTAGGGCCCAAAATCCCTGCTGGTGGATGAGGGAGGTCCAGGAGGTGGTGTGGGGAAAGAAGGCAGCCTATAGGCAATTCAAGTGCTCAAGGAGTGAAAGAGATCGAGGGGAGTACGAGCTGATGGCTAGAAGGGTCACTAGGGTGGTGAGGGCGGCTAAGGCAAGGAAGGAGCAGAACCTGGCCAGGGAAATTAGGAGAGGGAACAAAGGGTTCTTCAGACACATTGGGGAAAAACGAAGGGTGAAGGGGCAGATTAGCAGGATTAAAACAGGGGAGAGATGGGCACAAGACCCGGGGGAGCAGGCTGAGGTACTAAATGAGTACTTCACTTTAGTTTTCACCAAGGAAAATGAGGGTGCTGCATCATACACGGGAGGAGACAGTGATACTGAGGAAGGGGCGACCCTTACCGATTGGCGGGTATGGGGAGAGGGAGAGGCATCACTGGCAGGAGGGGGGAAGGCTAAGCAAGGAGAAGAGGTAGCGGAAGTGGAAATCACAGCAGAGAGAGTAAGGGAAGCCCTCAGGTCCCTTAAGATGGAGAAAGCACCGGGGCTGGATAAATTACATCCCAGAGTGCTGAAGAAACTTGCAGATGTCCTGGCGAAACCCCTGGTGGAGCTTTTCACCATCTCTCTGAGGACAGGGTGGGTGCCCCAGGACTGGAAGGTGGCACATATAGTGCCTATCCACAAGGGAGGATCAAGGGAGGTGGCAGGGAACTACAGGCCTGTCAGCCTGACATCGGTGGTGGGCAAGGTGATGGAGGGCATTGATAAGGAGAGGCTAGGGGGGGACCTGGAAAAGTCAGGGTGCCTGTAAGATAGACAGCATGGATTCATCCCGGGGAAATTGTGTCAGACAAACCTTGTGGAGTTCTATGACTGGGTGATGAGTGCCTTGAACCTGGGTAGACCAGTGGACGTCCTCTTTCTAGACTTTAGCAAGGCATTTGACTCTGTTCCTCACATGGGCCTGTTGGATAAGCTGGGAGAAATGGGGGTGGGGAACCAGATGATCAGATGGATTGGCAATTGGCTCCAGAACCAGACCCAGAGGGTCATAGTTGGCGGGATAGTCTCATCCCCAAGGAGGGTCATTAGTGGGGTCCCACAGGCATCAGTCCTTGGGCTCCTCCTGTTCAACGCCTACGTCTCTGACATAAGGACAGGTATCAGGAGTGAGATGAGTCTCTTTGCAGATGACTCAAAACTGGGGGCGGTGGTGGATGGGGAGAAGGGGAGGATGGCCCTACAGGGGGACCCGGAGGCTCTGGAAAGATGGTCTAGAAAGTGGAAGCTGAGGTTCAATGCAGAGAAATGTAAGGTACTGCACCTGGGGGCTAGAACCATGGGCCAAGTGTACACTCTGGGGGGGCAAATGCTACAAGTCTCGATGGCTGAGAGGGACCTGGGGGTGGTGGTGGATGTCAAGATGAACAACCTGAAACTTGTAGGAGGGCATCAGCCAAGGCCAACAGGATGCTGGGATGCATCGTTAGGGGATCACCTCCAGAAGGAGGGAAGTGATACCCTCTGTATAATTGCTTGGTGAGGCCACCACAGTACTGCATGCAGTTTTGGAGGTCACATTTAAAGAGGACATTAAACTCCTGGAGAGGGTCCAGAGGAGGGCAACCAAAATGATTTGGGGCTTGGGGGGCAGGACCTATGAGGAGAGGCTCGAAGAGCTAAATATGTACACATTGGAAGAGAGAAGGGACCTGGGGGACATGATAGAGGTCTTCAGGTACATGAAAGGGGGTAAATAGGGGAGGAACAGTGAGGGTGCTTCGAAGTAAGGAAGAGGGGGACACTAGAGGGCATGGGTAGAAGCTGGAGGGGGAAGATTCAGGGGAGAAAGGAGATGGTGCTACTTCACTGGGAGGGTGGTGGAGCCATGGAATGTGCTGCCTAGGGGGCTGGTGGAGGCAGAGACGGTGGAGGGGTTCAAGAGGGGGTGGGACAGGTACAGGGGAAGGGTTCTGGAAGCAAAATCCAATGCAGTGAGAATATCCGGAACTGGGAAGGGAGAAGCCAGAGAAGGTGAGGGGGGCAGCAAGGTCAGCTTCCAGGGTGGGAGCTGACCAAACGAGCAGACACGAAAGACTGTTAGGTCTATTCTGCTGGCATTTTAGTATGTTAGTATAATTGCTTTACCCCGGGACTGCATTAGCCTAGTGTACTAACTTGGACTGTTCTCCAACAGCCACTATGTACTTTACGTAACATTAAGTTGGCACTGCTGCAGTCCTACAATATTTAGTGTTCAGAAGAGAACGAGGTGCATGGGGGGGGGCCTTTATGTCAATGAAAATATCAAAGCTACAGAAATTCAGAATACACATAAGGAGCCAGAAGAACTGTGGGTCACCCTGGAAAAAATAAATGGGACAGCCATATGGACTAGGGTTATCTACAGGCCTCCAGACCAGGGGGAGGACATAGACACATTACTGTTAGAAGATATACAAAACATGACAGTTAAAGGGGAGGTTCTGATAATGGGACACTTCAACATGCAAGATACAGATTGGTCAATACCAGAAGGAACATCCGCCAGAACTAGACACATAGTGGATTCTCTGCAGGGGTAGGGCCTCAAACAACTGGTATAACAACCCACAAGAGACAGGACTATCCTAGATCTAGTACTGACTAACGGGGAAAGGATCACAGATCTCCAGGTAGAAGGTCACCTGGGGGCCAGTGGCCATCACATAGTATGGTTCAGTTTGGTCAACAGAACTAAATCATCCCATTCCAAGACAAAATATGGGACTTCAGAAGAGCTGACTTTGATAAGATGGCCAACAGAGTTAAGCTAACCCCAGCAAGAAGAAATACAGGTGAGGGGGTACAGGCAAAGTGGGAAAGCATTAAGGATGCAATACTTGAAGCAACATCCCATTGTCTTAGAGAGAAAAACAAGAGCAAAAGAAAGAGGAAACCACTTTGGTTCTCAAAAACAGTAGCAGAAAAGGTTAGAGCCAAAAGACTGGCCTTCAGAAAATATAACAGAATGCAGCGGGAAAAAGATAGGGAGGCTTACCAAACTATCCTAAGGGAAGCAGGGAAGGGAGTAAGGCAGGCAAAGTCCCAAACCAAGGAAACACTAGCACAAACAGTAAAAGAAGGGGACAAGATTTTCTATAGATCCTTTAGTGAAAGGAGAAAGTCTAGAGGGGGTATTGCTAAGATCAAAGGTGATAAGAGGGAGTTTTAGGAGGAGGACCAAGGAAGACCATCTATCCTAAATAGATTCTTCTGCTCAGTATTTACTGAGAAGGTAGGGCAGGGCCAAAGCTCAGCACCATGGACACAGCGGGAAGGGAGATGTGCATAAGTCCCTTCACAAAAGAAAGGGTCCTACAAGAGCTCGCTAAGCTCAGGGTGGACAAGGCAATGGGACCTGATGGCATACATCCCAGGGTACTAAAGGCGCTAAGGGCGGAACTAGCAGAGCCATTATCAGAACTGTTTAGTGAGTCTCTGAGCACAGGAGAGGTCCCAGAAGACTGGAGAAGGGCTCATGTGATCCCCCTCCACAAGAGTGGTAGCAGGGAGGAGGCAGGGAACTACAAACCAGTCAGTCTTACCTGAGTAGTGGGCAATATTATGGAGGCACTCCTTAAGGAAAGGATAATGCAACACCTGGAATCCATAGGAGCACAGGATCCGAGACAGCATGGGTTTACAACAGGAAGATCCTGTCAAACTAATCTCATAGATTTCTTTGACTGGGTAACCAGAGTGGTGGACCAAGGGGGTGCAGTTGATGTCACCTACCTGGACTTCAGCAAAGCTTTCAATACTGTTCCACATAGAAGATTGATTAATAAGCTGGGTAGTCTTAGAGTGGATCAGAAGTTGGTCAGCTGGGTGTCAAACTGGTTGGCAGGCAGAAAACAGAGAGTGGTGGTAAACGGTATACAGTCAGAAGAGATGCAAGTCACAAGTGGGGTACCTCAGGAATCAGTCCTGGGGCCAGTTCTCTTCAATATCTTCATCAATGACATTGCAGATGGACTGGAGGGTAAGGTTTGTCTGTTTGAAGATGACAGCAAGATCTGCAACAGAGTAGATGATTCAGATGGGGTGGGCAGAATGAGAAGAGATCTGGCTAAACTGGCCAAATGATCGGAAGATTGGCAACTGGGGCTTAACGCAAAGAAGTGAAAGATCATGCACATAGGGAAGAGAAACCCTGAAGCCACCTATAGGTTGGGAGGGGAGTTGCTGGCAATCACAAGGGAAGAAAGAGACTTGGGCATCATTATCACAGATGACCTGAAATCATCCAAGCAGCCCACTAAAGCAGTAGGTAAGGCTAAAGGGATGTTGGGGGGTATTAGTAGGAGTATCACAAGTTGTAAGAGGGAGGTAATAATCCCTCTTTACAAGGCACTGGTTAGGCCCCATCTGGAGTACTGTGTGCAGTACTGGAGGCTGCACCTGCACAAGGACATTAAAGGAGTAGTCCACCCAGAATTTGCAAAAACATATGTTATACAGAGTGTTTTGATATGCATGTTAAGTCTTAGTGTGTCCTTCCCTCTGTCTGCTATTAGGAGTTTTTCCTAAATTAGCCTGCTAGCTGTGTGGTAGTTTTATGACCCCTTGGGATCTCCATCACAAATAGGTTTTTTGGCTTTCTTTCTCCTACGATGCACCCTGTCTCATGTGACAGTGATGCAGCCAGACCCTTAGATTTAGCATGTGCACTGCCTTAAAATCAGTTAAAATCAGTTCACAACAACAGAGCTTTGTAACTGTTCTTATCCAGGGAGCACAAATGGCAGCAGTTACAGTTTAGCAGATACCTGAGAGCAAGCTAATTGGGGTTTCTGTAAGACAACAGCTACCAAATAGCTCTAATTCGCTATTTTTGTTTTCTATGTTCATCAGGTCTAGCTAGCAGGAGTGTTTTAATTTTATCAAACTGTACACAACCATAAAAGCACATAAACTGCCCATATCATCAATGCTATAATTAATAAATGCTAGCTGTTTTCTTACAGAAACCCCACTCAGTTAGATGCCAAGTATTTGCTAAACTGTAAATGTAGGTATCAGCATTCTATTAGCAGTTAGTGCTGATTTTGCTCTGTGACAAGATTTTCATATTTTATTTTTTTTTACAAATGAAGTGTATGGTATGAACCTGCAGCCTAGAAACTGCAACATACTTTGAAGTCAGCTTTTCTTCTGCCTGTGGTATGGCATGAAAGCAAGAGGATGACAGTGATTATTCCAGCTACACATTTGATTCCATTTTACAATGGTTCACTGCACTACACATTTAGTGTATCACACTTTTTCAAATAATAAAACACATATTCTCCAAACTAAATAACTCACACATAATATTTTATACTTTATTAAAAAGACACTTCACATTCTTAACAAAAAATAAATAAATAAATAAATGAAAGTCATGTCACAAAGCAAAATCAGCCCTAACTCCCAGTTCCTTCTAGTAGAATGATGGTACCTACATTTACGGTTTAGCAAATACTTGAGAGCCGAGTAGGTGTTCTGTAAGAAAACAGCTACAGTCTTTACTAATTACAACATTGATGATCTGGGGCAATTTCTGTGCTTTTTATTATTTTGTGTAGTTTGATGAAATAACATTTTAAAATGAAAACACTACTGCTAGCTAGACCTGACACACACCAAAAACAAATAATGAATTAGAGGTATTTAGCAGCTGTTTTCTTACAGAAACCACAGTTAGCTTGCTCTCCAGTATCTGCTAAACTGTAACTGTTGGCTACTTGTGCTCCCTGGATAAGAACAGTTACAAAGCTCTGCTGTTGTGAATTGATTTTAAAGCAGTGCACATACTAAATCTAAGGGCCTGGCTACATCAATGTCACATGAGACAGGGTGCATCATAGGAGAAAGAAAGCCATAAACCTATTTGTGATGGAGATCCCTAGGGGTTGTAAAACTACCATACAGCTAGCAGGCTATTTTAGGAAAAACTCCTAATTGCAGACAGAGGGAAGGACACACTGGGACTTAACATACATATCAAAACACTCTGCATAACATATGTTTTTTGCAAATTCTGGGTGGACTACTCCTTTAACAAAATGGAGGCAGTCCAGAGAAGGGCAACCACAATGGTGCAGGGACTGCATCAGAAAACATGAGGACAGATTAATGCAGCTCAATATGTATACCCTAAAGCAAAGGAGGGAGAGAGGTGACATGATTGAAACATTCAAACATCTTAAGGGCATTAACCATACCTCTCAACTGTACCACATTATGAGGAACGTTCATCATTTTACTTCTCAAAAGCTCCCTGTTCCACATTGTGAGGACTTGTTCCACATTCAAAATCAACATTTGAAAGCAAAAATCCGCAGTAAATGATACAAAAAATATATTATTCAATTCATAACAGACTTTCTGAACATAAAGGCAACATGCTAACAGTGTTTTGAGCTTCTTAGGTAAAGATTTGATTAAGTGTTCCACATTTTGCCCATTTGTTCCACATTTTGACAGGCAGTGTTCCACATTTGGGGGACAAAAGGTTGAGAGGTATGGCATTAACATAGAAACATAGAATTTGATGACAAAAAAGGACCGCTTGGCTCATCTAGTCTGCCCGTTTCTCTACCTAACGGATAAGCTGCAGATCCTAGTTAACCAACAGCCTACTTCCTCCTACCCCCCACTAGACTTACCTTATGTCTGTCCCATGCATTCTTGAATTCCCTCACTGTTTTTAGAAACATAGAAGTTGATGGCAGATAAGGACCACAAGGCCCATCCAGTCTTCCCATTTCTTTTTCTACCTTATGAATGTGCCATCGGCCTTTGCTCTGTCAATGGCCTATCTATTCCTACTCATCTGTATTCCTCCCTTATGCATATTGAATGCCTGTTTGAAGTCCTGCACTGTATTCATATCCACCACTTTCTGAGGTAGGCTGTTCCATGCATCCACCACCCTTTCTGTGAAAAAGAACTTCCTCACATTACCCGTTAATCGGCCTCCCTCTAATCTCATGCTGTGTCCTCTTGTCCTGCTATTTTTCTTATATTGAAACATGTTAGACTCTTTCACCTTGTTAATGTCCTTAAGGTGTTTGAATGTTTTGATCATATCACCTCTCTCCCTCCTTTGCTCTAGGGTATACATATTGAGCTCCATTAATCTGTCCTCATATGTTTTCTGATGTAGTCCCTGAACCATTCTGGTTGCCCTTCTCTGGACTGCTTCAATTTGGTTAATGTCCTTGTGAAGGTGCGACCTCCAGTACTGCATGCAGTACTCCAGATGGGTCATAACCACTGTCTTGTAAAGAGAGATTATTACCTCCCTCTTCTGACTTGTGATACCCCTACTAATACCTCTCAACATCCCCCTAGCCTTACTTACTGCTTTAGTGGTCTGCTTGGAGGATTTCAGGTCATCTGTGATGATGATGCCCAAGTCTCTTTCTTCCCTTGCGACTGTCAACAACTCCCCTCCCAGCCTATAGGTGGCTTCAGGGTTTCTCTTCCCTATGTGCATGATTTTGCACTTCTTCGCATTAAACCCCAGTTGCCACTCTTCTGACCATTTTGCTAGTTTATCCAGATCTCTTCTCATTCTGCCCACCCTATCTGGATCATCTACTCTGTTGCAGATCTTGGTGTTATCTGCAAACAGACAAACCTTACCCTCAAGTCCATCTGCAATGTCACTGATGAAGATATTGAAGAGGACTGGCCCCAGAACTGATCCCTGATGTACCCCACTTGTGACTAGCATCTCTTTTGACTGTATATCGTTTACCACTACTCTCTGTTTTCTGCCCGTCAACCAGTTTGCCACCCAGTTGATCAACTTCTGACCCACCTCGAGCCTACCCAGCTTATTAATAAATCTTCTATGTGGAACAGTATTGAAAGCTTTGCTGAAGTCAAGGTAGGCGACATCAATTGCTCCCCCCTTGGTCCACCACTCTGGTTACCCAGTCAAAGAAATCTTTGAGATTAGTTTGACAGGACCTTCCTTTTGAAAACCCATGCTGTCTTGGATCCTGTGCTCCTATGTTACTGCTATATACTCCAGGTGTTGCCCTATTCTTTCCTTAAGGAGTGCCTCCATAATCTTGCCTACTACTGAGGTAAGACTGACTGGTCTGTAGTTCCCTGCCTCCTCCCTGCTACCACTCTTGTGGAGCGGGATCACATGAGCCCTTCTCCAGTCTTCTCGGACCTCTTCTGTGCTCAGAGACTCACTAAACAGTTCTGATAATGGCTCTGCTCATTTGTTCCACCCTTAGCTCCTTTAGTACCCTGGGATATATGCCATCAGATCCCATTACCTTGTCCACTCAGAGATTAGCGAGCTCTTCTAGGACCCTTTCTTTTGTGAAGGGACTAGTGCACACCTCCCTCCCCCCTGTGTCCATGGTGCTGAGCTGTGGGCCCTGCTCTTCCTTCTCTTCAGTAAATACTGAGCAGAAGTATTTATTTAGGATAGATGTTTTTACATGGTCCTCCTCCTTTCATGCCCCCTTATCCCCTTTGATCTTAGCAATACCCTCTCTGGACTTTCTCTTTTCACTAATGTATCTATAGGAAGTCTTGTCATGTTCTTTTACTGTTTGTGCTAGTGTTTCCTCGGTTTGGGTCTTTGCCTGCCTTACTGCCTTCCCTGCTTCCCTTCGGAAAGTTTGGAATGCCTGCCTATCTTCATCCTGCTGCATTCCCTTATATTTCCTGAAGGCCAGCCTTTTGGCTCTGACCTTTTCTGCTACTGTTTTTGAGAACCAAAGTGTTTTCCTTCTTCTTTTGCACTTCTTTTTCTCTCTAACAAAGTGGGATATTGCTTCAAGTATTGCATCCTTAATGCTTTCCCAACTTTGCCTGTACCCCCTCACCTGTATTTCTTGACTCTACGACCTCCTCAGGAAGGCTGTTCCATGCATCTGCAACCCTCACTGTGAAGAAATACTTCCTCACAGTACCTCTGAGCCATCCCCCCCATCTTCAAACTGTGCCCCCTTGTTCTTGCACATCTCTTTTTCTGAAAGATGCTACCCTCTTGGACTTTGTTGATTCCCTTGAGGTGTTTGAAAGTTTCTATCATGTCCCCCCTCTCCCTCCTTTCCTCAAGGCTATACATTTTATGCTCCTTTATTCTTTCTTCATATGTCTTCTGATGCAGACCCTTTACCATTTTGGTTGCCCTCCTCTGGACAGCCTCCACCCTGTCTATGTCTTTGGGAAGATAGGGTCTCCAGAACTGTACACAGTACTCCAGATGTCGTCTTACCAACTGCTATACAGAGGGCCAACAACTTCCTGTTTTCTACTGGTGATGCCTCTCCCTATGCATCCTAGTATCCCATCAGCCCTCCTTACTGCCTTCTCACATTGCTGGCCCACCTTTAGGTCATCTGATATGACTACCCCCAGGTCCCTTTCCATTTTTGTTGTCAGTATTTCACCCCCCATTGTGTACACTTCCCCTGGGTTTTTGTTTCCCAGGTGCATTACTTTGCACTTCTTTGCATTGAATCTAAGCTGCCATACATCTGACCATTCCTCCAACCTTGCCAAGTCCCTTTTCATACTTTCCACCCCACCTTGCATATCAACCCTGTTGCAGATCTTTGTGTCATCTGCAAAGAGCCATACTTTTCCTTCCAGTCCCTCTTCAATGTCACTTATAAAGACATTAAAAAGGACCGGCCCCAGTACTGAACCCTGCAGTACCCCACTAGTAACCCCCCTTTCTTCACTGTGGACTCCATTTACTGTTACCCTCTGTTTCATGTTGTCCAGCCAGTGTTTTACCCAGGCTATCACCCTGGGACCCACTCCCAGGCTGGTTAATTTGTTTATTAATCTTTTGTGTGGGAGTGTGTCAAATGCCTTGCTAAAGTTTAGGTAGGCCACGTCCACAGCCCTTCCCAGGTCTATTACTTTGGTCACCCAGTCAAAGAAATCAATTAGATTTGTCTAACATGACCTTCCTGCTGTGAATCCATGCTGCCTTGGGTCCTGTGCCCCACTGGCCTCCAGATACTCAACAATTCTTTCCTTCAGAAGTGATTCCATAATTTTCCCTACTACTGAAGTCAAACTGACAGGTCTATAGTTTCCTGCCTCTGTCTTGCGCCCACTTTTGTGAAGGGGACTCACATCCGCCCTCCTGCAGTCCTCAGGTACTACACTATCCTCCCAAGATTTATTAAAAAGGATAGTCAGTGGTGTTACTAGTTCTTCCCTTAGTTCTTTTAGAATTCTGGGGTGAATCTCATCAGGCCTCATTGCTTTATCCACCTTCAGTTTTAATAGTTCTTTCAGAACCCTTCCTTCTGTGAAAGGACTAATATCAACCCCCCTATCCAGAGTGCTTCTATTGACCGGATTAGGTATCTCCCCCTGCTTTTCCATTGTGAATACTGAGCAGAAGTATTCATTCAATATCCCTGCTTTTACACTGTCGCTTTCTGCCCAACTGCCTTCCTCTTTATTCAGCCTCAGTATCCCTGCCTTAGTCTTTCTTTGCTCCCTAATGTACCTATAAAAGGTTTTATCCCCCTTCTTAACCGAGTTGGCTATCTTTTCCGCAGTTTGGGCCTTTGCTATTCTGACTGCTTTCCCCACTTCCTTCTGCTTTAACTGGTACAGTTATCTGTCCTGCTCCTTCTGTGTTTCCTTATACTTCCTGAATGCTATCTTTTTCTCCCTAACCTTCCCCGCCACTTTGTTTGAGAACCATAGTGTTTTTTTTCTTTCATTTTGATTTGTTTATTTGCTTCACACAAAGGTTTGTTGCCTCTGTGATGGTGGTTTTGATGTTTCCCCATTGTTGCTTCACCCCTCCTTCTTGCCTGTTTGCTAGTGCTTTTCTGAGGCACTCTCCCATTTTCACAAAATTAGCCCTCCTGAAGTCCAGTACCTTTACTTTTGTATGGCTTGACTCTACAGCTAAGTTTATCGTGAACGTACTGTTTGGTGGTAAGCTTGTTCTCAGATGGCTACCCACTTCAAGTTCATAGATCTATCGACCCAGCCTGCCGGTGAGCCAGAGTTACCGCTCACGGTGCCAGCGACCCAGGTTTGGGAACGGACTCGGGCAGTTGGCGGGCCGGCCGGGGGGAGGAGGATCGAGCGCCCAGAGGCTGCTCTCCTCATTCAGGTGGGGTGGGATGCGGGTCCCGCTGCGATACCACCACCTGGGTGACCACGGGTGGAGGTGCAATGAGGACCGCATGAAGCAGGGAGGGGGGACGTCTGCCGGGACCAGGAGCATTAGCACGTACGTCGCTCCTAGGCTCTCCTTGCGTGCAGATGCCCTATGGGGATGGGCGAAAAAGGAAAATACCCTCCGGTGCTCCCTGTAGATGGAGCTTCAGGCCCCAATCCCAGGGCCCCTGTCAGCATGGGTGATGGATCCCCTACGAAATCACAGTCGCTCGGGGTGGTGGAAAGGGGGGCCCCACCTCGTACCTGCCTGGGGGTCAAACCAAGGCAGCGTGGGGGTATGACTGCACCCGATGCCAGCAGACGAGCAGGGACGTATAAGGCCAGTGAAGACTCCTGAAGGTGAGGAGGTACCGGGGTGAGAAGGGGTGTAAAAATAAAATATAAAAAAAAAAAAAAAAGATTGTAGATCCTCTCTCCGTCCCCATTTGAGGTCACAAGGTCTAAGATTGCTCCCTCCCGAGTGGGTTCCAAAACTAGCTGTCTGAGGCATGCCCCCTGTAGGGCATCGAGAATGGCCCTGCTCTTGGATGTGGCTGCAGCAAAGGTGCTCCAGTTAACATCTGCCATCCTAAGGTTGCCTTCTATCATTTCCTTGTCCATTTCCTCCCCCTGAGACGGGGGTCTGTATACAACCCCTGTGCGAATTGTGATGCCATTTCCAGTCTCCAGGGTGACCCACAGTGCCTCCTCTCCTCCCTGTTTACCCTTTAGTTCTGTTGCTTTGATCCCTTCCCTTACGTAGAGAGCTACTCCTCCTCCTCTTCTTCCCTCCCTGTCCTTCCTATAGATTGTGTACCCTGGTATGTTGACATCCCAGTCATGGTTCTCTGTGTACCATGTTTCTGTGACTGCCAAGATATCCAGGCATCCCTCTTCCATCAAGGCCACCATTTTGGGGAGCTTTTTACCTAGACTACGGGCATTGGTACTCATTACCCTCCATTACTTTATGGCTTTATTTCTTTTCCCATCCCTGTCCTTACTGCCTTTCTTTTTCTCCATTTACCCCTGCCCTTCTCCCTATCGACCAGGGGTGTCAGCAAGCATACACACTGTACTCAACAGAGTACAGTAAAAAAAAAATCAGGCTGGGGCAACCAATCAGGCAGGGGCAACAAAAAGAGGAAAGCAAAGACATTGTGAGTCACACTGTATCTGTGTCACCCTGAGCCCTTCTGCCTTTGTTGTTCACTATGGGGCACTGATGCCACCAGCCAAATGCACAAATAAGAACAACTTACCAGGCAGGCAGAAAAACAAAGGAAAGAGGATTACAGGAAGAAACTGATTGCCATGTCTAAGTTCAAGTAAAGGGGGCGTCCTATCGGAGTAACGTGGCAGCGCATATTCTGGTTTATGTTTACATAATGGGGGGCAACAGTGCATCGGTTTTGAGTACAAGTTTAAAATTCCTGGCTACACCCCTGCTATCGATTGCTCTATCTTGGTGTTTATCTCACTGACTACCCTGATTTTTTTTTGGGGGGGGCTAGGATTTCCCTTCTCCTTTTCAGTGCCTCCCCTCTGGGCTAGTTTAAATGCTTGCCAATGAAGCATTTAAACCTATCACCTAGGATCCTGGTTCCCCTCCTGGATAGATCGACAAGATGAAAGAGTCTAACATGTCTCAATCTAAGAAAAATAGCAGGACAAGAGGACACAGCATGAGATTAGAGGGAGGCCAATTAACGGGTAATGTGAGGAAAATCTTCTTCACAGAAAGGGTGGTGGATGCATGGAATGGTCTAACTCAGGAAGTGGTGGATATGAATACAGTGCAGGGCTTCAAACAGGCATGGGATAGGCATAAGGGAGCAATACAGATGAGTATGACTAGATAGGCCATTGACAGAGTACAGGCCTATTGCACATTGATAAGGTAGAAAAAATGAGCAGACTGGATGGGCCTTGTGGTTCTTATCTGCTGTCAACTTCTATGTTTCTATGTTTGAATTCCTGGTCCCATCATTTTGTCATGGTTTTGTCACCTGCTTGCTCTGCCTTCTGTTATTGCACTTTGTAATTTTGTATTTGTGCATTGTTGGCATTGTAACTGTTTTATTTGATTTGATGTCACTTTGTCTTTCTGTACTCCCTTTCCCTTTCCCCCAGGTTGCACCCAGACTTGGCTCAATGTGCCTTTCCCAGTTACCAATTTATAAATAAAAATTAAATAATGTGGGACTTGGAAAGTATTGCTGCCATTCTAGTCTTATGATAAGAGCTCCGGCTTGGGAACTGGGAAATCACAGGCTCAAAGCCCACCAGAGCCAACTACATGGTTTACCCATGCCGGAGCGACAATCGGCATGGAGACATCCCCGACAGCGACAGCCGCAGTGCTGACTGTCGGCATTGCAGTGTCGGGGATGCCTCCATGCATCCATTGGGGGGCTGCGCCCCCCGAACACCCCGGTCTCTAGGATTATAACTCCGAGTCGGAGTTGGAGCGAGGTGGGGGGCAAACACCCACGAGGCAGTCCCGATCACCAAACAGATCACCACAGCAACAGGCAGAGTTTGTCAGATTCCTGTCACTGTGGTGGTCTTCGCGATCTGGGAGTCACTGCGTCAACAGTATACCAACTACAGACTGTGTGAGCTTGAGCAAGTCATTTAACCTCTCGATTCTCCAGTCCACCTAGCTGCAGAAATGAGTAGAAAGCAGGACTCCACTGGAAACAAGCTGGGTTATGCTGGGGAAATAAATTGCATAGAAACATAGAAATTGTTGGCAGATAAGGACCGCCAGGACCTTCCAGTCTACCCATAGGCACTATACATTTAATGTGGCCACTGATCCTATGTGATCAATGGCTTTTCAGCACTTTCTCCCCTCTCAAGGTTCCCTTGTGCCTGCCCCAGGCATGCTTAAATCCCTCCACTGTGCTTGCCCCCTCTACTTCCTGTGTCAGACTGTTCCAAGCATCAGCTACCCTTTCTGTATAGAAAAACATCCTCACATTACTTCTTAATCTACCCCCTCCAGTTTCATATTGTGCCCCTTTGTTCTAGTACTTTTTCTACATTGGAAAAGGTCCCTCACCTGCACCTTGTTTATGCCCTGAAGGTACTTGAACATTTCAATCATGTGAACATATGAAACTGCCAGCAGAAAAAGGCCATTTGGTCTATTGAGTCTGCTCGATTTTGTAGCTAGCACCCCTACTCTGCAGCTGCCCCTCTCACCCTACCCCCCACAACCTTCCCTTTTGCCCTGTCCTAGTCCCTCTTGAGGCATCCTGCTATTTTTAAAGGGCCACCACCTCTGCCAGTAGTGCACTCCACTCTGCTACCACCCTTTTGGTAAAGAAATGCCTCCTCATTACCCTTCTAAACCTTCCACCGTCCAATCTCATGTCATGACCCCGAGTGTCTCTCCCCACCCTCCCCTTGAACAGTCCCACTGTGCCTGTGCTGTTTATTCCTCTCATGCACTTAAAGGTCTCAGTCATATCCCCCTGTCCCTCCTCTCCTCCAGAGAGTACATGTTCCACTCTCTCAGTCTAACCTCATCCGGTAACTCCCCCAGACCCATGATCATCTTTGTTGCTCTGCGTTGCACCCCTTCCAGCAATCTTATGTCCCTCTTTAGGTAAGGGCTTCAAAACTGAATGCAGTACTTCAGGTGGGGTCTGACCAGCAATCTGTATAATGGCAGAATCACCTCCCTCCTCCTAGAGGTTATACCCCTTACAATACAACCCAGCATCTTGCTGGCCACTGCTGCTGCTTTCCTACACTGTGCTGAGTAGTTCATTGCTCCCATAATGAGCACCACCATATCTTTCTCCTCCTCAGTCACAGCTTGCTGCACCCCCCCCCCCCGAGATGGTAGCTCTTCTTTGGATTCTTTGCCCCAAAATGTAGCACCTTGCATTTTTAGCATTGAATCCAAGTTGCCAGGTGTCAGACCATGTCTCCAGTGTTGTTAGATCTTCCTGCAATCCCTGCCACCTCCCTTGGTCATCCATCACTACTCCCATCTTGATGTTGTCTGCAGATAGACTGATCTTGCTATTTACACCCACTGAGATGTCTGCAATAAACACCCCAAATAACACTGACCCCTGTGGGACCCCGCTCATCACTGCCCTTTGGGATGATAATTCACCTCTCACCACCACCCTCTGCTGCCATCCCTATAGCCAGTTCTCCACCCATCCCACCAATTTTGCCCCTGCCCCGTACCCCTTAGCTTACATGCTAGTCTCCCATGTGGCACTGAGTCGAATGCCTTACTGAAGTCCTGGTACAGGACATCCACCGCATGCCCTTTGTCCATTTTCTTAGTCACCCAGTCATAGTAGTCCACTAGGTTGGTCTGGCAGGATCTGCCCTTGACAAAGCCATGCTGCTGACTGTCCTGCACCCCACTGACCTCCAGCAGGGTCACCGGCCTCTCCTTCAGGATTGTTTCCATCGGTTTCCCCATTATGGATGTGAGACTCACTAGTCTATAGTTCCCTGGTTCATCTTTGGAACCACTCTTCTGGAGTGAAACCACATGAGCCATCCTCCAGGCCTGAGGTACACACCCTGAGTCCAGAGAGGCATTAAACAGGTCTGCCAATGAGCCTGCCAGGACCACTGCCAACTCCTTCAGTACCCTGGGGTGTATGCCATCTGGTTCCAGTGCCTTGTCCACCCTCAGTGCCTTTAACCCCTCAAGCACTCTTCCTTTTGGGATTTCCCCATCCATCACCCCCTCTGATCGTATCCTCCTCCCAACCTTAGTTATTTCCCCCGCTTTCTCTTTAGTAAAAACTGAGCAGAAGTAGTCGTTAAGTGCGTCTGCCTTTTCATCCCCTTTTTCACCCATTCCCCCTCCTTCTTAATCCTTACTGTTCGGTCCTTACAACCCCTTTTCTCCCTGATGTACCTGAAGAAGTCTTTTTCCCCCTCTTTAATTCCCTTTGCCAGACTGAGCTCCCTTGATGCCTTTGCTGCCCTTACTTCCCTGGTCACTTCCTTTGCTTCTTTCAGGTACTCCTCCCTGTCCTCCCCGTTCTCCTGTATCTCCTATAGGTGACTCTTTTCCTCCTCAACTTGTCTATGACACCCTTGCTCTTCCAGCTAGGTTTCTTCACCCTAGCCTTTTTACTTTGGGCCTTGCTGCAGAAATTTGTTGTCTCCACTATCCCTAGCTTAATGAGTTCCCACCTCTGATTCGTGTCTATATTAGGCTGAATTCTGTCCAGGAACCCTTACACAACTTCACCCATCTTTTTGAAGTTAGCTTTTCTAAAGTCTAGCACCCTTGTGCCAGATGCCCCCCTCCCTGCCCAGCTGCAACTGGAACCATACTGTACGGTGGTCACTCCCTGCCAGTGGTTTCTCCACCCTCAGAACCTTCACCCACTCTCTGTTAGACAGTATGAGGTCAAGAGTATTCCCTTCCCTAGTTGGTTCGCTGACCAACTGCATCAGGAAGTTATCCTTGAAGGCGTCTAGCATTAGCTGTTCCCTTCTACACTTGGTGGCAGGTGTCCCCCACTCCACTCCTGGCAGGTTGAAGTCACCTACTATCACCACCCCACGCTTCTCATAGTTCCTCCAGATCTGTTCCCCTAATACCCTGTCTGTCTTTTCCGATTGGGAGGGCGGCCTATATACCACCCCCAGCCGTAGTGTCCAATTTTTTGGATCCTGGATTTGCATCCATACAGCCTCTGTATCTCCCTCCTCCCCCTCTTCACTAACACACTTTAGCCCCTCCCTCATGTAGAGCACTACCTCCCCTTTCCCCTTAACCCTATCCTTGTGGAATAGTTTGTAACCTGGCACTGCCAGGTCCCAGTCATGGTTTTGGGTGGCCCATGTCTTGGTGATGGCCGCCATGTCCACCCCTCCTTCCGCCATGAGAGCCTGTAGTTCTGCATTTTTAATCCCCAGACTTCTAGCATTTAAAGACACCACCCTCCATCCCCTTTTTTTCTCCCCTCCTCCTTCCTCCTCTCCCTTTATGGACCCCACTCTCTCCTCTGCTCCAGTGAGTACATATTAAGGTCTCTTAGTCTCTCATCATATGTTTTGTGGTGCAAGCCCTGCACCATCTTTGTCACCCCCTCCTCTGGATAGTCTCCACCTTGCTTATGTCTGTGTGGCCTCCAGAACTGCATGCAGTAGTCCAGGTAAGGCCTTACCAATGTTCTGTACAATGGTATCATCATCTCCTGTCTCCTGCTAGTGATACCCCTGCCTATGCACCCCAGCATGCCACTGGCCCTCCCCACCACCTTTGTACACTGCTTTGATTCCTTAAGGTCATCAGAGATGATAGCCCCTAGTTCCTCCTGGATGACAGTCAGCTCCCCCCCCAGCCTGTAGCTCTCCCTAGGGTTCCCTCTACCCAGGTGCATTATTTTACACTTTTTTTGTATTGAACCTCTGTTGCCACATCTCCGACCATCTTTCAAGCTTCTCCAGGTCCATGTTCATTTTCTGCACCCCTTCTAGAGTATCTACCCTGTTGCAGAGCTTGGTGTCATCTGCAAACAAGCAGACCTTTCCCTCCAGCCCCTCTGCAATGTCACTAATGAAGGCATTGAACAGGACTGGTCCCAGTACTGATCCCTGCGGTACCCCGCTGGTCACCCCCCTCTCCCCAGATTAAACCCCATTTACCACCACCCTTTGTCTCCTGTCTGTTAGCCAGTTCCTAACTCAGTTCACCACCTTGTCTCCCATGCCCAGACTACCCATCTTGTTAACCAGCCTTCTGTGTGGGACGGTGTCGAAGGCTTTGCTGAAATCTAGGTAGGTGATGTCTACTGCCCCTCCTTGATTTACTTCCTTAGTCACCCAATCATAAAAATCTATCAGATTCGTTTGATATGACGTTCCTGCAGTGAAGCCATGTTGCTTCATATCCTGCGCACCCCTACATTGGACTCAAAGACATTTTTGACCACCCCCAAAAAAATTAATTGGTTCCTTGCCACCTGAAGCACATAGAAATGTCTCGCAATGGAGGGAGTTGGGGGGGGGGAGTTGAGGGGCATCCTCATCCAGAAAAAAACAAACAATTTTTCATGGAAAATTGTGCATTTAGAACGCTTTTTAATGTCTGAGGTCTAATCTGGCAGTTGATGACTGGCAAGAGGTTGCAGACTTGGAGGGAAAAATATGGCCAAACTACAGCCTGGTGGTAAATGGTAATCCTGTTTTAAAAGAAAGACACCATCTGTTTCTATCTTCACTGGAGCAAAACTGAGAGACATAATAATTACAATAATAGCAACATAGTGCCATCTAGTGGCAGAGCTAAAGAAGGACAGCTGTATTTGTTCACTACTACCTTAAGGTTTATGCAAAATTGGAAAGGAAGGGAATTTAACGTAAAAGCACCTTTCACACAAACATTAAGGAGGAATGGGAACCTAGAGATTCAGATTTGAATCACAAACTGCCACTTACTCACTTTGTGACCTTGAGCAGTCACTTGAACTCTGTGTGCTTTGATGTTGTGACACTCTCTTAGCTGCTCTTTGATGCTTCCTGAACACGGACAATGACCACAATATTCTCTCCCTTCTCTCTTAGACAGTAAAGTATTTGGAGATAGTTCATATGAAAGGCATTTTATAAAACTAAATTCCTTTCCTTTCCAGTCGTGACACATAAATGCAGAGCTGGGGAGGAGCAGGTGTTGCTCTCCCAGAAGTCTCTGCACATACCTGGTGGAAGTGTAAGGTCCTACCAGCTAAAATGCAAAAGTGTGGAATTCCTTTGACATTCCAAACCTGAATATAGATTTTCTGCAAATATATGTCAGATTCACTGGAAAGCAAAAGGAGCTTAGAAACCTTGTGGAACTCCTTGTTTCTAAAAATTCCATGATATTTTGGGAGTGTAAAAGAATGTTCTCTTAGCCAGCCTGCCAGCGCATTGGTAGTACTACTGCTTTCAGCGCTGACAACCCGAGTTTGGAAATGAGCACAAGAAATCAGAGGGTCAGCTGCATGTGAGAATCAAGCACCCTGGGAAATACACTTGTCCAGGAAGGGAGTGGCACATTGCTGAGAGCAACACTGTTCCCTAGTGAAGGCTGGAGGGGGGCAAGTGCATCAAGCAGCAGATGAGTGACAAGCATCCAAAGCAACTCCTGTGTGCCACAAGGGGTGGGGGTGGGGGACCAGAAAACAGGGGACAAAACATCCTGGCTGTTAGAATGATTGTCGCCCCTCATATGCCTCACACCCAGCAACTTGGGCACAGTCGTTTGATCTTTGACTCAGTGAGCTGAGTGCAGTCTCTGCTACCCCGCCATGGGGTGTAAGCCACAGTAACAAGGTCCAGTAAGTCCCAAGGGAAGCTGGAGTGATGGTGCTGGGGTTGGGGGGTGGGGGGCATTGTGAAGGGAACCATGCCAGGAGGGAGAAAAAGGATCAACTGGGAAAAAAAAAACAGGGTAGATACTCTAGAAGGGGTGCAGAAAATGAACATGGACCTGGAGAAGCTTGAAAGATGGTCGGAGATGTGGCAACAGAGGTTCAATACAAAAAAAGTGCAAAATAATGTTTTGTGGTTTATTTCAAAGGTTTTACCAGGAAAGGCATACTGAGCTGGTAACAGGTCATTTCCAGATGTCTCTCCTGGGAGGAAGGGGGTTGGAAAGAACAATACAAGATATGCATGAGAAAATAACATCCTGTAAAGTGCAATAGTAATAGAAATACAATGCAATATGAATCAGTTACAATAAAAATGAAAGTAAAATACGTTACTGTTGTCTAGACACAATGTGCAGGCAGATAGCAAGGGTAACACAAACCATAGATGTAAAATACAGAGAATACGGGATGAGCAGCTGTGCACAACCAGTCTGTGCTGCCACACAGGAGTTCTGATTCCCTGTGGCCTGGACAGCAAAACTCGAGAGGTCCCAGGGAATCAGAACCCAAAGGTGGTAGCAGAGGCTGATTCTGCAAAGAGTTGCACAGTCAGCATTTTTTACAGTGCATAGTGTCCCAAAGAATCAAGAATTCTTCTGGCGCATGCCCGGTACTTTGGAAAAAACCTCTGCCACCATTGTGACAGTTTACTTGCTCTTTCTGCTATTTGGTATGTGTGTGTGTGTGTGTGTGTGTGTGTGTAGCATACCTCTCAACTGTCCCACATTACGAGGAACAGTTCCTCATTTTACTTCGCAAAACCTCCCTGTTCCACATTGCGAGGACTTGTCCCACATTTAATCTTAACATTTTAAAACAAAAATCTATAGTAAATGATGCCGAAAATATATTATTGAATTAATAACAGACTTTCTGAACATAACGACAAACATTTTAACAGTGTTCTGAGCTTCTTAGGTAAAGATGTGCTTAAGTGTTCCACATTTTACCCATTTGTTTCACATTTTGATAGGCAATGTTCCACATCTGGGGGAAAAATTTGAGTGGTATGGTGTGTGGCGGTTTTCTGTTCAGAGTAACAGGTGGTTCATGCAATTATGAAAAACAGCTGGAAACTTGTGCCACAGATGGGTACAATCACGTTCTATGACCTTTGAACTGGTGAACAACTAGGTTTCAGCTGACATGGATTTCCATGCAGAACAAAGCCTCCCTATACACTATAATGCAATTAGGTGAACAATGCATTAAGGTGCATATGAAATACAGTACTGGGAGCTCACGTCAGAGAAGGATAGATTACTACCACTCAGGCTATGAAGGTGCAAGAGTTATCAGTGCCTGTGCAGTAACGTAGGTACCTGAGTAGAACTTTACCAGATAAGAAAATCTGATAAGGTTCAGTATAAGTCACACAGACCTGGTACCTAGGGTGGGTAGGAAGTTGCTTACAGCAGGGTTGGGGTGTGTGTGTGTGGGGTGGAGGTGTCAACAAAACATGGAGAGGTGAAAACAGGGGTCAGGTACAGTTGCAGGAAGAGGTTGAGAAGTCACAGAAAAGGGTACTGAGGGGGATGGAGGACAAGGCTGAGTGGATAGAGAATGGAAGAGAGTTCCAGAGCTTAGGAAAATGATATGAGAAGGCAGCTTGGCCCACAAAGATTTTCCTGGAAGGGAGGGAGAGGGAATGGGAAGCAGTGTTCTGGAGGGGGTAGGAGGAAGGAGGGAGGACAGAGGGTGGAAAGGTAGGATGGGAGATAGCCAAACCAGAATTTGGAGGTAAAAGAGACACAGTGGTTGAGGTGTCTAGAATCAAGGGAGTGAGATGTAGGAGTAAAGAGAGCAGTGATATGTGTGAGCAGGGCAGTCCAAGGCCAAACAGCAGAATGAGTGAAAAAAGGGGTCCTTTCTGGCAAGGGTGGACTTGGGAGCTGTGCTGTAGACAGTATCACCATAATCAAAGATTTGAAGTATCATTTTCTTGATAAGCTCTCAGCAGGAAGAGGGTGCAGTACTGACTTTGTTTCTATAGAGTGCACCCAGAGTGGGGCAACATTTGAGGTGGATGGTTTCAGTGTGCACTGAGAAGTTGAAGTGGTGATCCAACCAGTCCCCAGAGTACTTAAAGATGGTAACATCCTCAATCACAGTACCATCATGTGTGTGTGTGAAAGGAGGGGAGGGAGGGAGAGGGGAGACACCATGTTGAGCCTCTGCCAGGAGTCAGAAGTCATGGACACCATTTTCTTGGCTTTGAGGGACAGTAGTTTGGAATGAACCAGTGATGAGCATTGTTGAAATCCTGTTGGAGATGGACAGCAAGGTCAGCAGCAGAGGAGCCAGAGGCAAACAGCATGGTATCAGCAGCATACATGTGGATGGATGCAGAGGAACAGGCTGAAGGTCATTTAAGAATGTGGAGTATAGTATAGGGCCCAGGAGAGAACCTTAGGGAATGCCTGAGCAAATAAGGTGTGTGTGGGGGGGCTCAGCTTGGCACCTGCCCTCAGGGTAGGAAACAGAACCAGCCAACTGAGGAGGAAGAAAACCCTTGCTGCCTGAAGCTAGTCCTGGAGAATGGCAGCCTGCCAAAAAAGGTGATGGGGGGAAGATAGTGGGGAGCTTCAAACATGTGTGGAATTGGCACATGGGTATAATAAGCAGAGGCAAGGGAGGGGGGAGGGACACCAATGACCAGATAGAGTTCAGGGTATAGTTATAGGCAAGGAAAATAGGGCACAATAGATGGGTCTCCTGGTCCTTTTCTGTCAACAAATTCTATGTTTCTATGAGAAGGGTGTGAGACCAGTCAAGTTGACAAAGATGGAGGAAATGAACTGGCCCTGGTCCATACCAAACAGGATGGAGTCTGGGGGCCAGAGGAGGGAGATGGATGTGGAGTGGGATTTCCTGAAGCCAAACTGGAAAGTAGTGAAAAAGGAGAAGTTGAGGAAGTGGAGAGTTAAGGAAGGACAATGTGTTCCTGGAGCTTGGCCAGGGTAGGGAGGAGAGAAATAGGATGATAGTTTGCAGGACAGGAAGGATCACCATCCTTAGGGAAGATTATGACAGTGGCCCATTTCCAGGCATGTGGGATAGAGGAGGCAGAGGAAAAGCAGAGTTTAAGGAGGAGGGTGACAGGGAAGGCTTTGGCTGGTGCAGAGAGATGTGAAATGTATGGGGTAGAGGCAGAGGAGAAGTAGAGGTTAAGGAGGAGGGTGGTAGGGATGGCGATGGCTTGTGCAGACAGATGCAAAAGCTTGGGTTCATGGTCATCAGTGCTCATACCTCTGTGAGGCTGGCCAGAAGGGCCTTAAGAGATACAGAGGGAATGGCTGGAGAGAAGGAGAAGGAGTGCAAAGGAAGAGGGGTAGAATGAGGGGAAGAGAGAAAGAGAAAGAGGAGAGGAAGGGGGATGGAGAGAAAGGACACTGGTGATGACAAATGAACTGAAGGAAGAATAATGGCAGCAGGGTCAGTGATGTGGGAGTTGTCAACCTTGAGGATTGGGGATGCTGGGTTAGGATGGGAGAAGAGAGAGTGATTACCTTTCCCACACTTGGAGGGGGTGAGAAAAGTTGTTGTGGAGCATGGATGCAAAGTATTCAGATTTCAGAATCCTGGTGGCTTTGGTGCAAGCATTGTGATGGGTCCGGTAATTTAACAGGCAGCTGTGGAGCAAGTGATCTTATAGGACCGCCAGAGCCTCTAGAGTGAGCAGTATCCCCATAGCATGCAAAAAAGCACTAGTAGACAACAGAGAGTTGGCCTGAGACCACAAAGACAGCTGAGACAAACGCAGGAATGGCACAAAGCATTGTGTTTTCTCACCAGACCTACATGGTTCAAATACAGTGGTAACCAACAGTGTTGCTTAGATAGTGGTTTTGTGGATCCTACCACTATCTGTCAGATAGTGCTGGTATCCTACCTTTGATCCTACCAGAAATCCCACCAAAGACGGATGTAGGATCCAGGGTCAGATAGCGATGGGTCCTAGTTAGGATCCAGGGAACATAGGTTAGATAGTTAGGATCCTGGGTCAGATAGTGATGGAAGAGGGGTGCCTGGATATTGTGGCAGTCACAGAAACATGGTACACAGAGAACCATGACTAGGATGTCAACATACCAGGGGACACAATCTACAGAAGGGACAGGGAGGGAAGAAGAGGAGGAGGAGGAGGAGTAGCTCTCTATGTAAGCGAAGGGATAAAAGCAACAGAACTAAAGGGTAAACAGGGAGGAGAGGAGGCACTGTGGGTCACCCTGGAGAGTGGAAATGGCTCCACAATCTGCACAGGGGTTGTAGACAGACCCCCGTCTCAGGGGGAAGAAATGGACAAGGAAATGATAGAAGGCATCCTTGGGATGGCAAAGAAAGGGGAGATATTGCTGATGGGTGACCTGAATATGCCAGATGTTGACTGGAGCACCTTTGCTGCAGCCACATCCAAGAGCAGGGCCATTCTCAATGCCCTACTGGGGGCATGCATCAGACAGCTAGTTTTGGAACCCACTTGGGAGAGAGCAGTCTTAGACCCAGTACTCTCAAATGGGGATGGAGAGAGGATCTCTGATCTTGAAGTGGGTAGCCATCTGGGAACAAGCGACCACCAAACAGTGTGGTTCATGAAAAATTTAGCTGTAGAGTCAAGCCACACAAAAGTGAAGGTACAGGACTTCAGAAGGGCTGATTTTGTCAAAATGGGAGAGTGCCTCAGAAAAGCACTAGCAAACAGGCAAGAAGGTGGGGTGGAGCAACAATGGGAAAACATCAAAACCGCCATCACAAAGGCAACAAGTCTGTGTGTGAAGTAAATAGACAAATCAAAATGAAAGAAAAAAACACTGTGGTTCTCAAAAGAAGTGGCGGGGAAGGTAAGGGAAAAAAGATAGGATTCAGGAAGTATAAGGAAACACAGAAGGAGCAGGACAGAGAACTGTACCAGTTAAAACAGAAGGAAGCTGTTAAGGCAGTCAGAATAGCAAAGGCCCAAACCAAGGAAAAGATAGCCAACTTGGTTAAGAAGGGGGATAAAACCTTTTATAGGTACATTAGGGAGCAAAGAAAGACTAAGGCAGGGATACTGAGGCTGATTAAAGAGGAAGGTGGTTGGGCAGAGAGCGACAGTGAAAAAGCAGGGATACTGAACGAATACTTCTGCTCAGTATTCACAATGGAAAAGCAGGGGGAAATACCTAATCTGGTCAATAGAAACATTCTGGATAGGGGGGTTGATATTAGTCCTTTCGCAGAAGAAAGGGTTCTGAAAGAACTCTTAAAACTGAAGGTGGATAAAGCAATGGAGCCTGATGGGATTCACCCCAGAATTTTAAAAGAACTAAGGGAAGAACTAGTAACACCACTGACTACCTTTTTAATAAATCGTGGTAGGATGGGGTGGTACCTGAGGACTGGAGGAGGGTGGATGTGATTCCCCTTCACAAAAGTGGGAGCAAGACAGAGGCAGGAAACTACAGACCTGTCAGTGTGACCTCAGTGGTAGGGAAAATGATGGAATCACTTCTGAAGGAAAGAATTGTTGAGTACCAAAGGCCAGTGCAGCACAGGATCCTAGGCAGCATGGATTCTCAGCGGGAAGGTCATATCAGACAAATCTAATTGATTTCTTTGACTGGGTGACCAAAGCAGTGGACCAGGGAGGGGCTGTGGACATGGCCTACCTAGACTTTAGCAAGGCATTTGACACAGTCTCACGCAAAAGACTAATAAACAAATTAGCCAGCCTGGGAGTGGGTCTTAGGGTGGTAGCCTGGGTAAAACACTGGTTGGACAACAGGACACAGTGGGTAATAGTAAATGGAGTCCACAGTGAAGAAAGGAGGGTTACCAGTGGGGTACCGCAGAGTTCAGTACTGGGGCTGGTCCTTTTTAATGTCTTTATAAGTGACAGTGCAGACTAGGGACTGGAAGGGAAAGTATGTCTCTTTGCAGATGACACAAAGATCTGTAACAGGGTTGATACGCAAGGTGGGGTGGAAAGGATGAAAAGGGACTTAGTAAGGTTGGTGGAATGGTCAAATGTATGGCAGCTTAGATTCAATGCAAATAAGTGCAAAGTAACTCACCTGGGAAACAAAAACCCAGGGGAAGAGTACATAATGGGGGGTGAGATACTGTCAGCAACAAAAATGGAAAGGGATCTGTGGGTAGTCAAATCAGATGACCTAAAGGTGGGCCAGCAATGTGAGAAGGCAGTAAGGAGGGCTGATGGGATACTGGGATGCATAGGGAGAGGCATCACCAGTAGAAAACAAGAAGTTGTTGGCCCTCTGTACAGACAGTTGGTAAGACCCATCTGGAGTACTGTGTACAGTTCTGGAGACCCCATCTCCGCAAAGACATAGACAGGGTGGAGGCTGTCCAGAGGAGGGCAACCAAAATGATGCAGGGTCTGCATCAGAAGACATATGAAGAAAGACTAAAGGAACTAAAGATGTATAGCCTCGAGGAAAGGAGGGAGAGTGGGGACATGCTAGAAACTTTCAAATACCTCAAGGGAATCAACAAAGTCCAAGAGGGTAGCATCTTTCAGAAAAAGAGATGTGCAAAAACAAGGATGGCACAATTTGAAGATAGAGGGGGGACGACTCAGAGGTAATGTGAGGAAGTAATTCTTCACAGAGAGGGTTGTGGATACATGGAACAGCCTTCCTGAGGAGGTCGTAGAGTCAAAAACAGTGGTGGAATTCAAGTATGCATGGGACAGACATAAGGCAATTCTAGTGGGGGGTAGGAGGAAGTAGGCTGTTGGTTAACTAGGATCTGCAGCTTATCCATTAGGTAGGGAAATTAGCAGACTAGGTGGGCCAAGCGGTCCTTATCTGCCGTCAAATTCTATGTTTCTATGGATCCTTGGTCAGATCCAGGGATCCTAGATCAGATAGTAAGGATCTGAGCTGGATCTGTTGCTGGGATCCACAGGATCCACAATATTTGTAGGATCCATTCACTGGATCCTAGAGGTTAGGATCCATGGTCAGATTGCACTACTGTCCTACCACAGCAACTATCTGGCCAATTGGGAGGTATCTGTTGGTATCCTAATTTTAAGGATACTATCTGAGCAACACTAGTGACCAACTATGCACAGGGAACAGAATCATTTTAAAAACAGTGAGAACCTAAAACAAATGGTCACTGGTCCACCAGAACCTATTTAAAACAAGCCAAGTAGAAACACCACACTGCAGGCAAAGAAAAACTGCCTGACCAGTTGCCTACAGAAGCAAAACATATGATAACAGTTGATCAATCAAACAAAGCCTGAAAGAGAACACTAGCGGGGGGGGGGGGGCGCAGGAACAACAGACCATGCAATATATGCTGTGGGGGTTGTAGAACATAAGATAAACTACCCCACATAACTATCTTACCAAACTTCACCAAAACCGAAGAAACCCTTCACTTTCCTGAGGCAACAGGCTAAATATTTTATGGCAGACTTGAGACCAAAAAACGCCCTATAATGGCAAGTGGTCCACATTCTAGCACTGCAGGCACTGATAATGACAGTTACTCCTAGCAGGTTAGTCAGTTTGAAACTAAGACATGAAATGGACTTTCATTCATTTAACAGCTTTTAGAGATGGCTCTGAACTGTTCCCTGACGAAGTTCTTTTATGCGAAGTGGTAGGGCAGTTCAGGGGTGTCTCCCACAGCACCTACAAGGTTAAATAGGCAGGCTTTTACAATTTTGTTTTGTACTTAGGCTAATATGGGATGTTACTTACAGCATTTCAAAGCTGTTTAATTAAATCCCATCTCAAATCTCGATTACCAGTGCATGAGCCTTTTTCTAAACTGTGCTCTTTTGTTTCTGCTGGAGTTTAATAGTTCGACCTGGCAGCCCGTAGAAGTAGCAGTTACCTGGTGCTGCTGTATGTGATCCCCATTCTCGTTGGATCGAATAGTTAATTTGGAAACCTCAGATGAACAGGCATACCTTTCTAAATTTAGGGGTGCTCCTTGCAGCCAAGGAGCCCAAACCTGCCTCACAGTCACACAATTCCTAAATCAAAATAAACAATAAAAGTAGAAGCTTGAAATCTTCCAGAGAACTCTGTCTATTCTGCTGTCCCCTAGAGTGGTACAGCAGAAACTGCTGTAATTGCTACCTTCAAAATGTTCCTGTCCCAAGGTAATATGCTGAGGTCACAGCTTTAGGCTGTACCACTATCACAACTAGAGAAACACATTATCCATCTGTATTAAATACCTTCCCCATTGACAATGTGGAGCAATACAGAAAGTGGAATTCTTGGAAGCAAATGGGTTGTAAGACAGGAAGCAACATGGGTTTGTGTCAGGGAGATCTTGCCATACTAACCTGATCAACTTCTTTGATTGGGCCACAAAAATGGTGGACAGGGGCCAAGCATAGATGTGTCGTACCTTGACTCTAGTAAGGCCTCTGGATCTCTTCTGCACAGAAGGCTAATAAAAAAGCTGGGTGACCTGGGGGTAGTTGACAAATTGACCAGCTAGTGAGGGAACTGGCTGGTGGCAGGATGCGAAGGGTGGTTGTCAATAGGGCGCCATTCAGAGCCCAGGGGAGTCACTGGTGGTGTAAGAGAGGACTAGGTTCTTGGACCTTTGCTCTTCAGTATCTTCATGTGTGATATAGAAGAGGGAATCCAGTATAAGGTGTGCCTCTTTGCTGATGACACTAAGATTTGCGGCAGAGCGAGACCTAAAAAAATTGGAAAAAGTGGTCCAGATTATGGCAGCTAAAGTTCAATGCAAATAAGTGCAGCGTGATGCACAGTGGTGAAAAGAAGTCTAAAACAGACTGTTGGATGGGAAGTAAGTATGGAACAGACAGCTAGGGAGAGATACCTGGTGGTCATTGTTAATGACAGCCGCAAGTCCGCTGCTCACTTCGACAACGTGTATTGGAAGGCAAACAGGATTCTGGGATGTATAGGAAGGGGATTTGGTAGTAGGAGAAAGGATAATACTGCCGCTGTACATGTCCCTGGTAAGGCTGCGCCTTGAGTACTGCTATCTCTTTTCAAAGACCAGGTGCTTCTACACAAAATAGACCAGACAACTTGTTGTGCAAAATTGCATTTATTTCACCCTGAGGAAGGACCTGGGCAGTCCATAGCTCTGTGGAGCTAGTGAGACCTCCATCAACTTGTATCGTTGTTGTTGTTTGGAGCCAGTAAATGTAATTTTACACAAGTAAGCTGTCTGGTCTGTTTTGTGCAAGAGCACCTGATCCGTGAAAAGTGATAGCACTGCAGTATAGTTTGAGATGTGGCTACCCTAACCAACGCACGCTGCTTTGTGTGTGAGTGCATTAGTGCCCGTATGTAAAGTGCACCTGGAGTACTGCATGCAGTTCTGAAGGGCCCACCTCAAGAAGGACAGAGACCATATATAGACACTACAGAGGAGGGCCACGAAGATAATTCAGGGGCAGCAGGGGAGGTCATATGAGGAAAGTTTGGCAGAACTTAACAGATATACACCGGATGCAAGCAAGCCATGATGGTTTTGATTGCTTTATAGTCTCCTAGCACCTTTCTTGTGATGTTGTTAAATGGTCATTGCAATGTAATGTTATCCATTTTGTCATCTTGTTTGATGTTTGTATACTAGTTCCATTATTCCCTGTTTTGACATTTGCTGCCATACTTACTGTGTATCACAAGCCCCTCTCCCTTAGGATGCATCTGGAAACAAGCATTTCTGCTCAGTATGCCATTCTTAGTGAAACTTTTAATTAATTAATTAATTAGTGAAATAAATAAATATGATTGAGAGATACAAGTTCTTGTGAGGAATCAACAGGTTGGACTGTGAAGATGTATTCATGGAGAATGAAGGCATGTGAGCATATGACAAAGCCAGCAGAATAAGGCCACTGGGTCTATCTAGCCTGCTCGAGGGCACAGTGACTAGAGGACATGGCTGGAGAATGGTATATGTGTGTGTGTGTGGGAGGGGGGAGGGCAGTTCAGGAGGGACATCAGTAAGTTCTTCACAGAGCATATGGTGGATGAATGGAATAGACTACCCAGAGATGTGGTTGAAGCCAAGACTGTGATGGGGTTTAAACTTAGGTGGGACAAATACAAGGAAATAGTGGGACCCAAAGGCAAAAGAGGGGAAGGGTTACCTGGGGACGGAAGTGTGACAATCAACTACTAGGGCTGTTGGATTTTAAAATCCAGCCTGACTTTAGGCTGGGTGTGGCATTAGGCAGGAAAATGGGCAGTCTGGATGAATCTCTGGCTCTTTTTCAGCCAACACAATCTATGTTTCTATGCATTAGGTTTTACATTTTTTTTTCATTTTTGCAGTGTATGAATAAGCATAGTTGCACTAGATTTAGCCTAAGGTGGTTTACCAGGTTGTTTACTGGACAAAATGAAACACCAAAGTTAAAACTAAATTTGAAGTCTTTAACTCTGTTCTGTACTATTCTAACCAAAATGTGGAGTAGAAATCAGGGAAAAGGACAGTCATGCTGCTTGTAATGTGTTATGAATGGACCCACCAGTGGATACAGCAGAGGGCCCAAGCACACCATTCTGCCACTAACCAAAATTCTTTGTTGGTCCCAAGAGTAGCTGTATACACCGGGCTGAATCGCCAACCACAATCCAGGGAAATGGCCAGCCTCTGGTCATAGTAGCGGGAACCTTAACTTTTAATTTTTCTTTTCATTTTATTACCAGGAATAGCTGAAATGGGAATGTCGGACATGCAGGAGTATATGGATATGCTGAACCCAGAGACAGGAACCAGTCGGCATCAAAAGGGGGACCGTTCCCCTCCACCCCCACCCAGCTTTCCTCCACCTCCTCCTCCCTCAGATCTGAGCTCTGCCCTGCCACTTCCCCCTGGATATCCAGCTCCAAGCCCCCCAGAACCCCAGCACACAGCAGATATCTACCTGCAGGCTAAGAGCAACCTTCGCATGTTGAAACAGAAGAGTTGAAAAAGAGGTAATTTCCATGCATGGTGCTGGACTGTTTTCCAGTTTTACTGAAAAAGGAAACAACTGAGGATGGTGCCGGGGGGGATCTGGTAGTGAAGAAATAGAGATGGGTGGAATGTAAAAATTTAGCTGCCATGGAGTGCTGCAGAACATTTGTATTACACGGAATGAAAACTTATGGTCCAGTCTGCAACTCTGCTGCTTTCAAGGGCAGAAATCCATATTTCATGGAATGCCTCGGGTATGTGAAAGGCACAAAAAAAGTTCTCAGAAATTCCGTAATGTGAAATTGATATTCAGCTTGTATTCCTCTGGTACAGTCTTTAACTGTGTACACCTCTTCATATAGAATATTATATGGGGGGTATGCATAATAAGGTATTTTTTTAGCTGTTTCTGCCCCTTGTTGTCACCACAGTCCCATTCCTATTCTTTGGCAACCACCCAGCCCCACTGCCCCCACCCACCACACTCCTTACCTCAGCACCTTTGGCTCAGCAAGCTGGGCAATCCTTAAGATATCCCCTGGGAGGGGGCATGGGGGAGAGACACCATTTGTCAGGAAAGAAACAGAGCCACCCTGGCATCCCCCATCAGCAAAAGGGTAAGTGCTTCCCATGTAGCTTAATCTGGTTCAAGGTCAGTTGGCATTCATCTGTATCCCCCTCTCCCGGGTCGTGCCTGAAAATAGGCAGGATTTGTCTAGTGCACTTACCCGGTCAACAAAAGCTAAATAAATAAATAAATAAATAAATAAATGTAGCCATAACCTCCCCCAATAGCCCCTCTGATTTGTCTACATACATTTTCCTTTCCAGCTCCACCAATTTTTTGTTCCAGCTCCCTTTGTCTCTCCCCTCAGTACGTCTTCCTCCATGCCTCAAAACTGATTATCATGCCACACATGTAAACCTTTCCCTTTTTTATTAAATTGAACAAACTTTATTGAATTTTTAAACAATATACAACAATACATATAAAATGTAACATGTAAACATCGAGCGGTATAGAATGAACACATAAAATTGGATGACTTGAAAAAAGAAAATCTAGGTTATCTAACGTAAACATATAATCAACATAACCTTAAATCCCCCATTCCAGCCACCCCAAACCCAGAAGAGAGTAATGTGTAAGGTAAAACTGAGAAAGCTCCTGTAACCAAATGAGAATTCCAAGGTGTATACTATATATACTGTGAGGTGCACTAAACTTTACTAAAGTGTCACTGCTATAGACTTTCCCAACTTATTGAGCCAAACGAGGGAGCTGAAAGACAAGTTAAAGGAAGGCAATTGTAGGGTAAGGAGATTATTCAAGAGGGTATACCACAGTTTGTATCTATAGTTAACAGCATATAAAGAGGTTCCCAAACCTTTCTGTATCTACCAAGGTTGTCAGTAATACTGGCAATAATACATTCTGCTTGTAAAGCAAATATTATTTCTTTATGCTATTCTAAGTATTGAGGAACAGTTTGGTCACACCAATGTCTCAGAATTACTTTTTTTCGCACAGCCCGTAATCAGGGCCATATGTGGTTTCTGGTTTCCAATTAAATCCATGCCAAAATCTCCCAATAGACATGTAACAGATGAAAAGGCTGAATCAAGACCTAATAGTGGGTCCAAATGCTGTTTAATGTTTTCCCAAAAAGGTTTCACCTTCTCACATTCCCAAAGAATGTGGAATAGACGGAGCAAATCTTCGATGGGAGTATGTAAACCTTTCCTGCCTCCCATAAGGAAACTTTAGAGTGATCTGAAGCAGTGTTTGTTGCTAGATAACAGCCCACTGATCTTCAAAAATTGACAGAACTCTTTATCCAAATGTAAGTAGTACGGGATCCTCCACAAAGAATTATCTCCAGCCTGGGTCCTCCAGCAGCAACTGGAGAGTCACCCTGGTTTGATCAGAGACCACTATCAGGCTGTGATCCTTTGCTCATGATAGAATAAAGACCCAATGGCATGAAAATGTGGTGCAGCCTACACCACGTCTTGTGCAGATTCAAGCAGAAAGTGAATTCCTTCATCCCCGAATTTGCTGTTTGCTACACATCTAGTAAGCAGAGGTCTATAAGACCCTGGCGTCACTTATCCACTACTCCAGTAAGTCAGCCCACACACTCCGAGTGATCTAAGACAGGCACTAGAGTGCACCTAAAATTACCTCCAAAAAAATAGATTCACAAGCTGTTCCCTTTTCATAATATACAGAATATCTTGATATGAGGCTGGAGGAAGGAATGCTTAGGGAGAATGTCAGGAAGTACTTTTTCACAGAAAGGTGGATCCATGGAAAAGCCTTCCAGCAGAGGTGGTGGGGGCTAAAACAATATGGGGGTTCAAGAGCACATGGGATAGACATAAGGGTACCCTGGAGATGGGCAGAGAAGGTGTGCTGCACATCAAATAGGATCTGGGCTGTCAACACTGAGTAGGGAAATGGGCAGACTAAGTGGGATGTATGGTCCTTATCTGCCATCAGATTCTATGTTTCTAAAATTCTGGGGTAAAATTTGCTGGGGCACAGATGGTACCATAAGTCACCTCCTTCTAATATAACTTACCTTGGAGATGTGCAATCCACTGCTGTTCTGTCAGCCACCAGTGGGAGATGTTTTTGTATGAGTATCAGAACCCCTTGCTTGTGGGAGAATATTTATTTATTTAAGAGTTTAACCAGGAAGGCAGATTGAGCAGGCTACTGCTCGATTCCAAATGCATCCTGGGGGAGTGGGGAGAGGGAAGGTATGATGGGAAAGTAAGGAAAAAATAGCAATCAAGAAGAAGATACATATACAATAGTGAATATACAATAGTAAATATACAGTAGTAAATATACAGTAGCTCAGTAAAAGTAAAAATGCAGTGCAGGTACCTTAGTATCAAGAGCAATACAAAGTGATTGGAGTCATAACTGATATATAATGTATGTTAGAACGCTGTTAACCTTAGGAAATCATCATTTCCTAAGGTTGTTAACCTATCTATGTGATGTAGATATGTTGTTAACCTATCAATCCTACGTCACATCGATAGGTTAACAACAGCGAGTGGTCTGCGCATGTGCGCGCTTTTTTTTCGATGGGGAACCGACTGAAGGGAAACCGACGGGAAGGGACTGAAGGGCCGGGCAGTGACTTTTAAAAATGTAAGCCGTTTAATTTTTGATAGTGGGACCATGCACTATAAAATAATGTATGGTCCTCTATCGCAAGAAGTCGATTTAATCGTTTTAGGTTAAAGATGAGTGACGTAAACTTCTCGAGCTTCGCTCTCGAGGTTTACATGGTCGCCCTGGCAACCTCTCAACTGTTAACTGACCGGTTAATGATAGAGGACCATACATTATCCTCTATATTATATACAGAGCATGGGGTAGTACTAGTATCAGGTGATGATACGAGAGGATGAGCAGTGAGAGCAGAAAGAGTTGTCATTGGTTAGCCCGCAACAATTAGTTGCATGAGCAGGGGGAGGAGAAATGAGCTTGGGGTAGGTAGTTGAGTTGATGAGATGTGGTGACATGTCTAATGCTCCCAAGGAGGGAGTTCCACAGTGTAGGCATGTGATATTTGAAGGGAGCTTGGCCAGAGGCTGTGGACATGTGGGGAACAGTTAGGAGTATGGTATCATTGTTTTTCAGTCAGTACACTGGAGTAGTAGGGGCAGATAACACAGCTGTGAGGTAGGTGGGAAGGGACTGGGACCAGTACTTAGCCGTGATGCTAGTGTAGTGGGACAGCCTTCGGGCCTCAAGAGACGGAAAGTCCAGGGACTGTTATTGGATGCAGTGATGGGTGGAAGGATAGTCAAGAGCAAACCGACAGAAGGAGTGGAAGAGCGGGTCCAATATGGCTAGGGTGGATTTGGGTGCGGCACTGTAGACTACGTCACAATAATCAAAAGTAGGTAGGATCATTTTCTATACAATGACCCATCGGGCCAACAGCGGGTTGCATCCACGATTGCGATATAGGGTGCCCAACTTGGGGTGCAGCTTTGTTTGGATAGCATCGATATGTGCAGAAAAGTTCAGGTTCTGATCCAGGCAAATCCAAAGGTCTCTAAAGGAGGTACAGTCCTCCGGACGGGGGGGGGAGGGCCCATCCAGGGAAGAATATGGGGAAGAATAACAGTGACTGAACAAGTCCTTCAACAGTTTCTGGTGCTCTTCTTTGGTCAGGTGGGTTTCCTTCAGCAGTGCCACCTGGATCTCCCATGTGACCATTGGGTCACCATGCCTGCGTTCACACCCCTGTCTGGTGACTATACAAGGCCCACTTGGTTGAAGGGCTGGGTTTGTTCTTTCTCCTGCAGTGGGGGTTATCCCAGAACAAATAAGAAACCGCATGGTGCCACCACCCAGAGTGAATAAGTGGTTCAGAAGCTATATGCAGTACCACCCACTGGGATGCAGTACCTACCCACCTCCCTACACTGGACTAGACTGCCCCCTAGGGACCAATGAGACAGTTATTACCTTTACCAATAAACAATGCAAGCAGGTTACACAAAATGGATGCACACACAAAAGTAAAGTTCAACAGATTAACAATGTCTGTTGAAACACCAGTCTGCAAGCTGGAATGAAAGAGGGGGTTTGGCAAGGGCAAGTCACTTTAAGAATTTTCATCCGATACCCATACCCCCTGGAAGCCACTGTACTGTGGGTCACTGTCACCCTCCCTGATCTCACACAATCATCATAGACACCCACCCAGTCAAGGGCCATGATAAGATAACTACTTACATTATGAACTGCCAATCGTAAATACACAAATCTGACTGGCTGAGAGCTCTTTGAAGCCATGATGATATCGAGCTACATTATCATGGCTTCAAAAAAGCTCCGGTGCCACTAGCCTCCTTACTGATCCATATTAACAAACTCCTCCGACCTAAACCCTCGCCACATTGCCCGCCCGTAGATTTTTTTCAAATGAGTTAGCAATGGTGAACTTCCGGTTTACGCAGGAGCAGGTAAGTAATTGCTCGAAAGCCTCACAAAATGTCCAGCTATTTTAAAAGTAAGCCTTATCTGAACCCAAGTTCAATTCTTTACAAGTGCCCAGTGAACATGTTTCTCACCCGCTGAATCACGCGCTCGTTTCAAAACGGCAGCGGCAGCGCTTGCTACGCTTACTTTAACTCGTCCTCAGTCCCGTTGCTTCCAAATCCTCCGTTACCGATCAACAGCTTAATTTTTTCTCTTACTAAACCTCACTTTTTCTGAGTCCATCGTTCAGTACCGCATTTATGGGGAGACTGGGACCACGGATGGCACACAGAGACTGCACATACCGTGGCAGAGTAGCAGCTTCACAAACAGAGCTGTCACCATGTAGCAGCACCATCTGCTGGAGAAAGCAGAAACTGCACACTTTTTAATTAAAAGGTATACTTCCACTTCACAAAAACAATAAAAAAAAAGTATTTTAACACAGTTTCTTTTTTAAATAAATGAACTGAAACTTTAAGCTAGTTCATAATAGCAATAAGGCACTCCAGGGTATGGTATATCATGGGGTATCGTCACTTCTCGGATGGTTGGACGCACTCGGCCTGCGGCCTCGTGCCCAACCACCCGAGGCATGATGATATCCCATGATATACCACACCCTGTCGTGCCTTATTGCTTAATTATACAATAGGAATGAGCAGATAACTCATTAGATAAAAACGTATTCTCACTGCAGTGTGATAACTCCAGACAGCACACTGTGGTGACATCATCAAACAAACAAAAACAGCACAAAACACAGTCCTATTGTATAAAAGGCATAAGTAATGGCTAGGTGTGTGATACAGAATATATCTGAACTCGTGGCAAGTGAGCTCAGGGAACCATCACTCATGGCTCTGCTACTCCACTTGTGATATTCCCCGAGCTCACTTGGTACTCATTCAGATATATTCTGTATCACACACCTAGCCATCACATATCCCCTTACTACACAGTGTGAGGTATACTTATTAGCTAGTAGCAGTGCTAGAATTATACTTGCAAGTATGAAGTGGCAGCAAATGACTCTGGGTTCCTGAGAGGTACCCTAAGTCCCCATGCTGGCCTGGAAGCTATGTTGCCCAAGTTCTTTTACATAGACTTTGATGGCAGATAAGGACCACTTGGCCCACCCAGTCTGCCCATTTCCCTTCCTATTGGATAAGCTGCAGATTCTAGTTAACCAACAGCCTACTTCCTGCATCCCCCACTACAATTGCCTTATGTCTGTCCCATGCATGTTTGAATTCCCCCACTGTTTTAGACCCAACAACCTCCCCAGGAAGGTGGTTCCATGCATCCACCCCTGTCTCCGTGAAAAAAAATTTCCTCACATTACCCCTGAGCTGTCCCCCCTCTATCTTTAAATTGTGCCCCTTGTTCTTACACATCTCTTTTTCTGAAAGATGCTACCCTCCTGGACTTTGTTGATTCCCTTGAGGTACTTGAAAGTTTCTATCATGTCCCCCAGTCCCTCCTTTCATCAAGGGTATACATATTAAGCTCTCTCAGTCTCTCTTCATATGGTTTCTGATGCAGACCCTGCACCATTTTAGTTGCCCTCTTCTGGACTGCTTCCATCCTGTCTATGTCCTTGCGTAGATGGGGCCTCCAAACTGCACACAGTATTCCAGATGAGGTCTCACCAACTGTCTGTACAGAGGGATAACCACTTCCCTTTTTCTACTTGTGATGCCCCTTCCTATGCATCCCAGTATCCCCCTGGCTCTCCTTACTGACTTCTCACATTGCTTACCCACCTTTAGGCCATCTGATATGACTACCTCCAAGTCCCTTTCCATTTTTGTTGTTGTTAGTACCTCCCCTGCTATTGTGTACTCTTCTCCTGGGTTTTTGTTTCCCAGGTAGATTTCTTTGCACTTCTTTGCATTAAAATCTAAGTTGCCATATGTCTGACCATTCCTCCAACCTTGCCAAGTCCCTTCTCATCCTTTCTACCCCCCCTTGTGTATTAACTCTGTTACAGATCTTTGTGTCATCTGCAAAGAGGCATGCCTTTCCTTCCAGACCCTCTGCAATGTCACTTATAAAGATGTTAAAGAGGACTGGACATAGTACTGAGCCCTAAGGTACTCCACTAGTAACCCCCCTTTCTTCGGAATGTGTTCCATTCACTATTACCTTCTGTGTCCTGTTGTGCAGCCAGTTTGCTACCCAGGCTACCACACTGGAACCCACTCCCAGGCTGACTAACTTGATTATTAGTCTTTTGTGCTGGACTGTGTCACATGCCTTGCTAAAGTCTAGGTAGGCCATATCCACAGCCCCTCCCTGGTCTATTACTTTGGTCACCCAGTCAAAGAAATCAATTAGATTCATCTGACATGACCTTCCTGCTGTAAATCCATGCTGCTTTGGGTCCTGTACCCGCTGGCCTCTAGGTACTCAACAATTCTTCTTTCAGAAGTGATTCCATCATTTTCCTACCACTGAGGTCAAACTTACAGGTCTGTACTTTCCTGCTTCTGCCTTTGCTCCCACTTTTGTGAAGGGAATCACATCTGCCCTCCTCCAGTCCTCAGGTACCACCCATCCTCCTATGATTTGTTAAAAAGTGTGTCAGTGGTGTCACTAGGTCCTCCTTAGTTCTTTTGGATTAAGGGTGAATCCCATCCAGCCCCATTGCTTTGTCCACCTTGAGTTTTAGGAGTTCTTTCAGGACACTTTCTTCTGTAAATGGACTGGTGTCAACCCCTACCCAGAGTGCTTCTATTGTCTGGTTTAGGTAACTTCTCCTCATCTTTTTTTGTGAATACTGAGCAAAAGTATTCATTCAGTATCTCTGCCTTTTCACCGTCTCCCTCTGCCCACCTCCCCTCTCCTTTATTAATCTTCACTGTTCCTCCCTTAACCTTTCTATGCTCCCTAATGTACCTATAAAAGGTTTTATCCCCCTTCTTAATGGAGCTGGCTATTTTTTCCTTGGTTTGGGAGGTGAACTTGCAGACAATTAGCAAGCTTACATATTATCCCCCCCCCCCCCAACAGGCCATGGTATGCCAGCACAATGAGTGAAACTTGAGATCTTAAATAGAAAATGCCCAAAAACCAACGTTATAATCCAGACAAGGTTACTGTAATCCAAACAGAAAAGATACAAATGACCCCAGCTAGCAATGCCTGCATTCATTACGAACCATGGATGCAGCAGTGAGCAACTAAGTCAAGGCAGGAACCAGCACAGCAACAGGACAGGCAGTATTTAGGATTATTCCCCGGCAACATGGCAATGAAGCACTTCAGACTCACTCTTAGACAGTTCCCAGCAGTACATCCCTTCTGGCTCAGCTCTCACAGCACAGTCACAAGAGCACTATGCAGCGGCTTCATGGTTCCAAAGGAGTCCAGACCCAGAGAGTGACCCCTATGATCTAACTGCCCTCTGGATTAAGGATATCCATGTACTAAAGGCACACACCCCAAAACTCCCCCATTCCCCAATTCACCCCACTTGATAAAGGTTAGGAGGCCCCTCCACCTGGCGAGGAATGGACCTCACCCATGGATTGTTCACAGTAGCTTTGATATGAAGAAATGCCCATGGGTACTGACTCCTTGTGGCCTCGTTCAGCAGGTGCCCTTCTGGCACAGTTTGACATTATTACAAAGTTGGGAAGGAGTGCATCCAGGGGAGGGCTCACAGGGTCAGGCCTGAATAGGCTTCAGCTCTTTCCCATCAGCAGCAGATCTGTTTGCTTCAGTGTCGCTCTCAGATAGACTGTGCTCTTCTGGCACAGTTTAACAATTCACTTCAGTTAGTGTTCTTCTGACACAATCTCTCAGTTATTCACTTCAGTCAGTGCCCTTCTGGTGCACTGACAGGACCGAGGGAGATGCCAGATGTGCTTGGTTCCTGTACCCAGGGGTCCCACCGGACTGAGTGGGTAGGTAGCTGGAGGGCCGGCTGCCTCCTCCACTCCTCTTCAGGTAGTGCTGTGCAATGCCAGATCGATAAAGAACAAGACCGCTATTTTTGCAGGCTTGATTTTCTCTTTCGACCTGACTTGCATTACAGAGACCTGGCTGGGTGACAATGCCGGTCCTGTTTTAGAGGCCACCATTCCCACTGGGTACTCCATGGGGCACTGCCTGAGGAAGGATCATGGGGGGGGGTGAGTGGCCATCATTTTTAGAGCCAACCTGGGCTTCACGGCGCATCTGGTTGGTAATACAAGATCCTTTGAGTGCGTCGCCATATGCGGGGGTCCAGGTCAAATTTCTCCTTATTTACCACCCTCTGAGGTTGGGAGGAGAATTCCTGCAGGAGGTAGCAGACTTCATCATCGGCCAGGTGTTGGAGTCCCCAGGTGTTTAATCCTGGGGGACTTCAATGCTTGGGTCGATGACAAATCCTCACAGTTTGGCTATGACGTCCTCCAGTTGATGTCTTCACTGGGCCTGATACAATCAGTTGCTTCTGTAACCCATCAGCATGGCCATACACTCAATCTGGTGTTCCAGCTGGGTCTTGGGGTTGATAACCTCAAGATTGATCGGGTCTCTTGGTCCAATAATTGCACCGTGGGATTCCTGTTTGGGGCCCCCCTGATAGTCTTTCTCCTGTCGAGAGGGCCAGCTACTGCCCTTTAAGGAGTTTATACCAAGAACGACTTCTGGCATTGGCTGACCAATCTAGAGTTGAGGCAGCTTGTGCGATTGGCACTGGTGAGGCGGTGGCCACCTATAACAAGGTGGTGTCTGAAGCACTGGATGTCATTGCACCGGTTCATATATGACCCAGATCCTTTCACTTGAGGTCCCCCTGGTTTGATGGGTATCTCAAGATGATGACATTCAAGGGTCAGAAAATGGAGGGCAACTGGCAGAAGACCCGGTTGGAGGTTGACAGACTGGTCCTGCGTGCTCACTACAGTGAGTACCAGGAGGCAACCTCCCGTAAGAAGGCAGAATTCATGTCCAGGGAGATTGTAGCAGGGAAGAACAGACCTTCTCAGCTTTTTCAGACTGTAGATAGGCCTCTCCATCCTGCCTGTCTACAGCTGAAGAAGTCTTTTTCATCCACCTTGTGTGAAGAGCTTGCTCTGTTCTTCTCTGACAGAGTGTCGTCTGTCAGGTCGAGGATTCCGTCAGGGAGGCTTTCGCCTTGCAATGGTCGGACTAGTAGGAGCAGAGACACTCTGCCTGTCTGGGAGGAGTTTAGGCCAGTGGAGGTGTCTGAGATGACTGAGGTGATCTTAGAGCTGAAGCACAAATTTTGCGAACTGGACCCAGCCACAATGCGTTTCTTAATGGGATGCTCCAAGGCTGTTGGCCCAGTGTTCTCCACGATTGCCAGGTGTTTGATGGTGGAGGTGGTATTCCCAGTGGCTTTGAAAGAAGCACTGGTGAGATCCCTTCTTAAGAAGCCTTCCCTTGACCCAGACGTCCTGGGGAATTACCATCCAATCTCCAACCCGCCTTTTTTCAACAGGGTTGTGGAGAAATTAATGGCACATTAGCTTGAAGATCGTCCCATGTCCTTCAACATCTATTAGCCATTTCAGTCAGGTTTTTGGGCTAGACACAGCACAGAAACAGCTCTAGTTAGAGTGCATAATGATCTGCTCAGGGCTAGAGATAGAGGAGACAGGTCAGTTCTTGTGCTCCTCGATCTCTTATCAGCATTTGACACCGTGGACAACGTCGTGCTTCTTGATCGGCTCTGTGAGTTTTGTGGACTTGCCAGCACCATCATCAGGTGGTTGAGTCCTATCTCTCTGATAGGGTGCAGCAGGTAGTGATGGGGAATTTCTCCTACTCCCCAATGCCCCCATCATATGGAGTTCCACAGGGCTCAGTGTTGTTGCCGATGCTATTCACGACATACATGCTGCTCCTGGGTGAGATCATTCAGCAATACAGCGGGGTGTTTCACTGCTATGCAGATGACACCCAGCTGTATTTGTCATTTGCGCCCAGTACATTTGATGCTGTTGATGTGCTTAACATCTGTCTGGCTAAAATCAATGACTGGATGGCTTCCAGCTGGCTGAGACTAAACCCAGATAAGACGGAGGTGCTAGTGATCGAGCCAGGTTGCACACATGATGGGTTGCAACATGGAGTGGACACAGGTCTTTTCCTGGGGTCTGCTCTGCTGGTTGCTTGCCCGAGGGTGTGTAATCTAGGTGTGATCCTGGATAGCAGGCTGACCTTTAAAGATCAGGTATTGTCTGTGGTCAAGAGTGGTTTCTACCACTTGGGGAACATCACCAGGATAAAGCCCCTCATTCCGTCTGAGGATCTGCTGATTCTGGTACATGCCTTTGTTACCTCTAGGCTCAACTAATGTCGGACCCTCCACAGGCTGCAGCTGGTGCAGAACGCAGCAGACCGGCTGCTGATGGGCCTGCCTGGGTCCTGTCATGTGTGCTCTGCAATGGTTGCCGGTCAGGTGGCAGGTCCTTTTCAAGGATGGCTTGCTCACCTATAAGGCCCTATACAGGCTGGGTCCTAGCTACCAGTCGGAGCTCCTGACACCTGCGACCTCTACTTGCTCCCTCCGGTCCTCTTCAAGAGGCCTCCTGGATGTTCCCAGGGTTCACCTCAAGATATCTGGTGATCGAGCTTTCAGTGTCTCTGGGCTGACCCTGTGGAATGTGATTCCATCTGCAGTCTGGAAGGCCCCTTTGACTGATGTTTTCAAGCAGAGGCTAAAGGCCCACCTCTTCGGTCTGGCATTCACAGAGTAACCAGCATCCATCTGTGTTGTTATTATAGTGAATTTTATTAATTGAATTCTAACTTTTATTTATTTGTTATTTCTGGATTTTAAATAGTTGTTTACTCTTGTAATACTGTTAGCCGCCCAAAGTCTCTGGGATTGGGCACCATAAAAATAAAATTTACCTTGTCTTGCCTTATGGAGCCCAGGAGAAAGCTCACAAGATTTCAGTAGGGTGAGCCCAGGAGAGAGGACTTAACAGGTTACAGACAAATAGGCCCTGGGGGAAGTCCAAGAGCAGGCCGAGCTAGGCCCCTGCTCTCTTAGACTGGCAGCAGATCTGCCATGCTCAGTGTCCCTGCTGAACTACCCTGAGCTTGCAGAGACCAGAAACTTCTCTGGGCTCCAGCTGTGGATTTTTTTGTACAGACCTGTCTGTCTTTTCTGTTGCCCTGTACAGTTTTTTGATTGGCCCTTTTAGCCCACCGTGTCTATTAAGGAGATCCTCAGATGTCGTTTCCCCACCATCCCTGACTAACTCTTACTGGGCTTCCTAGCCCTCGAATTGGCCAGCTGGTGGGGTCAGGGGTCACAGCCATGTTCCTGAAGGAGTGTGTGCTGTAAAGTCTTTTATTTTGTTTCTTGCCCTCTAATTTGTGTTCTGGCCTTGGGGTGCTGCTGCAGCCCCTTGGTTCTGTTATCTGGTTTGACTGTGACTGGGATTGGGTGGCTGGTTCAAGAGGCACTGTAGTTGACAGCCTCAAGAGTAGGTAGTGCTGGGGAGGAGCCCCTTGCTGCATAGGTTCCCAGTCCCCATGCTTAAAGATAGTGACTAACTGGTTGCATGGCTGTTGAGGTGCTGAAGAGGTGGTGTCCGGGTTTGTTCCTGGTCCCTCTGCGAGCATCGAGGGACCAAGACAGAAGAAATGTGTCTGCAGCCAGGAAGCAAAGGGTGTAGGAGCCCCAAAGGTTTTGCTTCAGTTTGGCTCTCTCTCCACATCACACACACATTTGATCAGGAGAGTCTCAGCTTCTGCAGCTTCAATGGCAGTTCATGTTTGGGAGCCTCGGGAGGGTGACAAGTGGCAGAACAGGTAAGCCCTCTCCCAAGGGGGTGGGGGTTACATCGATCTCTTAAGTGGGTGAGAACCTTCTTCTGCTTGACAGGGAAGGAAAAACTGTGCATGTTCCATGTTGCTATTTTCATATCAATTATCATCTAAAAGAGGGACTTCAGTGGGGGCCGCAACCCAATGAGCAGAACTGGAACACCTCACATGTGCAGCCCCCGCATACTACTACGTCCAACTCTCCACTCAGTCCCACATCTGTATCCCATGATTTGTATTATGATCTTGAATAAGGAATAAAATACATAAAAACATTAACAACATGAAAGCATTAGAAACAGAATCGAACATAAACTAGAAACCTATTCAGAACGTCATCTATCTACTTTCCTTGTAACATTTTACTATCACTGTGCATCCCTCCTCACTCCTGATTGGCAGATGATGTGTAACAGAACTTCCTCTATTGCGCCCATGGTCTTCACCACCCCTCCCCATCCCCTCTTCTTCTATCCAGCATATTGCTTGCCCATAAAACATTAATCTTGAAACTTTGCTCTCAGGTTACCTGCACTGACAGGCCCTTGCAAACAAAATCCCTGGGCTCTGACTGGTCAGTCTGGGGCTAGACCCGTGATGTTATCCCAGCACATGATGTGATGTTATCCCAGCACAACGTAACCTAAACAGGAATATTTGTAACTGGGTCTCAGCATGGTTGCAGGGGCATAAACAAAGGGTTACCACAAATGGAGTGTTTCTGACTGGGCACCAGTCACTAGCGGGGTTCCCCAAGGCTCAGTTCTGGGGCCTAATCTCTTTAATATTTATATATCCTCCCTTAGACTACATAACCCTAACATTTGGGTATATAAATTCGCAGATGACTGCAGACTTGGGACAGTGGTGAACAATCAAGTAGATATTGCATCCCTGCAGAATGCTATTAATGAGATCTCGGAGTGGACAGTAACAAATAAACTTGTCCTGAATACAGGCAAATGCAAGGTTATGCATTTCGGTAAACATAATGCGATGGCCTCTTATAATCTTCCTAACGATATGCTCACAGTCACTTATGAGGAAAGGGACTTGGGGATTCGGGTCACTGCTGATCTTAAATTTGGGTCCCTTTGTAGGGCACAAGTGAAGAAAGCAAACCAGCAATTAAATTGTATCCTTAGACACATAGCTAGCAGGGATGAAAAGGTACTCATGCCACTCTATGCAGCTTTGGTAAGGCCCCATCTGGAGTACTGCGCCAAGGTGTGATCCCCACAGAATAGGGAAGATATCAACAGACTGGATGGGGTTCAGAGAAGATTTACTAGATCAATAAGGGGTTTAAAGGGTATATCATATGAAGCAAGATTGTCATCCCTCAACCTGTATTCCCTTTATCACAGGAGGTTTAGGGGAGATCTGTGTTTGTTATATAGAATCATGGGAGACGACAACCTTCGGGCAGAGGTTGGTATCCAGCCCAATACAAATTGGTGTAGTAGTAGGAGACATGACAGGCAACTTGTCCATTTTAAATGGAATCGTAACCTACGGAAGAGCTGGTTCAGTCAAAGGGTTGTGGTACCCTGGAATGAACTTCCATCAGTAGTTGTGGAGAGCCCTAGTATGAATAGCTTCAAAGTTAACTTTGACTGACATTTCAGTAAGGTAACTACTCAATTTTAAAAATTGGGTTTATGGCAAGTAATTATGGACGCAAGTTTGCTAGCTTGAAAATTACCTATGATACTTAATGTCACAGATCCAATCCCAGCACACACACATGACTGCATCAAAATGTTTAAAAAATCACACCACTGGCCATGTACAAGTTGTCCACACTTGCCATGTCTGCCATGGAGTTTGCCAGTACTTCCAATTTTAAAGAAATATAAATCTTTCCCTCCCACATTGTCAAACAAATAAATATATGTTTCTTACTTCCCCACCCAGCAATTCCAGCAAAGTACTTAGCATATTCCTCTGATTTGCACATAAATTCAAAAGGTAAAAGTGAAGACGTCCGTGCAATCAGTCTCACTGTCAGTGATCAGGTATGCGATATGGTGTGAGGACACACCTGGGTACTCAGTGCCTGGACTGGAACAGGTAAATTCAAATTGCAACAGATACAGCCAGCACCTGCAACCATGTTGACTCTCTCAGAGCCAGAATACTGCCACTTTGCATGTGACCTGCGTTTCTTGTCAGAAATCAGGTATGCGCTTACTTTATTTCACTGTTAGTGATTTCACTCAGCGGCACATAACCAGTGACCCTGCTCAACAGCCCCTAAGCATATTTACAGTGGCATATAAATAAAATACTGGCAAACTGTGATTTCTAACTTAAAAAAAATGGAAGGGAGCTGGCCCTATGGTGCTGAGGGTTGAGGCGCTGGACGCCACACCTCGCGCCACGCCGGTGACCCAGGTTTGGGAACAAGCCAGGGTCACTGGGGGTCAGCAGGGGGGATGGAGGATTGAGCATCCGGAGGATTGTTCTCCTCTTTCCAGGGAAGGGGACTAGTCATGCTGCCCGCTGACTTCCCTCTAGCGGTGGCTGTAGGGCAGTATGGATTGGGAGGCTTGGAAGCCGACGTGCTTACGTTGGAGGGAGGGAAGGGAGAAAACAGAAAATGGCCGGTGCTTCACGGAGCTGTGATGGCCCGACCACTCCGGTGAAGTCTGCCCCCTCCACCAGATTTGACTTACCGGGTGGTGGGGGACCGCCGGCATCCCTGCACCTGGCCCTGCTGAGGAGGGGGAATCCACGGGGGAACCTCGGGGGCAGATGAGCTGGGAGTCGGGCCGGAGGATGCACCTCCCCCAAGACGGGTGGGGTCATAGCCCCATGGAGCCTGCGGAGAGGCGTAAACAGTAATAAAAAAAATGGAAGAAGTCTGAACAAAGCTGTCAGTGAAAGTTTTCACGAAGCCAGCGCTGCGATGTTTGGATGGGGGAGAGGCGGGCGGCTTTCTGACTTCAAACAAATTCAAAGCAACAAAGAGAGTGCGAGAGAGAGAGAGAGAGAGAGAGACATGTGGACAAATAGAGAGAAACAGAGAAATAGACTGAGAAATGCCAGGGGGTGGCACTGGGGCAACTAGGGCAGAGAACAAGTGTGCACAATGAAAAGAAGGTTTTGGGGGAAGAGCTATAGTAAAACAAGTGTGCACACTGGCCAAAACACATATTAAGCACTGTTTTTTTTTAAGTATACCTACCTACTGAAAAAAATGATTAAATATTTAGTTTTAATGAACTTTTTAATTTTTTTCACATATTTTTTTCAAATGAGCCATTGTACAGTTGGAATATTACACACCAGCGTCAGTGTCATGCAGGGATAGTGTCACTTCTCGGACATTGGACACACTGAGCCTGTGGCCTCATGCCCATCCACCTGAGGCGTGATGTTAACGCAGCATGACACACACTTTGTCATGCATTATGCCCTAATTAAACCCTCCACACCAACCCTGTGTCCTCCAGTTTAAAGTCCTTCAACATTCTACCAGCCAGTCCTCCCCCTCTCCCCAGTTCAAAGTACCAATATTCCATGGATGTTCAGGGCAGTCGGTGAGCTACAATCAGACTCGCAGCCAGGGCCCAGCACCTCAACGGCACAAAGAAAACTGGCTGTGCCAGTGAGCCTCTGCACCCAGACCACTTACCAAGAGCTCAGAACATGTATGCCATATAGTGCTCCTTTCTCTCCACATCTCAGGAGATTCAAGCCCATGTCCATTCAAATCCGAATAGTATCAAGGCCAGCCATTCATTTAAACTGTATTACATTGGGGTAGCACCTCACCCTAACAGCCCACATAGTATTCCTGGCCTCCAGTTAGTTTCACGTGACACCCCCCATAACTATTGACAGCCCTCGAGCGTTTTAAAGGGAATGGGTGGCACTATCACAAAGACAGCCCCCCATGAGACAGACTTACCTGACACCAGGGTCCAACCTGGGGACTGATAGCTGCATGCTGACAACATGAAAAGAGGCACCAACAGTTCTTGTCCCTCCAAGTGGATGCGCTGAATCGGTCCTCCAGCCTCAGTCTCCCACCACGTGGATGCTGCCATATTGTCTCCCTGTCTGTTCAAATATGGAGCCTCACTGTAATATTTCTCCAGGCAAAATATTCCCCTCACAGAATACCAGCAATTCCGACCAAATGAGGCATTGATTATCTGGCTCCCAGCACAGCTACCATAGCCAGTCTCACATGTAGAGAGCAGCCAGCCATGTTAGCCCACAGTTTTCACAGTTTCCGATGATGGGTGGGTGTATTAAGTGGAATTATAGTAATGTATAACACCAAACAGTCTGTGGGAGAAACCAAAATCCAAGTCAATAGAACTTCTCACAGCACAGTGCCTTATTCACTCCTTCAGCCCTGCTTGGCTTGCTGCTATAACCTTTAGGATTTTTCTGGCTCCCAGGAGGTATATGTTGTGCCCTCTATCCACATTTTGAGCACTACAGAGTAGAGAAACACAAAGTTTAGCTTCTCCTTCCTACAGTGTGACTTGGTGGGTCAGACTCTGATGGCTTAGGGCCTAGTGCTTATCCCCCCCCACCCCATCCACCCTGGATAGTGTTTTTTTTTTTTTAACTGGCAGGTAAGTGTTATTACCATCACTTTTCCAGACGGTGCTACCAAAACTGCTGGAGCTGATACTGAATGACAACCAGCTGAAGCTTGATAGTGCACAGTGAGCCCTATCAATCTTCAGCTGGTTGTCCTTCAGTATCAGCTCCAGCAATTTTAATAGTCCCGTCTCACAGAAATGACCTGCATGTTCTCCCTCCTTCCCCTCTGGTAGCCCTCCCTGTCTCAGCTGTTCTGCCGATCATAGTCTTCCTGGTAGTCTAGTTGCTCCTGCATCTCCCTGAGTTCTTGCTCTAGTTTGCCAACCCAGTCCATGCCCACACAGTTCTCCATGGAGGACACCTGCTGTTCCATCTCTTTAAATCTCTCTACCTACCTCACATGGTATTCCTTTAGGATGGTCAGCTTCCCGCCAGCTCATCCAGTTTCGGAATTAATGTTTCCAAGATCCGCACTATTATGAATCTACTGAGCACTGCCACTGCAGCCTTTGTAAGTGCCGTTTCAGCAGGGCCTTCAGATGGTGTGGTGGCTGCAAGCTTTCAGGCATCTTTAGTCATGTTTCACTGCTGTAGCATGCGTGCAGGATTAGTGAGATACTCATCCGTCTTGCTTTCAGTCAGTTCCATTGTAATGGATTGGCGTCAAAAGTTGCAACAAACACCAATTCTATGGCGTTATTTACCATGAGATGTAGGGACTACCCTGAGGAGAGGGAGCTCAGAGAGACACGTCTGGTCTCCTAGCTGCTCATCACCGCTGCACTTCCCCCACACACACACACACACACACCGCATAGTGTTTTTTTGTTGTTTTTTTAATTGGCAGGAAAATGTTATTACCATCACTTTTCCAGAAACACTCTGATTATATAAATAATTATTTAAAAGCAAGATATGTTTTTTAACTTATTCTGAACCATAATGTGGTAAAACTGTCTATACATCCTTCAGATGTTGTGAACCCTGGGTCACATAGTGATTTAATGCAATAAGATGCATACAGGACTTCTTCAGCAAAAACTATTTGACATTTTTCTTAATTATGATATACCACACCCCAAGAAATAAAGCTGTTCAAAATAATGATTTAAACTGTTTATTTTATGTAAGGCCTAACAAGGTGGTATTTCAGTGCAATCGTTTCATGTATACTCTTTCCTTCATTTACGCCTTTCCTAACAGGAATGTGTTTTAAGATGAAGGGCATTGGACTACACATGTTAGTCTTAACCACTGTTAAAGGGGAACATCTATGAACAGTGTCCATCATTGTTCCAAAGCAAGGGAAAGGCTCTTACAAACAAGGTATCACCCCAGGGCCCACCTGTAGCTGTCAGCAGCTAAGATATATCAAACACTAAATTTTGCCCTATATTGATAGCAAATAGCCACCGCCGCTAACTGTTGGATCATCCTTTGGTGTGTGTGTTTACTCTGGAGGGACTTATCTGAGATAGTTCCATTAGCCTGGCTGCAGGGTATATTCAGTATGACCTTGCTTTGGACATGATACAGTGCAATACAATTTTACAGCCTCTTCCCGAAGAATTCTGGAAGAGTCTAGATTTAGGAAATCACACCCCACCATCACCTCCCTTCTTTGGCTCACCAACTCCATCCTCACAAGAATGGATAATGGTCACATCACCCCAGCCATCTTTGTCAACCTTGCAAAAGCCTTCGACACTGTCTCACATGCCCTCCTACTATCCAAGCTCTCCCTTACCAGACTCTCAGGATCTTCCACCAGCTGGTTCCACTCCTACTTGGTAGGCAGATCACAATCAACTAGGATTGGTTCTCACACTTTGGTCCCCCTCCAGGTCACCACAGGGGTTCCCCCAAGGCTCAGTCCTTGGCCCGATACTGTTTTCCATCTTCCTAAATGACCTGCCCTCAGCCTGCCCACATACGACCATTCACATGTACGCAGACAACACAGTACTGTATGCAGCAGATCCCAACTCCTCTGAAGTGACTTCCAGACTCCAGCAGGACTTCAATAATGTCCAGCTCTGGTTCTGCTCAAATCAATTTTTCTTCATCATAAGAAAATGGTCTCTCTAACCTTCAGCATGAGGCAGAGATTCTCCCATCTCCCCTCCATCCCCACCTTTCACACCATTGATGGGACTCCCCCGGAGGCTTGTACCTCCGTCAGGTACCTTGGAGTCTGGCTGGACCAGCACCTTGACTTTTCTGCGTGTATAGACGTGATCCACAAGAAATTGCACCCCAAACTGGGCATCTTATATCGCAATAGGGACTGCATCCCTCTGCCAACTCGCAAGGCAATTGTACAGAAAATGATTCTCCCAATATTCAATTATGGAGACGCAGTCTACAGTGCTGCTCCCAAGTCCTCCCTAGCCAGACTGGATCCTCTCTTCCACTCCTTCTGTCGCTTTGCCCTGGACTGCCCCCCCTCAACCCATCACTGCGGCCTCTACAGGTCCTTGGACCTCCCATCGCTTCATGACTGGAGACAGGCCCACTGTGCTAGGACTACAGTGAAATTCTGGGCCCAGTCCCTTCCCCCTTACCTCATGGCAGCCCTAACAACTCAACCCCCAACTGCATACTCACTCAGGAACACTGACTCCTGGCTTCTCTATGTCCCACATATGTCCACCACTACTGGCCAGGCTGCCTTCAAATACCACATGCCTAAACTATGGAACTCCTTGCCAGTAGACATTTGACACACCACCAACACTCAGCACCTCAACTCTCTCCTCAAAGTGCATTTCTCCACCACCTGCACATGCACCTAGCACCACTGGAGGCCAAGTGTCTTGCTCTTCTACAAAATTCTGACCACTTAAATGAATTGCACACTGGCTTCATACTAAGCATTCACTGACCTCTACCCTCAGTTGATTAATGTGTATGTAAATGTCCTCTGTTGACTGCTCATAGCTACTGTACTTGTATGTGTTCTCTGTTTGCATTTCTACTGTATACTTCTCCTCTACCCCCTCCCCCAGGGCGCATCTGGAATTGAGCGTTATCCCGCCCAGTATGCCTTCCTGGTAACACTTTTAAACAAATGAATAAATAAATTCAGACACATTCTTTTTTTTTCAATACATACTTTATCCTCCTTTCTCTCCCAGTGGTCCTTTTCCATCTGACCCCCAGCTTCCCTAGGACTTACCTTTATACCTGGTGTTGTCTGCCACAGGATTTGTGGCATGAGCCCAGCCACCAGTGTGGAGCCTGCAGGGGGTCAGTCCTCATCCTGTCTTTCATGTGTTTGTTTGTTTTTTGCCATTTTTTTTCTCCCTTATTTCCCCAGGGACCTTGGCCAACATAGGCATGCACATGCGTGGAGGTGCACATGCACGCCTGCACTGAGCATGCCCGTGATCTGCCCACCTGGCCTAGCACCAGCCCTCCCAGTGCTTAACACTACCACTGAGCTTTCAATTGGTGGAAACCAAGAGCCAGAAAGTCCTATCTCCCCAATCCAGGAGGGGAGAGTTGCCTAGTGGCCGCTCCATTCACTCCCAGCCTGCCCCCGGCAACCCCCCGTGCTTATTCCCAAACATGGGTCCAGGCATGGTGAGAGATAAGGCATCCAGCCCCTCAGCCTTCTGCAACACTGGGCCAGCTCAGACACATTCTTTAAGATGTTAATGAGAGGGGATGTCATCAATGCTCAGCTCTCTGAGGTCACTGTCTCTCCCCCGTCCCACACTAGGAGGGAATGCCCCCATTTTACCTCTTAGAACCCCACATTCTGCCACTCTATCCTGTCCCACATTAGCAGGTCTGTCCCGCATGTTTCTGTTCCAAACCCCTCTATCCATCCTTCTCAACTGTTTCACATTGGGGCACGGCAACTATGGCACTGGCAAGTTCGGAACAGAACATCGCCACAGAAAAATTAAACAATCAGAAATGTGTTCACACATTTCACTGGAGTGGTGATCCATGGCAATGTGGTGGTGTAATTCTAAATCCACACTTAAAATCTCAAATTTCACTGGAGTGGAGATCCATGGTGGCGTGGACCACTTTTCCGGCTGTGTAAGTTTTCTGTGCCAAACTTTTCTGTACTGAACTTTCCTGTGGCGAACTTTCCGGTGCTGTTTTTACCTACACCCTTCACATTAGGAAGGACATCCCTTATGTTACCCCTTGGAACTCCTTTATTCATACCTCTAAACTGTCCCATATTAGGAAGAACGTCCCTTATTTTAACACACAGAGCTCCTCTGTCTTTCTAGAGAAAGTGCTGTCCTTTGTGATTATACATAGAACAATACCGCCCAACAGTAGCACTATAGAAGGAGCATCTTTTATTGCACTGCTCAGAAGCCTTTTGTCCTACATGGAGAGGGTTCTGTCAACATTGTACATCTAGACACGCCTACAGTATCAGCTGCCCCACACTGAACACTGAGCCTCGCTGCTTGACTCTGGCTGAAATGAAGCTGTGCTTATATCATTTCCTCCTCTGACAGGCAGTTTAGTTCTGACACCTGATCTTTGAATGATGCTCACCCCTGTGATAGCTTGTTTCTTGGTGCGTGTCCTCACCTGACACTACTTGTTCTAACCTTCCCTCACAGAGATAATCAAAAGATAACCACCATCGGATGGTAGCAAGGACTGAACCCCCAACCTTCAGTTCAGTTGTACTGCTCTGCACCATTACCAACACTTTGGGGCTGAGAATCTATGTTTGCTACAGCATGTAGATATATAAAACTGATTGCAATTGAGTGGAACAGCAAGGGTTGAAAGATCATTGGTGCCAAAAACTGCAAACTGTAATAATCAATCTACCTTCCACTGTAGCTCAAAATGTGGTCAACAGGAGTGAAATGTATTCGTCAGTTTGCAGTGCTCACTGCTTTGACCTTCCTGAGTTTTGCAGAACTGTCATCTCCTTTCTCTCTTCTTCCTCTTGATCTTGGATTTTCTTTTATTTTTTCCCTTTTCCCCCATCATCTGTTTATGCTTCAATGGCTGATCCCCCAACTCCTCATCTCCTTTGACCCACCCAGCCCTGTCACCCCACCATTCCTGGGTTTAATCCATTTTCTCCCATGGATTTCCCCTTGTGGCAAGGCTGGAGGGGTGACCAGCCCCCCCCGAACACAATCCAGAAGTAGAGGAGGGTGCCCAGTCAGTGAGTACAGATCCTTTGGTGGGTCGGGTGTTCATCATGCTGGACTAAATTTTTCCACCTACTTTCTGCCCTCATCCTCTGCCGCACGTCACTTTAGGATGGTGCGGCATGTTTATGTGAAGGCATGCATGCTCTGCTTGTCGGACAGCAGCCCTTCCCTTCTTGCTACTCATGCTACCCTGTCACCCACCCTTTACCAGGTGGCAGTCGATGAGCAGAGAGATGAGCCCTTCCTCTCAAGGAGAGGAGAGCAGTCCTTAGGACACTCAATCCCCTCCTTTCTGGCCAACCCTCAAGTGACCCAAGTCTGCTCCCAAACCCTTATTACCAGCATAGCAAGTGGTAGCACTGCACCCAAGTCACTGTGCTAGTATTGATCTTGGATTTTCTATCAGCTGTGAGCTATTATAGTCATAACAGTAGCTCTTTCAACTTGTACACTGCCCTGTCCCATCTCTGGTGGTTAAGCAGGGGTGAATGGGAAATCAAGCTCCCTCCCCCATGTCTACATATCTCGGATGCCCTAAAGTCCCACCAACCAACCATCACTAAGCATATAGGACTGCTACTCCTTATGCCTGTTTGTGGGCTCCCATGATGGGACCGACCAGGAGTCCCTGGCAGTGGAGTTCATGGGGGCATCTGGAAGAAGTTATCGAGGCAGCAGACTGTCCAGACGGGAGTGAGGCTTATGGTAGATCCAGAGGAACGAGGTACCGGGGGAACAAAGAAAAACTGTAAAAATGTGGTTTGACTTTTGAAGTGAAGACCTGCATAAACCCAAACAATGCCTGCGTGATACTTACCAGACCCCCTAAATTGTTTCTACAAATATGGACTACTGCATGGTGCAGCCCTCCAGAGTGTCAAACAGTGTGAGGTGAATAAATGTTTGAATAGTTATCTGAGATTTTCATCGTGAAATTAAAGCTGGGCATATTTCACACTCTGACTTGGTCTCCAGTTTTGCACACTTATCCAGTTTCTGTGAACAGATTTCCTGTGAGTTTTGTGTCAGGAAGATTCCACAAATAATGGATTCAGGCAGTACAAATCAAGTCCATCTTCTAATTAGAACTCCAAAATGGTTCTAAAAGGGTGAACCCTTTTCTTACACCGAGTTACTCTATTTGCGTGTTGTGTTGACTAAATACTGATTTACACTTATTTGCATCTTGACCCTTTAAAAATAATTTTTTTCTCAAAATGTTTAAACTAGACAGGTTTTTTGGGGGGGTTCTTTTTGTTAACCAGTTCTGCCTCGTCTCAAGCTAAATTTGCTGCAGAGTAAAACTTATAGCTTCGCACAGCCCAACACAAGGATTATTGGCAGAAAAAAGCAGAAAGGCAGATGCTCCGGATGAATGTGAAGAACTGACACAACCAAGAATGGGCAAAACTGGTTCTTAATAAAAAGAAGACCTAGAACCATGTTGGTGAGTTCTGAAGTTAAGAAATAGATAGATAGACCCTTCCCTAGAAAACACCTCTGAGGCCCACAAATACAAACCATCAATTAGCATACTGTCAATATGCAAACACATGCACACTAGGTTCTGAAAAAGGAATGAAATTGGAACTGTTTAGAACTGTTGAGGTTCTTATTAGAGTGGGAAAGCTTTGTTTGTCCTCAGACACAAGGTGGTTCCCTTTGGTCCCCCATCTGCTTCGTGCAGAACGCAGTGCACACCTGCAGACACGCGATGCAAATCTTTGTCCCCTACAGGGCAGTGAAATGATATTAATACTTTGAAGCTCCATACTGCGGCAGAGTTCCGACAGCAGAGAGAGGAACTCTAAAACAGAGTCAAGATCTTATCAGATACCACATCAGAAAAAGCCCAAAGGCCATTCAAAACATTTGTACATACAAGTTAGTAACGCCAGCAAAATCATAAAACACTTTTTTTAGCAGAACAAAAGGGGTCTAGCCAGAATCTCTAGGAATCACGCCAGAATTTAAAGTAGTTATAAATTTTGGGTATGTCCCTAGTGACACTAGGCAGACATTTTTCTGGTACGAAAGTATTTTAGAGCCAGACGGACTCCTTCACTTTGGGATGGTGGGGCTTTGAGCAAGCTGCACAGGCAGCATGCAGAGTCCCAAGGGAGGGAGGGTTGCGTCTGCTAGCTCTGTAGACTCTACTATGGACTGCAAGGAAGCTTTAAAATTGTGAGTGATCACACAGTGCCAGTGCCTCCCCCACAGGCTATTCCAAGCATGGCAAATGATGCCTGATGTCACGTGAGGAGGGAGGGTGAAAAAGCAGGGAAAATCATCCCTACTTTGTGCTGCAGATGAGGACTGACTCCCCATGCCAGTGACTCTGATGACCCTGCTTACACTTTCCTTCCCATTGCCAGCACTCAGGAGGTGTATTTCCTCAGGTCTCTGCCATATGATCTAGGACTTGCTTGATGAGACAAGCTCTGGGGCTTGGCCAGCAATTTTTGGGGGACTGGTCCAGGTTAGGTGTGTTGGGTGATAGTAATCTAGCACGTACAAGCTTGGGGGCAGGAGAAGCCCGCTGCACTGGCCAGGTGCAGATAGGTGGGAACAACTATAGAGTAAAAAAATGAAGTGTTTCAAAATGTGCTGTCTCATTTGTCTTAGATGTGTAAATATTTTGAATTGTGTTGCTTCAGACATTTTGTTATTTTCCTTGATCTCTGTTTTGTACCTAAGCCTCTGTCTGGAAGAGGACAGCACAGATTTTATTCACACTCGCCATGCTACCAAGCATCGGCACACAGTGTGACAGTAGGAAACAATCCAGAGCATGCAAACTCTGATTTTCTGCTCATTCTTCTCCCTCTGTGAACCTTTGTGACTTCACTGGTTTTGCAGGTAAAGATGCTCATCTGGGCTCGAATTTTCTGCAGTTCGAGGTGAAATGTGTCTTCCTGAAAACATTCAGTGTCCTATTAAACCAGTTCATGCAATTATCCAGGCTGTGTGTGGGTGATGATGTGCACTATGGCCGCCACCACACATTCAGTCACTTCACTACCAGTCTAGCATTGCTTGTAAAGCGCTTTGGATGTATGAAAAAGCGCTAAATAAATGCTGATTCTTCTTCTTCTATTAAGTCAAAAATGAATGCCCCCCAAAAATGGATGACAGTATGGCAGAGCTGTAGTTCTGACTTGAAATCATGTCTGCAAACCTGGGCCATATAGTGCTATAGCATTCTGCAGCACTCTGCAGCATGCTGCAGCAGAGTTACTGTGGAAAACAATGTAGTTTCAATGCCAATTAATCCCTCTTTTGTTATGCAGGAAACTGGGACATTCACTTCATCTTGGCAGTGTCACACATTCCTACATGACAAAAGAGGTTAATTCCCATTGAAATTACATTGTTTACTGCAGTAACTCTGCTGCAGTGTACTGCAGAATGCTGTAGAAGTGGGTTTCATCCTGGCGAGCTTCACTGTACCTTCAAGCTCTGGTTTCTACAGTTTAGTAAATGTGTAGGGGCATAACATGAATTTTAATGGGTAAGGGTTCAAGAATTAGTGCTAAAACCCAAGTTTGCCATGTCCTTAATTAGCCAAATGTGGCCATCTGACCAACAACTGTACTGTGTAAAGTGGAAAAGCAGTTTGTGACAAGCAGTGCCATCGAAATGTGACAGGTTGCAAATGACAAGAGTCCTCCAATGCTGAGAAATCATGACAGTTGGAGCTGCTACCTTTGGTATTCAAGGACCTTGATTTTATTCCCAGCAAAGGCTGGGTGGGGGCTTTAGGAGTTAAGAGTGACTGGGGCAAAAACAAATGCACAGAGACCTTGGTACCGGGGCAAGAAGGCTAACTTGCTGTCTGGTCTCTGGCTAGAGAAGGGAGATGGACTGAACAACACATTGCTGGCTTCAGGGCTCTGGCACAGTGCCATGAGCCCTGCAATTAAAAAAATGGTACGTGGGGGTAAATAGGGAGAGGTAGAAAGCAGATGATTTGGGGGAGGCATGACCACAGGGCTAGCCCTGGTCACCTGTGGGGGTTAGACTTTGTTTTTTCTGTGTATCTTCTTCTGTTTGGCTAAATACTGGGTATCAAATAACAAACAACATTATCTCGATTAGGCGGGGGGAGGAGCCTGAATACTCACTAATTAAAATGGTCCTCACATACCTCTATTTGGGAAATTGTTACGATCGAGAAACTAACAGGCAAGCAGGCATGATATGTTTATACGGTTGGTGCTGTGTGTCTCTTACTGAATAGGAACACTATCTTGTGCTGTTTTGGCAAGAGGATCGTGAAGTTGAGAGGGTCTACCACCCCCAAACAGAATGTTTTTATTCTGTAAAGACACACACAGTACTAGTCATATAAATAATATTATAAATCATTGTGGTAACAAAGATTTGAAAAAAATTATAGTGCGGCAAAATAAACCTTCATCTGGGGCCTTTTTTCCTTATATTTTCCCTGCCGTTAAACGTAGTATTTGCTACAGTTCATTAGTATGGCTCTGTTAGCATCAGTGTTGGTGCATGCACATGGTTGTTTTATTAAGCGTGTTTATTTTGTGGCATGACCAAATGTGCAAGATTAGCATAAAAAACTTTGAAAGTTGAATTTTAAATGCAGGCTACAGCAGACGTCCAGTGGCATTGAGGACAGAGGCACTGAGCGCCTCACCTCCTGCCACGCCAGCGACCCAGGTTTGGGAATGGATGCGACTCACTAATGGGGCCAGCCGGGGGAGTTAGGATTGAGCATCCTGTGGACAGGTTTCCTCCCTTGGGGGGGGGGGTGTCAGTGCATCCTGCTAGGCAGTTGTCACCAGGGTATTAAGTAGCTGGTATATCATAACAAAATGCTATGCAAAACAGTGGGTAATGCTAACCATTTCCAAAAATGCTTAGCAGTAGACTACTAACCATTTTTTCAGTGAGTATGTGGCACAGTAGACATAATTAATAAAATTAAATACATATTTTTACATTTTGCTAATCATTTTGTGCCAAGTGCTATGCATTATTAGAGCTGATTAGCACTTTCATGTGTAAAAGTGCTAATCAATTATTTTAGCTTATTTAATACCCTGGTCACCCAGAGGTTCTAGGTGGCAGCGTAGCAGAACATCAGGGAAGGTGCCCCAACTGTTTGATGCTGGAGGGCATCTCTGCGGAGACAGAGCTTGTACAACATGCCATTGCATGCATTGCAGGCCCAGGGGAGAAGAATGGGAGGACAAAATGCCAACCATGGCTCAAGGAAGGCTTGGTCCCCTGCATGCCCCACACCAGTGACTGGGCTCTCCAGGGTTCTTAAGCAGAGGGTGGCTGGCAAGACTGGATAAGTCCCAGATAAGCTAGGTGATGGGGCTGGGGGGGGGGCAGGATGGGTCGGGGCAGCTATAGAAGATAAAATACTAATAAAAATAACAGGAAAAAGCAGGCTGCAGCTGACAGAAGGAGCAGTAGTGGGAACAAGGGTAACAAACATTTGGGACTCGAGAAAGACAGCGTTTAGTCACTGTGTACAGTAGCTGTATGAGAAAGCACATCAGCAAACTTGCCACAAGAGTACAGCTGTACGTAGGAGAACACGTAGGGCAATTCTGAAATCTGATTGCTTCGTGGAGGTCCATGGAATGTTAGTATCTGATCTGATACATGATGGCAGAACACACAGTACAGGACACATGGTAATGGCTAGCAGCATGGTTGGCAAGTCAGCTCATTATCTTCAGGATGTGAAAAACACAAGCAGGCAGCAATGACATCAGTGAAGTAAGTGTATGGCAATGACACATGTGGTTAATAGCGATTCACAGTAGAAGTCAGTGGCCACATGGGACTGCCTTTTTTTTGCCAGTAGAATGGCAGGTGCAGCATCATGGAGAGACATTCTTATTAATTTATTGGCCTTGCACCCACCATTCCCTTGAGCTAATGTTGAACTAAGATGTTAATGACCCCTCCAACAAAAATTAATTGTCCTCCTGCTTCAATTCTGTTTGAAAGCGTCACTGTCTAAACCACTGCAGGTAAGGTCAACACACCTCTCGTTATGATGCATGCATAACCCCATACCCTCCCCCAATAACAGCTGTAGCAGTAAGAATGCAGATTAGCCAAGTGCATAGCACAAGGTAGCCATAGTACCCACGTCTGTCCTGAACTGTGAAATCAGAGTGTATCCAGAAATGTAGCTGAGGGACTTTAGGTAAAATCAGACTCACTGTCAGTGTAATTTCTACTGTGTGGTTATTCCATTTAGGAGGTGTCTGATGTGTGCAAAGCCATGCGCACCATATCCTCTCATGATCTGCTGGACACATAACAACCCTGTTACTTCGTATCATTCTACCGCTTTGTCCGGGGTAATTTTACTAGTTTGTATTTTTTGTACCTACAGCTAGTTTCAGTATTCTTTCAGTGTGTGCCAAGCATCTGATGTTCTTCAGGTGTCTATGGGCTTTGCTGGCAGCACCTATCCCCAAAACCGAACTTTGCTTTATCATGCCTTTCTGACATTGTAAATGAGCCCCATGTGTCCCTGAACGTATGTATGCAGGAAGGTGAGGTGACGTAATGATTGCCGTTGTGTAGGGGTAACTATTTCATCTTGGTGTATAGTGCCCAGAGGTGTGATAAGGGGTCCCAGGACAGGAAAAATCTGCAGAATTTATAAGGTATATATGCTCAGCTTTGCAGTCCTCTTGCACAAACTGCAGGAGAACACACACTCTTATAACATAAGAGACAACTCTCGGATAGCATTTAAAGTTATTGTAAATCACTCGTGTTGGCTAGGTAATTATAATAAACTTTAAGTTCCATATATTTTTTACTTTAAAAAAGAATGTGCCTGGCTCTGTGATGATGAGCAATGGGGGATCACTCTGGTATATCTGGAACCTGGGTTCTCGTTCCAAGCCCTGGATGTTGGGAGTGGAGACCATCGGGGGGGTTCCACATCGCTCTGTAGCACTCCTGCTGGTGGTATGGAAGATGTGCTTCAGAGGATGTGGGACCCATGTGCCTATCTACCCCTGGCCAGCCACAGTATGCACAAGTCAGTGTGAGGTAGGAAGAAAAGGTAGAAATGCCACGCCAGTGTGCCAGATGAGGGCTTTGCAGTCCTCCATGCAAATGGACTCCCCAACGCACCACAGAGAGGGCTCCTCCTGCCAGCATTCCAGCAGTGTGTTCCTCCTCCTGGTCATAGGGAGGAACCTGGCAGGAATAAGCCAGCAACTATAGAGGATGCCAATGAGCAGGAAGTGCACCCCTGCAGTGGCCGTTGGTCCTGGCAGGTACAATCTGGCCCCAGGATGCTGTGACTGGAGATCTGAAAGAACGTCTTGTGGCAGTGAGGGGTCAGTCTGTCAGGTATTGGGAGATCATGGAGGCCTGAAGAGGTGGGCTGCAGGTGTGCATGGGTGGCAGAGAAATATATCAGGCAAAGAAAATCCCACTAATATCACTCCTCCCCCATGCATTGAAAGTGGAACTTTTCATTTTAACACTGTCACATGAGACAAAACACACTGGTGCAGCTTGAAAATATATTTTGTAAGCCTGAACCCTTTGATGCCTGTTTGCCACCCCACCCCATTGTACCCATACCAATATCTGCTCCTTATATCCCTTGTATCCCATATTGCATATCAGGAACTGCATACTAAGAGCACAACATACAGTATTATTTAGTTTTCTGCATTTACCATTATGCTCAATACAAATAGTGCACACCATTCAATTGTTCTAATACCAGTAAGAGCAGGTTTCAGACTGTAGAAGTAATCAAAATCAAAGGTCAGGGCCCAGAATCCTGCTCCCCTCTCCAATCAACTTGTAAGCTATGGCTTATTTGGCATATGCATTCTTACACCTATGGAATGACTTTACGAATGACAGGAGATCACATAAGCCATTTAGAATGCTGACACATGCATCCAACCTGTGTAATGCATTGTTGGAGTCAGTGTTATAGATGATATTCCATGATAGGCAGAACAACTAGCGATCAGTCTGTTTACAGTCAGCGGCACTGAGAAAATCTACAGATCAGTGTCTGGTCCTTCTCTGCACACTGTAGGGGATTTAGTGCTATTGAAATGTGTGAGAGCGATGGGAGTAAAGCTTTTTGTTTATCCACACGTCAGGTACTATGCGGATGTACACAAAACAGGCTTCCTCAAAGCATATCCTTCAGAGGAGACCTTAAAGGGAGGTCCTTTCTGCTCATCTCTGGTGAGTGCTCAGGTGAAAGTCATAGATCTCCTGTCACTTCTCATAAGAGCAGGAGAGATTTCTTTTCATTTAAAATCAATTATCACTCATGTACATGTATTCAGACAGAAAAAAAAAAACTATAAAGTCAGACAACTCAAGAATGATGCATATAAACTCCTATTGTAAATGACATATTATAGTAAATTAAAGCAGACCAAATTATCCTGCACACACACAGTTTTAGGCTACAGTGGGAAAGGACAATTTTTTCATAAGAGTAGAGGAGCTACATCATCCCTGGTGTCTGGCCAGCATTCCTTCTGTCAGTAACACAGAATGATATGTAATTATATTATTGGAAACTATGGGTCAAGTTACCACTTTGGCATCCATTATGTCCCCAATACAGATTCGCCAGAGTTCTTTGTGATTGTTTCTTGGAGATATGACATGTTCCACAACCTTACATCATAGGAGGGGATAGCAATCAAGTATTGCAAGTAGAACTAGATACCCTTGCAACACACAGTCCTGTGATCAGTGCAGCAATGCCTGTTAAAACAAGCATTTGTCAATGCTGAATGTTGCTTGCTTATATGTGCGGTTTAGGTATTTGGAAGTGATAGTACCATGCCTAAGAACTGTCATGTGCCGCCCCCAAGACATCAACTGTGTCTTTCTGTTCAGTATTCACAGAAGAGGGGGAGGGGCAAGGGCAACAGCAGTACAACAGTTGCCAAGTGGGTGAAGAGGTGAACAATAGTTCAGTCACAGACAAAAGAGTCCTACAGGAGCTGACTACATTGAAGGTGGACAAAGCGATGGGACCAGATGGCATACACCCAAAGATATTAAGAGAACTGTGAAGGGAGATAGCAGTACCTCTGGCAGCCATGTTCACTGAGTCATTCAACACAGGGGTGGTACCAGAGAATTGGAGGAGGGCACATGTGGTCCCTCTACCCAAATCCGGCAGCATGGAGGAGGCGGGGAACTATAGGCCAGTCAGTCTCACCTCAGTAGTGGGGAAGATCATGGAGACATTGCTTAAAGAAAGGATAGTGGGGTATCTAGAAGCCATCAGAGCCCAGGATCATAGGCAACACAGATTCACAATGGGGAGGTCATGTCAAACAAATCTGGTTGATTTCTTTGACTGGGTGACAAAGGAAGTAAATCAGGGTGGGGCAGTGGACGTTGCTTACCTTGATTTCAGCAAAGCCTTTGACACCGTCCCACATAGGAGGCTGATAAACTAGCTGGGTAGGCTGGGCATTGGGGAAAGGGTGGTAAACTGGGTTAGAAATAGGCTAACAGATAGAAGACAGAGAGTGGTGGTAAATGGAGTGCAGTCTGGGGAGAGGGGGTGACCAGTGGGGTGCCGAAGGGATCAGTCCTGGGATCAGTCCTGTTCAATGTCTTCATTGGTGACATTGCAGAAAGGCTAAAGGGAAATGTCTGCCTGTTTTCAGATGACACCAAGATCTGTAACACAGTGGATACCCCAAAGGGGGTGGAGAAGATGAGGAGGGACCTTGGGAAGCTTGAAAAATGGTCTGAGGACTGGCAACTGAAGTTTAATTCAAAAAAGTGCAAAATTATGCACCTGGGACACAGAAACCCTGGGAAAAGCTACAGGATGAGGGTTGGGGAGCTGCTGACAGTCACAAAGAAGGAAAGGGACTTGGAAGTTCTTATTTTAAATGTCCTGAAAATGTCAACGTTCTAAGGCAGCTGGAAGGGCCAGTGACATGTTGGGGTGCATAGGCAGGGGTATCACCAGCATAAGGAGGGAGGTAGTGATGCCATTATATAAAACCATGGTCAGGCCTAACATGGAGTACTGTGTGTAGTTCTGGAAGTCGCATCTTCTTAAGGATATTAACAGACTGGAGATGGTCCAGAGAAAGGTGAATAAGATGGTACGGAGCTTGCAACACAAGACTTATGAGGAAAAATTAAGGGACCTCAAAATGTACTCACTGGAAGAGAGGAGGGAAAGAGAGGATATGATAGAAACTTTCAGGTACCTCAAGGGTATAAACAAGGTGCAGGGGGTAGACATTTTCTAATACAGGAGGAGCACAAGAACGAGGGGTCATGACATGAAATTGGAAGGTGGGAGGTTAAGAGGGACTGTGAGGAAGTTCTTCTTCACAGAGAGGGTGGTGGACATGTGGAATGGTCTGCCTCAGGAGGTGGTGGGAGTGAGCACTGTGGATGGATTCAAGCATGCTTGGGACAGGCATAGGTGAATCATAGAGGTAGAGCAGCAAGTAGGTCAGAAGCAGTAATCCAGTACAAGGGCTTACGGGCAGACTAGATGGGCCAGGCAGTTATCTTCTGACAATTTCTATGTTTCTATGTCTGTGTCTCTTTCTCTTATGAATTACAGACAGACAGAGAGAGACACACAAGCATATGCCACTTGCATGGGCTGTTCCCCACTATGTCCTCCCTAACACATTACTATCCAGAGACACACAGGGAGAGGACACAGCACACATTGTCTCTTCAATGCTGCTCCCCCAGTGTCTCTGTCTCTCTCTCTCTCACTGTTACTCTCCCTGTCTCGCTTTCTCTATGTCGCTCTCTCTCTAAGCACCGAGCTCCGTTCTTGAACGTCGAGGGGGGAAAAATTCAGTTGCGCTTTCTCTCGCTCTCTCTCACTAGGATAGGGAGGGGGTTGGTAGAATGGGACACAGAGAACTTGTTGTATGGGACGTGGGAAAGCAGCACAGAGGTTCCCAAAGAAAAAGACACTGAGAGAGAGAGAGAGAGAGAGAGAGAGAGCAGCAACAACAGGTTTCTCCTGCACACAAACTGTAACACTGTTCTGTACTGGGGAGCAAGGGGAGGCCACAGACAACATCCCAATGTTTTCTCTCTTGCTGTCTCACAGGACATTTCAGCCATGGTGCAGGTGCGGAAGAGTGATGATGCTGTCTCTCACTCTCTCTATCGACTGTGCACTGAGGGTGGGGAACGGGCAATGGGACAGCCACAGTTGGGGGGTGGCAGGAAAGGAAACTCTGGGTGGCCACTGTCACGCTTGTTCTCTCCTCTGCTCTCCTATATTACAGCCTGTCAGAGGGCTCTATACTGCTGATCATTGCTTCCACTGTTTCTGCGGACAGAGACATAGACAGACAGACAGAGAGAGACACACAGCACATTGCTGCAACTTTAGTACCTACTGTCTCCTACTGTTTGTGTGTGTGTCTCTCTCTCTCTCTCTCTATCTTACACGCCAGACTGCATGGCTGCTGTTGCTCTCAACTACCTCCTTGCCCACTCAGGCTACTGATTATCTCCATACTGGACAGGGTAGTGGCAGGTGGAACACACACAGGCGTTCTGTCTCTGAGCTCACAGGCTACACAGTTGCCATGTGCGTCTCGCTGTCTTGCACTTTGTGGTGTTTCTGTGTCCCCTAGCCACAACTTGTCACACAGACACCAGATTGATGTACCATTGCCTGACATTGTCTCTGTCCCAGTCACTGTCTCTCTGCATCAGACTGCACAGTGGGATCACTTCACCCGGCCTGTCCCCATTGCACTTCACCAACTTGGGGACATAATCTGTCTGTGCCACTGGACTGCAATCTGAAAATGCAGTCTGACTGCACACAGTGTGGACTGGGACCTCAGAAGCTACAAATTGTGCAGGACAGTACTGATTTCACTGTGGGCTCACGGGGTAGCTGAGTGTGTACACAGAAGTTGTTAACTGTGCTCTGCTTGCACAGAGGTCTGCATTATCGCCTGTCAGGTGCTGCCACACAGTCAATCAAATCCATTCAAAAGAAGAATTGTACGGATTTGCTTTAAGAAAAAAAGTGTATTCTTAGAGCTGCGGGAATATTTGGAGCGCTACAGGAGTATTCTGCTATCACAAAATGCATGCACAGTCTGAGTCGGCCATCCACTCTGGCTCTTGGAGCATATCAGGTTTCAGCTCTTACAGCAATGCCTTGTCCCATGGAGCACTAGGCAGCTTTGTGGTGCATCGTTTAAACTAAAGCGTCTCTGGTTCTTCACGTAATTTGTGAGGCTGATAGCAGCACAGCTTAGCCAGTCACATTAGCACGGTCACTGGAGCCTGGCTCGAAGAAATGCCAGGGGTTGAAAAATTTGGGGGGAGGTCGTAAGTCCAGGACTTATGTTAGTTTTGGTCCATAAGTCCATGGCAGGCATTGGTAAGTCACATTTTTTTTCACCTACATTTTTACCTAAGCAAATCAATTTTTTTTTCATTACTTATAGGAAGCAACAGGGACCCCTCTACAAGCGAAATTATTCACAGCTTACTGTCTGGATATAAAATAGACTTTGCTTGGTTCTAAATTAAGTTTCACAGTCCTGTCCAGCACCCACCAGTGAACCCTCACTTTTCAGAAATCTTAATATTACTCTCCCTGGGCTAGTTGAAGTCCTTTTTATATTAAGATAGCTGCTGTACTGCTGTAAGGCAGAGACACAGGGTCTCTGGGTCCATTCCAATACTTCAGCATGTAAATAGTTTTTTTTTTCACTCAAAAGCCTTAGGCTCCCCTTTTTTAAGCACACCACTGTTAATTCCTAAATACTGCTAAATCAAGGCACTAGGCAGCACAATTTCCATTCTGTTGCATTTGATTAGGCAAGCATTAGCATAATTAATCAAGATACAGTTATAGACACTGACTGACAGACTGATGTTGGTTTACAGATTCAGAATGCATTTTTTAAGGCAAGTTTTACATGATCAACAGCATCATCAATTGATCAGCTTTCACTTCAGTTACGTGCCCCCCCCCCCCAACACACACACTGAAATCTGAGACTGAGCAGTTTTATTGGGCAATGGACTGGGAAGGGGACCGACCGACCACAACAACAATCTACAATAACAACAATCCATAATTGTTTCGGTCTCATGGAGTAGATAAGGGACTGGAGTATGGACACAGTGACAACATCCATGTCTACTGAACTTTGAAGTTGTTCCTGATGCAGTGTACTGAGTGCTGAGGACCCCCCGCCTCGCTGCCAGTGACCAGTCCCTCCCAGACTCCCACGTCCACTCCAGACCCACCCCAAGAAGACTAATCCCTTATCCCACTCTCACCCGATTCCCCAACATGCATGGGAGCTGACTGGAGTAAGCGGACTAAAGAAAGAATAGGAAGGAACAGACCCACGGGACGAGTCAATAACTGTGATGACAGTGTTCCTTCCCAGTAATTCTTACCCAGGTAAGCCAGGCCACCAGCCATGAGATGGGACTCAGAGGCAGGGCAAGCGGCCACATCAGAAATGGCGCGAGACTGCGACTCTCAGAGTCCGACTGGGCTGAGAGGCTAAAGCATGTGGCTACAGCTTGGGAAGAGGGAGGATGATGAAGAGACTGTCTCGACTAGAGGCATCACTCGATCGACTTCTCAGGCCAAGCCAGGCAGGCATTCAGCCAGCCGCAGATAGGAGGACAACTCCAGGATGGGGAATCGGCCGGCAAGATATTGGGAGGGGGCCCGGGGCTCAGTCAGCCAGGGCCCAGGGGCAACCATTACCGGAGAATGTGCAGGGAAGGCTGCATGGACTGTCTACACTGGCGCTGCAGTGGCCAGCCCGGGAACTAAAGGGAGTTCAGACGGGGACTGGTTGGAGAGTGGAGAACTCACGTCAGGAACAGATTGCAGCACTTACTGGTGGGAAGGAACAAGGAATAGTGAAGCCAGAACCTGCAAATGGGAAGGGAAAGGGAACAATGAACAGTTCAACAGGAAGTTAGAGGAAGAGGAACCCAAGAGAGACATTACAACACCAACCTGAGTGGGTAGGCCAGGGTATCTCTTTTATCTAGTGGTTCCTTGCATGGTCTCATAGTCCAGAGTTGGACATTCCTCTCCTCTCTCCATAATCACTCTCGCACATGTGCAGCCCACCAGTTCTCTCGCGCCTAGAACAAATAGGTGCACTCACACTACAACTAAAGAATGGAGATAGGGTGTAATGGGTGCATATCTGAACTGTGCACCAATCACAGTCTGCAAAAAAAGCACCTTTCAAACAGCACAGTCAGCTCTGCATGTAAAGTTACTTAAATGCCTACATTCAGAAAATTTGGCCGGGTTTCTTTACGTGCAGAGTACCCCCTACTCACATAGATGAACATGACTCTTGATTTTTTTTACGTGATTCACGTACATCTATGCATGAAAGGGAACAGTCTGCCGCACATGCGCTCAAACAAGTGACTTTGCTCAGTAAGTCCGTTGGACTTACATAGGCTAAAAAGTGAAAGTCCTCCTTTGCTGTTGGAACATCCCAAAACTTGGACTTGGGGATTTTTCAGCCCCTGAATGCAAAAAACATGATGAGACAGGAGGGTCACATGGACAATAAGGGATAAATGAGATACGGGAAACACACGAGACAAAAGGTGTGTGCAGGGGAGGACGGAGAGACAACAAGGAAAATGGAGCGATGGAGGGAAGGGGGACGGCTTTATGTATATGAAATAGAAGAAGTGTTCTCTCATTGGAGAGCTTCATTTGGTTCAAGTACACAAAGTTTCCACCCATAAACTGTAAACCATTGTTATACTTAGCTTGCATGATAATTGGTCTGTCAAGGATGAGCCAAATGCAGCTTGACCTGCATTGGGCTAGTCAGTGTCACACCTCTGCAATGCCGTTCTCTGTAGCAAAACATTTCTTGTGCAAGCACAAGCAACGTAAAAAGGAAGAGAAAGGCAGACAGTGGATGTAATTAGTGAGTAGATTCAGTATTCTGAAGCTTTAATAGGTGGAATAGGGGAAGGCCCCCAGCCCCCAAAGCCACCTCACAGTTCAGACCAATACCAGTATGTTTGCTTGCCTTGCAAATGAACACAAGCATTTGTCAATGCCGAATGGTTGCTTGCTGGCATTAGCAGTGGAAGTGCAGGAGTTAGGCAGATGCAGTATAGGAATGGCAGTGAAATACTGAACTGATGCCAACTCCACCCCCACTCTGCAGAGATGGACAGGCATTGGGGTGTGCCTTTGGGTCATCGCCCATACGGTCACAACCTTTCACCTCACCCTACCCTGCAGACACTTACAAGTGTTTAGGTGTACCTTGGGGTGTTCAGGCTTTGCACTCACCTCATTCCATAAGGAAATATGCTGAAATGGGTGCAGTACAGTAGAATTGGGTGAACTCTGGGGCCAAAGAGTCCAAGGCACACCTCGATGCCTGTCACTGGTTGCAGGGTGGGGTTGGGGGTGGAATGGCGTGAGCATTACTGTTGACAATCCTAAATCACACCCCTGATGCCTGTCAGTCCCTACAGGGTAGGATGTTATGGTCGGAAACCCTAACACCCTGAGTGTTTCTTGGTATTGTTACTCCAAATTTTCAACATGGGCTTTTTGTGACCCCACCGCATGAACAGGGACACTATCAATTCGTTAGCTGAAAGGTGATTTTGCACAGCGACTGCACCATTTGGCGACACAGGTGCGAAAACACATTTCGAACAGGATGTGAAAAATGACAGCTGTACTGTTCACAAGGAGGTATAAAAAAATGGTAATGCTGAAAATCTGGAGTAAAAATATAAAAAACTGGTGAAGTCACGAGCGTGCGTAGAAACTGCACAACGCACACCCGTAATTATTTTGGGGATTTTTTACACCAGATTTTCAACATAGGCATTTTGGGACTTCTGCTCATGAACAGTATCACTGTGATTTTCTTAATCTGTCCTGAACAGTGATTTCCCACAGCGACTTCGCCCATTGTGTACTACATGTGTGAAAACACATTTCAGTTGAGATGTGAAAAATGACAGCTGTATTGTTCATAAGGAGGTGTGGAAAAAGTTACGAGGGTGCATGGAAACTGCGCAATGCACGCTCATAATACAGTCATTTTACGGACTTTTGTCACCAAATTTACAACATAGCCATTTTAAGACCTCTGCTCATGAACAGTGTCACTGTGATTTTCTTAATCTGTCTCAAACATTGATTTCACACACTGACCACGCCATTGTGTGCTACATGTGTGAAAACACATTTCGAGTGAGATGTGAAAAATGACAGCTGTTCTGTTCATAAGGAGGTATGGTAAAATGCTTATGTTGAAACTCTGGAGTGAAAATATTAAAAATTCTTGAAGTTACGAACGTGCATAGGAACTGCGCAATGTAAGCTCATAAAACAATCAATTTTGGGAATTTTTTCACCAAATTTTCAGCTTAGGGTTTTTGGGGCCTATCTCATGAACTGTGAATCAGTCCCAGAAGGAGGTTCTGTGCAGTGACCGTGAAATCACCTTTCAGGACCAATAACAAAATGACAGTATCTAAGTTCATGACATGGGGTCCCAAGAACCCCATGTTGAAAATTTGGTGAAAAATTTCCCCCAAATGGCCGAGATATCCACCTAAGTTGAAAAAACCCTATTTAGGCCATCATACAGCTTACTGGCATTTCTTAAGTTTGCGGTTGGCTTTGACGAGTGCAGACGTGTTCCTAGTCCACCGAAGATCATCGTGTCGAGCTCCGGAGGTAAGTATGGGGTGAGGGGGTGTGGGGAGGTGGGGTGAACAGACGTTGGACGCGAGTTGGGCGAGGGGTCACCACAGACAACGCAGGACCATTTTCTTTATTTTTACAGGAAAAAAACAACACAGGACTATTGGCACGCTGGGTCTGGGCTCCCAGCATGCTACCTGGATGTTTGTTGGGGAAGGGGGAGTGGAACCGATGGGGACTGGACACCCTGTCAGCCATACAGTGTGCTGGGGGGACACATGAGCCAAGGGGGGATTGGGGACTCCCTCAGCACACAACAAATGGGGGGGTGCATCATGGTAATGGGGATTGGGCTACCCCATCGACAAATTAACTGGGAAGGGGATCATGCTGACAGGGGGATTGGGCATCCCCCGTCGGCTTTTATTTTATTTATTGAAATATTTCACCAGAAAGACACACTGAACAGTGGGCGGTGGCTTTCCATTGGCTTTGTGTGGACTGTGAGAGGCTGACAGAGAAGCTGTCACCATGGGGACACCACACAGTGCAGCTTGTAACTGGCTGCTGCAGTCAGGGATGCCCCGCAGCAAAAACAGCTGATTGGGTAGTGACGGGGTGCTCCCTGATTACAGCAGCCAAGATTCTTTGATCATAGTGGCATGCTCATTAACTGCTATCGACAGCATTTCCTCTATTCACCATGGCAGAGACTAGCCCCAGAAAGGACTGCTGCCATTCGGCACAACACTGCCACGCCTCCACAACATGCTTGAGAAGGAAGGCGACGCAATGTGTTTCTTGCTCATGCTTGCAAGCAACACAAAAAATTAGACCAACTGAGTTTGACAGATGCTTTGCTTTAATAAGCCTGATAAAATCAGTTACCAGTATTGGAAACATAGAATTTGATGGCAGACGAGGACTGCTTGGCCCACCTAGTCTGCCCATTTCCCTACCTAATGGATAAGCTGCAGATCCTAGTTAACCAACAGCCTACTTCCTCCTACCCCCCACTATAATTTTCTTATGTCTGTCCCATGCATTCTTGAATTCTCCCACTGTTTTTGGCTCCACAACCTCCTCAAGAAGGCCGTTCCATGCATCCAGAACCCTCTCCTTGAAAAAATACTTCTTCACATTACCGCTGAGCCATCCCCCCTCTATCTTCAAATTGTGCCCCCTTGTTCTTGCACATCTCTTTTTCTGAAAGATGCTACCTTCTTGGATTTTGTTGACTCCCTTGAGGTACTTGAAAGTTTCTATCATGTCCCCCATCTCCATCCTTTCCTTGAGGGTATACGTATTAAGCTCCTTTAGTCTCTCTTCATATGTCTTCTGGTGCAGACCCTGCACCATTTTAGTTACCCTACTCTGGACAGCCTCCATCCTGTCTATGTCCTTGCAGAGATGGGGTCTCCAGAACTGCACGCAGTACTCCAGATGGGGTCTCACCAACTGTCTGTACAGAGGGATAACAACTTCCTGTTTTCTACTTGTGATGCCTCTCCCTATGCATCCCAGTATCCCCCCAGCTCTCCTTACTGTCTTCTCACATTGCTTTACGTTATCTAATATGACTACCCCCAGGTCCCTTTCCATTTTGGTTTTTTTTGTTTCTATTTATTTTATTTCAACAGACACTTGTCTTATTCTCAGGTAGAGCTATATTTTGTATCAAAACGTAACATTTCAGAAGTATCTCAGTACTTTCCAGTATCATTCATTGACTGTGCCTCTCTACAGTTGACACTAACATCCAGGGACACCACCATAAAACATAGAACTTGGAAACTTGATCCTGTATTATTGAAATATCAAGCACACAGAAAGAAATGTGTTACAAAATGAGACAGCAGATTCTTGATGGCCAGTATTAATAATGAAACAAAATGGGACATGGTTTGGGGATTGTTATAAGGCCTTCATAGAGGCATTATTACTGGTTCATATAATTGTTTCAACTCAAGACTCAAATATAAATGGATTTCAGAATTACAGGAAAAAATTAAAGAGCTACAAAATAATTATGCTCGGACTGGTCTTTGTAGTCACAAATACTGGAAAACTTAAAATCTGAATATAATACACTACAAAATGAATACATAGAAAGACTTGTTATGCTAAGCAGATCAAAATATTATTTTAACTCATACAAGAGTTGAAAAATGCTGGCCTACCTTCTGCAGAGGGAAAAAACTGAGAGTTATAGTCAAAATTGAGACAGAAAATGATCAGATATCATGAGACCATAAAGTTATAAATGAAACGTTTGAGAGATAAGCTGATTTGTATAAATCCACTTACAATGAGAATAAAAAATGGTAGTTAACGCAATAAGTATTAATATCCCAAGTATACTGCCAGGAATATCAGAAAATTTGGAGGCTATTAAATCTTTAAAGAGAGGTAAAGCACCTGGCCCAGATGAGTTGCCTATGGACTTTTATAAATATTTTGCTTCTGGCCCTAGTACTTCTCTCTTTGTTTAGTGAACTTCTAGCGATAGACCGTCTCCCCATTCCTTTGATAAAACTCTAACCATAGTGATACCAAAAAAGGATAAAGACCCAGCAAAATATTCAGCATACAGATCCATATCGTTGTAAACTCTGGGTGGGATATTCAGTGTGTGCCAGGCAGGGGCGCAAGCCTGGGCGCAGCGCAACTGGGATGCGCCAGGGAGTGTGCTGGGCGATATTCAACGGTGCTGCGCCATGGCTCAGCACCGTTGAATATGGCAACATGGCCTCCCGTATTGCGCATGGTGCAGGCACTGCACCAGCGCAATAGGCAAGAGAGGAGCAGGGGGATGCGCCAGCTCAAGTGCAGTTGTGCTAGGTGCAGGAACCGCGATATTCAGTGGTAGATATGCAAATGGGGCCGTAATGCTTGCAAGGTGCAACTGGGGCCATTAGCATGTGATTATGGCCCCATTTGCATGCAGGTGTGGTGATCCCTGGTGACTTGCATCTGGCGCCCTGCCAGGCTGCAGCCGTTGGGGACCGACACCCCCTGCACATCGCGGCAAAGTGCTCCAATGCCCGATCGCGGGCATATGTATAATAAAAGACATGTCCCATATCCCTGGTGGTCCAGTGGACTGCTTCCAGCCCGATCGTGGGCATAAGTATAATAAAAGACATGTCCCATATCCCTGCTGGTCCAGTGGACCACTTCCAGCCTGATCGTGGGCATAAGTATAATAAAAAACATTTTAAATCATACCTGGTGGTCCAGCGGTACCCCTGTCTCCACCCGCCCACTGGGCCTGGGGGCAGGGTGGTGGGGCTCAGTGGGCGGGTGGGGGAGGGGGCACCGCTGGACCACCAGGGATGCTTTTACAATGTTTTTCATTATACTTATGCCCGCCGATCAGGCTGGTAGCGGTCCATTAGCCCACCAGAGTTATGGGACATGTCTTTTATTATACTTATGCCCATGATCGGGCTGGAAGCGGTCCACTGTACGCAACTTCCCCTTTTGAATATCGCACCAGGACGCATCAGTGGGTTGCGCATGGTACAACACTGTTGCGCCATGCACAACCCCTTTGAATATCTCGGCCCCTGACTATAGAATTCTCACAAAAATTTTAGCTAATAAATTAGAAAAATGCCTACCTACAATAATAAGTAGTGATCAAGCAGACTTCATCAAGGGAAGGGGGGGGTTAACAATATACTAAATGCCTTCAGTGTGATGCAGAGCTGTCAGTCTTCTAACTCTGCGGTGGTGTCCCTGGATGCTGAAAATGTGTTTGAACACAGTGATTGGATGGTGAGTCCATGGGGAGCTCAGTGATGGCGCTGGGGGGGGGGGGGCTGGAGGAACTAGCCTACACCAAGAAAGAAAGAGCATTAATGAGAAAAAAACTGTGGGACCCAAGCAGGTGGACTGAGGTACAGGGGTCCCACCTGGAAAGTTGATATGGGGGCCCACCTTGAAAAGCAATAGGGGAAGGCCCTAGGTGACACACTCATACTAGTATTACTTAATTTTGTTACACTAGCTATGTATTTTCATCTAACATTTACTTGTAGTGCCCAAAATGCCCCATTTAATTAGAAACTAGATGATAAATGCAGAGATTTTCAGAGTTTTGAAGGTGGCCAGGTACCCAACAGTGTGTGTGTGTGTGTGTGTGTGTGTGTGTGTGTGTGGAGGAGGGGGCACTCATTAAAATTTTCAGGTATCCTGGTGGGCCAGTCCAACTCTGAACCTGGGAAATATTTTGACTTCCCAAAAAACCAGATTGGCTTCCAAACTCAAGAATGTTTTTACAGTTAGCAAAAATAAATTAATCAAATGCTTACTTAAGCCTGTATGTCACGTGGGTCACTGAGATATCTACATAGCCGAGTCTCTTTTCTTTGCATGGTGGAGCAAGGAAAAGAAGTCATCTGGGGTTGATGGATTGCAAATAGGCTACATATCACGTCTCTGGGACACCTGCTTTGATGGCCTGTGCTTGCATCTGAGACAGAATAGAGCAACTGGACTCCTGCTAGCCAGACTAGCTCTCTTTGCCCACCTACACCATGCTCTCCTCCAGCCGATTATGTAAACTGATTAAAAATGCTAATGAAGACCATGCAGATTAACACATTTCCCAGAGAGATTGTTAGAACAAAACACTCATTATTACCCAAGTTGGCTCAGCGATCCCTCACCATGCTCCCCCTCCCACACAAAGCACCTTTTCAGAGCAAAGGGCAGTGTGCGAGCTCTGTGTAGGGACCAGCGGGGCGAGCAGCGAGGGAGCACAACAATAAATCTTTTGTGCTTGTCCTAATGAGCTCCTTTGGTACTGCTGATCTGTTGAAAGGTTGCTGGCTGCAGCCTGGGACTAAGATGGCTCTGCTTCTAATGGGTTTAATTACAGCAAGTGGCTGGAGAGAAGTACATAGCATCAGCAGCGGTGGGAGTTACAACCTACCCAGGCTGTAGAGCAGGACCACAATCTTTTTTTTAATATTTCTGAGTGACTTTTGTAATACCTTATTTATTTCCTCAGGATAGCCCAGCTAAAAGCACTAGCACTTAAAAAAAAAAAAAGCAGCACATTAGGGAGGCAGTATAGCGCAGTGGTCTAAGGCTCTGAGCTGCAAATCTGGAGACCTGGGTTTGAATCCCACTGCCCCACACATGCATGCTGTGTGACCCTGAGCAAGTCACTTAACCTCCCTGTGCTCCCAGGTTGCACCTGTAAACAAGCTGTCAGTTTAGTGTGTCACTCCTGGTTAAACAATTGCAAAAAGCAAAAGTGGTTTAGGGCACTGAGCTGCAAACTTGGAGACCTGGGTTTGGCTCCCACTTGCACTCTGTGTGACTCTGAGCAAGTCACTTAACTTCCTTGTGCTCCCAGGTCACACCTGGAAACAAGATCTGGCTTAGTGTGCCTTTCCTGGTTAAACAATTCCCCTTCCCTTTACTCAAGGTCAAACACTGAGCCAGTGGCTGTAGCGTGAGTTGAACTGGGATCTCTGGTTTCACAGTTCCGTTCTCTAATCACTAGCCACATTTTCTTAGTGCCACTTTGAGGAGTTTCAGATTGACAGCACTGGAGGGAGACCGAGTCCCTGTAGCCACACAACAGACACAGAACCTGAAGTCACAGTGCGAGCTTCCCTACACTGTTCAGCTAATGGGCCTCTCTACCCCAACATGGAGGGACCACCCATAGTGGGAAAGAAGGGAGTTCAGACTCTGTGCCCATTCCTTCCTTTGCTTCTCATGTGAGACTGCCAATAAGGGTGCCAGTGAATTGGTGTTGGTGGTTTTGCAATGTGGATACCTGTGCACTAGGAACTGGACTGAGAACCACCACCACCACAGCTCATTCCACATGGGCCACCAAACACCCATCAGATAAATTATAAATCATAACGTCGTTCTTAAAGCCAATCAGGCTTACTTAATTTTAAACATTTCAGGTTCTCTTATGTGTGTTGATGCCATTGCAGAGATCTCCCTTATGGTTGTAAGAGTGATTTCATGCTGATTCTTAGGGTAGGAGAACTGCAAACTAAAGTGAGCAGTTCTGATACCCTAGGATGTGAGTAAGACCAGTCTTTGATCAATAATATATTAAAATTTAAAAAAACTTTCCACGAGTGTGCTTATTTCCAGTGCAGCTGTACTTGAGGCACACTTCATAGAACAAGAGTGTCCGACTCAGGCGCAGAGGAAAGGAGCACTCTGATTGGTGAGGAGTTCCCCCTCAATCTGTAAAAACCATGACAGGGTCTCTCATGTAAACAGTTCTAAAATTCTGAACATCAAAGGTCATTTGGCAGAGTTCAGTTCTCACACAGGGGTTTCTCTCAACAAAGTAAAGCATTTCAGTTTTAAATTCAAGTTCTAGTTTTGAAAGACAGAAGTCTTTGACATGATTTATATCTCTGTATTTACAGTTCCAGCATCTTGTATGGTAGTCCTTTGTGTGCCAGAACTGCCCAGCTTCATTTTGCACTTCTCTCACCCAAAGAAATAAGAAGACACTCTGTTTATCCCTCCTAACGCCAGCATCCCAAGACCTCTCTCAGGTGTACCTCACCTGACTGCAGCACCTACTGCCCACCTGAGACCCTCCTGACCAGGGAATTGGGGACAGAGACACCTCGCCCCCACCCCTCAAACCCCAGTCAGCCCCTCGGAACTACACCCCCCCTGGGGCAGGGCCACCCTACTCCTTACCTGAGTGTCCTTTCTGGAATCCAGACAGCCGGGGTCCGGGAGCAGAGCAAGGGCTTAGGAGAGCTGGTCAGGATGAGATCAGTGCTGGGTATGTGGGCCACGGTCCCTTGAGGTCACTGTCGCCCCACTGAGAGCCGGGGTTTTGCACCTTGGTTGCTGTGTCCTGAGGGCTCAAACGTGCAATGGTATCTGCTCATGATGGGCACGCTCCCTTGCCCATGCATATGATGCCCACCGATGCCCCCTACCCTGTGTGCATGCCCTCGCAAGCTGCTGTGCTGCCCAGTAGCCACCGGGAGCTGCTAGAGCTGCGAGGAACATCACCCACCCACCCCAGGAGAGGAGAGCAGTCCATCGGATGCTCGATCCTACGCCTCCCCAGCCGATTCCTGACAACCCAAGTCCACTCCCGAACCTGGGTCACCAGCTTGGTGCAAAATGTGGCATCCAGCGCCTCAACCTTCAGCACCACTGGGCCAGGGGAAGGCACTCTTATAGCCATAGGACATGCACATATAAACATAGAACAGAAGGAATTGTGAAGCTACTGAAACAAGAGGCAGCATGGTGCACTGGTTAGAGCACAGGCCCAGGTTCAAATCCCACCAGAGCCACTCACAGGCTATGTGACCATAAACTTGTCACGTAACCCCTCAGAGCTTCATTCCATCCAGCAGTACAAATGGGTATAAGCAGGAATTAACTGAAAAAGAGATATTGCATCTCAGCTGGGTTATCTTTTTTATATTTATTGCATAAAAAAATAAGGGAATTTGCCACTGGATTCAACTGATCCACAACCACTTGCATGCTATTCAGATAGCTGTTCTTTTTTTAAAAAATTCCTCACTTGACTGCCCAACCATGCACAGCTACATCATGGTGAGGGATGAAGTCACGGTGGGAGTTGGGGGTGAGGGAGGGGGTTGATAGTACTTATTATATAATGGCAAGAAAGAATCTTGGACTGTGATTGGTCATTTTGAGGATAAACCCGTGGTGTTATCCCAGCATAATATCACGGGTCTAGTCTCAGCACTGCGATCCTCTTGACTGATTCTTTGCATTAGCATTATTAGCATCTTCTCTTAAGAAACAAAAATATTTTTCCACACTAACAAAAACATTCTTTAAATTTTTTTTTTTATTCTGTATATAACAACAAGCCATTGTATAATAGGAATAATGCACTCCAGGGTGTGTGTCATGCTGGGATGACAACACACCTGAGGCGCTGAACAAACTTGGCCTGCGGCCCTGTGCCCAACCCTCCTGGCATGGCGTTATCCCAGCACGACACATCCTGCCGTGCATTATTCCTTTAATATTCCTTCCTTCTCATCTTCTATGCCTGGTGCCCCCTATTTGGTAAATGCATCAAAATAAGATTCCTTCATTAATGTCAAACATACAGCCCCCTTCCCCTCCCCTCAGATGTGAGGTCTGACTCAGGCAGCAGTACCATGATTCCATTTATAGCTGGCAAAAACTTCTCTAGAAAGAGCCAGCTATACAATGCAGAGGGTCTGAGACCCTCCTATTTCCCCAATTTAATTTCCTTACTTAATAGTCTTCTAAGTAATGGCACATTCAGTAATACATTACACCCTCCACTGCCCACAGTCAGGTAAACAGCTGACATGCAGCCTGCAGCAGTGTTTATTGCATGCAAATTTGGGGCTTGCTTTTTTTCTTAAGAAAACTAGGCATGGAAGTTGAAGCCTGTGTGGGCGGTGGTTGTGGGAGGTTGTTGTCCACAGGCAGAGACGGTAACAAGTTATTTACAGCGTGGCATTAGGTGTTACAGCACAGGAAGCCATGGCATGCCAAATGTCAGCCCTGTTAGCCTTTTGTTACATCCCATTACCCACACTCCTCTAAAATAAGATAAGGATACAATTACACAGCAAAAACACAGGGTGCTGGGAAATTGCAAAGTCAGATTCACACTCTCCCTAGTCAAGGTAATAATGATGTTGCAGCACCAGAGCATTGCCTAGCCTTCTGGGAGTGGGGTTAAACTGTGAACCCCATGTTTGTGCCCCAACTTGATTTGTCAGAGGGCCAGTGGAGGAGGATCCTCTGGGGTCGGCTTTCCATGCTTTACTGCAACACTGCTACCTTGGTGACTACCTGTGGTGATGCAGTTGAAGGCCTGAAGGGTGGAGTGATGGCTGCCTGCCAGTGCTCTGCGTCAGTGCAACTCAACTCACATGCATGTGTTGAATTCACTCACTGGTGCCAAGGAGAAAACTCCAAGTGATGCAAAATAAAAGGGCCTGGGTACTCTCAGATCCTGCACCCCTACCAGACTGGGCAATGGTACCTTAAAGTCCTGCAGGTAAGTCCCCTTCCACCAAAAACCCCATCATGGGAGCAAGTTATGGAGTTGCCAGGTTGTTTAGCTGATTGGTTTGGGGATAGGGTGCAGGAGTTGGGAGGTAGCTTGTGACAGGTCCAGATTAGGGCAACCAGAATGACTGTAACATAGTAACATTAATAATGGTGGCAGTGTTGCAGTAAAGCATGGAAACCTGGTCCCAAAGGATCCTCCTCCAGTGGAGGTCCAGGTCCAGGAGGCCAAGAAATACTTAAAGAAGGTACTAGGGAAGACCAGCCAAGGAAGAGAAAATAGTGGCCCTAACCTTGGACGAGGTGCAAGTACCCATCACAAAAATTTTCAATAAATACCTCTCCCTGTCCAAATAACACAAACTCTGGAAGCAGGCACTTGTCACTCCAGTTTAGAAAAGTGGAAATTAGTCCAGTACTGCAAACTACCAGCCAGTCTCCATCCTCTCCACCCTCTCCGGGGCTTTGGAGAGGATAATCTCTGACCAGCTCACAGGCTACCTGCAAAAGTATAACATTCAATGCAAACAGCAGCATGGCTTTTGGAAAAACCATAGTACTTCAACTGCCCTTGTTGAATTCTCCGATTACGTCCACCAGGCCCTAGACAGAGGTAGGCTTATGGGGTAAACTTTTATTGACCTCACAAACACCTTTAAGACAATCAATCACCGCCTACTGCTACAGCAATTACTGCAGTTAGATCTCTCCCCTACCTCGGTTGAATGGTTCAAGGACTATCTCTCCTGCAGATTGCAATCTGTAAAAATTGGGAAGACGATATCAGCAACAAGGGAAGACTTGCTGGGAGTCCCCCAAGGATCTATTCTAGGACCCTTACTGTTTAGCCTTTTCCTAAATGGCCTACCAAAAGCCTGTCCCAGTAAAATCATTCTATGCACAGACGACGCGGACATACTAAACTGCAACTCCCAACTAGAACAACTCAATAAGGATCTTCAGTCCACCTTCACCCAGTTAGAGGATTGGTTCAGAGGGCAGAAACCTCTGCTCAAGTATAAAAAAAACAAGACCATGCTCTTCGCCAGCCACCAACACAGAAAAAAGAACCCTCTACTTACCATCACAAACAATATGGCAGAGCCACTAGAACAAGTCCACTTGTTCAAATATCTGGGAGTCTTACTTGATGATAATACCCTATCATACACACAACACATTGACCATGTGGTTAAATTGGACAACACTAGACTAGGGGCCCTGTATAGGTACAGAAATTATCTCACACCTGCAGCACTATGACTCTCAGTAACCAGCTCTGTACTATCAGTTACAGATTATGGGCTAGTGGTGTACAGCACAGCATCGGACATGGCTCTCAGAAGAGTTTCCACCGTCCTCGATAAAGCATGCATACTGGTCCTGGTGGCAGACAAGCTCACGCATACTTGCAAACTCTTTGAGCAAGTCAAATGGCTCAACCTGAATGCAAGAACTAAATTCCAGTACTGCCTACTGGGTAAAAAGTGCAACTGCGTCTTCCCCCTCTGTATATCCTCCAGGCCTTTAATCCAGCCCATTCACAGCCCTCTACTAGAAGCAGAGCCTGTGGCTCTCTTAATGTTCCTTTCAGGAGAACATGGCTAGGACAAAGATTGTTTGCCTATAGGGCCCCTCTCTGGATGAATAAACTCCCTTCCTCTATAACTAACACCATGACTCTACCAGCCTTCAAGCATGAACTGAGGCAGCATCTAACAAATGACAGTACTCGCGAGTGCCACCCATGAACCTAACACCACCTTGGTGCTACCCTCTCCTCACCCATCAGTATTTGTGTAGGCCTACCCAATTTGACTACTTAACCCTAGAAATTTACTCTCCCCAACTATGCACTTTGCACTCTACAATTGAGGGTCCTCCTCTTAGCTCACTGTCTTTACTATTGGCTAGAGCAGTCCTCCTAATCCTATTCTAGATATCCTCCACCTTCTCCCTTCCCTGCTCCAACCCCACAAGATCCTCCATTTTTCACCCTTAACTATTTCTGTCCTCATGCCACCCCTCTCCTCTAACTTTCTCCCTACCTCCATTCCCTGCACAACCTTCCCATGCAACTCCAGCTGTAGCAACATATGTGACAAAGCTGTTTCCCGGCTGCTCCTCATGCACTATAGGGCTTCAGCCATGTACACCATTCTCTGTGATTTTTTTGCCATGTAATCCTAAATTGTTTAACTGTTTATGGTAACTTGATCTGGAATTGCTACGTGTACTCTGAACTTTGTGTTAATGTACTGTACCTATGTCCAAGCTCTGTGTTTGACATGGAACCTTTGTAAATGAGCTTTTAGCTCAAAGGTACTTTCCAAATAATTAATAACTAAAAAAAAAATAATGTAAGGTCAGAAGGCACTCTAGTTCTATCGCATCCCCCCCATCCCTGCTTTATAAGCACTGCCAGCACTCAGGATGCTGGCTTTAGGACACTGAGCCATCAGGGTGCCAAATCTGGGATTCGCTGCCCCCTCCCTGAGGTCCACCCCCCCAGAGTTGGAATCTAAAATTAGGGTATGTGTGGGTGGGAGGTGCAGAGGCACAGCCCTCCTGCAAAAACAGTGGTCATGACATTGCCGACTGGTACCCTAATGGCTCGATGCCATAACATTGGTGTGTTTGGAGGGTGGAACCCTTTATAAGCACGGATTAAATAAGTATGTTGAGTAAACACATACTGATTTATAGGGATTCTGTATCCACTCTACCACCCAGGGTACCCTGTGTTTTCCTTGGTAAGCAGGGATTCCACTCTGTCTCTCTCTAGTCACAGACACTGACTCTGAGGGTATAATACTCTACATTTGATTTTTACTTATTTTAGAATTTTTGGCTGGGAAAGGCACACGTAGCCAAAGCACATTTCCAGCTGTGAGTCAGGAGTGCAGGGAAGTTAAGTGACTTGCTTCGGGTCACACAGTATGCAAGTGGTAGCTGTGGGATTCAAACACTGGTCTGCTGGGTTTCCAGGTTCACAGGTTAGTGCTTTATACTGGAGAAAAAAAACTGACTGTCATTTTATATGATCATTTATTTTTATTTTGTAATTTATTTTTCCATAATAACTTACGTGAAATGCAACACCCTGTTTTCCATGGGCACTGCTTCTACCTTATGTTACATCTAGAAGGAACTGAGGCACAGGGAGGTCAAACAGCTTGTTCAGGGTCATAGAGTTAGCCAGAGGTTAAAGGTTGGTTTCTAAGTTGGGCATTTCCTGGCTGACACCCAGATCTGTGTGCTCTAACCAGTAGACTATAATGATTTGCCCAAATTAAATATTAATTGTAAAAACTATGCTACTGCATCTATAGAGTTGAAATGCAAAGTGTACAAAGTCAGGAAATAAATAATTAGGAGTCAGAGTCTCTAGAACCTTGGAAAATTGGTGGTGCAGTATTCCTCGGAGCTTGAATGATTATGGGATGCCGTATTGGTGTTACCTAATAACAGCACTTTCTTTTTTTCACTTTATCTTTTTATTGAAATTTTCACAAAGATAATACATACAAAATTACAGGTGCACAACACATGACATATAAGAAGTAAATATGCCAGTTAACTAGGAACATAGCAGGAAGAACACAATATGCATATATATATATATATATAAAAAAGAGATTACTGTACTATGAATAAATGATACTAGAGTTGTGTTACAACAATAGAAACAGTTAGGTTTATACTGTCCGTAAAGTATAAAAAGGGAAGTCAGTAGTACCTAAGGATAGTGCAATTGCTACTTTGCATATGGTAAAACATAGAACAAGAAAAGATGGTTGCATGTGACCTATAAAAAAAGAGATAGAAGGAAATAAACAGAAGAGAATAATGCAGATATAAAAAAAGCAAAGAACAGAGAGCAAAGGGCAAAAGAGCGTCTGTGCTATAAGTTGTCGCGACCCTAATCTATTGAATAGATGATGAGAAAAAGAGAAGAAAAAGGGGGAATTGAATACTCAGAAATTAGGGCATAAGGTATTGGTAGTGTCAATATACCTGAAATAATTCTACCAACATCTATTATTTGAATTGAGTCCGGCAAAAGTACTATGAGATAAATGGTCCAAAGGTGCATATTGAGACAGGTTTTGAAGAACGTCTGAGAAAGTTAGTATATGGGTTGATCTCCAGTTCATGAGAATCAGATGTTTAACTAAGAGAAACAAAATATTAGCCTTCTAAAATGTGCATGTGAGAGGGTAGGATTGTTTGGGGTTAATACACCTAGCAAAAAAAAATTAGGATCTAAGGTAATTTTATGTCTGATAACTCTGGAGGCTAATGTATGAACTTTATGCCAGAGTTTATTAATGGGAGAGCAAGTCCATAGAATATGGAAAATATCACCATTAGGTAGGTTGCAATGCCAACAATTAATATTATTAAAACACCCATATGATGGAGTATGGACAGGGTTCTATACCAAGAATATAGAATTTTAATTTGAATTAAAGAGCTATGGGCAACTTTGAATACATTATGAGATATACTCCAACATTTACTCCACTGCTTACTCATTATGTCATAATTGAGTAAGGAACTCCATTTATTTTTAGCTGATAGAGTTTGATCGGGTAAGGCATCTAGAATGTCCATATATATGGAGCTATTACATTTTACAGTTAGTTTAGTCCAACATGTAATTTAATGATCCTGTAAGTTACGGTTATGAATATAATGAGAGAGAGACAGGTGTAGGCAGTACGAATTTGTAAATATTTCTGGAAATCTTGTTTTGGAAGATTCCAAATGTTCTGTAAATCTGAGAAGGGTTTATGTGTAAGTGAGTTTTGGTCCAGAATATCCCCCCAAGAAGAAAATACCCTTGTTTTTCCAAGAGCGGCAAAAGATAGTCTTGTTCTCTAGAGCCAATAATGGGTTACCCCATAGAGGGGTATAAAACCAGGAGGGTGGATAAGATTTAAAAAATTTGTGAGTTACCTTCCAGTAAAAAATGGAAGCTGAGATAGTGGGATGTGATTTTAGTTTGGAAGAGAGAGGGCTAAATATGAAGGCTGTGGAGACTCCTCCAGGAGACGATGCAGATTCCATTATAACCCATAGGGGAGTATGAGATGAGGGTTTATGGAACTATTTAATAGTTTGGGAATTCTGAAAGGCCCAGAAATAAGCTTTGAACCAAGGAAGACCGAATCCTCCCTTTTTCCAATGTGTACATAACTTGTTACAACTGAATCTAGGATGTGTGCCATTCCATATAAAATTACCAAGCAATTTGTCTATTTTAGAGAAAAAGATGGATGGTAAAGTTAGGGGGAATGTTAGCAAATAAGTAAAGGATTTGGGGAGTAATGGTCATCTTAATGGCTGCTACTTTCCCCATGAAGGACAGGTTGAGGAGTTTCCATCTATCTAGGGTCGTCTTGATGGTATTTAATAATGGGTTAAGGTTTATGTCCCAAGTTTTATCCAGATTATGAGATATTTTGATTCCTAGGTAAGTAATGCCTTGAGGATACCAGTGAAAACCAAAAGGAAGATTCATAAAAGGTATACACTGGTCATTGAGGGGTAGCATCTCGGATTTCCTATAATTGAGAGCAAGGCCTGAGGTATGAGTTAATTTACTAAGTAATTTAATCAATAAGGGTCCAGCTTCTTTTAAGTTCTCAAGTAGTATTAGAAGATTATCCGCATAAGAAAGAGATTTGTATCTGGAATTGCCAATAGTGATGCCTTTCATATCAGGAGATTGACATAGGCTGGCAGATAAGGGTTCCATAGCTAAAATCAACAAAGAGGGTGACAAAGGGCATCCTTGTCTGGTTCCTCTTGCCAATTGAAAAGAAGAAGAGAGGGTGGAGTTAGTAAGGATTTTTGCCATAGGAGGAGTATATAGTAATCTGATCCAGGAACAAAAAGTGTGGGGAAGACCAAAGTAAGATAGAACGTGGTATAGGTAATTCCAATTTAGGGAGCTGAAAGCCTTTTTGAAATCAATGGCAATAGCTGCTGCAGGGGTTTTTAGAGATTTGGCTTTGTAGATTAAGTTAAATAGAGAGTGTAGGTGATCTGAGCTAGATCTATTTTTAATAAACCTGGCTTGTGAGCAATGAAATAATTTAGGGATAAATGGTTCTAAATGCAAAGTTAAAAGCTTAGCAAATAATTTGCCATCTGTATTTAGTAATGAAATAGGTCTATAATTAACCGGTAGTAAAGGATCTTTGTCTTTCTTGGAGATTAATGTGATAATAGCTTCAGTGCATATAGGAGGAAGTTTACCTTTGTGTGAGAATTCTTGAAAGACATGAAAAAGAATGGGGCATAAAATGTCAGAAAGTGCCTTGTAGAAGTCTACCGAAAATCCATCCCCCCCCCCCGGGATTTACCAGATTGCAAAGAGGATAACGCTTGATTAATTTCTTGGAGGGAGAATGGTTTATCAAGAGAATTGGCTTCAGCGATAGAGAGATGAGGGAAATGTAAACTGTCTAGAAATTGTTGAATATGTATGATAGGTGAAGGGTTAGGGTTAGAGTAAAGATTCTGATAAAATGATTTCATAATATGGTTTATGGAGAGGTTGTCAGAGTGGGTAATACCTTGAGAGTCCTTAAGACCTAGAATATGACGTTCGGCTTGTTGCATTTTAAGTTGGTAAGAGAGAAGTTTACAATTTTTATCTCCCTGTTCCTAATACCTATGTTTAAGTTTAAATAGAGCTAACTCAGTTTTTCGAGAGATTAGTTTGTTTATTTTGATTCTTAATTGGAGAATTTCAAAATGAAGTTGTGAGTTGGGGTTCTGTTTATGAGATTGAAATTATAATTTCTCTTTAATTTTAAGAGATTTTTCAAGGTCAGAGAGTTGTTGCTGTCTTGCTTTTTTATGATGTGCAGCATAGCTAATTATTTTCCCCCGGATCGTGGCTTTAAGGGCTTCCCATACAGTAGATGTAGAGGTATCTGCAGGATTGTTCTGGTAGAGAAAATCATTGATCTGCACTTTAATCATAGATAAGAATTCAGGTTCTTTAAGTAGAAGACTGTCAAAATGCCAAAAAGAGGATCTAGGTTGTGGAGGACCCCATAAAAGCTGTAGTTTAACTGGTGAGTGATCAGAAATCATTATAGGTAGGATCGAGGAGTCAATTGTTTTTTCAATCACAAAGGGTTTCCCAAACCAATAATCAATTCTGCTGAAAGATTTATGTAGTGAAGAATAAAAGGTGAAATCATGATCACGTGGATGGAAAAGTTACCAGACATCAGCTATCCTAGATCAGTTAGAAGTAGTGAGAGAGCCTTAATACTTTTAGGATGAGCATCTAAAGATGTGTTGCTCCTGTCCATAGTAGTGTCTAGGGCGAGATTAATATCACCTCCGAAAATTATTGGGGTATTGTCTAAATTGGCAGATAATATCTGCTGGGCTAAGGTATGGAAAAACTCTGGCGAATCGGAGTTGGGAGCATAGGCATTAACAAGCATAAGGGGACCAGAGGGGGTATTTAGCTTAACAATGATCCATCTGCCTTTTGTGTCCGAAATGGAATTTAGAAGGGACCATTTAAGGTTTTTATGTACAAGTATAGCTAACCCTCTTTTTTTGCGGAAAAGGATGAATTATAAATTTGTCCAATCCAATTTTTTTTTAAGTCTGTCTGCATCCTCTTGTAGTAATTTAGTTTCTTGAAGAAAAGCAATATGAGCTTTGTGTTTTTTCAGAAAAGATAAAATTTGCTTTCTCTTACAAGGAGAATTAAGTCCCTTCACATTCCATGTATATAAATGTAAATCTGACATATTGTCACATTAAAAGAGTAAGACAGTAACTGGAATAGTGAGGGACATATAAGTGAGATAGAGGATGCGTCGAGAGATAAAGAAGAAGAAACATACATACATACTAGATGGTAGGCAGGGTTGTTCAGGTTAAGCATATAAAAAGGGTAAAATATATTCAGCACAGATGCTCTTGAGTATATAGAGTAAATAGAAAGAAAAGAAAATACATTATTTATCAACCACAATATTACACGCTACAAATCACAGAGAGTAGTTCTAAAGAGAACAGTCAGATATGAGTCAACTGGTCAGTTATGCGACTCTCTAACTGTGCACTAGGGCGCTATAAGTCAGAATAGATCAGAGGGGACCAACTTAAAAAAGTTAGTCAAAAAGTTAGACCAAAGGTTTAGACCTAATACTAATCTAATAACAATACTATTAAACAGACTAAATCTGGAAAAAGCTATATCACATAGGACAGGAAGCAGTAATAACCTCAACTTGATATAATAATATACTTGAAAAAGGGCAATAACATACCCCAGAACTTATTATATATATCAAACAACAGTGAAAAAAAAATCCAGCTTCTGTGAATAGAGGCTTTGATTGCTGTGTAGACAAAGGAAGAGGAGAAAAAAATAGGAATTGTTTAACAATAGGGTTAAGGTGTCAGATGCATGATATCTATGTTCAGTGTTGATAATTATGCATTAGTTACTGCATTAAGCAAAATATAAGACCTAGTTCCAGACAAAATGTCAATTTACCACAAAGAGAGAGTAATTCAAGAAGGGCATTAAATATAAGGAGTAATGAGAAGGATAATTTAGGACCTCTTATGTCTCGAGCCAGATGAGGACAAGGAAAAGGTATGTAGGTTATCCAGCTTCGAAAGTACCTGAGGTCAACAGATTGATTTAAAGAGCGTATGCTATTGTCCCTTACTCGAAAAATTGCCCATGTATAGTATATGGGTTAGCTGAATCTAATTTATAGGTCCAGTGAGCCTCATATAAGGAAATTAAGCATACCGAGGGATTCTTTATAGAGATATTGGGCTTCGAGTAGATTAGGGTGTACCGAAGGGTGCAAAAATAGACACGCTGTACTACTGTACTCCGAAAATAGCTGGCATGTATGATATGTTTTCACATATTGAATGTTTAGCAAATAGAGACAGTGGGGGTATGGTATGACAACTTCAGAACTGTGTGAGGTATACATACTTTGATTCGTTACAATAGAACACTGGAGAAGGAAAGAAATTATAATGCCCTTAGACATGATGGATTGAGGGTAACCTGAATATCTGAAATAGGGGAGAAAGTGAGCCAAAATAAGGAATATCCCTATATCATATGGAAGTCATGACATTTGTCCAGAAATACGCAGGGGAGAGGGCACACAAATTGCAAAATATGGTAGTATCTTGTTAATATGAGCACAAATGTGCTAAAAAAGGGAAAGAAAATAAAAAGAAACATGGTCTATTAAGAAAAGGAGAAACCATAAGCCATTAAAGAGAATGGTACTAATGTAGGGTATAATTGGAACCAACCATAATGTACGGCCTTGCATGTTCACCACCTGTTGAGAGCGAAGTGCATAAGAAGCAGCGGCTGAGCAGTGCAGAAAAAAAAAAAAACCTGGGTATACAGCAATCAGTTACCTGATATATCATATCAGGAGAAAGTAAATCAACCTGTAGATTACATTAGATTCCTAATATAACAAATTAGGAAAGGAAACAAGCAATTTGTTGAACACTAACAGCTTCATGTTTCCATTACTTTGTCTATGACTTTAATGGATCTTTGGGTTTGCTTTTAGATTTGGCTTTTCGCCTTTTTTTTTAGGCTCGAGTGATTTAATGGGTGAACTAATGACAATGTCTGCCCAAGATGAATTTGCAGAGATAATGTCTTTAGCTACCATGCCAGGAGCAGAGGGTACTTCGTTTGTCTTGCAATCTGTTAGGTCCTCTTGTGACGAGTGCGTATCATTTATGAGGGCAGCATGCTTGTTATGCAGAGGTATGGTCGTGTCTATTATCAAGTGGGCACCAGAAGATTGGTGGGGATTAGACATACTGTCAGAGGGGCAGCAGGAATATTTAATTGAGCCAGTTCCAGAGCGTGTTTTCTCCCGTAGTCTATCAGATTGTCTGCAAGGGGTAACATCTATAGGAGTGTCAGGTGGGACTTCATGCTGCTCGGAACTTCCTATGCAGTCTTGCGCATCAGCCATCCCTAGTCAACTGGAATCCACATTGTTCAACAGAATTACCATCAAGGTCTGTTCACCTTGGGCTGGGGGTAACGTTGAAATGCCCAAAGAACCAGCAAGAGCATCCAGAGCACTGAAATCTTTAAAGGAGGAACCCTGGAAGATGCCCATAGTAGCCGGGTAACATAGTGCAAATTGTATGCCTTTTTGATGTAATACTGACTTCAGGGGGTTGAAAGCTTTCCTTTTGGTATTCAATTCTTTTGAGAAGCTGCGATAAATAAAAATTCTATGATCTTGCCATGTAAGTTCGCCGATCTCTCTAGCGCGTTTAAGGATCATTTCTGTGTGCATGTAGTTTAGGAAGCGGGCGATGATGGGCCTAGGATGGTGCTCTTGAATAGGTCTGGGACCAAGGGTTCTGTGAGACCGTTCAATAGTTAAAGTTAGGTCGGGTGGTAGCTTTAGCAAGGCTGGTAAACCATGGTGTAATAATGCAGATGTATCACCAAGTTCAATACCTTCTGGGAATCCAAAGAAATGTAGATTATTCCTTCTATTTCAATTCTCTATTCTGGAGGAATGGTCAGAAGTATGGCAGCTTGGATTCAATGCAAAGAAGTGCAAAATAATGCACCTGGGAAATAAAAACCCAGGGGAAGATTACATAATGGGAGGGAGGTAGTAACAACAACAAAAATGGAAAGGGACCTGGGGGTAATCATATCAGATGACCTTAATGTTGGCAAGCAATGTGAGAAGGCAGTAGGGAGGGCTGAGGTGGATACTGGGATGTATAGGGAGAGGTATCACCAGCAGAAAACAGGAAGTTGTTATCCCTCTGTACAGACAGTTGGTGAGACCCTACCTGGAGTACTGCGTCCAGTTCTGGAGACCCCATCTCCGCAAGGACATAGACAGAATGGAGGCAGTTCAGAGGAGGGCAACTAAATTGGTGCAGGGTCTGCAAGAGAAGCCATACGAGAAGAGACTAAAGGAGTTTAATATGTATACCCTTGAGGAAAGGAGGGAGAGGGGGGACATGATAGAAAAGTTTAAGTACCTCAGTGGAATCAACAAAGTCCAAGAGGGTAGCATCTTTCGGAAAAAGAGATGTGAAAGAACAAGGGGACAGAATTTGAAGATAGAGGGGGGATGGCTCAGGGGCAATGTGAGGAAGTATTTTTTCTCAGATAGGGTAGTGGATGCATGGAACAGCCTTCCTGAGGAGGTTGTGGGGTCTAAAACTGTGGGAGAATTCAAGAATGCATGGGAGAGACATAAGGCAATTTTTGTGGAGGGTAGGAAGAAATAGGCTGTTGGTTAAATAGGATCTGCAGCTTATCCTCTAGGTAGGGAAATGGGCAGACTAGGTGGGCTCAGCGGCCCTTATCTGCTGTCAAAGTCTATGTTTCTATGTTTCTATGTCATCGATTTTGGATTGAAGATGTTTAATAGTATGGTCTTGCTCCCTAATCGTGGCTTGTAGGGCTTGTATGGAAGTTGAATGTTTAGTAATTGAGTTCTCATTTGAAGTAATTCTCTGGCGTACAGATTCAAGCATTGCAACATTTTGATTAGTAGTTGTTTTTTAAGTCATTGATATCAGCTAGTAACTTAGAGAACATTGCTTCCACTTTAGTAAGCATGTTGGTTTGTTGATGAGGGTCAGACATAATGTAAGCTGGTAGGCTCGAGAGTTTCAGTATTAATATGTACAGAAAGAGAGTATTAATGATCCAAATAACTTACAGGTTGTAAAAGACTGGATGTATACAGGCTGATCTTAGAAGCTGGTGTTGAAGGATGGTCTGGGTATAGATAGATGAGGCTGGATTATTGCATTCCCTGCAGAGAAGTCAGAGTATGCTGCCATCTCCTGCTCAGTCAGGCCACGCCCCCATATCAGCACTTTCTGTGCAAGCATTGCTGTGTCATTTACTTTGTGTGACAGTACAGTGCCAATATTAGGGAAATGCCAACCCTACATCACATGATCGTTCAACCCCCTTTTTTTATCCATTAAAATAAATCTAAGTTCCAGTTGGGACATGGGGTGTTGCCATGTTTTTTTTTCTATTTCTTACCTGCAGGAAAACAAATGTGTTGAGGGACAGCTGAGAATCATGCCATGGCTCACTGAGGAATTACAATGTGGGATACTGAGAAATCTCGATGAGGGACATTGAGGAATCATGATGTGGGACCTGTGATGGTGGGCACTGTGGTGGGATGGATAGCATGGATGCTAGAGAGTGTGTGAGGGTGGGGGCTTGTTTTATTACATGGGATGAGTGTGCAAAGCAGGTGTGGAGGGTAACTTGGCCAGTGGGTGGAGGGTAACTTGGCCAGTGGGTGTGGGGAAGGGTTTTGTTGTAGGGTGGGAGCTGGGGGATACCAGCATTGGGGTTGGGTACCCAATGACAGTTTTTTTTTTTTTACTTTGAATGGATGAGAGGGGCTACTGGTGATGGACTGGGTACCCACTGCTGGTTATTTTATAGTTTGTGTGGAGCTGGGGTAGTGATGACGGGTTGGGTAACCCGCTGGTTCTTCTAGAGTTCTGGAAAGAAAGTGGCACTGGCAGTGGAGCTGGACATCCTCAGCCAGTTATTTTACAGTTTATGTGGGTGGGCAGAAACAGTGGCAGGGCTGGGTAACTACAGATAGTTTTTCTGTTGCTGAGGTTCTGGCAGCACGGATGAGCTCCCAACCATTAGCAATCTAAGGACAGTGGGGACCGTTATCCTTAGAACATTTAAAAACATGTTCTGCACAGATGTGAAAATGATGCTTTTTATAAATTTAAAAACAACTTTTTCTTTCAGCAAAACCACCTATCAAAGAATCACCCTTAGGCCAAACTCTTACGAACATGAAAGTTTCCATTTTCAGCTCCCAGCCATTTTTGTGCTATCAGGGAGCCAAAAAAAAAAAAGATCTTCATTTGCACATTTTATGGGGTACTTAACCTTCTAGAACTTTCAAGCTGTTGAACCAACTGTATCTAAATTTATAGGGTCCAGAGATCCTGGCACTGACATATTTCAAGCTAATCTGTCTAGAGACAGCTGTGTTATTAAGGTGCAAAAATTGGGGTTGAATATTATTCTGCCTATTTCACTCTAATAAAATGAAGGGGAAGGTGTGGGACCTCAGTTAAGCGACAGGAGCATAGATGGAAAGGAGGTGGACACCAGTCCATTTACGGAGGAGAGAGTCCTAAAGGAACTCGCAAAACTGAGAGTGGACAAGGCAATGGGGCCACGGGATATATACAAGAATATTAAAGGAGCTTGGAGAGGTGCTCGCAGCACCACTGACAGCCCTGTTCAACAAATCGCTGGAAATGGGAGTGGTCCCAGAGGACTGGAGGAGGGCAGATGTAGTCCCTCTCCACAAAAGTGGTAGCAGGGAGGAGGCTGGCAGTTACAGGCCTGTCAGCCTGACCTCGGTGGTGGGAAAATTAATGGAATCACTGCCAAAGGAAAGGGTTGTGGTATAATTTGAATCCAGTGGATCACTGTTTTTCGGTTTTTACCGGAAAATCCGGTAAAATTCCGGAAGTAGGGCTGCCTGAAAAACGGTAAAAATGAAGATTTCATGGAATCTGGCATTTTCTATCAGATCAGTAAATCTGTAAAAAAATGTGTTTTTCTTTTAATTCCTTCCTGTACTATTGTCAGTTTGCTTTATTTAATGCTCTGTATATTAAGCCTCCTTTAATTCTGATTATTTATGCACATACTAAAAGAATGATAGCAGAATCCCGGTAAAATCCGGAAATTAGAGTAACAATCACCGGTGAAATTCCGGAATCTTAAGTCTTGAAAATGGAATTTAATTGTTTTAATCACCGTAAATCAGTGGCCTTGATCATAGTCAGCATGGATTCACAGTGGAAGGTCATGTCAAACAAATCTGATAGATTTCTTTGACTGGGTGACCAGGGAATTAACTCAGGGAGGGGTGGTGGATGTGGTCTACCTGGATTTCAGCAAGGCCTTCAACACCGTTCCACGTAGGAGGTTTGTAAACAAGCTGGGCAGCCTGGGGGTGGGGCCCAAGGTGGTAAACTGGGTCAGAAATTGGTTAAGAGACAGAACACAGAGGGTGGCAGTAAATGGAGTCAGATTACCAAAATTTAAATAAATAATAAATAAATTCCGAGGAGAGGGGGGTGACCAGTGGGGTGACACAAGTATCAGTTCTGGGGCCATTCCTTTTTAATGTCTTCATAAGAGACATTGCAGAGGGTCTGGAAGGGAAGGTATGCCTCTGCAGATGACACTCAGATCTGCAACAGGGTTGACACTGGGTGTTGAGGAGGGACCTAAGCAGGCTTGAGGAGTGGTCAACAGTGTAGCAGCTAAGATTTAATGTGAAGAAGTATAAAATGATGCATTTGGGGCACAGAAACCCAGGTTAGGAGTACACGATGGGGGGAGGTACTGACAACCACCAAACAGAAAAGGAACCTGGGGGTAATCATATATTTGATGACCTAAAGGTGACCAAGCACTATGAAAAGGCTGAGGGGAGAGTTAGTGGGATGCTGGGGTGCTTAGGGAGAAGTATCACCAGCAGAAAAAAAGGAGGTAGTGATAGCACTGTGCAAATCATTGGTGAGACCCCATCTGAAGTACTGTGTCCAGTTCTGGAGGCTACATCTCCAAAAGGACATAGAAAGAATAGAGGCAGTTCAGAGAAGGACAACAAAAATGGTACAGGGTCTGCATCAAAAGTCCTATAGGGAGGGAATAGTGGACCTCAATATGTATACCCTGGAAGAGAGAAGGGAATGGGGGATATGATAGAGACTTTCAAATACCTCAAGGGCATAAATAAGGTACAAGAGGGTAGCATCTTTCAGAAAAAAAATGTTCAAGATCAAGGGGTCATGACATGAGGCCAGAGTGGGGTAGACAGAGGAAGTATTTTTTTCACAGAAATGGTGGTGGATGCATGGAATAGCTTCTCAGCAAAGGTGGTGGGGGCAAAAACGGCAGGGGAATTCAAGAATGCATGGGATAGGCACAAGAGAACTCTAGCAATGGAAAAGAGAGTAAAAGCCGGAGATCAAGTAGAATCTGCTGCACTGGCAAGAGGTAGGGAAAATGGGCAGACTAGGTGGACCAAGCGATCCTTATCTGCTGTCAGTTTCTATGTTTCTTTGTTAACATGCTGTGCCCCTATAATAAGAGAACAGTAATACGCAAGTGGGCTAAGCCAAGTGAAAGGGTCCATCATTTATTGGCTTCATTTCATTCAGTATCACCTCCTGTGGCCTTTGTGCTTCCCTTCCCCACCCCACTGCTCTGCTGGTGTCCAGCTACGTGCTCCCCAGAGACATTTTTGTTAGAAGGTAAATACAGAATGTTCTAATTTCCATGAAACAAGACCCTCTTACCAATTCAACAGAGAGAGAGAAGAGGGAGGGGTAGGATGGGAGGGAAGGGGAGAGTGAGAGAATGGCAGTAGTAGAAAGATTGTTGTTTCCTGGTTCAGAACAGCGATGGCTACATCGATGGTTGGCCACCGTAGTCCAGGTTTGTGCACACACACACACACACACACACACACACACACACACAGACACTGTAGATTTTCTTCTCTTTTAATATCAATGCAAGTTCTCAAGGATCTCAGCCTTTGATAATGATAAAGACACCCACACACAGTCTTTTCTCCCCCCCAGCCAGAGACTTTTGCGCTGTTTACCTGGCCTGCCCCATCACCGCCCAACACCTGTCATCTCCTGGACTTATCTCCGTCTCTCTGGTGGCAGCCCCACTCACTGGCAGGGGCTCTTGTCCTACCTCTCCTTCCAGGGTGCTGATACTTTTTTTTTAATTCTTTGGTAACCAGATTAGACCCACTAGGCACAAAGCCTGCTTTCAGAGACAACCAGGGGAGCACTGGGGATGTTAAATGGCTTGTTCAAAGTCACACAGTATGCAAGTGGAGGTTGTGGGAATTAAACCTGGTCTGCTCGGTGTACCAAACTCATTCACAGCTTGTTACTCTAACATCTAGGATATACTGCCAGCCAGGGGTGTTTCTAGAGTTTGAAAAGATTAAGGGCTTAAGCCCCCACCGTTCCTGCCCAGTGAAAAACAAGCACTAGACTAGGGGTCAGATTTATGAACTGGAAATCATTTATTTAGGGCTAATGAATAAATATTTTGGGCTAGAGCCCCTAATGTCCACCCCTAGTGATGCCCCTGCTGCCAGCCCCACACAGCTTTGCATGAGACGTGAGCCATGATCAGCAATGTTGGGTCTGCAGTGTCCAGGTGTCCTCCTGCCATGGACAGATATTTTTTCATCATGAAGAGATGCCCTTCCCTAGGTGACATACGTAATGTCAATGGGGGAATGCCTTGGGCAAACACAGTGAGCTCTCAGCTAGAGGAGCATCTACCTGGCCCACCAGAAAGAGGTCACTGTGGTGCCAGATTGTGATGCCTTGTCCCCACTGGCTGAGATACTCTGCCAACAGTAACATGTCTCCCAGCCTGGCCACCCAAGTGGAAGCACCCAGATCGCCAGCAAGGAAGCATGGTGTGCCTCCATTGGGCCATCACACTGCCCCTCCACTGTGTCTGTTCTAATATGTACCACATTAACCCTTGCAGGGCCACAAACTGATAAATCTGTCCAGAACTGCAATACTTTCTAAATCTGTGGGCAGTCTAAGGGTTAACCTATTCCTGGTGAAATGTGCTGGAGCGGGAAAGTGCAAGGCCAGCCTCAGTGCATAAAGATGCCGTCAGAAACTTCCTGTTCTATAGTGCTCAAAGGAAGTACCTGGAAAAGACCTTGTTGTAAATAAGCATGTGGTCAGATGGGTTATTCCAGATAAAATCATGTGAAATAGTATATATTTGAAAAACTTAAGCCTGTCTTAATCTTAGACAGCCAATACGATTTTGGGGGTGGGTGGGGGGAGGAACAGATTTGGTTGTAGATGCCAAAAATAGTTAGCCATTTGGCCAAACCCCCCTATTGTATTTTTTAGTCACCACCTCCATTGTTTTAGCCATTTTAGTCATTTTCTACATGGACACCTGCAGACATGACATAAAAGGTACTTACCAATAGTGCCTATTTTTTTTTTGTTTGTTTAGCAAAATTATTTAAAAAAAGCAATGTACAGACAATACTGGGGGGGGCTGAATTGTTCAGTTTTAACACAAAGGCATCATGAGTGAAAGAGGAATGGCAATTGGGTCCATTGTGTTTCATGTTTTTGATAGCACATATACTAAAGTAGTAGCCTTGGACTATAGCCTATGAACTATGGCCAGATTCAGCTCATGAAAAGGCTATTCTTTTCCATGCTCTAGGTAAGGTACTGTGATGTAGTGGCGACATGAGAGCCCAGGTTTCACCAACTCACTGTGTGATCCTGAGCAAGTCACTTGATCTCCTTGTGCTTCATTCCCTCCCAGATGTTAACCTTGGTAGAAGAAAGACCACCACTGAATATAAGATGGTGCATCTCAGTCAGGCTGTCCTGAGTAAATACGCTGTAAAATAAAAATGAGCTTGATTCTTTTGATCATGGAGCAGAGACACTTCGAAATCAAACTGAACAGCAGAAAACTTCTGCACTCACCACCAGTTTGGCTAAGGGTGCCACTCAAAAAAGGTTAATAGACTTCCAAATAAATATCCATCTTTTTATTTAACCCCATTTCAGAACTTGGCTAGACACTTTATCAAAAGCTTGGATTGCTTTTGATAAAGGGTGTAACCAAGATGTGAAACACGTCAGGTGTAATTCTGTGTCTGTTTTTGCACCTGGGGTTAAATAAAATGATAGATGTCTAGCTGGAAGTCTCCTGAACCTTTTTAGAGTGGCACCCTTAGCCAAACAGGTGGTGAGTGCAGAATTTTTCTGATGTTCAGTTTGTAATGATTATTTAGTACACCACCAGCCTAGTGTAACTTTTTTCAGTTGTAGCGATAGTGCTAAATCGCTAAATCAGACAATTATTTATTTTATTTTTATTTATTTAACTTTTGTTAACCGGGTAAGTGCACTAGCCATAAAATGGCTATTTTCAGGCACAACCCGGGAGAGTACAGACATGCAGAAACTTAACAGGATAACAAATTATAAGTGCTTTACATACAATGAGCTAAAGAGGATACAATATATCAGAACATACAAAGTAAAGCGCTTTACATACAATGAGTTAAAGTGGATACAATATATCAAGAGACATACAGAGTAGACCATTCATAAGTTCATAGGTGCCTACCTATGCAATGAATGGATATAGTACCTGTACCCCCCACACCCAAAAGCAGGTTGAAAGCCTGCGATTTATTTAATTCTGTTTTCATACTGTGTCTTCATTCAGTTATTTTAGCAATTAAAAGGGGTTCTTGATCTCATCATTTGGCCGAATCACGATTAGCATGACCTCCAGCAACAAGGTTTCCCCCTCACCGGTCAAGTACCTACACTTTAAATGTTAACATGCTAATATCAGGTGTGCAGTACCACTGCTTTCTTTCTTTCCTTCTTATATGGAAACCAGTCTCTGGCTTTATCTTATATATAGCCCCTAAGATGCTCACAGTTGACCTTTGATGAATCTGCTAATTAGGAAAAGGCCATTCCTCTCCTGTTTTTACTGCAATGTTAAAGGCTTAGCAAGCTCCGCCCTGGCTAATACACGGAAATGTTATCACTTGTCTTATACATTTTTCTTAAATTTTGCAAGGATGCTCCCGATGTGAGGAAAAATCAGAATTAAACAGTTATAGTACCAGCCCCCTCCCAAAAAAAAGGCAGCTTGAAAGCCTGCAATTCATTTAATTCCGTGTTCTTATTTTGCCTTCATTCTATCATTTGAACATTTAAAGGGTTCTTGATCTCATCATTTGGCCAACTAATGATTAGCCTGACCACTGACAGCAAGATGACCTCTTCATCGATCAGGTACACTTTAAATTTTAACACACCAATATGAGCTGAGCTCTCACCACTTTCTCTCTTCCTTGTGTGGTAATCACTCTCTGGCTTCAGCTTTTATATAGTGTGTTCTGGCTTATACAAGGCCCACAGATGACCACTGAAGAGCTTAACAATTAGGAGAAGGCCACACCTCTCCTGTTTTTAATACAAAGTTAAAGCATTAACAAGCTCAACAATGGCTAATACACTGATATTTTATCACATTTCTTACACATTTTTCTTAAATTTTGCATGGGTGCTCCTGGTGTGTGGCTAGAATTAAAGTCAAACAGTTATTGTGCTAGTGCCCCTCCCCTAAAAGCAGCTTGAAAGGTTAAAACAGTGCTACCCTGTCATTTGCAGGTGGGGGGATTATGTGCTAGTAGGGCTACCCCACCACCACCACCACCAGGAGACAGATAGTACCACGTCCACAGTGTGCCCAGGTTCCCACAGCCTGGTGTCTTGGAGTATCATAGGAGTAAAGGATCTGAAGGAGGAGGATGGTTAGCCTTGAGAAACTCAGAAGTGGGAGAATTGAAGGAGGAAAAGTGTTGGCCCTGAATAAATTGGGAGTAAAGAAACTGTGGGAGGAAGTGGTGTCTCTGAGTAAATTGGAAATATAAGAACGGAGAGAGGAAGAGTGTTCGCTCTGAGAAACTTGAAAGTGAGGAAGTTGACAGAGCAAATGTGTTGGCTGAGTAACTTGGGAATGAAGTAACTGAGAAAGGAAGTGTTGGCTCTGAGAAACTTGTGAGTGAGGGAACTGAGGTAGGAATTGTTGGCTCGGAGAAACTTGTGAGTGAGGGAACTGAGGTAGGAAGGGTGTTGGCTCTGAGTAAACTGAAGAAAAGGACCTGAGGGAGGAAGATTGTTGGCTCTGAGTAACTTGGCAGTGAAGGAACTAAGGGAGCTAGGGTGTTGTCTTGGAGTAACTTGGGAGTGAATGATTTTAGGGGAGAAGGGTGCTGGCCCTGAGTAACTTTAGAGAGATGCAACTCAGGGAGAATTGCCTTGGTTCTCTGTAACTCGACAGTGAAGGAACTGTGTGGGGGACTGTCAAGGTGCCTGGACAGCTTAACTGAGGAGGGCAGTCTTCGAGATTTAAGTCAGTCGAATGGGAACTAAAGCAATGCAATAAGTAATGTCGAACAGTTGAGAGATGCAGTATAGATAGACAAGTTCTGAGAGGTAAAACATAGGGCATCTCCACTAATGCAGAACTATTAAAAGGGTCAGGCAGAGTGTTTATGGCAAGTAATGTGAGGGATGTATTTTCTATTGTAGTTGTAACTAAACATAACCCTGCTTGTAGCTTTTGCCTTATTTGGTGATTTGCCTCACTGTTTTGTTACTCTCATTGTATTGTATCTCACTGTATATTGCTTGATGTTGTTTTTACTGTACCCTAATTGTATTATAATGACCAATGGAAGAAAGGAATACTGTTTTCTCTTTAGCTGTGTGGAATAGAGTGGATTCTCTCAATGTCCATCTAAGCAGGATGGTTGTTGTGGTACCTGCCCTGAGCGACACAAGCAGAGATGAGCTGAAATAATACTCACGCGATGATATCAGTTGGGTGAAAACATATCCTCTGGAGGAGGCCTTAATGAAGTAATTATTTGTGTAATGATAGTATGCTTAGTGTCTGAATGTATCCAGATAACGATCCCCTCAGCACTGAGCTTGTTAACAATTAATGGCACCTCCATTCAGGGGCCCAGGAATTACAGAAAAGATACAATTAAGTGAGATCAACAAACAAAGAGTAAGGAAAAGCAAGACGCCAAGTCAAAGGAATTAAACAGGGAAGTAATGGATTGGAAAAGGTGAATAAATGTCATTTGAGAACTTAAAGTGAATCACAACACAGTTCTGCTTTTGCTTGCAAGCAGTACAGTTCAGTTTACTGTTTAACTAAAACACCATCAACAAGTACATATTAAAAACATCAGCAATTACAGGTTAATAAATAAAGCTCAAAAATACATCAAGTATAAAAGGGTAGAAAAAACAACACTTCATTTTTAAATACATATTCATAAATTATATGTTTCCAT